>OY978218.1:19796572-20396572 GCA_963854785.1 Vaccinium vitis-idaea | reverse complement strand
ATTTGTTCATCTTTATGTGGTATTTTTTCAATTTTTTTTCGTTTTTTGTTATTAGTTTAACAGTTGAAATTTATCTATTAGGCTTTATTACTCCATCTTCTATTAAGATTTATGAATATTATAAGAGATAAACATATCTGAAGAGATGAACTTATAGTTTTTGTGTACAGTTTCGTTTTTTATTTTCTCTTATTTTCGGTAATTTATATCTCCGTTTTTGTGTTGTAGTTCTTTTTTTTTCTTCTTCTTTGTTAATTATTTTTTGATTATTTTTAAAATTTTACTGGGTCATGTTATTTTTTTAATGTTTTTTCTTCATTTTTCTATTTGTTCGTGTTTGTGTTGTTTTATTCATTTTTCGTTTTTGTTAATAGTTTAAAAGGTTAATTTATCTGTTATGCTTTATTACTCCATGTTCTATTAGGAGATGAAATTATCGTTTTTGCGATTACTGTGTTATGTTTTTTTGCCTTTTTTTTCTATGTTTTATTTATCTATTTTTGTATGGTATTTCTTTAATTTTTTCTCCATTTTTCGTTTTTCATTTTTTGCTAATAATTGAAAATGTGAATTTATGTATTAGGCTTTATTACTTCTAGTTCTGGTAGGAGAGACGAAATTATCGTTTTTGCGATTACCGTGTTATGTTTTGTACTTTTTTTTGTTTTCTGTTTTTTGTGTGGTATTTGTTTAACTTTTTCTTCATTTTCTTTTTTGTTAATATTTTGGTATTTTTTTCTTCGTTTTTCTTTTTTGTGTTTACTGTGTTGTTTTTTATGTGTTCTATTTCACTGTTTTTTTTTCTTTCTATTTTTTGTTTTTGTGTCTACTGTGTCGTGTTATTGTGCTTTTCGTTCATTATTCTATTTGTTTGCCATTGTTTGGTGTTTTTTTTCTTCGTTTTTCTGTTTTGTTAATTGTTTAACAGGTGAAATTATTTGTTGTACTTCATTACTCAATGTTATGTTAGGTTTCATGAATGTTAGGATAGATGAACATACCCGATGTGATGAACTTATCGTTTTTGTTTTTCATTATGTCGTATATTTAATTTTTTTCTTTTCTATGTTCTATTTCTTTCGTTTTTGTGTGTTATTTCTTCATGTTTTTACATTGTTTTTCTTTTTGCTAATTACTTTTTTTTAATTCTTTGTTTGTTTTTCTATTTTTCTTCTTTGTGTGGTATTTTGTTTATTTTTTTTTGTTCGCTATTTATTTTTATTAATAGTTTAACAAGTGACGTTATATGGTAGGCTTTATTATTTCATGTTTTGTTAGGTTTCATGAATGGTAGAAGAGTTGAACTTATTGTTTTTTGTATTTACTGTGTCCTGTTTTTTATTTATATATTATTTTTTCTTTAATGTATTTATTCATTTCTTTCTCCATTGTTTTTTCATTTGTCGTTTAGGTGTATACTATGTCTTGTTTTTTAATTTTTAATTTTTCTATTTGTTCATTTTTATGTGGTATTTCTTCATTTTTTTAAATTTTTTGTTATTAGTTTAACGGTTGAATTTATCTATTAGGCTTTATTACTCCATCTTCTATTAAGATTTATGAATATTATGAGAGATAAACATATCTGAAGGGATGAACTTGTCTTTTTTGTGTTTACAGTTTCGTTTTTTATTTTTTCTTGTTTCCTATAATCTATTTCTCCATTTTTGTGTTGTATTTCTTTGTTTTTTACTGTTTTTTCTTTTTGGTTCATTGTTTTTTAAATTTTTTTGAATTTTTTTGTTTTTATGTTTACTGTGTCGTGTTATTTTTTTATGTTATTTTTTTCTTTTTTCCTATTTGTTCGTGTTTGTGTGGATTTCTTTGTTTTTCGTTTTCGTTAATAGTTTAAAAGGTGAATTTATCTGTTAGGCTTTATTAGTCCATATTCTGCTAGGAGACATGAAGTTATCGTTTTTGCTTTTACTGTGTTATGTTTCTTTAACTTTTTTTCTGTGTTTTATTTCTTTTTATGGTATTTCTTTTATTTTTTCTCCATTGATTTGGCTAAATGTTTTTTCCCCGTTTTTTTTTTTCGGTTTTTATTTTTGTGTTTACTGTGTTGTGTTTTTTGTTTTTTTTTTTTCTTGTGTGTTCTATTTCTTCGTTTTTTTTTGTTTATTGTTTCTTGTATCTCTTTTTTTCATTTTTCTATTTGTTTGTCTTTGTTTCGTATTTTTTCTTTCTTTTTTTTTCTTCATTTTTTGGTTTTGTTAATTGTTGAACAGGTGAAATTATCTATTGAAGTTTATTACTCCATGTTCAATGTTAGGAGAGATAAACATTCCTAAAGTGATGAACTCGTCGTTTTTGTTTTTACTATTCGTGTTTTTATTCTTCGTCTTTTTACTTAATTTTTTGTTTGATAATTGTTTTTTGTGTTTTTTACTTGTATTTCTATTTGACGTATTTGTGTGGTCTTTTGTTCATTTTTTATTCGTTATTTGTCTTTATTAATAGTTTAACAGGTGACATTATATGTTAAGTTTTATTACTCCATGTTCTGTTATGTTTCATGAATGTTAGCGGATATAAACATATCTAAGGAGATGAACTTATTATTTTTGTGTTTACTGTTCGTATTTTTTATAATTTTTTTTGTTTTCTGCAATACTAAACCAAACCAAACCAAGCTCGGCTACATGAATCTTTTTTCTCCATTGAGCTCTTTCTAGTGCTGCTTCATCACTTAAACCTAGTATACTCAGATCTTTGCGTACTACCGCATCTAATGTCAATTTGGGTCTTCCCATCTCTTGTGCGTTTCTACCCAAAAGCTATCCTACCCACTCTCTTAACTACTGCATCCGCTGGCCTACGATAGACATGCCCAAACCACCTTACCCTATTTTCCCTTAACTTCTCACCTACAGGTGCTACACCTACCATCTCGCGAACTGTTTCATTTCTACTCCTATCTCGTCTAGTCTTACCACACATCCACCTCAACATTCTCATTTCCGCTACACTTATCTTGTTCACTTGCTCCTTCTTAATAGGCTAGCATTCTGTCCCGTAAAGCATCACTAGTCTTATTACTTTATTTTTTTCTCCATTTTTTTTGTGTTTTGTTTTCCATTTTTCGTTTTATTGTTTAATATGTCGTGTTTTTAATTTTTTTTATTTTCTTTTATCTATTTATCTATTTATCTATTTCTCCATTTTTGTGTGACATTTCTCTGACTATTTTTTTATGTTTTTTTTTTCATTTTTTGATTTAGTGTATTTTTCCTTTGTTTTTCTTTTTGTTCATCTTTAAGTTTTATTTGTTTATTTTTTTATCATTAGTTTAACAGATGAATTCATCTATTAGGATTTATTACACCATGTTTTATTAGGTTTTATGAATATTATGAGAGATAAACATATCTGAAGAAATGAACTTATTGTTTTTGTGTTTATAGTTTCATTTTTTTAATTTTTTTTATTTTCTATAATCTATTTCTCTGTTTTTGTGTGGTATTTCTCCGTTTTTTTTCCTTTTTGTTAATTATTTTTTGAATTTTTTTCGTTTTTTGTTTTTATGTTAACTGTGTCATGTTATATTTATTTTATTGTTTTTTCTTTGGTTTTCTATTTGTTGGTGTTGTGTTGTTTTCTTTGTTTTTCATTTTTGTTAATAGTTTAAAAAGTGAATTTATCTGTTTGGCTTTATTACTCCATGTTCTGTTAGGAGTGATATAATTGTCGTTTTCGCGCTTACCGTGTTATGTTTTTTACACTTTTTTCCGTGTTTTATTTCTTTGTTTATGTGTGGTATTTCTTTTTTCTTTTTTCTTTTTCCTTCATTTTTCCTTTTTCTTTAATTTTTTTTTTGTGTTTGTTACTTCTTTTTTCGTTTTTGTGTTTACTGTGTCATGTTTATTATTTTTTATTTTATGACTTCTATTTTTTTGTTTTTCTTATTTTGTTTATTATTTTTGTGTTTTATTTTTATTTTTTCGCTTCGATGTTTACTGTGTCGTGTTTTTGTGCTTTTTGTTTGTCTTTCTATTTATTTGTCTTTGTTTGGTATTTTTTCGGTTTTTTTCTTCAAGATTTTTCAGTTTTGATAATTGTTTAACACGTGAATCTCCTAGGTTTCGTGAATGTCAGGGGAGATGAACATTCCTGGAGTGATGAACTTATCGTATTTTTCTTTACTATGTCGTGATTTTTATTTTTTCGCTTTTTATGTCCTGTTCCCTCATGTTTCTATGTTAATTCTTCGTCTTTTTTATTTCGTTTTCATATTTACTAATTGCTTTTTGTGTTTTTTTTCTTTTCTATTTGTCGTCTTTGTGTGGTATTTTGTTCATTTTTTCTTCGTTATTTGTTTTTATTAATAGTTTAATGTTTTACGTTAGGCTTTATTATCCATGTTCTGTTAGGTTTCATGAATGTTGACAGATATGAACCTATCTAAAGAGATGAATTTATTGTTTTGGTATTTACCGTGTCTGGTTTTTTTTTATCGTTTTCTGTAATCTATTTTTTCTTTTCTTTTCCTTCGTTTTTTTTCTCTCGTGTTTTTTTTTATTTTCTATTTTAGTGTTTACTATGTTGTGTTTTTAAATTTTTATGTTTTTTGTAATCTATTTCTCCATTTTTGTGTGGTATTTTTCTATCTTTTTTTTTGTGTTCTTTTTTTCCCGTTTTTCGGTTGAGTGTGTTTTTTCTTTGTTTTCAGTTCGTTCATCTTTATGTGGTATTTCTTCCTCTCTTTTTTTTTTTTCGTTTTCTGTTATTAGTTTAACAGTTGAATTTAACTATTAGGGTTTATTGCTCCATGTTCTATTAAGTTTTAAGAATATTACGAGAGATAAACACATCTAAAGAGATGAACTTATTGTTTTTCTCTTTACAGTTTCGTTTTTTCTTTTTTGTTAATTTTTTTTTTTCATTTTTTTTCGTTTTTTGTTTATATATTTAATTGTCATTTTTTTTTCTTTCTGTTTTTTCTTTGGTTTTCTATTTGTTCATGTTTGTGTGGTTTTCTTCGGTTTTTTTTTTTTGTTAATAATTTAAAATGTGAATTTACGTGTTAGGCTTTATAACTCCTAGTCCTGTTAGAAGAGATGAAATTATCGTTTTTGCGGTTACGTGTTATGTTTTGGACTTTTTTTTGTTTTCTATGTTTTTTTTTTTTGGTATTTGTTTAATTTTATCTTCATTTTACTTTTCTGTTAATTTTTTTTGTGTTTTTTCTTCGTTTTCGTTTTTGTGTTTACTGTGTCGTTTTTAAAAAAAAAAATTATGTTTTTTTTTTCATTTTCCATTTTTGTACTTACTGTGTCCTGTTAGTGTGCTTTTAGTTCATTTTTCTAGTTGTTTGTCTTTGTTTGGTATTTTTTTTTCTTTTTTCTCTTCATTTTTCTGTTTTGTTAATTGTTTAATAGGTGAAATTATCTGTTGAACTTTATGACTCGATGTTCTATTAGGGATTTTTTTTTTCAAGTTTAACAGTTGGATTTATCAATTAGGCTTTATTACTCCATCTTCTATTAAGATTTATGAATATTATGATAGATAAGCACATCTGAAGAGATGAACTTATCGCTTTTGTGTTTACAGTTTTATTTTTTCTTATTTTATGTAATCTGTTTATCCGATTTTTAGTTGTATTTTTTTTCTTTTTTGTCAATTGTGTTTTGAATATTTTTTTTTTTTGGGTTTATTGTGTCGTGTTTTTTTTTATTTTATTGTTTTATGTGTTCCATTTCTTCGTTCTTCTTTTTTGTTTATTGTTTTTTTTTGTTTTTTTGTGTTTATTTTTTATTTTTTATTTTTGTGTTTAATGTGTCGTGTTTTTATGTTTTTTGTTTACTTTTCTATTTATTTGTCTTTGTTTGTTTTTTTTTTTCTGTTTTTTTCTTCATGATTTTTTTTTGTTTTTGTGTTTACTTGAAGTGATGAATTTCTCGTAATTGTCTTTACTATGTCGTGATTTTTATTTTTTTGCTTTCTGTGTTCTATTCCCTCGTTTTTGTGTGCTATTTATTCGTCTTTTTACTTCGTTTTTCTTATTTGTTAATTATTTTTTGTGTTTTTCTATTTGTCGTCTTTGTGTGGTATTTTGTTGTTTTTTTCTTCGTTATTTATTTTTATTAATAGTTTAATTGGTGACATTAAATGTTAGGCTTTATTACTCCATGTTCTGTTAGTTTCATGAATGTTGGCAGAGATGAACCTATCTAAAGAGATGAACTTATTGTTTTTCTATTTACCATGTCGTGTTTTCTATTTTTTTTTTCTGTAACCTATTTCTCCATTTTTATGTGGTATTTCGTTGTCTTTTTTTTTTCCTGTTTTTCAGTTTAATGTGTTTTTTCTTTGTTTTTGAATTTGTTCATCTCTACGTGGTATTTTTTCTTTCTTTCGTTTTTGGTTGTTTGTTTAACAGTTTAATTTATCATTAGGCTTTATTACTCCATGTTCTATTAAGTTTTTAGAATATTATGATAGATAAATATAGCTGATGAGATGAACTTATTGTTTTTCTGTTTCCAGTTTCATTTTTTCTTTTTTGTTTACTGTTTTTTGAATAATTTTCATTATTCGTTTTTGTGTTTACTGTGTCGTGTTTTTATTTTTATTTTTTTATGTGCCTTATTTCTTCGTTTTTCTTTTTCGTTTATTGGTTTTTTGTGTTTCATATTTTATTTTTTTATTTTGTGTTTACTGTGTCGTGTTTTTTTTTATGTTTTTTGTTTATTTTTTATTCATTTGTTTTTATTTGGTATTTTTTTTTCTTCAAGATTTTTTAGTTTTGCTAATTGTTTAACAGGTGAATCTCCTAGGTTTCATGAATTTTAGGAGATATGAACATACTTGAAGCGATGAAGTTATCGTATTTGTCTTTAATATGTCGTGATTTTTATTTTTTTGCTTTATCTGTTTTATTCCATTGTTTTTGTGTGTTATTTCTTTGTCTTTTTACTTAGTTTTTCTTTTTTGCCAATTGCTTTTTGTGTTTATTTTTTTATTTTTTTATTTCTTGTCTTTGTGTATTATTTTGTTCGTTTTTTTCTTCATTATTTTTTTTATTAATAGTTTAACTGGTGACGTTGTATGTTAGGCTTTATTACTCCATGTTCTGTTAGGTTTCATGAATGTTGGCAGAGATGAACCTATCTAAAGAGATGAACTTTTTTTTTTGTATTTACTGTGTCGTGTTTTCTATATTTTTTTTGTTTTCTGTTATTTTCTATGAGTTATTTCTCCATTTTTGTGTGGTATTTCTTTGTCTTTTTTTTCTTTTTTATTTTTTTCCTGGTTTTTGATTTAGTGTGTTTTTTCTTTGTTTTTCAATTTGTTCATCTTTATGTGGTTTCTTTTCTTTTCTTTTTTCTTTTCGTTTTTGGTTATTAGTTTATCAGTTTATTTTGTCTATTAAACTTTATTACTATGTTCTATTATGTTTTAAGAATATTATGAGAGATAAACATAGCTGAAGAGATGAACTTATTGTTTTCCTGTTTACATTTTCGTTTTTGTTTTTTTGTTAATGGTTTTTGTTTTCGTGTTTACTGTGTCGTGTTTTTTTTATTTTTTTTGTTTTATGTGTTCTATTTCTTCATTTTTCTTTTTTGTTTGTCCTTTTTTTGTGTTTTATTTTTTATTTTTTATTTTTCTGATTACTGTGTCTTTTTTTTTTATGCTTTTTGTTCATTTTTCTATTTATTTATCTTTGTTTGATATTTTTTCTATTTTTTTCTTTAAGATTTTTCAATTTTGCTAATTGTTTAACAGGCGAATCTCCTAGGTTTCATGAATGTTAGGAGAGATGAACATACCTGAAGTGATGAACTTATCGTATTTGTCTTTAGTATGTCGTGATTTTTATTTTTTTCTTTCTATGTTCCATTCCCTCGTTTTGGTGTGTTATTTCTTTGTGTTTTCACTTCGTTATTCTTGTTTGCTAATTATTTTTTGTGTTTTTTATTTGTTTTTCTATTTGTCGTCTTTGTGTGGTATTTTGTTCATTTTTTTCTTCATTTTATTAATAATTTAACAGGTGACGTTATATGGTAGGCTTTATCATTCCTTTTTCTTGTTTACTGTGTCGTGTTTTTGTGCTTTTTGTTCATTTTCTATTTGTTTGTTTGGTTTTGTTGATTGTTTAACTGGTGAAATTATATGTTGAACTTTATTACTCCATGTTCTGTTACGTTTCATGAATGTTAGGAGAGATGAACATATTCGAAGTGATCAACTCGTCATTTTTGTTTTTACTATGTCATGTTTTTATTCTTCGTCTTTTTACTTCCTTTTTTTTTACTAATTGCTTTTTGTGTTTTTTATTTGTCGTATTCGTGTGGTCTTTTGTTTGTTTTTTATTCGTTATTTGTTTTTATTAATAGTTTAACAGGTGACGTTATATGTTAAGCTTTATTACTCAATGTTCTATTATGTTTCTTGAATGTTAGCAGACATGAACATATCTAAACAGTGGAACTTATTATTTTTGTATTTACTGTGTCGTATTGTTTATGATTTCTTTTTGTTTTCTTTAATCTATTTCTTCATTTTTCTCTCTCTTTTTTTTTCATTTTTTGTTTTAGTGTTTCCTATGTCGTGTTTTTTTATTTTTTTATTTTTGTTTTCTATAACCTATTTCTCCATTTTTGTGTTTTATTTCTTGGTCTTTTTTTTTTCCTTTCGTTTTTTCGATTTAGTGTGTTTTTTCTTTTGTTTTTTATTTGTTCATCTTTATGTTGAATTTCTTCTTCTTTTTTTTTTTTTTATTATTAGTTTAACAGTTGAATTTATCTATTAGGATTTATTACTCCATGTTCTATTAGGTCTTATGAATATTATGAGAGAAAAACATATATGAAGAGATGAGCTTATTGTTTTTGTGTTTACAATTATGTTTTCTATATATATATTTTTTGTTTTCTGTTATCTATTTCTCCATTTTTGTGTTGTATTTCTTTGTTTTTTTTTGTTTATTTTATTTTTTTTTCGTTTTTTCATTTTTGTGTTTATTGTGTTGTGTTTGTAATCTATTTCTCCGTTTTTGTATTGTATTTCTTTGCTTTTTGTGTTTTTTTTTTCATTTTTCGTTTTTGTGTTTATTGTGTTGTGTTAGTGTGCTTTTTGTTCATTTTTTTTAAATTTTTTTGTCATTGGTTCGTATTTTTTCTTTTTTTTTTCTTCGTTTTTGTGTTTAGGTTTCATGAATGTTAGCAAAGTTGAACATATCAAAAGAGATGAAGTTATTATTTTTGTGTTTACTGTGTCGTTTTTTTTTTTTCGTTTTACCATGTCTTTTTAATTTTTTTTTTCTATTTGTTCATTTTTATGTGATACTTCTTCATTTTTTTTCATTTTTTGTTATTAGTTTAACAGTTGAATTTATCTATTAGGATTTATTACTCCATCTTCTATTAAAATTTATGAATATTATGAGAGATGAGCCTATTTGAAGAGATGAACTTATCGTTTTTGTGTTTACAGTTTCATTTGTTATTTTTTCTTGTTTTCTGTAGTCCGTTTCTCCCTTTTTTTTGTTTTTTTTTTGTTAATTATTTTTTGTTTTTTGTTTTTATGTTTACTGTGTCGTGTTTATTATTATTTTTTTCTTTGTTTTTCTTTCTATTTGTTCGTATTTGTGTGATTTTCTTCGTTTTTCGTTCTTGTTAATAGTTTAAAAGGTTAATTTATCTGTTAGGCTTTATTACACAATGTTCTATTAGGAAAGATGAAATTATCATTTTTGCGTTTACTATGTTATATTTTTTTTTACTTTTTTTATTTTCTGTGTTTTATTTCTTTTTTTTGTATTGTATTTCTTTACTATTTTCTCCATTTTTTTTGCTAATTGTTTTTTTTTTCTTCGTTTTTCGTTTTTGTGTTTACTATATTATGTTATTTGATACTCTGTATTTTTTTTGTCTTATGCGTTCTATTTCTTAATTTGTTTTCTCCATTTTTCATTTTTTGGTGTTTTTTTTTTCATTTTTTGCATTTTTGACTTTTTTACTCCATGTTCTGTTTGGTTTCATGAATGCTAGCAGAAATGAACATATCTAAAGAGATGAACTTATTGTTTTTATATTTAGGAATAATTAGTCATAAATACACAATATTTTGTCTATTTAAAGGGAAGGACAAAGAACTTTTGGAATCAAACATAAAGACATTATTTGTAATTATGATTTAATAAAAGGATAAAACACACCCACTCTCCCTTTATTTTGGTCACAAATATCCTCACTCCCTAAAAGAGTCTCTCTCTCTCTCTCTCTAAAAAAATCAAATCCTCTCTCTCTCTCTCTAAAAGAATCAACGCGTCTTTGCTTTCAATCCACCTCCCATTTATTCTTCTCCATGCTTTCAATCCACCGCATTGAGGGCCAGACCTCAATTCTTCTCTACACTTCCCATCCGTTCTCCCAGTTATTCTATCACGGCATTGAGGGGAAAAAATACAAATTCACCCTACCCAATTCCAGTTTCCCTATCATCGAGAAAAAAAATAATTCCCATTTCCCTCTTTACCAACCATTTTCAACCCACCACCAGAAAACTCCGAATTTCTGAAACTCACTGACAAAAAAGTTCACCAGACAACAGGTGCGTCAAAACCCAAATCATTATCACGATAATAGTGCTTAATTATTCAAACTTGGACAAGATAGGGTCAATGAAGGTACTGTGAATTCTGATAGTGTAGAGGAATCAACTCAAAACCTTTGGTTCCATCTGATTTGCAGAATATGGGTTGATCCATATAAGAATAATTCTGAGTTTTGGGGTACCGGTTATTGTCCTATATGAGATCTCGTGAAAAAAGTGGAATCGAGTTTGTATGAGAGTGAGATTGAAGACCTTTTTTTGTGTGGATAAATCGAAATTGAAGACTTAACAGAACTAAATTAACAAATTAGTGAAATTTTACTAATTTTTATGGTCGCCGGAAGTGGTCTGCTAGAGGGGGGGTAGTGGTCGGCCGGAGGTGGCGTGGTGATTTTTTTGAATTTTACGTTTGAAATTAGAATTTCTAAAAATTAGTGACATTTCACTAACTTTTTTGGTCGCCGAAGTAGTCGACCAGAGGTGGAGTGGTGGTCGGTCGAAGGTGGGGTGCTGATTTTTATCAATTTTATGTTCAAAATTAGAATTTTTAAAAATTAGTGACATCTCACTAATTTTTTGGGTAGCCGGAATGGGCCAGAGGTGGGGTGGTGATCGACCGGAGGTGGGGCGGTGATTTTTGTGAATTTTACGTTCAAAATTTGAATTTTTAAAAATTAGTGACATGTCACTAATTTTTTTGGATGTCGGAAGTGGTCGGGCGGAGGTGGGGTGATGATTTTTTTGAATTTTATGTTCAAAATTAAATTTTTTAAAAATTAGTAACATCTCACTAATTTTTTTGATCGTCAGAAGTGGTCGGCCAGAGGTGGGGTGGTGGTTGGCCGGAGTTGGAGTAATGATTTTTTTGAATTTTATTTATATGAAATTTGAGTTTTTAAAAATTAGTAACATTTCACTAATTTTTTAGGTCGCCGGAAGTGGTCAGCCAGAGGTGGGATGGTGATTTTTTTGAATTTTATGTTTGAAATTTGAACTTTTAAAAATTAATGACATATCACTAATTTTATGGTCGCCGGAAGTAGTCGACCAAAGGTGGGGTGGCGGTTGGCCAGAGGTGGGGTGGTGATTTTTTTGAATTTTATGTTCAAAATTAGAATTTTTAAAAATTAGTGGCATCTCACTAATTTTTTTTGTCGCCGGAATTGGTCGGCCAAAGGTGGGGTGGTGGTCGGCCGGAGGTGGGGTGATTATTTTTTTTGAATTTTATGTTTAAAATAAGAATTTTTAAAAATTGGTGACATCTTACTAATTTTTTTTTGTCGTCGTTTGGTCGTTGGAAGGGGCACAGGTGGTGGTCGGCCAGAGGTGGGGTGGTGATTTTTTTAAATTTTATGTTCGAAATTAGAATTTTTTAAAATTAGTGACATCTCATTAATTTTTTTGGTCGCCAGAAGTGGTCGGCCAGAGGTGGGGTGGTGGTTGGGCGGAGGTGGGGTGATGATTTTTTTGAATTTTATGTTCGAAATTACAATTTTTAAAAATTAGTAACATATCACTAATTTTTTTGGTCGCCGGAAGTGGTCGGCCAGATGTGGGGTGGCGGTCGGCTGGAGGTGGGGTAGTGATTTTTTTGAATTTTGTGTTCAAAATAAAATTTTTAAAAAAATTAGTGACATCTCACTAATTTTTTTGTTCGCCGGAAGTGGTCGCCAAATGTGGGGTGGTGGTCGGCCGGAGGTGGCGTAAAGATTTTTTTTGAATTTTATGTTCGAATTTAGAATTTTTTAAAATTAGTAACAGTTCACTAATTTTTTTTTGTCTTTATGTTCGATTGCAAAAGTTCCTTGTCCTTTCTTTTAAAAATGTCAAATATTGTTTGTTTTATGTTCGATTGCAAAGGTTCCTTGTCCTTCCCTTAAAAAATGTCAAATGTTTTGAATTTTTGGCTAAGTGGCCCTTATATTTACTGTGTCTTATTTTTATTTTTATTTTGATTTCTGTAATCCATTTCTTCATTTTTTTCTCCTTTTTTTTCTCCTTTTTTTTTCATTTTTCATTTTTCATTTTAGTGTTTACTATGTCCTGTTTTTAAATTTTTACATTTTTTGTAATCTACTTCTCCATTTTTGTGTGGTATTTCTTTGTCTTTTTTGTGTTTTCCCCCTTTTTTTTGGTTTAGTGTGTTTTTTCTTTTTTTTTTCAATTTGTTCATCTTTATGTGGTATTTCTTCTTCTTCTTCTTCTTTTTTTGTTATTTGTTTAACAGTTGAATTTATTTATTAGGATTTATTACTCCATGTTCTATTAAGTTTTAAGAATATTTTGAGAGATAAACATATCTGAAGAGATGAACTTATTGTTTTTCTGTTTGGAGTTTTGTTTTTTTCTTTTTTTTTAAAATTGTTTTTGGTTTTTGTTTATATATTTGTTGTGTCGTGTTTTTTTTTTCTATTTTTTATTTGTTTTTCTATTTGTTCGTGTTTGTGTGGGTTTCATTGTATTTTGTTTTTGTTAATTGTTTAAAATGTGAATTTATGTGTTAGGCTTTATTACTCCTGGTTCTATTACGAGAGATGAAATTATAGTTTTTGCGCTTACCGTGTTATGTTTTTTATTTTTTTTTGTTTTCTGTGTTTTATTTTTTTTGTTTGTGTTTAATTTTTTTTTCATTTTTCATTTTATTTTTATTTTTTTTGTGTTTTCTTTCTTCATTTTTCGTTTTTGTGTTTATTGTTTCATTTTTTAAATTATTTTTTTGTGTTTTTTTATTTTTCGTTTTTGTATTTACTATGTCATGTTAGTGTGTTTTTTGTTCATTTTTCTATTTGTTTGGTATTTTTTCCTTTTTTTTCGTTGTTTCTCTGTTTTGTTAATTGTTTAACATGTGAAATTATCTGTTGAACTTTATTACTCCATGTTCTGTTAGGTTTCATGAATGTTGGGAGAGATGAACATACCTGAAGTGATGAAGTTATCGTTTTTGTTTTTTACTTTGTCGTGTTTTTAAATTTTTTTTCTTTTCTATATTATATTCTTTCGTTTTTGTGTGTTATTTCTTCGTCCGCTAATTTCGTTTTTCTTTTTTGGTAATTACTTTTTTTGTTTTTTTGTTTTTCTATTTGTCATCTTTGTGTGGTATTTGTTGTTTTTTTCTTCGTTATTTATTTATTTTAATAGTTTAACAGGTGACGTTATATGGTAGGCTTTATTATTACATGTTCTGTTAGGTTTCATGAACGCTAGCAGAGATGAACATATCTAAAGCGATGAACTTATTATTTTTGTGTTTACTGTGTTGTATTTTTTATTTTTTTTTGTTTTCTTTAGTCATTTATTCATTTTTTTCCTCCGTTTTTTTTTTCAATTTTCATTTTAGTGTTTACTATGTCTTGTTTTTTTTTTTTTTTTTTAATTTGTTCATCTTTATGTGGTATTTCTTCATTTTTTTTTTGTTATTAGTTTAACAGTTGAATTTATCTATTAGGCTTTATTACTCCATCTTCTATTAAGATTAATGAATATTATGAGAGATGAGCATATCTGAAGAGATGAACTTATCGTTTTTGTGTTTACAGTTTCATTTTTTTATTTTTCTTGTTTTCTGTAGTCTATTTCTCCGTTTTTTTTGTTTGTTGTATTTGTTCATTTTTTCTCTTTTTTTGTTAATTTTTTTTTGAATTTTTTTTCGTTTTTTGTTACCGTGCAAGTTCACTTGTTGCAAGCACACCACTCCACCACCTTCCTAGTCTTTCTTGTTCTTAGTATTCTAGTGTTTGAGTGAGAGGAAAAGCTTCTAGTTCTTGAGTTAGGTTAGAGTTCTTCATGATCTTCAACTTGTTTTTCAAGATTCAAGTTGAGTTCAAGAAATAGCCACCATCCTCCACCACCATAAACCACCATTTGGTCTAAACAAGTTAGAAGGTTTATTAGTTTGTAGTTTCTAGGAAAAAGAAGTCTATTCGTTTCCTTTCGAAACGAACCCGAGGCACCGTTACTCCGTCCGACGACCCACCCGCTCAGCTTAGCTTCTTTCGGCTTACCCTCGGAATTGAGGTAGGTACTCCGTGTAGGATTTCATAAGAAACCCTAAAACCCAAGAACTCATGTCAAACCATTGAAGAAAATTATAACGGATGCCTACCTGTCGCCATGGAGGATGAAAACCTTGTGTGTGTGGTTGTTCGTCTTCCACCTCCAAAGCCCTACTCTGGATCTTGACCTTAGACGTCTCACACTCGATGGGATGGTATGAGAAAGAGATTAGGGTTTGGAGTGGGGACTTAACCACATATTTATAGGCCATGGTTCCATCATAGCCCATCATAATAGATGGAACCCTAATGGGCCTTTAATGGTCTCTACACTTAATAATAGCCCGCACCACAACGCACGTGATATAACCAAATACGTGCTAACAGAGATTTGTCAATTACCCGGTCATATTTATTAGACGATCACAACTCAATGGGTAATACCGACACTACTCAAACCTTATTCGACAATATACAATATCTAATTTATGATCTATGTAGGCCCACCTACAGAAAATTGCTAACACTCCGACCTTATTTTCTTAAGTATATTATTTACGTTGTCATAATGCTCAATTAGTTTCCGGAAAGAAAATTATAGTTGGTTGATCGTTTTTTTATAGAAAATAATAGTAATGTTTTTACGTAGTATGACCGGGAAAATTAACTTTTACAATGGTAGGTACTCCGACCTTGTTTCCCTGACTATATTATTTGCTGTAGTCGTTATAATATCCTATTTTCTACAAGAAGTTACTAGACTAGTTTCAGGAAATTGTCGTTGGTTGATCATTTTTAAAAATAGGTTAACATTCCTATGTAGCTTGCCCGGAAAAGTAACTTATTTACCAAGAGGATTAGCGAAAGACTTATTTAACCAAAAAAGTTAGTGTGACATTTTACGAGGAAATGAAATTATTTTTCCTGAAAATGCAGCTCATTTGTCGTTATAAAAGATTTTGAATTTTGGATTTTATTTATTGAAACAAATGTTGCATATTCATAAGGCACGTTTTATGAGAAAATGTTGCATATTCACAAGATATGTTTTACGAGAAATGATATGACACGATATACGAGATAATGAAAAGACATGTTTACGAGAAATGAATAGTAAAAAATTGAATGGATTGGGGTAGTGCCGCTTGAGCGCATCCCCATCTTCGTGGAGAGAACATGGTCGTTAGGGCCAAGCGTCTACAACAACATGGTGAACGGACCTTGTCTCTTGCAGAAGAGAGTTCGTGATGACAAGCCAGCCGAGACCATGTTTATGTGTGGGTGACCGAAAAGATTGGCGATCGTCAGTTGAAAGAGATGTAAATAGACCAAGACTTTCCAGTGATCGACGGTAGGCCCGGTGGTCAGAAGCAGTGCCATAGAGTGGAGTGACTGGACTATAGGCCTAGAGGTCGGAAGCAGTCCCAAACCTAGTTAATATTCGAAGAATAACTCTGACATTGAAAGATAATACGAGATACAAAACGATACGTGCGATACACCCTGTTTTGTATCGACACTGACACGAGCATTATATAACGTTTTCTGTTTAATTTGTTAAAGTTTCGTTATTTACTTTTAGAATCATATGATATAATTGCTTGTGTAAGGATTTTGGGGTAGGAGTTATCTACTTAGGATTATCACTCACGGTATTGCACTTGCGTGACCCTGGCAATAATACCACGACGTTGCTCTGCTACTATGACGTACTATGCTAGGCTTTAGAGATGAACATGAGAAGTTCTACAGCTTGGGAGTTCATGGAGCTGAGCCAGACACACCGGAGCTGATGGCCATGACGAGTATTAAAGATCACCTTAGCCTACCTAGTATAGAATAATGTATTGCCAAGGAGATTTATGTCATTCCCATGGTGGAATATTTTATGTAAAACCTTTTATTTATTTAATAAAATCATTTAACGTTCCCAAAATTAAGGGCGTTACAATTTATGTGTTCGCTAAAGTAGCAAACAAGTTCCGTTTCACACAAGACCTAGAGTGTAGCTTAGGAACATCATAGAACAAACTAGACCCTAACCCTAAAAACTTTGTCATGACCCCAACCCGTCCCTATAGGCTTAAATCATAACAAAGTGCCGGTGAAACCATCACCAAGGCCATAACACAGTATTAAATATCTCATAAGCGGATAACCGAAAGGGAATTGAGAGTTAAGCAGCAGAAATCACACCTGTATTAACATTCAAAAACCATAACGTGTTTTTAAATCAAGATCATAAACTCAGAGTACATCCCAGAGCGGTGCTTACATTACCAGCTCACAACCTTTCTACAAATTTATACATGTCAAAAGTACAACTTCCTAGCTACATCTCCACATGCACAACCCATCAACAAAAAGAGTTCTACACCACACTCCTATTCGTCATTGCCTGAAAGCTGGGAAAACATTTACATAAGCCGAAGCCGGTTTCAATGATTAATGTGCAAGCCACACGCTTTCCATTGACTATATAAAAACATGCTTTAAAGATAACCAAAATCAAGCTTCACATATTCCAAAGGAATCCACAATTCACAATATAATTTATAATGCACATCCCTCTCTAATTCACATCGCACCAGGCGTCCCCGGTGTGGATAAGTTAGACGTCTATCGCATTACCCCACAATATACACAAACACATCTTGCCAGCCTTTTAGCACTATCCCCTAGCAAGCTGGGACATAAGAGATGCCATTAATAGATAATAAAAGTGTCCAACTTTTATTTCAAGTCCTTTTTTTTATCAACTCATTTCAAGTCCATGGAGTTCACATTATTGAGCAAATCACATAAGTAAAACATAATATTTGCATTTGATAAGTAAAACATGCTTAAATCGCATAGCTTGGGTATTAATCACTCACCTCGGTCCACCCAATCACTCGAACTTCCTAGATTAAACAAGTAACATAAACACATGTTAGATGCCATTCAAGTAATCACAAACTCTAAATGAACCTCTTAAATGTTCCAAGTATCCTAAACAATGTTGTGGGACAAATTATAAAGTTGGGTCAATACTTAGGGACACAAAAATACCGTATCCTGCCAACTCCTGGGTACAAAACCCAAACCAACACAAAATACACGTCATAAGCTTCGCATCGATAGGTCATATGTCGAAAACGGAGTTCGAATGAGCTTTGCACACCAATTTAAAGAAAGCTAGTTGATTCAAGAAAACAGAATTTCAGAAACTGCACCTCTGTCTGAACTTCAATGCAAAAACTGATTTTGCGTGGCCAAAATCAAGGTACAATTTTTACATGGACAGAAAGATACACGTGTCTAGTTTCAGAAAAATTAAACGGTGCGCAATTTTGTTGCCTGTGGTAAAAGTTATGACTGTTTTCCCAAAATGTGTCAGTGCAGTCTACACAGATCCTAATTGACAGCAGCAACTTCACGAATTCCTACAGAGCTCTATACATGGAATCAAGGTTCGAAATTTTTACTCAACAAAGAGGACCCATAGAGGAACTCTCAGTAAAATTTTCAGAAAATTATGAGTTGTGTAACCCTGTCAATAAAATCCCCAAAAATCATGTAGATGTATGACCTAAAATCTGCAGATTCGCAAAAGATGCATTAACAGAATGAATTCCCTTAAAATTTCATCAAGAACTCTTTCAACACTCCATAATCAAGAGGTCCAGGGTTGCTAGAATTGAAGCTACACTTGGTAATCACTTGCTTTCTTCTACTTGATTTCATAAATTTCCATGTTCAATTCTTGTTTTGTTATGGGGTTTATGATTAGAGACCATATGTATGATCTTTACAGTACCTTGGATGGGTATGATATGGTCAAGGATTTTCGTGTCGGATTCTTCCAGTTTTGCTGAAAAAATTTGGTAACGATCCAACGTCATTTGATTATGACGTGGCTTGAACAGATCTATCAGGTATTAACGAGATAGAAGACCTATCGAGCGCGATGGTGATCGATTGGCCAAGAATCAGGTTATTAATTAGGACCTGATTTATGTCCGTTAAACGAAAAGTTGACCTTGTCCTAAAATGCCATGCCTTATGCCTAGGCTACGCACGTGTAGAACAATATGATACATACAGTAACTATTTACCTTTTATTAGGAAGTGTGCGCTCCTTTTTGTTACCCTCCGCATTTCTGGACCTCACCAGTTCGATCCAAGGAATGCTATTGCCGGTGATTAACTTGACTGTTCGTGGTGGGGCAAAAGTCGACGTCAATGGACATTGGATTTTCTGACCTTTTTTTTTTTTTTTTTTTTTTTTTTCCAACATTGGATTTTCTTACTTTGAGAACATGAAATCAACCCCACTTAGAATTTTGTGTTCCTCGTGCCGTGACAAGTCATTTTTTTTTGGTGGAAATTCTAGTATTGTGATCTCCTAGATTTAACCAATTAACTCTCGTCTTTTCGTTTTCTGATAGCCTCTTTAGCAACACTTATCACAGAGCTTAGCATCAAAAGGGTTGCTAAACTATAGACCTTGAATCTGTTGAAGATCTTCCTTAGCCTTAACCGTTGTGAGATTAGTCTCAGGCTGAGGTTTCCGTCAACCTTGATTTTAGCAAATAAGTTCACCAGATGTTAAAATCTGGGTTGATTTTAGGCTAAAATCAACCCAATTTTAGAACCTGGTGAACTCATTTGCTAAAATCAGACAGTTGCTAAAATCGTTTAAAAATTTCAGCCTGAGAATAGTGTCTTTTTTATACCGTTCATGATAGATTTTAAGCCTTTTAAGCTTACAATTGAATACTTCCATTCCAGACTCCTAACAAGGGGAAGTCCAAGACCCAGTTCACACTTAACACCCTTTCGAAAGGATTTGGGGGGCTTGCTGTGCAGGTGCCGCATGGCACCGTGTCATGCGGCCATCCGAGCTCAATGCAAATCTAAGTCATCCATTGCTTGATTAAATTCGAGCCGTGCATTTTCACAATAGACGGTTGAATGGCCGTATGGCACGGTGCCATGCGGCACCCGCACAGCAGGCCCCGGGTCCCGATCGAAAGCCCCATTGGGCATCCAAAAGTTCCTTGAATCACTACTAGAAGACATAACACTCATCATCTAAGATAGGCCCCCACAAATTAATAACCGCCGGGTGTTTTTTTCTATAGAGTGGGACCCGCCAACGAGGAAGAAATTTACATGCCTGGCGGCTCACAAGTACTTCATGAGGTCGACCACATTAGATTATTGCCCTCTTCATAGCTTTATAGATATTTGTATGCGTGTATGTGTGCTTATATATGCACGCACCTGCCCAATTAAATAAAGTAGGTAGTTGGCCAGTGCTCAGCTCTGATTGGCTGTTATCTTGACTTGGTGACACGTGGGACCCAGCGATTTGGTTTCATTGATTGGAAGGTGGGACCCCTTTTAGGCCGGCGAATCTTCCTCAAAGGAGAGAAGTAGGAGGGTGTATGGTTGACGCGTGTACAGTTGAATGAGGTGGGGACCAAATTGAGACCCGAGTGCTAAAGCTAAAGCCACGAAAGTCCAAAACAAACTTGAATCCGGAAATAAAGACAAAAAGGCGGACACAGCTTTGGGCTCGCATTTATAGTTGGCACGTGGGGAGGGGTGCCTTCTCTCTCGGGGGCCCCTCAGGGCATGCCTAACTCGCCCATTACTATACAACTCTTCTTGCTCCCCCCAGGTTTTCAACACTTCTCTGTTCTTCTGAAAAAGAGAGGAAAAAAAAAAAAAATAGTAGAAAAATTTAAAAATTGGAACCCTAGTAAATTTGAGGACACTTTTATGTTCTTCTTAATTTACTCTCTGCTCATCACCTGAATTCTCGGTCTCCAAATTTTAATAACCTAAGGCCCCGATTGGCTGCAGCATTAGAGGGGGTATTAAGTTATACCCCCACCCCTTATCCCTATCCCACCGGTTAATCCTTGGTTTAGGAAAAAAAATGGAACCCGGATTAAGTAATACCCCCACCCTTTTAATACCTTTCTGTACCCCTTCCCCCTCACTAATTAATAACACCCCTCCCCCCTATTACTAATTTATACCCTCTCATACCCCCTACGAAATTACCCCCGTACCCTCCCTTATACCCCTCCCCTTACCCCCAGTTTGTTTACTATTGCGATAACAAAAATCAAATTGCATTTTAATGCTTTACGAACTCTTGCGATTTCCTTCGGATAAAAAAAATGAAGTACTTTTGTGCATAATTTTTTTAAAAAAATTGCACCAAATTAAACTACTAATTGAGATCTTTAATTTGATACAAAAAAATTTGAAAAATTTTATACTTTAGAATTTGACATTATTGGCTTGCTTTGCAATATCCTTCGGATAAAAAAATAAAGTATTTTCACATTAATTTTTTTACCTTTTTTTGCACCAAATAAAACTACAAATTGAGATCTTTAATTTGATACAAAAAAATTTAAATTTTTTTATACTTTAGAATTTGACATTGTTGGGGAATACCATAAAAATTACTAATTAGTTAATTATTAAAAACGTACAATTAGAAAGAAAAAAAAAGCAAAAAATTAAAATTTCGAAATATTATTAAAATGAATAATAAAAAATAAAAACTAAATATTTTAATTTTAGATATAACTAATAAAAGGAATTATTTATTGAAAAGTATAATTAATTTAATTAGTATTGTTTTTATGTATTTATTTTATCATAAAATCTAATATGAATGTACAAGGGCAAATAAGTCATTTGTCAAGTTTTAACATCATCCACCCAACTTTATCCCCCTTTATCACAAATTCATCCAAACCACATACTATTTAATCCCCCTTCCTAAATGTCACATCACTGTGGGCAGGGCCGGCCCCGAGGTTTGGGTTGCCCAAGCCCGACCTCATGCTTGGTTGCCCACTTACTTTTAAGTCATACTCTCTCCGTCTCAATTTGTTTGTTCACTACAGTTATGTGTGCTTTTTTAAAAGTCTGATATTTTTCAATCTAAGTATAAATATGGATCTTATTTGATTGATCTAACTTAGTTGTATAAAATAAAAAATTTGGGACAGAGGGAGTAAAAAAAAAAAGATATAATAGTAAAAAAAAATCAAGGTTATATATTATTTTTAGCTTGAATTACATCTAAAAAATCAAATTCAATATATAACTCCAATTATAGTGCTTCTGATTTAAAGAAAATAAAATTTTCTTACATTTTTTAAGCAAATTCTTCTTGGTTTGGTGCAAAATACAAGTGTAGTATAAGCTGTAATGGGGTTGTTACAATATATGAGCACGAAGGCTACCATGGAAATGTTAAGTATTTTGTGTTGTATATTGTGCGTAATTTTGGTGCATGTTATATTTTTTTGACGTTATCTACGAAGATATTTACGTTGAAAATATATAGTACAAATAGTTTTAGAGGATGATACACATAAATTTTGGTATTTTTTATGCTTGTTTTTTTTGGCTGTTTTTGCAATACAAAATTTTAGGGTATCAATTACCAAAAAATATGTTAAAGTTACGTATAGGGATGTACCGTATACCCAAAATAGTTACATTTTTTTTTTTTGGTTAGTTGCGCATTTTGTTGTTATTAGTTAAGCATTTTTTTTTTTTACTGTTAGTAATATATTTTTTTGATAACCAAAACTTTCTCCTACACAAAGATGAAATGGGAGTTGCATGAAATATACTACGCGTAACTAAAGGGGTATGTGTGTGCATGATGGGCAACCTAATCCAATTAGTTAAATAACTTCAGGGAGGTCAGTGTAATTTATCCAAAAAGAAGGCATCAAAAATTCAAGTAGGGCCGAGAAGACTCGAACCTGACTCTCCAGGAAAGAATAGCAAGTCACTAACCAACAGCGCTGCCCAACTTCCTCACATATTTTTCCCGTCAATAAAATTAAATACTATAACGTACTTCTCAACAAATTTTTTTATTTTTTTGGTTGCCCTAACCCGGGGGGTTGCCCAAGCCCACGGACTTGCGGGGCTTACCCCGGGGCCGGCTCTGACTGTGGGTCCACCTTTACTAAATAATACCCCTTACTATCTTATCCACCCTTACTATTTAATCCCACCAAAACGTATCCCACATCCAATCGGGGCCTAAGATAATTTTAAAAATTATCCCCTCGCTCGCGCTATATCTCTTGCACATACACGTGAATCATCTTGACCTAAGTTTGAACCCCTTGCATGCCTAATCACTTTTTGTGAAACTTTCTTAGTTTTGCACTAAAAAATTTCTTCATGTAGTATTTTTTCGACTACAAGATTAGAAATGTGTCATTATATAGATCAAACATTGAAATTTATACTTTCTAAAAAAAAAAATTTGAAATTTATAAAAGTAGCAAAATCAAAAAAATTGCCTGTCTTGAGTGATTGTTGTCTTTTAATGAACCTTTTTTAGCATGTGGTCATAGTTTTTTACAATTTAGTTTGCCATCATCGAGGCAGATAAATAATTTTTAAAAAAATTACGTAATAGAAACAAAAATCTATATAAACAATTTGAAATAAATAAATAAACTAGGTCAAATTTAGCCTGAATTTGTTTTTCTTTCGGTTTTATGTTACAAACTTTTACTAAAAAAGTACATTGATGGTGGACATAGCGCTCGAGACACACGACCAGTTAACGCATCATTTATAATGGATCCTGCTACGGGTACAAAACATTTTGTACAGAAAATGTACAAATCGCTCTCGGGGACCCACTTTTGGGTCCCACACGAGTGATCACAAAACGGCGTGATTTTGGTTCAAGCACTTCTAACCGTCCGATTGAGCTGAAATTTTGTGGAGCCCCTTGGAAAAATGTTCTAAGAATAATGAACGGTTCGGATCACTCGTGTGGGACCCAAAGTGGGTCCCCGAGAGCGATTTGTACATTTTATGTACAAAATGTTCTGTACCCGTAGGATTACTGATTTATAATTGAATAATGAGGCTCGAGTTTGAGAATAGGAGTGTTAATGAGAGACCGGAAGTCTGCTTGGAATTAAATAAACTAGCATAAACATGTGCTATGTATATATGGTAATTAGAAGAAATATCAAATAAAATCAAATTAAACTGAGTCTTACGTCTCAATCAATTTGAGTCGGCTACATGAATCCATTTTTTCCATTGAGTTCTATCAAGGGCTACATGTTCATTGAGATTTAGAGTAATCATATTCCTGCAGGCTACAACATCTAATGTCAATTTGGGTCTTCCTCTCCTCACAACATTCCTACACAAATCTATTCAATCAACTAGTTTAACCATTGCGTCTACAGGTGTATTAGCTTTGATGAGCCATAACACAAAAAAGTGCGGATGGGTCGGGTTGTTTAAAGAGTTGCTATTAACAATAACTAAGACATTAACAAAAAAAGTAAGGCCATTGCATTTCGACAAAGTTTGGTACACCCAGCAGGTGGAATGAGGGATCATGTAGTAGGGTTGTAGTGCGACACCCGAGCCATTGATCTTAGCATTGAATGGCTCGAGTGCTTCACTACAGAGTTGTAATGCGGCGCCGCACTACAGGATCCTGGAATCCCTCAACAGGTACATAGCAACAATACAAAAATTGGTGTGGAGCGTTATTGAGTTGTATCCATATTTTTAACTTTTCATTAGCTAATGTATGTGATTATTTATTAGAAAAGAAAATTTATTCACTGAAGGGAGAAAATCCTAAATGGAGAAAAGTTTACAGATAAGGAGGGCTGTAAACAAGCCTATTCGAGTTCGTTCATTAACTTTTTAAATGAATCCTAGTTGAGCTCAAATTCAAAGAATATTTGACAAGTCGAGCTCGGGCTAGACTTGTCTATGTTTGAGTCAAACTCGAACTTGTTCACGAGCCTTAACGAGTAAAAAATCCTAGATATTTATACTCTCATACCAATCTAGAAATTTAATTTCCTACCTGAATAAGTATATATGTATATAAAATTATAAAAAAATGTGTTAAAATTCAAGATTATAATACTTTTAAAAGTTTATACATGTACAAGTTTTAAAATTTTCATTATGTTCATGTAAAATTTATACATATTCAAGGTTATATGTGAAATTTCTTATGACGTGTGTGTGTGTGTGTGTGTGTATTTCAGGTTCATGAGCCTACCAAGTCGAATACTGTAAGGTTCAGGTTCGGCTCATTTGCTAAAAGAGCCTAAAATTGAGGCTCAGGTTCTGCTCGTTTAGTACTAGAGTCGAACTTAAACTAGCTTTTACCGAGTCGAGCCTCGAATAGTTCACGAATGGCTCGGGTCATTTGCAGCCCTAGAAAAGAGAGGGAGATAAAGATTAGAGAGACGGTGTGTGTTATACTAGCATGTGTAACCGAGTCGAATACTGTAAGGTTCAGGTTCAGCTCATTTGCTGAACAAGCCTAAAATTGAGGCTCAAGTTCAGTTCGTTTAGTACTCGAGTCGAACTTGAACTACCTTTAACTGAGTCGAGGCTCGAATAGTTCACGAATGACTCGGGTCATTTGAAGCCCTAGAGAAGAGATAAAGATTAGAGAGACTAGCATGTGTAACATTAAACCTTTGATTTCAATGCTACAATATATTGTATATACTGGATAAGTTACGTACGTTTCCCACAACTAAAGTTTGCCCGCTCACAATTCCTTGTGTACTTTACATCATGAATTAGTTTTTGTACATTGCAGGATTGTATATTTACAGAGAAATTTATAATTTTTCTTTCCGTAGAACAGATCAAAATGGCGATGAAACTAAACGTAGTGTGTAAAACTAATGTAGCAGTTATTTTAAACGTCTTACAATAAGAGAAAATAGAAGGAAAAGAAAAACATTTGAATTTAAAATATCTAAGACGTAAATTGAGTTTTTTTTTTTACTAGAAGAATGCGGGTGTCCTACACTTTTCAAAGCTAGCTCTTCTAATTTCCTTCCTATTGCTCTCTATATCATTACTTGTATTTAATTTTATGCCAACAGCAGAAAAATAAAATGAAATGAAATGAATATTGCTTGAAGGGGGAAAAAAGATTTGAATTTTATGGAAGCACTTCTTTGCAATTTTCTATCGGTGGACATATATAGATCATGAAATTAGATATTATATATTGTTGAATAAGGTTTGAGCGATGTCGGTATTACCCCTTAAGTTGTGATCAATTAATATAAATATGACTGGGTAATCAGCAAGTATCTATTAGCACGTATTTGAGTCATCTCACGTGCTTAAATGGTATGGACTTATTATTAAGTGCAGAGACCATTAAAAGGCCCAATGATTTCATCTATATGATGGGTTATGATGGAATCCATATCTATAACTAATGGAACTCATGCTTATAAATATGTGGTTAAAGTCCTCACTCCAAAGCCTAGTATTTTTTCTCATACCATTTCATCGCGTGCGAGACAAAAAAAAAAGGTTAAGAGAAGGGGTTTGGAGGTAGAAGACGACAACGACACACAAGGTTTTCATAATCCATGACGATAGGTATGCATTCGGTATTGGCAGAGGCGGAGGCATGTAGGGGCTGGGGGTGGCCCCGGCCCCCCAGTTTTCTATTTCAGAGTATATTTTGCATATATTTTATAGATATTTTCTTTAAAAAATATAAAATTTCAAAATTAATAAAAAAGTAAGAAAACTTTTTATATCGAGAACACTAAATTATGGTGAATGATACCGTTCAATAATGATAATATGTTTGTGGAGTGAGTGATATGTAATAACAATGAGATTAATTTTTCAATTTATCAAAATTGTCCCATAAAAACTCGAAAAACTGGATTTAGTCTTGGAAAAATCATCAAACCAAGATTTTTTTTTCATAATTCGGCTCCTCCGACTTCGATTCCTGGCTCCGCCACTGGGTATTGGTTTCTTCTTGACATGAAATCTAGGATTTATAATTTCTTATGAAACCCATTAAAGATTGGTTGCCTAGCTAGTCCCATTGACGTCATTAATCTATTCATTCCTGCCTATTAAGTATTAATAATGGTACACTACTGGCCGAAAGTGAAACCAGTACCGGAAAAACAGATACTCTTGAAAATATATTATCAAACTGTAACCACACATGCAGGAATAAAAACACATTCTAGAATGCTGGAAAAATAACAACAGAATTACGGAGACGCGAGTAAACAGAAACTGTATATTGAACGATCGACAGGACACAGTACGCACAAATTAACTGGAATTATAAAGCCATTTCATGTATTTTAATCTAGAATCTGGAATTTGGCTTGTCTTTAACAGACTGATTTTTATACACATCCGCCCCTTCACTGATGATGCTTGAGGTTTATGTCGGTGTACTCTATCTCCTAAGATTCAATAGGAAAATATAATCCAAGTGGCACCACACACTGTTCAAATGTAAACCAGAAAATTCTTGAAGCAGTCCGTTTAAGTCCCAACGTCAAGTCCAAAAAAAAGTTTCTAGAGAGTAAAAAGATGGCCTCAATACGCGGCGCATAATAAATGGGTTAAATTTGTCTCTCCCCCTACTATATTTGGGTGCTCTAATTGCCCAACCCTTTAAGGCTAACTTGAGTTATATATACTCATCAATGTTTGCACTTTGCATCTTCAAACAATCTTTGATGAATGTGACTTTTCACATTTTCAACACTACTTATAACTTTAAGAAATAGTTTTTCATTCATCTCTCGTAGTAATTTTTCTTTCTTTCAATGATTTAAACCTCTTACTTAGGAATATCAATACCTACTTGGACCCACCTCAAGCAGTGTGGGGTCCCACCTAATTCTTTTGGCTCAAAGTAACCAAATTAAAAGGGGAAAGCACAGGTCCGGTCTAGTTTTTTTGGGCCCGTGCACGCCAAGTTCTACCAATTTTCGAAAAATGCATCAAAAACCTCACTCATCATTTAGCACAGCCCGACATTTGTCCCATTCTCTCTCTCTCTCTCCTCTTTATTTATTTACTAGTTGAAGGCTCCATGCACGCATGGAGTCTCGTGCTCGTGCTTTTGTACTTTGTTTTTATTTCCTTCTGGCCAACCAACATCTTGCCCAAAAAAAAAAAAAACGAAGGAAGCCCATTTTCTGCTATTTATACTTCAAGGAAGTGTACAACTAAAAAACATTAACATCGGATTGTATAAGTGCTGCCTCCGACTGCCAGTTTTGAATACCAAAATTGAGCAATGCTAGATGCTTAGATACCAGAAATTCCGAAATGTACTCAAATATAGATTAAATCAATTACTTGCAACACCAATATACAAAATTTATTCAAATAAAGGATACTTCTTCCTTTTCTCCCATACTCCGTGTAACTTCAGAGCGTTGATTGCTCAGGAAAATCCAATTCTACAGAAAAACCATCATCAAATTTGAATGCAATAAAAAGAAGAGCAAAGAACCCATCACTATTTTTTTGAACTGAGTTCATGTATCCAATCAGCTGTTTTTCTCCACCACAAACCCATTAATGAATAATTGAATAAGATATGCGAAAGAACCTAGATATAAATGCATACATTGAATAAGTGCATACATAGAATAATTGCATACATAGAATCTAATAATGACTACATGCAATGGATTAAAATCATGTGTTTAATGCATACGTTGAACCTTCTGAAATGTGTTTAAAATCATGACTACATGCATGGAATCTACATTGAATAATTGCATACATAGAATCTACATTGAATAATTGCATACATTAAGCTATAGGTGTTAAAAGTGGATCCTTGTGAGGCTGTGTTTGGATGTGTCTTAGCATTGGGCATTCCCAGCAATTGATTCCTAGGTAATCCCATTCTTGGGCTTGGTTAATTTGGAAATTGAATTTTGGAATAAAAGCAAATTCCTTGTTCGTGTTCTTGTAGGACGGTTTTAGGGCACTTGAGTATTTCCGCATACAATAGGAATCGTGGTGGTTTTGGGTGGGGAAATAAGAATATTACTTGGAGAAGTGTGTAAAGAAGAACAAAGAGTGAGAAAATGAGAAGGAGAGAGAGAAGAGATAGAGGTGCTTCACCCTCGCAAGGGTTAGGCGGTTCTGTGAGGAAGGACTGCAGCCCAATCCCCAATTACAATGGCCTCAACCTTGTAAACTCAATTCATTAATCAACTCTCTGTCCCAAATGAAAGATTCCATCTCGATTTATAATCCACGGGAAAGACTATTCTAATTCCTAGAACTCTAAATGAAATGAACCTAATTAATGAATACATCCAAAAAGATAAGAATGAACTTAGATATAAATGCATACATTGAACCTACCAACAATTAGATGCAAAGAACTAAAATGTGTTTAATGCATACATTGAACTTTCCAATATGTTTTTAATTAATCTAGATGAATATTAATGCAAGTACTAAGTTCATGATGACTATTTACCTACACCAGAACAGAAAATCAAATAATGACTACATGCAATGGATTAAAATTATGTGTTTAATGCATACGTTGAACCTTCTAAAATGTGTTTAAAATCATGACTACATGCATGGAATCTACATTGAATAATTGCGTACATAGAATCTACATTGAATAATTGCGTACATAGAATTTACATTCAAGGGTGGAAAACGTGAATACTAATCACGGGTTTGAAGCGA
Source organism: Vaccinium vitis-idaea (assembly GCA_963854785.1). Classification (NCBI taxonomy): domain Eukaryota; kingdom Viridiplantae; phylum Streptophyta; class Magnoliopsida; order Ericales; family Ericaceae; genus Vaccinium; species Vaccinium vitis-idaea. The sequence continues at coordinate 20,367,458 of OY978218.1, read as the reverse complement.
AAGAAAAATGGTAGGATTTCCTTTTAATATAGAAGGATTTTTCATTTCAAATTTTGAACCCCCGAAACTGTATAAAAGTGTCTAAATCTTAGGGTATCCTATTAAAGTGCTTAAACCTAAACCCTAGGGTACCATATGAAAGTGTCTAAACCACTAAAACCCTATAATAGGAAAGTGTACCCTAAACCTAAACCCTAGACTATGAGAGTGCCTAAACCTAAACTCTATGGTACCCTATAAAAGTGCCTAAAATCTTAGGGTACTATATGAAATTGCTAAATTCTAAATTCTAAATGTACGGTACTATTTCTAAATTCTAAATGTACAGTGTAAAATTTAGGGTACCATATGAAAGTGCCTAAAATCCTAAGGTACTCTATGAAAGTGTCTAAACCACTAAAGTCCTATAATAGAAAAGTGCACCCTAAACCTAAATAAAATAAAATAAAAAGTAATTTACCTTAATGGAAAAAAAAAAGTGATTGACCTTAATGTTAATAAATATTTGTTTTGTAATTTTAATGGTAATAAACTCAAATTAAAATTCTACTCCAACCAACACAGACAATAGTCGTACTCAGAGCTTTTGTTTCATGACGCCAAATTAAGCGGAAGACAAAAACCTTGGAGCAGCAAAAGACCCCCGTCTTATCACGTGTAAGTTTACAATGACAATAGTCAAGGCAGCGATAGCAGTAGCGGTAATAGCGGTAGCAGTGACGGACATTCGTAAGTTTGGTGTAGTTTAATTGTAGCTCTTTTGTTAGTGGGGGTTATATGTTGAATGTGAAAATGTAAAGAGAACCCAATAATTGTTGCGTCTTTAGACGGGTTTCTTGCAAAGAAAAAGAATCACAATAGGGAAAAGGAAACAATTCTTGTTGTGGCTAATAAAGACACATGCCCATTACTGAAAGCAACTTCTCTCTCTCTCTCTCTCTCTCTCTCTCTCTCTCTCTCTCTCTCCGTTATCTGAAACACGTATGGAGATCCGCGTGGAAAGACAATTTAACAATAGGCATGCTACTATGTGCACCCTTCCATAAAAGATTTTGTGGCTCTAAATATGAAATTTTGTGACCAAATATGAGATAATATGAGATTTTGTGACACCAAATGTGAGATTTTGTGGTTAGAGATATGAAATGGCATACGGTATGCACCCTATATGGATGGACGGTCAAGATTCCGCAATGTCCGCACCCAGTCCGCATGGATCCAATATGAGATTGTGTGGCTCCAAATATGAGATTTTGTGGACATATATGAAATTTTGTGATTATCCGTATGAGTGTGCATACCATACACCTTTCATATCTCCAACCACAAAATCTCATATTTAGAGTCACAAAATTTCATATTTTGAGTCACAAAATCTCATATAGAATAATTTTTAGAGGGTGCACATAGTAGCATGACTCAACAACAAAGTCTCTTACGTAGTGCATGACTAAGGAGTTTGGGTGATGTGGAGAGGGATGGAAGATTGGTGGTAACTTGATGAAAATAGAAAAAAAAAACTTGATGAAAATAGCTCAATGTTAAACAACCGAAATGCTACACGCACATTATCCTAACACAACAAGAGACAATGGCTGACGTGGTGCGCAACGTGTACTGGTGGAGCCCACCAGCTTAACACAGCCCAAAAAAAAAAAGTGAAAATCAAAACACAACACGTTGGCTGAGTTGAGAGAAGCGATCAGACCTTCTTCTTCCTTAGGCGAACACATGCAGTCCACAGTGTGCGGGCTTCACAGGGATTTGTTGGCGATTGGTAAGGTACCAAACTGATCATCTCTTCTAGAACTACACAAATATGAGTTCAAATCGAAGTTTGGATCAATTTTTCAGTACTGCACTTTTTCGGACAGAATTAATACAGAACAAAGAACAAATTGGCATTTTTTTTGGGTTCAATTTCATAAATAAAATCCCTAATTTCATACCCAAATTTTTATTTAAAAAACCCCAATCTAATGAGAGAGAGAGAGAGAGAGAGAGAGAGAGAGAGAGAGAGAGAGAGAGAGAGAGAGAGAGAGAGAGAGAGAGAGAGAGAGAGAGAGAGAGAGAGAACTTAGTGGTGGTTAATGGCATCAGTGGTGGCGTTAGAGTGGGCCAGATTGTCAGTGAAGGTGGTGGTCAACGAAGGTAAGGTGGAAGGCGTAGGGATTGTGGTGGTCGACGGTCGTAGTAGTCTTCTCATTCTTTCTATATATTGTATAAAAGGGGGGAAATCTCAAAACCCATTTTAAAGTTTTCACAATTTTTTAATTTTTTATTTGCTGTGTTCGTATGGTGGGCTCCACCAGTACACAGACTTTATGCACCATTTAAATGTCGCTATCGCTTTTATCTGTTAATTTGGATATGGGATTGTGAATGTTAGAATGAACAATTAGGTTTCCGAGTTAGATTGTGTACATAGAAATCACATAAAACGTTGTTAAGTAAAAGAAATTGAAAATGATTTAAGGTGGAGATGTGATGAGATATAGGAGGATATCCCGAAATAGAGATGTTATATAGGGAGTTTATCCCAAAGTTATGATTGGTAGTCAACCAAATGATTATGTAGGTTATGAGATGAACGGTGGTCAACCAAAAGTTACTATTGATCGGGAACTCTAAGTTATAACGTTGTGTGAGCACTCCTTATGAATTTAGGTGATATAAGATATTTTGTATCATAGTACCGGGTCACAGCCCATATACTCCCGTGGATTCGGTTAGTTCTTCGTGGGCCCAGTGGTTCGGTCAGTCCATTGGGGAATTCATCCTTATGCTACGCTAATGAATCCGACTAAGTAGATAATTTAGCCTATTTCATATGGGCTCCTAGTTCAGGCATGCAAGGTAGGAGTTGAATCACTAATGATCATAGTCTTGGTAGTTAAATTGGGAGGATATTCTCGAGGTTGAGAACTTAGATGAAATATAAGTTAAAGACTAGATAGTGAAATCATATACTTGCTTCTTATTTATGTACTACTTTATGTTATATTTGACCTGTGGCTAAATTTACTGTAAGGATTAGTGGGTGAGAGTTAGCTGTTGAGTGATGTAACCGACATTTCAAAAGTTTCAAGTGTTTGAATTGGTTTTAGAAACTTTAAACTAGGAATCTGTAAGAGGGAAAAGTTTGCAGTTACAATTAATAACCGTTTTGTAGCCGTTATATGAAGCTGTGCCTAATTTGTTCACGTCTTACAATATATCGCCACCTTGTAGGATAATGACTGTTTGCCTAGGAAGTAAGAATTGTGTTAAAAATATTAAAATGAAAGGAACAAAGTAGTTTTATGGAAGATTATGGTTACACATGTCAAGATTCAAGAATGAAAGATAAGTTGGAAATGTTCAATGTATTTTACCACGGTAATTCCTTCTGCACCGATAGGAATGCACCAACGGCGTCGTGGACGCCGTTATGGGTCCCAACCGATCTATCCAAGCCGTTCATTCTTCTCAAAATAGAATTCCAAGTGGGCCCATGCGGGAATCGAGGCAATCGGACGGCTGTATGATTTCGATCCAAAATCACCCCATTTTGACGCCCCATTTTGACGGCACGCCGTCGGTGCATTCTTATCGGTGCAGGTAGAAGGGTTCTATTTTACCACCCTGACACAAACTACAGTACACATGTAATTAAGAATTTCTTCCATACCATATCAATATTGATTTTAAGAAAACATATTTCATCTTTAGGTTTTTCCAAGTAACTTTTGCTACCAATTAAAATTAAAATAGCATTACGGAATAGAACATAAATGCACGGTATGCACATCAACACAAAAGAATTATGAGATTACATGCTTTAGATTGTTAGAACTTTTAAATCACAACAAAACACCCAAAAATAAGAAAGGACACAAGACATGGAAATTATGAACACCATCAATCAAATATATCAGATAGTAGAGTTAGGAAAATAGCCTGTGAGATCGATGAAAGGCACGTCAAGTTGCTATTCTAAAGCCGTATTCGCCTCTCTACGTGTAGGTTATGACGGTTGAATACCACTCCAAGATACAACTCAGAAATCTCACAGTATGTCTCCACGTTACACTATCGGCGGATGACAGGGGTACCAAGTCTTTCTCTAACTGCCCATAGGATATAGAAAAATATAATGGTGAGAAGAGAGAAGGGAACTCAAGATATTACGATGTTCAAAAACCCTTGTAGGATAACTCTATATTTATAGAACTCCAAAATGACTCTTCGCAAAAGGCATGTGCCTTGTAATTAACACATGAAAAGATATTACTTCTCATGAAAAATCATGTCTCTTAAAATTGATGTTAGCATATGAAAAGACACAACCCTTAAACACAATTTTTTTTATTTAAATTTATAAAACTTAAATCCCAACACTCTAAACTAACATAGGATGTGAATTTAAGGTCTTGATGCCTTTTTTAATGCTTTCTTCTCTCTATTTGAATTCTTGTGAAAGCGAAGTAGGGTATTTAAGTTGAAGACTTGAGGCCTCGTTTGTTTGATCGGAGATAAATGGATGAGCTATGAAATCTCTTGGAATATGGGTGGGATATTGCTCAGGATATCAATGGATGGAGAAAATCAATATCCGGTATTTGTATTTAACGGGATATAGACACTGGAAAGCAATTTTTTTGTTGTTTTAGCCATTGGAAAACCCATATCCCATCTAAATCCCATCCCCCCATGGGATTTTATATCCCATACGGATTGGTATAAAACTTGGTGAGGGATTTCAAATCACATCCAAAAAAAGGAAACCAAACATAATATTTTGGGTCCCATTCTTTCCCACCCCTAAATCCCATCTCCAAATCCCACCAAACAAACATGGCCGAGAACCAAAACCTTTCCAAGAGTCCATGATAGCGAAAATGAAATATACATATAGCAAGAAAACCACACGCACCATTTCCACTAGAATATTTTATAGAGTCCTGTCTGATTTTGGGCATGAGAGAGAGAGTGTGGGTGTGTAATTTGGATCAGGAGCTTCGATTGCTCTGATGTGATGCATGCCAAGTCTCTGCTGGTTTTTATATCACCCCATTGTGGGGAAATTTTAGCACTGCCCACGTACTGAAATTATTGTTTATGGTAATTTCAATTTTTTTTTTGTTGCTAAATTACATCAAACCTGTCTTCTGTATTTATTACACTTATACATAAAATTTATAATATATACGTAAATATGGTGCAACTATAGAGCGAAAATGATGCTTAATAAAATAGTAAACGTGTATTAAAGTTGGTGGGTCATGGTGGGTGGCCCTGTGCCCCTCAGCATTTCAATTGCTTTATCTTCAAACTCTTGCAATCAACCACAAAAAATACCAAAAAGGAAAAAAATTATAATATAAATGAGAAAAGCAAAAACATCGACGAAAGCAAGACAAAGAGATATTTGTTAATGGACAATATGGCCCACCTTCCAATCCTATCATCACCATCTTTTTTAATTTAATTTAATTGTTTTCGCTGAGGAGTACTAAAATTAAATACTAGGTGTACAAGTTGCCTCCATATAGTAGAAGAAGGAGACGTTTCCTCGTTTATATGGTGTTTGGATCTTCTGACAATCTTTCTTAGAAAAAACGGAATTCATTTTTTTTCCTTTTATAATATTTTATTTATACATACATACTCCATATGTAACACTTGCGTTTGCACTCACATATACATAACGGTAAATATAGGGGAACCGATCGGTTTGCACCGATGGGGTACCGACGGCGTCGCCGACGCCGTTGTGAGTCCCAAACGGCCGATCCGAGCCGTTCATCGTTCTCAAAATCAAATTCCGAGTGGACTACGCGAGAATCGAGGCAATCGGACGGCTGTATGAGCTCGATCCAAAATCACCCCGTTTCATTTAATTTTTCTTGAATGAAATGGGGCGATTTTGGATCGAGCTCATACAGCCGTCCGATTGCCTCGATTCTCGCGCCGGCCCACTCGGAATTTGATTCTGAGAACGATAAACGGCTCGGATCGGCCGTTTGGGACCCACAACGGCGTCGGCGACGCCGTCGGTACCCCATCGGTGCAAACCGATCGGTCCCAATAGAAGGGTTCTATACATAAAAAGCTGTTTTTTCCCTCTAAAAAGTTGTTTGTAGCTGCATCAAATGATTTGAAAAGGAAGGTCAAATCAGTGAAGTTCCCTTGTTTTGATCTATTCGCCAGTACTACTTCACAGAAAAGCCCCCAGCTGTGTGTGTGACTTGTGAGATAGAGAGTCTTTTTTTCCCCTTGAGATAAGAAAAAGAGTGATAAATGAGTGAATAAAGAGGGGTATCTTTATCTCATACTTTTTAGCCCCATATCTCTCTCTCTCTCTCTCTCACTCGCTCTCACTCTATCTTTCTCTTTCCCTTTTCAAGTGGTAGAGTTGCAGAGACGATTTCAGTCTGACAAGCGACTTTACCCCAATTGAAGACTCTACTTATACACAATAATAATAACATCATAGAGATCTCATGAATATCTATATAGATAGATATCGAGACATGTGAGTATGGTGCTGGTGTATTTTTTGATGACGATGTATCCTTCCCTCGCATCATCTCATGTGCATCCTCTCTCTCTCTCTCTCTCTCTCTCTCTCTCTGAAATTCTCTGATTGGGCTTTAATTTTGCAGATGATAATCGCCGAGGAGGAGGAGGAGCACGTTCAAACTCGGAATTCCATAATACGAGGTGGGTGCCTAATATGGAGGAGTATTATTCGCCAACACTAATCAATTGTATCTGTCTTTGTGTCCTCTCTCCATAAAACACTACTACTCTGTTTCCTTCTCTGCTCCATATCAATTAACTTGGTCATGTTGCTTTGGTTCTGTAAATCCTTATTGCATAAATGAGTGGAATAACCGAAGTTGTTGCTTTTCATTGGCAGAAGAAGAAGAAGAAGAAGAAGAAGAAAAAGAAGAGTAAGGAGTATACAACAAATCATCATCATCATCGTCTAATTCAAAGGCCGGCGGGCCGATGTCGACCTATTACCATGGGAATTCACAAGTACAAGGGGACGGTTTGCAAACTCTGATCCTCATGAATCCAAGCTACGTTGGATACTCCGACACTCAACCGCCGCCAGGGAATTTCGTTTTCCTCAACTCCAACGCTGCTGCTCCTACCACCACCGGACACGCTCAATTCCAACAGAGTTTCACTCACGCGCCGCCACCGCCGCACAACCAGAACCAACAATTCGTCGGAATCCCGCTTCACGCCGCCTCTTCTGCCCCTTCCGCCTCGGATCCCAACCATGACATCTCAGCCGCCATCCATGGCTTCATCCCTCGAGTTCATCACTACAACATGTACAACAGTTCAATCGACCCCACAGCCGCGGCACGTGAAGTTACCCGCGTCCAGCAGGGGCTTTCCCTCACCCTTTCTTCGCAGCAAACTGGTCACGGAGCAGCCGGGCATACCATCTCTCCGACTAGCGGCGGCGGCGGCGATGACGTGAGGGTTATTTCCGGCGGTTCACCTTCGTCGGGAATTTCGAACGGGGTCAACGGAGTACAGAGTGTTTTGTTGAGTTCCAAGTACTTGAAGGCAGCACAGGAGCTTCTTGATGAGGTGGTTAATGTCGGAAAGGGGATTGGAAATGATGAAGGGGGTAAGGGGACGAACAACGGGCAGGGGAAAGTAACAGGAGGACAATCGACAGTGTCGGTGGTGGCCGGAGAAGGGTTAAGTAGTGGTGGTGGAGAGACAAGTGGGAAGCGTGGCGGTGAGCTGACGACGGCAGAGAGGCAGGAGGTTCAGATGAAGAAAGCAAAGCTCGTGAACATGCTCGATGAGGTATGACCGTTGGGGATTTAAATTGCAGTATCAGAAAACGCAATAGAATGTTTGATATAGAAGTATATTATATTGGCTGATATCGGACACTATCGGCAATACATAAGTAAATAACAGAATTGAATGTCAAAATCCTGTTACCTACGAGACTTTTAAGTATGCGTGTATATATGTGCATGTATATAGGAAATTTCAGTTAGGTCTTCATCAATTAATCCAGTTGGATGAGATATTGAGAGGGGTAGCCTATCACATGTTGGGTTAAGAATCCAGACATTTGACGTTGTTTTCATATTTTGGAATTGGTAGCTCTCAAGCTAGAATTTTTCTCTCCTTTTCATCTGACAAATGTTGTTTTCATTTGAATTTTATATAATAATGAACACTAACTTTTTCAGCAATTCTGTTCTTTAAAGACATCTATAGCCCGAGTTTTGTGGGTTTTTTGTTTTCTCATCTTCTTTTTTGTGAAGTAGACCTTGACTAAAACTTCAGGTTTAATTACTTCACACTGAGAATCAATCTCTCTCTCTCAACAGTTAAAGTCTTCAACGAAATTGATAGGCCGAATTTTCTGGGTTTCTTTTTTTTTTTTTCCCTTACCTTCTTTACCACTCTCTCTCTCTCTCTCTCTCACACACACACACACACACACACATTTGACGAAATTTCTGGACTAGGATCTGTTACCCTCTTTTTCATTTCGGAGTGGTCCTTGATTAAAGCCTCAGTTCTAGAGCCTTTAGTTCAGACCTCTCGTTCTTTCTCATGCTCAAATTGCATAAACTTTCAGGAACAAGATAATGAGCACGTAATTAGACTTTTCACCCAGTAATTTGTTTTAAAGTAAATTTTGACCTCTTCAAGTTAGGTACATAGCTTAGTTATCCGAAGTTAACTTGGCCCCATGATTCTATTTTGTATGTTGGTACCATTGAATTTAGCAAATATAGGCTAATTAACTTGTATCTTGTTTCTGTTTCATTTACTGGTGTTTTTTTTTTTAGGTGGAGCAAAGGTACAGACAATACCACCATCAAATGCAGATTGTGATATCATGGTTCGAACAAGCTGCAGGAATTGGATCGGCTAAAACATATACTGCTTTGGCACTGCAGACAATCTCAAAGCAGTTCCGGTGCCTCAAAGATGCAATCACGGGCCAAATACGAACAGCTGGTAAGAGCTTGGGCGAGGAGGATTGCTTTGGAGGAGGAAAGAGTGAGGGTTCAAGGCTCAAATACGTGGATCATCATATTCGCCAGCAGAGAGCTTTACAACAGTTGGGAATGATCCAACCTAATGCTTGGAGACCCCAGAGAGGACTGCCTGAGAGATCTGTTTCCGTTCTTCGTGCCTGGCTTTTCGAACACTTCCTCCACCCGTAAGTATGACCAATATGAAAACTTTCTTTGTAACTGTTATATTTCGTGCAGCATTAATCTTATAGTGACCGGGGGCTAGCTACATCAATTGCTGAAATTTGTTTTTTGTTGGGGAAAGCTTGGTGCCAAATAAGAACTTATGTCAAGTTCACCTTGTCCTCGCCTTATTATTGCCAAATAAGGCGAGGAGAAGCGTGCTCACTAAAACCTTGCCAAGATAACAGTATGGGAGAAAGTTATGGTGCACCTGGCGTGTGTACTCTAGGAATGTTCACTAAAGTTTTTGTTTATGTAATGTGCTTTTTGGTTTTTATAATAATACATTTTGGTCAAAATTTTATTATAAGTTTCTACCACTATGAGAACTTGGCAGGAACTATATGTGCATTATTGATAAATATTCGGCTTGCATACTCCTGTGTTCAATTTTTGAAAGACTTAAAAATCTTAGTTGGCAAATTGCTGAAATCAACTAGGTTGAACAATAGTTGCAATTCTTACCGCTCCCAGCTGTTCTTTTCTTGCAGTTACCCCAAGGACTCGGACAAAATTATGCTCGCCAAACAAACAGGACTCACTAGGAGCCAGGTACCCGAGAAATTCTATGCATTCTTGATCGTTTTCTCACCTAATTTTTCCAAGTTGTCATGTTGAAATTCTACCTTATGTCCAGGTCTCAAATTGGTTCATAAATGCTCGTGTCCGCCTTTGGAAGCCAATGGTGGAGGAAATGTACTTGGAGGAAACCAAGGAAAAAGACCAGAATGGAGCCGAGGAAAAAACAAGTAAACACGAAAATAGTGAAGATTCATCCCCACCAAAGTCCAATCTTCAGCAACAGAAAAGCCTAGTGAAAGAGAATGAGAACAGAAAATTCAATTCACACCCGGAGAACCCCACAAACCAGAACACAACCCCTCCAAATATTTCCATTTCCACAGCTGCGACATCCCCCACTTTTCAAACCCATCCCGGATTTAGCCTCATTGGATCACCAGGAGTGGAAAGCTTCAACCATGCAAGTCCCAAGAAACAGAAGAGCACCGAAATTCTACAATCCCCTATTAATGAGCAACTGTTGATGAGATTTGGCAATGAGAGGCAGAGTAGAGACGACAGAGGGTTCACGTTGACTGGGCCACCCAATAATTTCATTGGAGGATTTGGGCCCTACTCCATCGGTGAAATGGGTAGGTTCAGTGCTGAGCAGTTCCCAACAACATATCCAGGAAATGGAGTTTCGCTTACTCTTGGCCTCCCACACTGCGAAAACCTATCTATGTCTGGAACCCATCAAAGCTTTCTCCCCAACAACCAAAGCATCCAACTTGGAAGAACGGTAGAAATAGGTGAATCAGATGAGTTTGGTTCTATTAGCACTCCGACATCTTCTCACTCCACAGCAGTGTACGAGAATATCAACATACAAAGTCGTAAAAGGTTTGCAGCGCAATTGTTGCCCGACTTTGTCACCTGATGAAGAAAGAGGAAAGGATGACAGGTAATGCTAAGAATTCAAAGCCTCTTTCACTATTTCTTCCCGTATACCCTTAGAGGAGGAAGATTTTACATAGTATATAGGTCGATACTTTTGAAGAGATTCAAGAGAACCATTTGAGTACTTCTTATAAAACAGCTTAGGAGTTTTAGAGTATATTTTGAGGAGGATTGTATATTATTTTTGCCGCTACTGCAGGTTACCTAGATTGATTGTATGTTGTATTGGATATGAAAATTATTGTAGTTAGTATGGGGGTGGGTATAGAAATGAATAATATTGATTTGATGAAAACGTATGAGCCATCATATGAAGGATAAAGATAAATACTGGTGAAACTATAAGACCTCTAAGCTTGGTTTTATGTATAATACTATATTTTATACATTTGTCAGCACATGTAGGCTGAGTAAACTCCGAAAGACCGTTAGTTTGTTCGTTGTTATTGTGAAGATTCTTCCAAAAGCACACCATGCATACTACAACTGTATGGACATGGCTTTCTAACAAAAAAAAAACACATTCCAATGCAGGGTATATAATAAATTCTGTGTTTGAACCTCATCGCCAACTTAACGATTAAAATAGACGTGTTTACCCCGCTTATACAAGAGAGTCTAGCTACATATAAGGAGGCGTGTTGAAAATATAAATAATAAAGTTGTCGCTCTCCCTAACAGCTTAAACTTTTAGAAGAGTTGGTGGTTAACAATCTGATTAATATGGTATTAGAATAGGCAATAGATTCTGTGTCCAAACCTCACCACCAATTTAATGATTAAAATTTAGACGTGTTTAGCCCGTTTTTACAGGAGAGTCTGGCTACATGTGAGGAGGCATGTTAAGAATATAAATAATAAAAGCTGTTAGGGAGAGGGACAAATTTATTACGAGATTAAGTTATTTCCATTGCCGGTGGAAACAAAAGTTTCCTCCAAATCAATTTTATTGCACCACATTCATGTTCTAGATTAAGTTATTTCCACAGCCAATGGAAACAAAAGTTTCCTCCAAGTTAATTACATTGCGCCCCATGTTCATGTTCTAGATTAACTTATTTCCACCGCCGCCTTCCACCGGCGGTGGAAATAACTTAATAATAAATTTGTCCCTCTTCCTAACAGATTAGGCTTTTAGATGAGTTAGTACTTAACAATCTAACAAAGTTAACATATTTAAAATAACAAAAGATGCAATTTAAAATTTTTTATCCTACTTTCTTTTTTTTGCTATCCCAAAATATAGGGCCAACTTAAAATTTTCAATAAAGGAAAGTTTGTAAAGTTCAATTTCTGCCCTTGAGATAATTTTAACAATCAAAACAATTAAACCAAAAGAAGAATAATTGAAAAGTTTAAAGTGCGCTCTAAATTTTTTAAAAAGTTCTCCGATTACATTGACGGCAAGATATTCCGCTTTCCGGAAAACAATTTATATTCAAAATTTGATTATTTATTATTTTATTAGAGTCAACTAATGAAGGGCAAACTTGAAAGGGTACCATTGTATAATCAGTGTTCTAAAAATCGGTCAAGTCGGCCGATTAGTCGGCCAAAAGTCGCTAGTCCGAGGTCTCCCAACTTGATCGAAACTCGACTAGTCGTCCAAAAGTCGGTGATTAGTCGCTAATCGGCAACCGACCGACCCGAGACCGACTAGTGTCTTTTAGAACCTTGTGTGTAATGTACATAAAATGTTGAAATTTAAAAGTAGAACAAATATTTCGGGACGGAGGGCATTTTTCTTGAATATTATGTTCTATTTGGAAACTGAAAGTGAGTCTCAATTAGGAGACCTAACTTGTGAACTAGTTGAAACTTTTTACTCAATTTGTCATTGAAGAGGCTTCTACAAACGCGTATATTAGCACAAGAGTAAGTAGTGTTGTGCATGTTCGTTACACGGGACTACGAGAAAAGCCAATGTGATTTTCTCTGTCCCATGCATCGAACAGACACAATACTAATTGATAGTAAAAGATGTAATTTCATTTTTTCCCAGCTCCGTGTTCGATGCATGTTGACATTAATTCTATGAACGGAAAGACATATATCTACAGTTATGAATTAAAAATTTGAAATATGAAAAAAGTAAATTCATACTAATTTGTAAATGTAAAAAAATGTAAGATAAGCAAGTAATAAACAAAAACTAAAAAGTATAATATTTATTTATCGTTTTATCTAACAAAACTTAACTCTCAGTTCCCTAAAATCTCTCTCTCTCTCTCTCTCTCAAATGGGCAAAGCCCTGCCAACCCATCGGAGCTGCCTATCTCTGCAATTAATGGTTCAGATTCGCGGATGAATTATTTCCGATAAAAGTTATTATTACTGGTAATAATCCATCCTCGAACCTGAACCATTGATTATCAAGATGGACGACTGATATCGGAAGTTGGCGGAGCCTCAGGTTCGAGAATGTGGGGAATTGGAAGTTGAGTTTTACTTTTTGTTTATTTGCTTTATTTATCTTACATTTTGTACAATTGCAAATTAATTTGAACACCCACTCCTAATATGAAACTTTATTTCATCCTGACTGAATTCAATTTTTTATTGTGATTTTTGACTGCATTGGCATGAAGATGACATAGTTTAGGATCTTTGTAATATGCATTTTATTGTTATTATAACTTTTTAAATCATATTCGTTGTGCCATATTTGGTGGTCCATATTTTTATTTGGGAAATGTTCTACTAATTTTTTTATGTCAACTTTTCCTATATCTACTTTTTCACTACTTATATTGACGCTTTTTTTTTTCTTAAACTATTTTTTCCTATCAATAGGTGTTAAGGGATCAAAAAATTCATATTGATGGTTTTTATTTATTTATTTATTTATAACTATGTTTTCCATCAATTAGCCAACCCATTTTGAACCCGAGGGCTCTGCTGTTCACGAGGGATGACAAGGCCTGCCAATTTTTGATCTCAGTCATACATCTCAACAATCAATGGTTCATGTTCACGAATGTATTATTACCAAAAATAATTCATCTGCGAATCTGAACAATTAATTACAGAGATAGGCGACTCTGATGGGTTGGTAGCCTATAGGCCCTCGAGGATATTTTCACATTTTTCGTTTAAACCTTCGGAAAATTCCACGCCGCCCCCACTGTAAGGACTCGTATTAAAAATCACTTTTTTGGAGAAATTTCAATTTGGCCGATAAAAAGTCCCGATAATTGTTCCTTGGATTTTTCTAATCACAATTGTATAATTGGAGGTTATTTTTGAGTAAGACAAATTAAGTCGTCTTTCACCCTTTTTCTTCGGAGAAAAATGTGTCGTTTTTCGGTTTTGTACTAAAAGTGGGGGGTAGGGATGTGCATGGGGAGGGTAGGGGGTGGATACCACTACCTCCATCCCCGATCCCGGAACCTATATCAATCCCCATCCCCTCTCCGATCCCCACCGGGGATTTTATTTTAACCTTCATCCCCGCCCCGATGCGGGGAACGGGGATCCCCACGGGGAATCGGGGATCCAAAAATCCATGCACTAGTCCATGCCATTACCCATTAAATTCAACCCCCACGGCCAAAATTTCACTCCATCCGTGCAATCTGGTTGCATTACCCATTAAATTCAATCTGTATTCTGTAATCTGCAACTGCAACACACAGGATGTGCCTGCTGCCAATGCCTATGCATAAAATGGTTTCATCTTTACGGCTATAATCTGGATGCAAGATAACAAATATAAATACATGGTGGTTATCTTCTACTCAACAACAATTATTCTAACAAACCATAAACCCCCCGTGTATATGCAATCATTTTCTTACATTTCAATTGCATTTATCCTTTGAAGTGGTGTAGTTTTGACTGGCGAAACTGCAATCACCATAACCCCCCCCCCCCCCCCCCCCCCCCCGTGTATATGCAATCATTTTCCTGTAGGGGATGAGAGAGTAGAGATGGGGCGGCTGTGTGAAGTGTGGGTAGCCCTAAGTCCTAAATTCCTAATTTAAGTTATGACCACTGACCGTGAGAGTTGGGTTAATGGGCTATGGACAGATAGACTGGGGGCTGTGAAGTACTATGGTGGAAAAGAAATTTTAAAAACTTATATATATATATATATATATATGTAAACGAGGATGCGGGGAGGGGTGGGGCGGGGATCGGGTAGGGGACTGACAATACCATCCCCTACCCGATCCCCGAATTTTTTAAAAAATAATCCCCATCCCCTACCCGATCCCCGAAAAGATTCCCGAATCCCCTCCCCGAAAGGGTTGGATAGGGGCGGGTGATGTGATTAGAATTTCAAAATTTTGGAAATGCCATTGTTTCCAAATGGGGGGTACTTCTTCCTTATTTTCATAAATAAATTAAAGTAAAGAAAACTCAAAATTATAGTCTTTACTTCCACTATTTCCTTAGTATATCTGAAAGTTCCTTAGTATATCTGAAAGGAGCATATGCATTCTTGTTATTTTCCTTATGTGAGTTGATATATAGCATAGTGTTGATGGAAGCGTTGATATGTGTAGACACCCCAATTTTGATGACTTGTGCGTCCCCAATGATGAAAAGAACGCGCAAAATGTACCTTGGAACGGTTACTTGAGTCGGATGGATCAAAGAAACCAAGAACCCAAAACCTACCTGAACCGTACGGCCTGAAACCCATAACCGTACGACCTGAAACTCTATTTGCACCGTGCAGTGTTGCCATGTGCACCATACGACACATTTTTGACGCCGTACGGTACCCATGTCCCATCAACGAGATTCCCGCGATTCCTCCAGCAGCTCAGAACAATGATGATATTCGGCAATGATGCGAACTTCCTTTACGTACGAATCTTGCTTACCTTATCCTATAAAAACCGACACCGTCGAACAGTTTCAAAAAGAGGCTGGAAAACAAATCATACAAAAACGAAATCCGAATTCGCTTCGTACAAACCGGTTGGAAATTTCCTAGCAAAGCCATCTTTCTTTCAAAATCCCGTTACTTTTCACCCAAAATCTGCCAAATCACTTAAATACTCTGCCCCCACAAATCTAGAAGGCCAAAAGTCCCGTTTCAACCCATTCGGTCCGTTTCAAGGTATAAACCTTCGCATTCAAATCGCAACAATCTTCTGAGGGGAGTTTTCACCGGGCTTGAGGAGAGCTCTGTAGCTCTTCCTCGAGTCCAAATGAAGACATTTCAGTAAAGCTTGAGCCTCTTGAGTAGGTATCACGCGATATTATCCATTGTCGTGGGATGCCATCCCTAAAAATGAGGTACATTCACTCAATAAAACCATTTCCAAACTTGTTTTCATCAACAAATAATGTGGTTTTTGCATAAAAATAGAGCTTGCTTTCAATCGGGTGAAATCCGGAATTTTTGAAAATCGTAACTCACAGAGGTACCGTACGACATCCCTTTTGTACCGTGCGGTGTGATTTTGGACACCGTACGGTGTCATTGGAAAAACATTTTGGATGCTCTGTTTTCTGAAATCCGATGCTCTGTTTTTAAGAAAAACTAGTGGGTCTAATTGCATTTGACCCCCTTTACTTCACGTTTTTGCGTTTACACCCCCTCTTAGCTAATTTTCTCGCATTTATCTACTTGATTGCGTGTTGTTTGATTTGTGATCGTTATTTATTTCTTTTAAAGCATGATATTAATTGATATATTGTTTATGTGAAATAAAGTTTTCAATAAAATATTTTCAAAGAATAATCCCACAAAGATTTAGTAGAGACCGGAAAATTCCGGGCACGCGGGGTGCATTTTTGGAACAAAACCTTCCCCGTAGGTAACCTAGCTCCCGAACCCAAATCTCTATTTTCTGTAGATCAAACCCTTTTTTCAGCAGCACAAAAGTCATTATTTTTCTAAACGGTTTCTCGGGTACCTAAAATATTTCAGAAATTAAACCCCGGGTGGCGACTCTAAATTTTTCCTTTTTCCGGATCGCCCCTTTTTCACAAACACAACCAAAAACGTGTGGGCTTCCCGGAGCAACGTCCACAAAATGGCGACTCCGCTGGGGATCGATATTTTCTAAATTAATTTTTATTTTGACATTTTACACTTGTAAAATGACCCTTCGAAAGCTTGACACCAAGTACGTGCTTCACGCTGTACTAGAAAGGATTGATGTCAGGGTGAAAGCCCGATCAGTCTGCACTGGTGCTTTCCCAGTTGTTTGCATGAGTAAAATTTCAAGGTCTTGATTAATTTAAAAAGCGAGCCAAACTTGAAAAATATTTGTGGGATTTTTGAAAAGATTTTATTGTTAAACTTTTGCATTGCACGTGCATGGTTACTAGCCTCGCCGCTGCGTCCTGGTTACCCTACCCAGCTTGCTGGTGTTAAGACATCCCAGGATTCTCGGCAACCTTGGACAATGATGAGTCAGCTTGTCGTTACTACCCTTGCCACGTCAGTACTCTTGGCTCAGGGGAGGCAAATATTGGCTCTAGTCTGGGGAAGCCCCTCAAACCAAAACCGGCCTTTGCATATAGATAGCTGTAGAACCTTCCAACCTAAGACAGGAACCCACAGGGTAGGATTACGTGATATATCCTGCTACGTATTTACTGTTTTCCTATACCCTGTTAGCATGCTGCCTGTTTACCGTTTTCCGCACATACCATGCTACCTGTCTACTGCTTTTGTATATACTGCTCTCATTTTGCATGCATACACCAATTAGATTGGCCCTAGGTTATCACTCCATACACCTGAGGATTGCCCCAATAATCTCTGGTTAGGCTGAATACCAAAATCATAAAATCCCATTTTTCAAAAATCATTGTAAATAGGCTCTGCTTTTCTCCAAATAAAACCGGTACTCCTCTTATCAGAGAGAAAACAATGGTTGGCCAACCGAGCAACAAGAGACTCAAGTCTACCTTCTCCACTCACCACAACGCCCCTATCTGGATCATTGAAGATTGCGAATCCCCCAAGACTGAGGAAAAGGCCCCTGAAGGTGAAAAGCTCTACAAATGGGTTGACCAGATCGTCGAGCCCACCCAATTAGACACACTAAATCAGTGGAACAGCACTGAAAACCATCCAGGCTGGAAGTTTCACATCACGCCAGACAATGGCCTGAATATGCTCCCAGACAAGATCACAGTCATGTACGAAGAAGACGACGAAAACTTCTGTCCCATGCCACCGGTCAAGTACATGGACGAAGAAGGTAACCTGGTGTACTACTTTGCTGATCCAGTCACTGGTCACAAATACTGGGACGAATGCAACTGCGATGGCTGCTACGAGGATTACCTTCTCAACAATGAGGGTATATCCCCCCCAACAGCTCCAGGAATAGCATGTTAGGGAGGAACAGTAGGAAGAAGAGGCCAAGGCCCGCAAGGGAAAGCAGAAGCTCGGTGAAGCCAGTTCACCATCCACCCCGGTCATCCCAACTCATCCCATCCTGTGAAGCCACAACCTGAACAAGTTGAAGCACGCGCCACAACCAAATCTGATCAAGTCGTCAAGGGCTCTTTTGCCTAGTCTGAATGTCGAGTCTGTTGCAGTTGCTTATCGAGTCTGTTGTTGTTTTCTGTACTTGTTATTTACCGAGTCTGTAATAACATGTACTTTGCTTATCGAGTCTGTTTTCCGTCTAGCGGAACTCCTTTTGTATCACTCCATGCTTGGGTGATCAATGAAAAAAAAGACATCTTTTCATAAAAATTTGGGAGCCATTTTGTAGTTTCAAACTACGTTACGGCCTGATTTCTCTTCACGGGGATACGTAGGCAACCTCGGTCCGGCCGTTGTATTCAGTAAAACCAAAGGAAATTGGGGCAATCTTGCATCATCCATAACACCTCATTCATGTAAATAGATTGCATGTACAGTATGATTTAGTTTGTTTGTACCATCAGTACATAACCATTGGCAAAAACAAGAGCACTCCTGCACCTGGTTGGGCTCGAACTCCCCAACAACGATTAATTCGGATTGAGTCAAGAGCGGAACAGTCAGCTAGCCTTCCAGTCATGACCAAGAACACAGAACAAACAGAAAAGACCGAGGTTCAGATCCTCAAGGAAGCTTTAGAAGATCAACGAGCCGCTAATAGCAAGCAAATGGCCCAGATGATGATCTTAATTCAGGACATTACTTCCCAATTGCCTTATGGGGAATCATCAAATAATCACCCGAAAGTGGATGCCATGATGGCCAAGGTAGCCAAGCTTGAGGAATCAGTTCAGAAGCAAGAAAAGATCGCTGCTATAGGCATTGATATGGAGAAACTATGCCTGCTCCCTGATGCCAAGCTACCTGACAAGTTCAAGCCAATTGACTGGGATAAGTTTGATGGAAGCGGTGATCCAAAAGCACACCTGCAAACATACGTGGGTACCTTATCCATGTATGATGTGGAGAAAAATGCCATGGCTGATGTTCCAGCAAACCCTGACGGGATTGGCACTCCGTTGGTTTATGAACTTGGACAATTCAAAGAAAAAGATTTGGGAGGACATTGGGGCAACCTTTGTGGCTCAGTACAACTACAACATCCAACTGGAAATGACCATTCGTGAGTTAGAATCTACAAAAATGGGAAAGAACGAATCTTTCGCCGACTTTGTCAAGCACTGGAGAGGAAAGGCATCACAGATGATGGACAGGCCCTCGGAGAAAGAACAGATGAGGATTATCACTCGGAACTTGGAACCAGACTTTGCCAAACGCTTGGTGGTCTTTCAGATCTCCGCCGACTTCAAGACCTTTTATGAAGCTGACCTTGCAGTTGAAGACGCAATCCGCACTGGCATATTCGACAAAGGAGAATCCGTTTCTCGGCCTATGCGAGTCTACTCCGGTAACAACAACACCATTTTTGGACCAAACACTTACAGTCCGGCCCAAGCCAATTCCTCCAATCCCAAACCAGTTAACCAGATAGCCACCCAGTCACCACCTATCCAAAACACCTCCCAGCCGAGAAGAGAGTTTTACCAATTCCCTTTCCCTCTTACCAGTGTCTGCAAAAAGCTCCTTGAGAAAAATGCCATCAAGCCTCTTGATCCACCCAAAGAGCTTCTTGCAAACCACAACCCGAATGTCTACTGTGCCTACCACCAGATGCCCGGCCATCATACCAACAATTGTATCCGCCTCAAACACATAATCCAAGACTTTGTTGATGACGGAACCATCCTGATTCCCAAGCAAACGCCCAATACCATTTCCAATCCCTTGCCTAACCACAAACAAAACATCCAGATCAACCAAGTATCCTTCAGCTCCACTTCAAAAGGCCCAGACCCTACTCAGTTCAATCCAAGCCTGTACATTGTTCGGTTCTTTGCTAATCTCTTAGGACCCGAGCCAGTACATCATCCCCAAATTTCATGACAAGCTAGTTGTTTGCGTGCCGGAAGGTCTCAGTATCAGCCAAATTAAAGAAACAACGATCTATGCTGATCCTCTGGACACAGTTTAACTCCCAGCTTTATTTCAGTACAACTCTTCAGGCAGCTACTCGATATCCCAACTTCTCGAAGAAGAGAATCAGCAGGCTATCGAAACTGTCTTCATCGATCATGATTGGTTCCCTCAAGCATACATTATCGGAGAATCTCTCCCACAGCCATCCGCGCCATTCCCGCACACTTCCAACATATCGGTTCTAGTCACCGATCCCGAGACAACCACATGGAATGAAGACGAAGTTATCGACATCCGAGTCGGCAACGACAAAGTATGGACAATCAATAAATCCATGCTAGACCAGTCTTTCTAGCAAGATTCAGAGGTGGCAGAGCCGAAGACAAAATTGGAAAAAGTTGATATCAGCAGCCAGGAAACTCTAGACGGTTTGATAGACTTGTGGTCTGAGGATCAACATGAAAAACATAAGAAGGAAGCCATCAAAGCTGGCAAGCGCAAAGTCAGTGACGAATTTGCAGATTTCTGAGGTGAAAACCAGTAACTCTGGGAGGATACAGTTAATCGGGTGACGAGAAGTGGCCGAATCTACCAGTCGACCAACCTTCAAAGGAACATCTCGCACCAAACTCAGCCAGAAGAATTCATCTGGGATGATCCCGTTCAAGAAACTTCAGCCCCGGTCGAACCAGAAGTTACTACTCAAACACCTCAAAGGAACCGAGCAACAACAGAAGATTTGGTTCAGAAGCAGCTTGAAAGAACTCCAGCGTCAGTCTCGATCTGGGGCTTGCTCTCTTCCTCCGGGAACATCGTCAGAAACTGATCAAAACTCTGTCCAACATGGAAGTACCATCTGATACTCCCCCCGAAACCATGGTGGCACTGCTCACTCCAGCTCGCGCGAAGCACATTGTTGTCTTTACTGAAAAGGATTTACCCCCAGAGAGAGCTGGTCACAACAAACCTCTGCACATCACTCTTAAGTGCATGGAAAATGGGTCCCAATCATTCTACTTGACAACGGATCTGCCCTAAACGTGTGTCCTCTACGAACAACTTACTGCTTGGGTTTCAAGAACAAAGACTTCCAGTCTTCTAACCTCGGAGTGCGCACATATGACAACACGCGCAGAGATGTAGTTGGGATAATCCAAGTGGAAGTGGTGATTGAAGACTTCAAAACAGATATCGAGTTCTACGTACTCGACATTCCCTCATCCTTTAACCTGCTGCTGGGTAGACCTTGGCTCCGTCGATCAGATATCATGGCAGTCCCTTCTTCTCTACACCAGAAAGTCCAACTCGGTCTAGCTACGAGAACTTTAACCATTCATGGAGATTCAGGAATCCGTCCCCATGTCCCTGACAATGCACCATTACTTGAGATTGCTCATGGAGAAGAGGATGTCACTCTCGGTGGCTTCTCTTTCAACACTTCAGGATTAGTCCTTACCGTCAAGATGGATGAGGACTTCTCAGTCAGCTCAACTGCTTTAGAAATGATGAGAAAGATGGAATACCTACCCGGCCTGGGGTTAGGTCTGAACAATCAGGGGATGGCTGAATTCCCCGAGTTTTCGACAAATAATCATCGTTTCGGTCTCGGTTACGAGTCAACTGACGGCGAACCAAGAAAGGGAAAGAGGATGCAAGCTGGTGCCAAGAAGAAGCCCATTCAGTTTGTGAAGGCTCTTGAAGCTATCTATCAAGGGGAACCAGAACCATTATGGGACATGGAAACAAAGACTAAGCTGCCTGGCTTCAAAATCTTTGCAAATGATACTTGGGACAGTGATGATGAAGCCGAGGAGAGGGAAGAGCTGGTTAAGGCACTCCGAGTTGACTGGATCGAAACTCTTGACTCAGGGAATCTCCAATCACTGTTTGGGAAAGAGAGCCTAATAGGTGTAGAAGAAGACGAGCCTGCTGTGATGCTGTTTGATTTGAAGCCTGATTTGGAGCTTGCCGAGGAGGTAGAATTGATGATGCTGAGCCAGGATGCCCTTGGAGATGTTACTACACTCATTGTGGATGCCAATGGAATTTATAAAATTGCACTTTTGTACCTAGGATCACTTACATTAGCATTGAATTTGAGTCAGAATCTGAGTCTAGCACTGAGTCTGAGTCTGACCCCAAACATGTATTTGTCATTCCCTCGCGTATCTGAGTCTGACCCCGAACAACCAGATTCTCATTCTGTTAAAAAAAAAAAAAAAACCAGATTCTCATGGCTCCCGAAGACCGCGAGAAAACTACTTTCACCATAGAGTGGGGCACTTATTGTTATAGGGTCATACCCTTTGGACTGAAAAACGCTGGGCCAACCTATCAGAGGGCAGCCAAAACATTACTACATGACATGATCCACAAAGAAGTCGAAGTTTACGTGGATTACATGATTGTCAAAGCCAAGGAAAGGGAATGGCACTTACATGCACTTAGAAAATTCTTCGAAAGGATTTGCAAGTACCGGTTGCGTCTCAATCCTGAGAAATGTACGTTTGGAGTCACAGCTGGAAAGATGTTGGGATTCATGATCACTACACGAGGAATCGAGATATATCCTTCCAAGATCAAGGCCATTCTCGAAATGGAGCCGCCACGGACGGAAAAGGAAGTACGAAGCTTTCTTGGGAAAATTTAGTTTATCAGCAGATTCATCGCCAAGTTTACCTCAACTTGCGAGCCGATGTTTTGATTACTCAAGAAGGGTGTGCCATTCAAATGGGACGACAGATGCCAGAAAGCTTTTGAAGCCATCAAGAATTATCTTGAGAATCCTCCGGTGCTGATGCCACCAATACCGGGGCGACCCCTCATTATGTACTTGTCTGTTACCTCATCAGCAATGGGATGCATGCTTGCGCAAGAAGGCGAAGGTGGGAGTGAGAAAGCAGTCTATTACATTAGCAAGAAGATGGCAGGATGCGAGGAACGGTACTCCTCCCTGAAGAAGGTTTGCTGGGCTTTAATATGGGCTTCCAAGAAATTGAGACACTATATGTTGGCCTACTCGGTAAGGCTGATTTCTCGAATGGACCCTCTCAAATACCTGTTTGAGAAACCATCACTCACGGGTAAGTTGGCACGCTGGTTGCTTCTGTTAGCTGAATTCGACATCAAGTACGTAACTCAGAAGTCTGTGAAAGGAAGAGCTGTCGCTGAATTTTTGGCCGATCATCGGGTAAAAGGTCCAGGAGATGTGAGGTTCGAATTTCCCGATGAAAATGTCATGACCACGACTAATGATGTATGGTTGTTATATTTTGACGGGGCTGCTAACTAGAAAGGGTTCGGAATTGGAATTTTGCTTATCTCACCAGAAGGGTCACACATCCCTCTTGCTTTCAAGCTAAACTTTGAGGTCACCAACAACTAGTCTGAATACGAAGCATGTATTGTAGGGATGGAAGCTGCCCTCGAAATCGGTGTCAAAAGATTGGAAGTGATCGGAGATTCCAACTTGGTGGTTTCACAAGCAAACGGCGACTGGAAGGTCAAGGAAGACAAGTTGAAACCTTACCATAAGGACCTTGACGATCTGATCCATCAATTCCAAGTTGTCACTTTCACTCATGTGCCCAGATTAAACAACCGATTTGCCGATGCCCTGGCAACATTAGCTTCAATGGTGGAGATACCTAACGGAGTCAAGCTTCGACCAATTATGATTGAACAAAGGGACAAGCCCGTTTATGAGTACATCATGGCTATTGATGAGCCTGACGATGGTCTTCCTTGGTACCACGATATCTGGAACTTCATTGAAAAAGGTGAATATCCAACTGGAGCTGACAAGAAGGATTAGATCGCTCTCCGAAAGCTAGCTTCTCACTACATTATCTGCAGGGGCAGGCTGTACCGAAGATCCCACTGCGGAATGCACAAGTTATGCGTGAACGGCGAAGAAGCAACCAAAATCATGGAAGAAGTACACAACGGAGTCTGTGGCCCTCACATGAATGGAACGATGCTCGATAAGGGTATTACTGGTCTACCATGGAAACCGAGTGCGTTGAGTATGCGAGACGGTGTCACAAATGTCAGATTCATGCCAATCTCATGCACATACCGCCATCGGAGCTACATTCTATGACTTCACCTTGGCCTTTCTCTACCTGGGGCATCGACGTCATCTGCAAAATCACCCCGGCTGCTTCAAATGGGAAGAAATTCATTCTGGTCGTTATCGATTATTTCCCCAAGTGGGTTGATGCTGCCTCCTACACTACTCTCACAGCAGTTCAGGTCGCTCATTTCATCAAGCAGAACATTGTTTACCGGTATGGCGTACCTCACGCATTCGTGTCCGACAATGTGGTTCACTTCAAGGGTAGAGCCGCAGAAGTTCTCGAAGATTTTGGGATCCAGGTCCATAAGTCAACCGCCTACTGGCCATAAACCAATGGAGCGGTAGAAGCTGCCAACAAAACCATCAAGTCGATACTGGAAAGAACCATTCAGTCTACAAGAAATTGGCATGAACAGCTGCCGTTAGCACTTTGGGAATACCGGACATCTATCCATACTCCGACAGGGGCAACGCCCTATTCTTTGGTTTACGGTATGGAAGCCGTTCTCCCTATTGAACTCGAGGTACCATCTCTGAGGGTCATGATAGAAGCTGACATCAAGGAAGCTGAATGGCAGAACGCGAGGTTCAAAGAACTCATGCTATTTGACGAAAGAAGGCTCAAAGCTTTGTATCATATTCAAGGGTATCAACGCCGAATCGCGCGCGCTTTTAACAAGAAAGTCAAATTCAGGAATCTGCAAGAAGGAGATATGGTTCTGAAGGAGATCCGGGCTCCAGTTTTTGATCGACGTGGGAAATTTCGGCCAAAGTGGGCAGGGCCATACATTATCAAGAAAATCTTGTCTGGAGGCGCAACTCAGCTCATCGATCTCGACAGCAACGAATTCTCTACATTGGTCAACATGGATCAGCTCAAGCAATACTACCCCTAAGAGAAGCTCGCTGGACTGAAAATCACAAGGGCGGGCAGTGCCAGACAAAAATTAGAGCAAGTCTGCTAAGTCAGAAACCCACATCGGGCGGCTTAGGCAAAATTCAAGACAAATAAATCAAAAGAGCTCGCTAGACCGAAAACCCGAAAGGGCGGTACTAGGCAAAAATTAGAGCACAAAAGGAGAGTGAAAATACTCGAGTGAACCCTAGCCAAAATTGTATGCATGAACTACGTCATGACCTGATTCCTTTTTAAGGATACATAGGCATCCTCACATTGATGATCGGTCGCAATCTTTTGTAACATCTCTTGAGCTGATCTCGAGCCGTCACTCGCGCTTATGCATCTTCAAACTCAAAGAAGAGTGTATCAAGTGTGTTTCATGGGTTGGTCAAAACTTCATTCACTTGAAAGGCTCGGGATTGCCGGAAATAAAGTCCCGGCACACCGAATTATGGTTTTTCAAGATTTACTTGGTTTCGCAAGCATCGTTGCATACATTTGGGATTTGTTGGATCAATCAAGTCAAGACATCAAGCTACGGGGTGTTTTCACTCTAAACTCCCCTCTCTCATCATTTTTTCCAGTTCTTCCCACAAAAAGCCAAAAGTGTCCAGTTTTATGTTTCAAAACTCATGTACATTTCATCTCCCCACAGTGTCTCCTGTCATACATTCTCAGTGCTAGGTTTGGTTTTTAAGTTTCAAGTCTTTGTTAATGTGAGTCATTCTACATAATGGAAATGCAAGTTTTTATAAAAACCAAATCGATATCCATGTCATAAGTAAAATGTGAATCTATCCAGGGGCAAAACAAGCCTGACATCATGAAAACTACTACCACGGCACGCAAGCCGTATCCATGGAAAAGAAAGAAAAGAACGGCCAAACAGGCACCCAAATAAAAAAGTAGGCACACAGGCCTGTCCTACCTACTCAAGCATGAGGCCTCTTCCGCGAACGTGGCCTGAGCTCCTCAGACTCAGAAGGACCGGTGTCCTCTTCCTCCCTGCTCTCTACCTCCCTAATAGACCACCGTGACGGTGGAGCTGAACTCCCTGGTGCACTCCCTCCCGTCCTCTCAACAGAGTGCTGACGACCTCGAAGTACTCTGTCAGAAGGAAGAGTCACAGGACCACCTCCAGCTTGTTTCATCAACGGCCTCATGCGCTCAGTCCTCGGAGGTGGGGACAAACTCTGCACAAAGCAAAGGAATTCCATCAGTATACAAGATTGATATACAAGTTTGAAAGCACACAGTTCAAATAACAAAGCATGAAGATCACCTGAGAGCTCCCTCTGCTGGGAGAAGGGCTACGACCAGCTCTACGCCCTCCTCCCCTGCTGGGTCCACCAGCCCCTCTACTAGCACCTCTGGCAGCCCTGCCTGCACCTGCACTACCTGCTCCGACTGCACCACCTCTGTCACCCCCCCGGGCACCTCGGCCTCTGTCGCCACCTCCAGCTTTGGCACCTCTGCCTCTGTCAACTCCACCACTCTCTTAGCACCGCCACCACCACAGGCTCCACCTCCAGCTCCCCGAGCTCCTCTGCCACGACCTGGGCCACCTCTGCCCGGACGGCCCTCTCTAAAGACCACTCCCGGCTTAGCTCGGGGGCACGCCACTGGAACGTCACCTATCATCAGCCGGTGAACTAAAGCCTCCAAGTCCAAGTTCAGCTGATAGGACTCTGACGCCCAACTGGTAGGAATATGCAAAAACAACAAAAGGCATTACACAGGTATTCTCAAGTAATGTTCAAAGAAATACAAACTGAAAAATATGTTTTCTTTCTTTTACCGGTTACCTGAACAGAAGTAACATCTAACGGGGCTGTAACACGGGGAACCTCCAACACTCCCATCATCCCTCCAGGCGTCTGCACCTCTATCTCTCTCCTCAGCACTGGCAAAGTTGTCTCAGTGGCTGCTATGCGAGTCTCCATGTCCGAGAAGCTAGCCAGAAAGCTCTCGTAGTCTGGAGAACTGCCGAAAGGAAGCACGGTGTCCAGCACGGTGTATCTCTCTATCTCAGCCCGTGTGTACTCGTTAGTCCACTGTACGCCAGGGGGTATACGCCCTGGTATCCTGAAGTGCGCCAACCTGAGGGACTGACGAGGCACCCTCTCTCCCAAGTACCACTGCCAACTGTATGGGGACTCCAGCAAAATCCGCCCCCGTGTCAGCTCTCTACTCCTCTTCAGGTACTTGTTAGTCACTGCATCCCAGACATGCCATCTCACCTACAAGGAAATTCAATTTCTTCAGAAAAAGTTGAAAGCAGAACAAAAAGCTCAAATTTGAAAGCAACAAAAAATTCAGGAACATATCGTGCTACCATCAGTACCTGCATGCACTCTGCCGCCTCGGTGCTCTCGGTCCCACTTCACAGCTCTAGGATCACCTCCTCATTTTCATGACTGTTCGCCGGCGGGTACATCCCTAGCACCTCATAGGCCCACACCTGCATGGTTAAAGGGTATCATCAACAAACTACAATTTACATGACAATATCTCCAGAATTTGAAAGCAAGAAAATACATGTAAAGTTTTACCTCGAGCACCCTCCAGAAGCCGCCAAGGTTCATCCCAACTCCGCGGTTGACAGAACCCAGGACACAGTAAAGGGTACAAAGAGCAGCGCCTCCAAAATCCAAGCTCGCCACTCTACTCAAGTCTGCCAGTGTCGGGGGCCAACCAAGGTGAACCTCACTCCGCCTGTTCGGAAATAGGGACACACCAAACAAGTACAACAAGTAAGCCCTAGCCATCTGAGATACCTCTGTCAGCTACTCTGGCCCATGGTCCCACAAGGCCGGCAAATGGTCACACCTCACCATAGGCTCTCCATCGCCTATCTCTCTCCCCAGAAAGTGCCTGATAGCTGCACTGTCTCTGTATAGACCCTAGTCGAACGGGACCGGCTCGCCACCTACTCTCAGACCCGTGATCGCCGAGAAGTCCAATGGCGTCACAGTCATCTCAGTAAACCTCAAGTGGAAAGTGTTGGCGGTGTCCCACCAACGCTCGATCAGAGCTCTCAACAACCTGCGGTCTGCCCGCGTCGGCACTAGAAGCCGAATAAACCCCATGAAGCTTGTACCCTCAATGATCTCTCTCACTGCCTCTGGCAAACTCTGAAAGCGCCCCAAGAAATCTGACGAGCCTCCGTACACAGGCAAGGGGGTGTTTCTCTGTTTTAAAAAAAACAAGAAGAAGTTTTTCAAACAACAGCAATAGAAAGCATGCAAATACAGGAATTCAAGGCAAGTACAATGGTTGAATGCAACGATTAAAGTACGTACCAGTGGACGTGCTGAAATATGGGTCTCCGGGTCCCTCAACAAAGTGGTCTCATCATAGAACAGGTGTACCGACGAGTACACATCACACCCCAGCGGTATAAAGAAGTGCACCCGTGGCACGTAAGTATCAGGGTCAAATGGGGACCTCACCCTCTCCACCTCTACCACCAGAGACAAAGGCGCTCCCTCTTCTGCAGCCTCAGCCTCAGCCTCAGCCTCAGCCTCTCTCTGTCTCTCCTTGAGAAGTATGTCCTGAACGTGCTCAGGCACTCCCTCCTCAGCCAAAGTCTCAGCAAAAGTCGGATCCTCTTGAAGGGTCCGTGCCAAGTCCTCGTCTCTCACTCCCTCCAGTGTATCAACCATGATATAACCTGGGATGACAACTGACGTCTGCTCTCCTCTAATGGGCACCTTAGTAACCAAAGAAGCACTCAAAAGGTCACTGGGTACCAAGCTCTCCTGAGAACCAGTATCCACACCCTCCCCAGCAGATCTCTGCTCAACCATCACGTGCACACCTCTTATATCCATCTCCACCTCTGAAACTTGTGCACCCGTGCCTGGCATGTCAACCTCCATGGGCCCAGAGCCACTCTCACCACCCTGCATGGCAGCATTGCCGCTTCCCTCAGGCCGATCAACGACAACATACTGAACGGAGTACTGCTCGTCGCCACAGTGATCGGGCCACCACTACTTGGATCACCCATTGTTGCCGCCACCATCCCACCACCGGGTGTAGTCATGGGTGGCCTTTCACCACTCGGTTCAGCCACTATCTCTTCCGTACGGGACGACTCACTACCAATCGGCATCGTGCGGTGCCCATCACCACCAATTTTTGCTCCAGCCGAGCCAACCGAACTTGGAATTGGATCACCCATTGAAGTTGGAACACCCATGACCGACTGGGGTTCCAAACCCTCTTCCATATGCACCGGCGACGACGGTCCAGCACCGGACGGTGACAATCGATCCTCACTACTACTCGAACTCGCCATGGGTTTCGAATCAAAGGTTTCAATCGGAGATTTCGCAAGAAAGAAGATGGTTTCGGGCAATGGAGAGTTCGGTTTTCACTATGGAGTACAACCGCTCGTGGTATTAGACAAGGCACAAAGAAATCGGAAGGGCTTCAGCGGTTACAATCTCAACCGAAATTACCAGTTCCATCGTGCGGCGTTGCCATTCAAACCGTACGGTGTACATTTGTACACCAAACAGTACCCCCATCTGGTTCAGAGAAATTGCACTTCCCCCCGCTTGTTCAAGCACTTTCAAAAAGTGGCCCGCCTTCCAAACTTCCACGGTACGATATTGCAAAACCCTCTATGGTGTTCCAAAATTTTCTAAGTCCTCTACGGCAATTATTTCCAAATTTTTTTTCTAAGTCCTCTATGGCAATTAAATTTTCTAAGTCCTCTACGGCATTTATTTTTCCGAAAATTTCTAAGTCCTCTACGACATTTATTTTTCACAAATCTTCTAAAGTCCTCCACGGCATTTATTTTTCACAAATTTTCTAAGTCCTCTACGGCATTTATTTTTCACAAATTTTCTAAGTCCTCTACGGCATTTATTTTTCCGAAATTTTCTAAGTCCTCTACGGCAATTATTTTTGCAAATTTTCTAAGTCCTCTACGGCATTTTTAGAAATTTTTACGGCCTTTAGGGCCCCCGAAATATTTTTAACGGCTTTCAGGGCCTTCAAATTATTTCTTGCAAACATCATTCGTTTTTCCCTCGGTGAAAAATGAGGTGCCGACTTTTTCATGACGGCCCCGACGAACTACGATTGGTCTGATCCTCTCAAACGAGGTACGTAGGAAGCCCCGAGCTCGACCGAATTTACTATTTTCCGCATGGTTGTCAAAATTGGGATGTCCGAATCTTCAACGTGACTTGTACCAACACAATGGTGGCTAAGTCGTGTCGAAGAGGGGCAACTATAGACACCCCAATTTTGATGACTTGTGCGTCCCCAATAATGAAAAGAACGCGCAAAATGTACCTTGGAACGGTTACTTGAGTCGGATGGATCAAAGAAACTAAGAACCCAAAACCTACCTGAACCGTATGGCCTGAAACCCATAACCGTATGGCCTGAAACTCTATTTGCACCGTGCGGTGTTGCCATGTGCATCGTACGACACATTTTTGACGCCGTATGGTACCCATGTCCCATCAACGGGATTCCCGCGATTCCTCCAGCAGCTCAGAACAATGATGATATTCGGCAATGATGCGGACTTCCTTTACGTACGAATCTTGCTTACCTTCTCCTAGGGGTGAGCAAAAAACCGCCCGACCCGATCCGACCCGATCCGACCCGACGGGTTTCGGTTGGGTTTAAAGTGTGGTCGGGTCGGGTTCGGGTTAAAAAATAAGTAACCCGATGTAATCAGGTCGGGTTACGGGTCTGATGGTTATAATTTCGGGTGACCCGACTCGAGCCGATAGTATATATATCCCCAAAAAATACCCTTGCCCTCACAATTCCCATCCAAACTTCAGATTCACATTTTCCTGCACCGTCTCTCTCTTTACCTTCTCTCTCTCTCTCTCTCTCTCTCTCTCCCCTCCATTCGACCACCACACGGTCCACACTCCACACCGTCCAGTCGTCCACCACGCATCGCCATTCACCGCCGTCCACCACAACTCACCGTCCACCGGCGTCTAAAAATCTCAGATCTCTCTCTCTCACACACACAATCGGATGACGGAGAGGATGACGAGATAGAGACGATACAGGTGACCGTTGTGGTTTTGATCTATCTATTTGAACTTTCGATACAAAAACAAAGACAATTTTTTTGTATAAAATGTGTTCGATCTGTGTATTTCGATACAGAGACAGAGACGATCTACTTGTAAACATTGATTTTGATCTGTGTATTTGAACTTTGAAGATTGGTTTTGTCATATGGAACTCATTCGGTTCTCCCCAATCCCCTGACTTTCCTGGTTGTGGTTTTTTTTTTTTTTTTTCTTGGATCTGAAACTGACTGGAACATGTAAACCGACCAACCCGATTGAAACCCGATCGACCCGATCCGATCCGATCGGTTTCTAGTTTTGTTCGGTTCGGTTCCGGGTTGTGTTTTTCCCAACCCGATCAAACCTGACCCGACCCGAACCCGACCAACCCGACCCGTGCTCACCCCTACCTTCTCCTATAAAAACCGACACCGTCGAACAGTTTCAAAAAAAGACTGGAAAACAAATCATACAAAAACGAAATCCGAATTCGCTTTGTACAAACCGGTTGGAAATTTCCTAGAAAAATCATCTTTCTTTCAAAATCCCGTTGCTCTTCACCCAAAATCTGTGAAATCACTTAAATACTCTGCCCCCACAAATCGAGAAGGCCAAAAGTCCCGTTTCAACCCATTCGGTCCGTGTCAAGGTATAAACCTTCGCATTCAAATCGCAACAATCTTCAGAGGGGAGTTTTCACCGGGCTTGAGGAGATATCTGTAGCTCTTCCTCGAGTCCAAACGAAGACATTTCAATAAAGCTTGAGCCTCTCGGGTAGGTATCACGCGATATTATCCATTGTCATGGGATGTCGTCCCTAAAAACGAGGTACATTCACTCAATAAAACCATTTTCCAAACTTGTTTTCATCAACAAATAATGTGGTTTTTGCATAAAAATAGAGCTTGCTTTCAATCGGGTGAAATCCGGAATTTTTGAAAATCGTAACTCACAGAGGTACCGTACGACATCCCTTTTGTACCGTGCGGTGTGATTTTGGACACCGTATGGTGTCATTGGAAAAACATTTTGGATGCTCTGTTTTCTGAAATCCGATGCTCTGTTTTTAAGAAAAACTAGTGGGTCTAATTGCATTTGACCCCCTTTACTTCACGTTTTTGCGTTTACACCCCCTCTTAGCTAATTTTCTCGCATTTATCTACTTGATTGCGTGTTGTTTGATTTGTGATTGTTATTTATTTCTTTTAAAGCATGATATTAATTGATATATTGTTTATGTGAAATAAAGTTTTCAATAAAATATTTTCAAAGAATAATCCCACAAAGATTTAGTAGAGACCGGAAAATTCCGGGCACGCGGGGTGCATTTTTGAAACAAAACCTTTCCCGCAGGTAAGCTGGCTCCCGAACCCAAATCTCTATTTTTCGTAGATCAAACCCTTTTTTCAGCGGCACAAGAGTCATTATTTTTCTAAACGGTTTCTCGGTACCTTACATTTTCCAGAAATTAAACCCCGGGTGGCGACTCTAAATTTTTCCTTTTTCCGGATCGCCCCTTTTTCACAAACACAACCAAAAACGTGTGGGCTTC
This sequence comes from Vaccinium vitis-idaea, assembly GCA_963854785.1. Classification (NCBI taxonomy): domain Eukaryota; kingdom Viridiplantae; phylum Streptophyta; class Magnoliopsida; order Ericales; family Ericaceae; genus Vaccinium; species Vaccinium vitis-idaea. The sequence continues at coordinate 20,334,780 of OY978218.1, read as the reverse complement.
CCAGAGCGACGTCCACAATATGGAGAATGAGGAATTATATGTAAAAGAATTTGCATTGGGGTTTTCTTGATTTTCATGCGTAAAGGTTAAGAATTTGACACTTGATAGTAGTTGTGTGTTTGGTCGACTTGAATTGATTTGAAATTGATACTGCTTAATTGTGCATGTAATGATAGATTTTGGTCTGGAATTATTTGACTATGTATTACTTTTTTGTGAATCATAAGAAAAATTTCATCTTTTTTTTGTTGTTTTGTAGTAAGGTTTGAAAGGATTTATGATGTGTTTTGGTGCCTTAGTGGCTAATTAAAACTTTTGGTGAAATTTTGAAGTGGAACATTTGTGCCTATTTATTTAATTTTAATTTTAATTTTAGTCTTGAATTTTCGGGCAAGGGTTGCTGCATTTTAGCTAGATTCATGATAATTCTTTTCTTGAAGTTTTAACTACATTCGGACTTATATCTTTGTCTTATGAACTTTTGAGGTTATAAAATTCAGATTTTGAAAAGAAAAGAAAGGAATGTTATTTCTTCTTATGCACTTAGACTTTGGGTTCGCGAAGTTTGGGACTTTGGTTTGATTGACTTAAATATGCTGCGTTGTGTTATTTTTGTTCTTGTATTCAAGTTCATGGGGTTATATGTCTTAGGTTTGTACTTGCATATATGATTATGAAAGATGCTTGACCGTAAATAACTGTTATTATGAAAGATGTGTTTTGTTTTATTAACGACTTCCATCGTGGAACTTATTTTGTGGAAATTAGGTTTTAAGTGTATCTGGATTGAGGTGTGGTTGAGCTAGTTGAACAAGGATAATCGATATTGTTGTACTTAAATTGAGTTCGTGCATGGTCTTGAAGGCTTTGTGTTGATGTGAGTTGGCTAGAGTTCTTGGGGTCGCGAGTTGAGAATTTAGAGTCGTATAAGGACCTAGGTAGGCATACGTTTTTATTCGGGAACTGCGTGAGTCTGTTAATACAAATCCAGGGATCTTGTGAAACCTTTAGTATATGGACACGTTCGCAATTTGAGCAATATGAATACTTGGTTTAAATTTTCGCATTTCACGAGCTTATGAAGTTAAGTGCACGTTATATATCATGCATGTAGTCACTTAGAGAACATTGTTGTTTTAAATTTTGAGGATAAAAGTTTTCTAAGGAGGGTAGAATGTAAGGACCCGTACGAAAAATTACTTTTTGGAGAAATTTTGATTTGGCCGATAAAAAGTCCCGGTAATTGTTCCTTGGATTTTTCTAATCACAATGGTATAATTTGAAGTTATTTTTGAGTAAGACAAAGTCGTCTTTCACCCTTTGTCTTCGGAGAAAAATGTGTCGTTTTTCGGTTTGGTACTAAAAGTTGGGGGGGGGGGGGGGATGAGATTTTGATGTGATTTTAGAAATGCCATTGTTTCCAAATGGGGAGTACTTCCTTATAGCCTTTACATAAGTTTGGTTTACGAAAATAAGTATTGTGCTGGAACATGCTTTGCTGGCACAGTGTGTAAAGACCCGGAAAATTTAATTACTTTTTGAAAATAAAAGTTGGGGTTTTGTGAGGAATGTTGAAATATGTTAATTGGCTAAGTGTGAGAGTAAAATTAGTGAGGTGGGGTCACATAGTATATACACAAGTGACATTTGGGTGTGAGGTGTAATTATGAGTTATACAAGTTAGTGTGTGGGAGAAGTTTGCAAACATTTCACTCCTCTCTCTCCTCCCACCCAACCGGTCTCTCTCTTTCTCTCTCTCTCTCTCTCTCTGTCTCTCCCTCTCTCAAAATTACTCCATTGTTACACCTCAAAACTCCACCAAAATCAAATTCCTTAAAGGTTCTACAATAAAATCTTCTCCTCTACGTGATTTCAAGCTTGGGTCGTGTTGGTTTTAGCTTGGAAGGGGGTATTTCGGGTTTGGAAGCTCAAGCTCTAGGGTTTTACATTTTCTTCCCATTTGAAGCTCCAATCTTGAGGTAGGGGAACAATTTCTACTCTCTCTAGTTGTATGCTTGTGATTTATTGCACATATCTTGTTCGTGGCTTCAATTTCTTTGAAAATCATGTTTTCCCCAAATTGTGTGGGTTTTCCCAACTTAGATTCTTTGATCTATGATATTACTTGTTGTTGGATGAAATTGGGAGTGAAATTGACCTCCCTCCATGTTTAATTGTTGCCAAGCATCTCTAGTTTGTACCTAAATTATCTCATTTGTGATTGGGTTGAAATTCAACACCTTAGGGGTGAAAATCTGCACTGTTTACTGTTCATAGCTGCTGCCTCTGTAATTTCCAGCACATATCCTGTCCTTTGGGTGGCATGCGGAGCCTATGGAATCCGGCAGAGGGATTTAAATCCCTAGTATTAATGAAATGATGATTTTCTTCAACGAAAGAAGTGAGAAATGAGATTTTTGAACTAACTTTTATGTTTTGTCGAAACTCGATATGTAAACTTGATTTTAGTCTTGTGGGATGAACTTGGATGGTTTGGCGAAATAAAATTATTTGGGTACTTAGAGAGGACTTTGAACATTTGGGTTGTTGGTGGGTACTTAGAAATCACTTGGGTACTTTGAAACTTTCTAAATCCTTCCTCTATGACTTGGATACTCGGACTCACACATGAACATCCTTTGGACATATCTTACTTCCATGTGCATGCATCATATTCATACACCTAGTGTTAGTAGAATAGTTCTCCTACGAGCATGTGTGCTCACCCTATCATTTTTAGGTACCCAGCTTTGATCGTGCATGGTTTGGAGTGCATGACTTGGATGATGAGCATACATGGCATGGAGTTATTTTATTCATCTTCTATACGTTAAACTTTCTTTTGGGGAGATGATAATGTAACTCTAATTTTTCACCATCTTTTGATTTTGGATTTGTAATAACTTATGGGATATTATTTTGATTTCACCTTGGGGGCAAGGGTGCCCGAACATTTGACGGCCATTGGGCTAATGACGTACTTTATTTTATGGAAATCTTATCACTTGACTTATTTGTTGTTGAAATTCTTTTATTTTTGTTTTGGTGAAAATGAGGGCGTGAGTTGACACCCACTTTTTGTGGGGACTTCTGTCCAAATTCCATTTTGTCTTTCACTTCCAAATAAGCTCTGACGCGCGTGAGGTCAACTGTTCACACTGACTTTCTCTCTCTTCTCTCTCCTTTTCCGCGTGCCCCACCCCATAATTGCTTTTTGGTACACACTCTCTCACTCCTCTGCAACTGATTAAGACAAAACGACAAAAGCAAAACAAAAATCTGTTGTTTTTTTGCACAGATTGTTTAGGTCACTCTCTCTCTCTCTCTCTCTCTCTCTCTCTCTCTCTCTCTCTCTCTTCTCTTTCTTTTTTTTTATATTCTAAAAACTTTAAAACTTAATATTTTTTTATGTATCTGTTTTTTTTTCAAATTTATATTTTTTGAACCTACTCGACGAGATCTATCAAACAAGATACATTGTGAATATGAAATTATGCATACAAAAAAAAATATTTTTTGAGGGGTGTGAGTTGTTTGTAGGTGCGAATTATTTCAGAGGTGTGAATTTGTATGTTATTAAGGGTGTGAATTGTTGTACGGGTGTTAATTGTGTGTTATTGGGAGTGTGAATTGTTATAAGGGGTTTGATGTAACGACCCGGAATTTCGCCCATTTGTTTTTGTTTTTGTTTTTGTTTTTGTTTTTGTTTTTGATTTAGATCTTTTACTAATTAGCTAATTTATCTTAGTCTCAATTGATTACTACATTTTTATTACATACGAATAAATATATTTATGTGTATTCAATTACCCTAACCATTTTGTTTTATCCTAACCGATGACCCAAACTATGGTCCTAACCTAACTGAACCTATAAACTCACAAATCAGAACATCACATTTCCTAGTCATTTTGTGTTTAACCAAATATGTCACTTATTTTGCTCCAACCAATCACAACCTCACACACCCTCCCAAAGCCTTCCTTTAACCCCCATGCAATACCACTAATCTCACACTTAAAAATCCAATGGGTTATCAACTCATGCTTGCACCTTATATCTCATGCCCCTCAAAATCCAATGGGTTATCAACTCATGCTTGCACCTTGTATCTCTTCCACCTGCTAATACACTCCCACACCGAGATTACAAGGTAGAAAAATAGGGTGAAAACTTAGAGCTTCCATGGAGTTTTTAGGAGAGAGGGAGAACCACATCTCCACAACCATATTCTTCTTATTTTGTTTATTTACCGAGAGAGAATTAGAGGAGGCTGGGTAGAAAAAGAAGAGGAAGAAAACGAAGGAAAAAGAAGAAGAAAGAAGAAGAAGAAAGGAGAAGAAGTTTCGACGCGACCGAGGCCCATCCAAATCACTACGGTTTAGCTTAATCTTCGGAAGAGAGGTAGGTTACATCCTACTGAACCCATCGGTATATAGTAAGTCGATTTTCGTTGACTAGAAACAAAACCCGAGCATTTTGTTAGTTGCAAGGTAGTGTAAATTCGTTTTTGGCATTCTGAGCTACTGGGTCCCGTCCAAAACAATCCAAACCCAACTTTTTCCATGATAGAAATGTAGTTCATTTCATAATGAACGTTTTGATATATAATACGTTGATTTTCGTTAAGTAGAAAAAAACCCAAGCGTTTCGATCGTTGAGGAGCAGTGTCTATGCGTTTTTGAACTTCTGAGCTACTGGGTCCCGTCCAAGACAATCCGAATCCAACTTTTTCCATGATAGAGTTATAGTTCATTTCATAACGAATGTTTTGATATATAATACGTTGATTTTCGTTGAATAGAAACAAAACCCAAGCGTTTCGATCGTTGAAGAGCAGTGTCTATGCGTTTTTGAACTTCTGAGATACTGGGTCCCATCCATAACAATCCGAACCCAACTTTTTTCATGATAGAGTTGTAGTTCATTTCATAACGAATGTTTTGATATATAATGTGTTGATTTTCGTTAAGTAGAAACAAAACTCAAGCGTTTCGATTGTTGAGAAGTAGTGTATATGCGTTTTTGACTTTCCAAGCTACTGGGTCACGTCCAAACCACTTCAAATCCAACTTTTTCTATAATAGAAGTGTATTTCATGTGCTAACGAACATTTTGATATATTATTTGTAAATTTTCATTGTGTATAGACAAAACTCGGACGTTTCGATCGGTGGAGCGCATGGCTATCACCTCACTCGATATAGCCACCAACTTGTAATCAAGTGAATAGTTTGGACGGTTAACTACGCCAGGCCTAATTTTTTTATTAATTACAGTTTGGCCCCTAAACTTTAGATTTATTATTGTTGGGTCCCTAAACTTTAGATTTTTAATATTTTAATCACGGATTTTGGTTACTTTTTATTTTAACCTTGTATTGCAAAATTTTGTATCACATTAGGTTAAACATGATCTAATTTAATTACCAAGTACATGACCAGACTAGGAAATGTGCCCGTGATTATCTTTTGACCATTTTTGCAACCGTACTTGTTTATTTATTAGACATGTTGATTATTATTATTGCAAGTGTCAAGATTTTAGAAAATGGTATACATTTCTTATATTTTCACGTGGGTTTTAATAAGGTATTTTACGTGTTTACCCTTAGTTGTGGCAAAATAAAATTTTGCCCTTGTATAAAGTTTTATTTACAAAAGGCCCCCAAAGTTAGTAAAAATTTCGCGGAGGACCCTAGAACCGTGAAATTACTTTTGTCACCTTATACTTACTTAAAATTTCGAGGGCGACCCCTTATTTCTATAAATTACATTTATGACCCTATACTTTATTTAATTACGTTAAGGCCTCTTGTTCTCAATTACTTTGGTTTGTGATGACTTGTGAACTAGTGAATCATGTTATTTGATTTTGTGACCCTTAGAATATCGTTATCGCTTTGCTTCTTCTGTTGTGCGTACTTATCATGAAATCGTTGAATGTTAGCATGGACATTTAGGTTCCCGGGTTGGGTGATCATACGCAGATTTCACGTAGACGTTGAGGTTAATGGAAGTTGGAAATGAATTGATTTATGGGGAGTCACCCCAAGATTTGTTGAATGGCAGACAACCAAGTGATTTCGGTTTGGAGGATTATTTGACAGCCTGCCAGTATTTCGAAACCCTAGGATATGACAATCTGTGATTACTTCATTTGAATTCTGAGGAATTAAAAGGGTGGATGTATTATAGACCGAGTTACGGCTATATACCTACAGGAGCTGACAGTTGTCACTCGTAGCCCAGTGGTACAGTCAGTCCCTAGGAAATTCATCATTGTGAGGCGGTTGACGGTTGGATTAAGTACGTAACTTATGTCTTCCGTCAGGGCTCCCAGCCAGGGCAAGCAAGGGGGAGTTTAATCACAGATTGGTCATAGTCCTTAGTGGTTATTTGGGAGGAAAGTTCTCTAGGTTGAGAACTTAGATGAAAATGTAAGTTAATGGCTAGTAATGAAATCAGTTATGTGTTTCCTCTTTTACGTGCTGCTTTTCAATCATATATGTTGTTCTTGTATGTTATGTAAGGGTTGGGGGTTAGAGTAGCTATTGAGTGATTTATCGCTCACGGTGTTACACTTCGTGTGACCCTGGTATAATACGATGATGTTGCTTCGCGACTCAGACGTATTATGCCAGATTGTGATCAAACAGGAGGTGTAGGTGTCGAGGGCAACGCTTATTTTGGAACAGAAGGTTTTCCATTGGATCAGACTCAAGAGGAGCATCGGGATCAAGATCTCAACCTTAACCTGTAGAGCAAATCTCTCTTATTTTTGTGTTGGAAAATTGTAATTTAATTTTTCCAAGAAAAATACTATGTTTATTTGTACTTGAACTAAGACAATTATGTTATTTCCGCTGCTTTATTAATGAGATCCTTTTTATTTATATTAATCTTTTATTAAATGATTTAAATTAATGCTTCCGAAAATCGGGGAGTTACATTTGAATTGTGTGTTATTTGGAGGTGTGAATTGTTGCAAGGGTATGAATTGTGTGCATTTGAGCGTTGTAAATTATTTAGAAGGGGTGTGAATTCTGCATTTGAGGGGTGTGAATTCTTTATTTTTTGGGTGTGAATTGTGTATTTTGAAGAGTGAGTTGTGATATGTGTAAATTCTAGATTTCAAGTTTGTGAATTCTTTCATTTTGGAGGGTGTGAATTGTTTAGAAGAGGTGTGAATTAGAATTAATGGGTATAAAATAATTTTTTTTAACATGTACACAATTTCTTATTCAAATAACATGTACACAATTTCATTTTTTTTAACATGTACACAATTTCATATTCAAAGAGATTTCAAATATATAATTTTTATAAAAAATTATTCTGTATAACAAAAGTTATTTTCTTTTAAAATATAAAATAAAAGAGAGAAGAGAGAGCAGTACTCTAGCATTCAAAGAAGGAAGAGAGAGAGAGAGAGAGAGAGAGAGAGAGAGAGAGAGAGAGAGAGAGCAGCTACATGCACGCCTACTACACCAATTAATGCCCATGTGGATTAGCTGGTGATGTGACAGAAGCTATCCTTTTTATTATTGCTAAAAACCGGTACAATACTTCTTAATTTCCGACGGGCGCGCGTGAAAAGGGACTTAAGGGAAATGTGTTTGACATGAGGTGGGCTTGGAAGGAAAGCTACTGACAAAATAGGACCGGCCTATAAGAACTCCTTAAACCTTTTCATCCAAAATGGGCCTTATATGAGGCCTATCAATACCAAACTTCGTTTAAACCTTTTCATCTAAAATGGGCCTTCAGTATTTCATATTCTATCTGTCTATCCATCCATTTATCTATACTACAATCTTACTGGTTGGAAAATGCCGAACAATCCTAAAGGTTCTTCAGTATTTCTTATTCTATCTGTCTATCCATTTATCTATACTATCTATACTCTATAAAAATGTATTGAAGACTCTCAAGACTCCAAACACCCAATGCCTAATTTGCTTTTCCATTTAAATAATTATGAGAGAGCGATAGAGAGAGAGAGAAGGGGGGAGGTGGTGTGAATATGGGGAGAGAGAGATTCTATGGGAATTGGGAGTTGAGCTTTATTAGATGAAGGAAAAAAAACATACTTTTTAGTTTTTGTTTAATTTCCTAGATTTTTCATTTAATTTTTTTTTTGAGAGAGAGAACGTGGAACCCAGGGGCTCCACTGTCTTTGAGGAATGGCAGACCCTGCCAACCCATCAGAGCCACCTATCTCTAATTAATGGTTTAGATTTGCAGATGAATTATTTCCGGTAAAAGTTGATTATTACAGTAATAATTCATCCACGAACCTGAACCATTGATTCCAAAATACACGACTGAGATCAAAAGTTGGCAAGCCCTACCGTCCCCTACAGATAGCAGAGCCCTCGGTTTCGAAGATATATTGTTCGTTCAAATAATATAGTTTTTTTTTTTGCTAGCTAGACAAACAAAAATAGAGAGAAAGAGAGAAAGAAAGTAACAAAACAAAAGAAGCAACACCAAGCAGGGCAAACGAAGCTCATCATTTTTAAAGATCCAGAGAGAACTTGTTCCTCAGAGCCCACGAGGCCACCTCACGAGAAAGAGAATTGGCTTGAGTCCTTCTAATCTTATTTTTTCTTCTTATATATCATCAAATTTGGAAAGTTATAATCATTGTCCTGTCCCTGATGTTGGTTTGGATGACCAACAAAAGTGGACACTTACTGCTAATGGTGAGTTCACTGTAAGCTCTCTTTGGAACAGCCTTAGGACAACTTTTCCCAAAGTTCCTTGGCATCAAAGTGTCTGGTTTCCTGGGCATATTCCCAAATGTAGCTTCATCACCTGGGTTGCAATTCAAGAGAGGTTGTACACTGAGGACAGGCTGGTTGTATTTGGCACAAAATCCATGTAGTTTCTGCCCCAGTAGTGAAAGTCATGACCACTTGTTCTTCAATTGTCCCTACTCCTCTCAAATTTGGTCTCATCTCTTGGCTAAAGTTAATGTTCAGTGGCATGCTAGATCTTGGGTTAGTTGGATTGCCCTGCTAGCTACAATCAAAGGCAAATCTCTAAAGTCACTCTTAATCAGACTAATTTTCTCCACAACTATGTACCACATTTGGACTGAAAGAAATGTGCGCAAATTTCAAAATGTTGCATGCCCAAATTCTGTGGTTGTTCAAAAGATCCATTCAGTCATAAGACATAGGTTGATGTCTTTGGGGGATCTCTCCAAAGGCCCTCAACTTGATGGTCTCTTGACTCAATGGAGTGCTCTACAAAATTGAACCATGTTTTAGATGGATCCATTGTTTATATTTCTGTTGTCTTTATTATTCTTTTGCAAGGCTTTATGTGTGTAGGATCCATCACATGCTCTTTCAAAGGAGGTCCATTGTTTGTGTGGCTGGTTGCTATTACCTAAGCATATGGCCTTTTATGCTTCTCATTTTCATTTCACTGGAAGGTTTTGCAATACATTGGAAGGGGTCCATCACTTCAGGCACATAGTGAGATTGAGTGGCTGGCTGCTATTAATCTCCTAAGTATATGATATGGTATCTTATTCTCTTCTCAAACTTATGTTGTGAAGCTTTTGCAGTGTAATCTATGTGGTTCTAAGCTGGAGCATTATGTTACCACATCTTGATTTAGTCTGTTATTGTGCATTCTTTCTGAGCGTGTGTGACCTCTATACTGTGTGCATTCCCGTGAGCTGAGTAATTGAGCCTCAGATTTCTTTGCGAGAGGAGGTAATACGTAGTGGGGGAATATGGTGAGATCTAGTGGAGGGTGTTTGGACCTTTAGAGAGTGTAATGAAGTTGTGAGGTTTCAAGGGAGAAGGAGGGTGAGACACCCAATTACTAGGAACTGTTATTTCATTTGCTTTGTACCAAGCAGATCACTGTGTGTGATGTTTCATGAGCTTGCTGCTGCTGCACTACCTTGTTGCTGCTGCTGTGATTTGTTTACTGTTTAAGCACCACATTTCAAACACTTTTGAATTGGTTCATAGTCAGATATACTGTTGTCCCGTGCACTGGGCTTGTCTATTACCAATTCTTTGTTTAAATCTGCGAATACAATCCAGTTATGTGCATAAGGGGCTGTGGTTTGGGACTGCTGTACCGATCTGGGCAGTTACTGTGTTATCGGCTTAACAAAAAACAAATGAAGTGCTCTGCCAAAATTTCTTCAGAATTTGGGCAGTCTGTTTGCTGCCGTAATGAGGCCACATTTTGCATTTAACCTGTGCTCTCCTATTGCTTGCTGGGCGCTATTTGAATGGAGCAATCTTTGTTCATTATTGAAACTTTTAGTTATTGTGTTTGATAGCACACATGATTATGGGCAACCATTGTTCACTTGAGCAACCTTTGTTTGATAGCGACCTTTGTTCACGATACATAATTATGGGCAGTAGGGATATCTCATTTTCCCACTGTGTTGGGCACTGCCTAAGTTCATAGGGGGTTGTCCTCTGTTATTTGTTTATTGCCTATTAGATGGGGGCTGTCCTCTAAACCTGTGTAGGTTGGGAAGGTGTTGACTCAGGCCCTTGCAGCGGTCAAGTCCTATGGAACAAGCATCGAAGACCATTCGCATGGGCTGTCACAAGGCTCAACAAAGATCATGTTTCTGTGCTGGTGGGCTCTCCAAGGCTAACTTGATTATCCGAGAATCTCAAGTGTTTGTCTATGTACTAGATTTTGATAAATGTTTCTTTTCCATTGTGGACGATCGATTTTCGCGCAGGCGAAATAGATATCCACGGAGTTTTGGTTGCGAAAAAGGACGATCTGGGAAATGAAGAAAAATTTAGAGTCGCCACCCGGGGTTTAATTCTTGGAGAATGTTGGGTACCCGAGAAACCGTTTTAGAAAATAATGACTCTTGTGCCGCTGAAAAAGGGTTTGATCTGCGAAAATTAGAGATTTGGATTCGGGAGCCAGGTTACCGGCGGGGAAGGTTTTGTTTCAAAAATGCACCCCGCGTGCCTGGAATTTTCCGGTCTTTACTGAACATTTGTGGGATTATTCTTTGAAAAGATTTTATGGACAAACTTTATTTCACATAAACAAAATAACATGATTTAAAGAAATAAACGATAACGATAACCAACCAAACAACACATAATCAAATAAACAATCATGAGAGAATTATTTATTCGAAAGGGGGTACAAAATGTAAGAATAGAAGATAGAGGGAGGGGAAACTGTAATTTCGTCCACTGGTTTTTTACCAAAACAGAGCATCGGATTTCAAGAAACAGAGCATCAAAAATGATTTTCCAGTAACACCGCACGGTGTAAAAGTTATACCGCACGGCGCATAATGGAAGCCAAACGGTGCCTCTGCGAAGCATATTTTTCAAAAATCTCGTTTTTATCCGATTGAAATCAGCTCCTGTTTTTCGTACAAAAACCAACTTTTTAAAAAAGGTTTGAAAATAGTCTTGATGAAAGAATGTACCTTATTTCTAGGGTCGGCATCCCGCGACAATGAATAGTATCGCGTGACACTTACTCGAAAGGTTTGGATTTTGTTGAAACGTCTCTGTTCGGGCTCGAGCAAGAGCTACGGAGCTCCCCTCAAACCCGATGGAGAACCCCCCCTCAGAAGATTATTACTTCGGTGAACGCGGATATATACCTCTGATTTTGCTCGATTGAAGCTACAAACTTCGAAAAGGATCGATTTAAGGACTGGGAATGATAGTCGGGGATTTATAGAGACAAGAACGATATGGTTTAAAACTGGGGAATGATTTTGGCAGGGTAACGAAGAGAGCGTCGAGTTTGTTTCGGGAGTAATTTTTTTCTGCTGGGAATTTATCTCTCTTTCGGCCGCTCCTTCTCACGCCTTTTATAGAGGAAAAACTCATCATTCCGATGATTCCCGTACGCCAGCGATTGTAATGATGTGCGAATATCATCATCGCTTCTGAGCTGCTGGGCTAACCCGGGAATCCTGTTGATGGGACAAGGATACCGCACGGCGTCAAGGATATGCCGTGCGGTTCACATAGTGACACCGCACGGTGCAAAGGAGTTTTCAAGCCGTACCGCTATGGGTTTCAGACCGTACGGTTTAGGTGGTTTTTGGGTTTTTGGTTTATTTGATCCATCCAACTAAAAGAGCTGTCCCGAGGTATATTTCGCGTATCTTTTCATCATTGGGGATGCACAAGTTTATTCAAAATTGGGGTGTCCACAGTTGCCCCTCTTCGACACGGCTTGGTCACCATCATGTTGGTGCAAGTCGTGCTAGAAGATTCGGACATCCCAATTCAAATAACCATGCAGAAAACAAGTAAGAGAAACAGTAAATTTGGGTCGAGCTCGGAGCTTCCTACGTCCCTCGTTCTGAGAGGATTAGACCAATCGTAGTTTGTCGGGGCCGTCATGAAAAAGTTGATGCCTCATTTTTCAACGAGGGAAAAACGAATGATGTTTGCAGGGAAATAATTTGGAGGCTTTGAAGCCGTTAAAAATATTTCGGAGGCTCTGAATGCCGTAAAAATCTCGAACAATTGCCGTTGAGGTCTTAAAGGATTTCATAAAAATAAATTGCCTTTGGAGGACTTAAATGGTTTTCGTGAAAATAAATTGCCTTTGGAGGACTTAAATGGTCTCTGTAAAATAAATTGCCTTTGGACGACTTAAATGACCTTTGTGAAGATGATTTTGCCGTAGAGGACTTAAATGATTTTCGTGAAAATGAATTTGCCGTAGAGGACTTAAATGATTTTCGTGAAATTGAATTTGCCGTAGAGGACTTAAATGATTTTCGTGAAAATGAATTTGACTTAAATGATTTTTGTGAAAATGAATTTGCCGTAGAGGACTTAAATGATTTTCGAGAAAATGAATTTGCCGTAGAGGACTTAAATGATTTTTGTGAAAATGAATTTGCCGTAGAGGACTTAAATGATCTTCGTGAAAATGAATTTTCCATAGAGGACTTAAATGATCTTTGTGAAAATGAATTTGCCGTAGAGGACTTAAATGATATCATACCGTAGAGGTTTTGGGAAGTGGACCTTCTTTGAAAGTGCTTTGAACAACCTGGGGGTGAGTGCAATTTTTGAAGAAACTCAAAGGATACGCCGCACGGTATGGGTATGTGTACCTCGTGGTGCACACCGGCAAGCCACACGGTGTAAGTGGAATTTTTGCCGAGAATCTGTCTGAAACCGCCAAACCTTTCGTCTATTACGTATTTCGTTCAAAACATTTCGAGCAGTTACTCTGAGTATCCAAAACCGATTTCTTCCTAGAAATCTTCTTCTCTTTCCCAAAAATTTCGATAAAAAATCCTTGGGATTTGAACCCATGGCTAGTCCAAGCGGCAATGGAGGGCAACTATCGACATCCGGTGAAGGGTACCTACCGTCAGTGTCGAGGGAAGATGATTCTGTGACCCAATCGACGGTGGGTGCTGCGATTTCAACAATTCCAAGTGCAGTTGGCTCGGTAGGAACAACTTCGGGTAGTAGCGAGCACCGCACAGTGTCATCCGAAGGGGATGGATCCCGTATGGCGGTGGCGGGACCTCGTGCGGCGGCGACTGAGAGTGGTTTGGCGGGGATAATCGGTGATATGCCTCATACGGTGACTGTTGGAGGAGATTTGACAGAGGTGGGAGATGAGATCCTCATGGGTGATCCCTTCGGTTTGTCTTTGGGTGACCCGAGTGCCACGGTTGCTGGTGAGTTGTCGGCGGGTGATGTTTTGGCCGACCGGCCTATAGGGTGCTCTTTTGTCTTTGGTGGCAGAGGTGGAGAGAGCTCAGATTGAGCGTTGGTGGGACACCACCAACACTTTTCACTTGAGGTTCACTGAGATGACTGTGACGCCTTTGGACTTCTCGGCGATCACGGGTTTGAGAGTAGGCGGCGAGCCAGTTCCGTTTGACTCGGGGCTATACAAAGATAGTGCAGCCGTGAGGTACTTCCTGGGGAGAGAGATAGGCGACGGAGAGCCCATGGTGAGGTGCGACCACTTGCCAACCTTGTGGGACCACGAGCCAGAGTCACCGACAGAGGTGGCTCAGATGGCTAGAGCTTACTTGTTGTACTTGTTTGGTGTGTCCCTGTTTCCGAACAGGCATAGTGAGGTTCACCTTGGTTGGCTCCCGGCGTTGGCAGACCTGGGCAGAGTGGCGAGCTTGGACTTCGGAGGTGTTGCTCTTTGTACCCTCTACTGTTTCTTGGGCGCCGCTAGTCGTGGAGTTGAGACGAGCCTTGGAGGCTTCTAGAGAGTGCTTGAGGTAAAAGCTTTTACATGCTTTCTTGCTTTTAGTTCCCTGAGATTTTGTTGTGTAGATTGCAGCTTGCTGATAATACCCTTTAACCATGCAGGTGTGGGCTTATGAGGTGCTGGGGATGTACCCGCCGGCAAACAGTCATGAAAATGAGGAGGTGATCCCCTGAGCAGCAAAGTGGGACCGAGAGCACCGAGGAGGCAGTGTACATGCAGGGAGAGTGAACGACTTCCGTCGTTTCTTGGACCAGACTGACGGCAGTACAGTAAGATCCTGAATCTTGTGTTGCTTTCAAACTTGAGCTTTTCTTTTTGTTTTCAGCTTTTCTAAAGAAATTGAGTTTGCTTGCAGGTGAGGTGGCATGCATGGGATGCAGCGATTGACCAGTACTTGGAGCGGAGCAGGGAGCTGACACGAGGGCGGATTCTGTTGGAGTCCCCGTACGGTTGGCAGTGGTACTTGGGAGAGAGGGTGCCTCGTTAGTCCCTCAGGTTGGTGCACTTCAGGATACCGGGGCGTATACCCCCTGGTGTACAGCGGACTGATGAGTACACACGGGCAGAGATAGAGAGATACACCGTGTTGGACATTGTGCTTCCTTTCAGCAGTTCTCCAGACTATGAGAGCTTCCTGGTTGGCCACCTGGCTAGTTTCTTGGATATGGAGACTCGTATAACGGCCTTGGAGACAGCTTTGCCGGTGCTGAGGAGGGAGATAGAGGTGCAGACTCCTGGAGGGATGATGGGAGTGTTGGAGGTTCCTCGTGTTGCGCCTCCACTAGACCTCACTTCTGTTCAGGTAACCTGTAAAAGAAATGAAAACATGTTTGCAGTTTATGTTTTCTCGTGCATTATTGATGATACCTGTGAAATGCTTTGTTTTGCAGATTCCTGCCAGCTAGGCGTTAGTGTCCTATCAGCTGAACTTGGACTTGGAGGCTTTAGTGCGCCGACTGATGATAGGCGACGTTTCGGAGGTGCGCCCCCGAGCTGTGCCAGGAGTGGTTTTCAGAGAGGGAGGCCCTGGTAGAGGTGAACCAGGTCGTGGTAGCGGAGCTGGAGGCAGAGCTTGTGGTGGCAGTGCTGACAGGGGGAGAGGCGCTGACAAAGGGGGTGGTGTCAGAGGTGGAGGTGCCAGGGGGACTGACAGAGGTGGTGCAGCTAGAGCTGGCAGTACAGGTGTAGGCAGGGTTGCGAGAGGCGCTAGCAGAGGAGCTGGCGGGCCCAGCAGGTAGTTCTCAGGTATGATTTGCGCTTTGAACTTTGTGCTTTCAGATTTTGCATACGATCCTTGTATATTGATGAAATTCCTTTGCTTTGTGCAGAGTATGTCCCCACCTCCGAGTACTGGGCGCTGGAGGCCGTTGATGAAGCAAGCTGGTGGTGGTCCCACGACCCTCCTTCCGATAGAGTACTTCGAGGGCGTCAGCCTTCTGTTGATAGACCGGGAGGGAGCGCACCAGGGAGTTCGGCTCCACCGTCACGGTGGTCCTTCAGAGAGGCGGAGAGTAGTGAGGAGGAGGACGCGAGTCCTGCTGAGTCTGAGGAGCTCGTGCCTCGATCACGGAAGAGGCCCCTGTGCTTGAGTAGGTAGGATAGGCCTGTGCGCCTACTTTTGATTTTGGCGCCTGTTTGCCCGTTCTTTCTTTCTTTTCATGACTACGGCCTGCGTGCCGTAGCAGTAGTTTTGATGATGTCGGGCCCGTTTTGCCCCTGGATGGATGCACATTTTACTTATGACATGGATATTGCATTGGTTTTATAAAAATTCGCATTTATGTTTATGTAGAATGACGTAGATTGACAAAAACTTGAATCTTAGAAACCAAACCTAGCACTGAAAATGCATGACACGAGACATTGTGGGGAAATGAAATGTACATGAGCTTGAAACTTAGAATGACATAAATTGGACACTTTGGGGTTTTTTTGTGGGAAGAACTGGAAAAAATGATGGGAGAGAGAAGTTTTTTAGTGAAAACGCCCGTAGCTAGACATCTTGACTTGATCGGTCGATGAATCCCGAAGGCATGCAATCAATGCTTGCTTTGAATATCCCGAAAATTTCGTGAAAAAGTTGCAAGATTTCATCCGAAACTCTTGTATCCGGGGTCTTTCGGTATACCCGTCCATTGAGATGTTCTTGAGAATGTGGAATGATTCTTCCCTTAAGCCCTTGATGCTCTTTGTTTGGGTTGTATGTACAAGAAAAATGGCCAAAAAGAAGCTTGGAATGGGTCCCGGAGGGCAAAAGTTGGATTTCAGCTGGAAAACAGCCAAGTATGCCGTACGGCATCAAAAATTGTACCGCACGGTGCTTTCATAATGCCGCACGGCGTCGGCGTTTGGAGCCCCACTTCTGACGCTGTATTCTGCTGTAATCTGGGCTTTGATTTTGGCTTCCCAGTGCATGTTTTACGCGTTCAAAAACCTTGAAATGCTGAATGGTAATCTATCTTGGAAAGTTTGCAGAAATTATCTTCACGTTCTTCGATGCGGCACATTTACCGAGACGGGCGCCTTGCTTTATAAATAGCATTGCTATCTCTCATATCCTGGAAATCATATCCTTCATTCCATATCCTTCAAATGGCTGTTAGCATCTCAGCTTTGGTTCGTCCTTGGCTTGACGAGCTTGACGGTCTTGGTTGGCTGAACTTCCGAGACCATAGGTTGGCATCTATACGTTACATTCGGGATGTAACCATACGTCCTGAGTTGCTCCATGCTGCTGTCCGTTTCTGGGATCCGGAAGTGCATGTATTTCGCTTTGGTCTTCAAGAGTTATGCCCCATGGTGGAAGAGTTCCACGCGTACCTTGGAGGTTTTGATCTGGAGACCCCCGTTATTCCTCTTCAGGGAGTGAATTACGCTGATGTGTTATCCTCAAAGCTGGGTTTGAGTAAAAATGCGGCAAGGTCCATGATCCAGGGAGGCGTGCTCAACATCCCGCGCTTGATTAATCAGTTTCGACCTGAAGGCTTTGCATTGTGCCTCGTGATTCTTGCAGCGTTCCTGTTTGTTCGTACAGATAATCAGGCAAGCGCGGTACTGGTAGGAGTGGCCAAGCAGATTGAGGAGCGCAAAGATGTGGCTCCGATGGTTCTGGCTGAAACTTTGATGGGTTTGGATAAAGTTCATGCTAGGCGGACCAATGTTTTTGAAGGCAGTGCTTTGCTCCTACATGTAGGCTTCTCACTCAGCTCTACTTTTTCTGGTTGATTCTCTCGTTCTCTTTTTACCTCAACACTCGGGTTTAGGCTTTCTAAGGTTTCTTACTTGTTTTCTCTCTCATGCAGACTTGGCTTTGTGATAAGGCTGCTCTTCTGGAGGCAGTGCCGCGGAACGGGGTCCATGAAACACGGGGCTTTGTTCAGAGGGAGTATCGGGAGTTTCACAGGAGTGTTTCTGGTTGGGTTTAGGTGCTTTCCCAGCTTAGAGAGGACACAGTCTCTTAGCGCTTGACCTGGATGGATTGTTCGACCGTGACGGTGAGCAACATGGGACGTCACAGGGTCGTCCTGGCGAGTCTGTCTGGCTGGACCTTTTACATTCCTTACTGCATTCTCCGCCAGCTAGGCATTGATCAATCGATACCATCTGTGTATCCTGAAGCTTTTGTCGCGCCAAATTTCAACCATGCAACTATCCAGGCTTATCAGCGTAATTGGAGCGAGCGTGTGACAGTTCCCGGAGATCAGAATCCCAACATCGTGCTTTCGGGGAGTTACAAGAGATGGTTGGCACAAGAAATTGAAGCAAGAGAAAATGGGAATCAGAATTGACATCTGCCTTAGTCTTAATGTACCCGAAATAAACTGCTGACCCATGACATGCTTTATGTGGGCCAATGCTTTGCTTTTGTATTGTAAAAGATTCATGCTCAGCCATGTAATCGAAGAAATTAGTTTGAATAAAAGGTGAATCGTGAAAGTTTTTTGCTTTGATTCTCATTGATTGTGATTGTATGCGCGAATGACGGCTATGGATCAGCTCAAGAGATGTTACAAAAGTTGCGACCGGTCCTCAATGTGAGGATGCCTACGTATCCTTAAGAAGGAATCAGGTCATGACGTAGTTCGTGACTGCAAATTGGCTAAGGTTCACTCGAGTATTTTCACTCTCCATTTGTGCTCTAAATTTTGCCTAGTACCGCCCTTTCTGGTTTTTGGTCTAGCGAGCTCTTTTGATTGATTTGTCTTGAATTTTGCTTAAGCCGCCCAATGTGGGGTTTCGGCTTAACAAACTTGCTCTAATTTTTGCCTGGCACTGCCCGCCCTTGCGGTTTTCAGTCCAACGAGCTTCTCTCAGGGATAGTATCTTTTGAGCTGATCCATGTTGACCAATGTAGAGAATTCGTTGCCGTCGAGATCAATGAGCTGAGTTGCGCTTCCTGACAAAATCTTCTTGATAATGTATGGCCTTGCCCATTTTGGCCGAAGCTTCCCTCGTGGATCGAAAACTGGAGCCCGGATCTCCTTCAGAACCATATCTCCTTCTTGCAAATCTCTGGACTTGACCTTCTTGTTAAAAGCGCGCGCGATTCGGCGTTGATATCCTTGAACATGATACAAGGCCTTGAGCCTTCTTTCGTCGAACAACATAAGTTCTTCGAACCTCGCACTTTGCCATTCAGCTTCCTTGATGTTAGCTTCTATCATGACCCTCAGAGATGGTACCTCGAGTTCGATAGGGAGGACGGCTTCCATACCGTAGACCAAAGAATAGGGTGTTGCCCCTGTCGAAGTACGGATGGATGTTCGGTATCCCCAAAGTGCTAACGGCAGCTGTTCATGCCAATTTCTCGTAGACTGAGTGGTTCTCTCTAGTATTGACTTGATGGTTTTGTTGGCAGCTTCCACAGCTCCATTGGTTTGTGGCCGATAGACAATTGACTTGTGGACTTGGATCCCAAAATCTTCGAGAACCTCGGCGGCTCTACCCTTTAAGTGAACGCCATTGTCGGATACAAATGCATGAGGTACTCCATACCGGTAAATAATGTTCTGCTTGATGAAATGAGCAACCTGAACCGCTGTGAGGGTAGTGTAGGAGGCAGCCTCGACCCACTTGGTGAAGTAATCGATAGCAACTAGGCTGAATTTGTTCCCATTTGAAGCAGTTGGGGTGATTTTGCCAATGACGTCGATGCCCCAGGTATAGAAAGGCCAGGGTGAAGTCATAGAATGCAGTTCCGACGGTGGTATGTGCATGAGATTGGCATGAATCTGACATTGGTGACACCGTCTTGCATACTCGATGCACTCGGCTTCCATGGTGGACCAGTAATACCCTTGTCACAAGATTTTTTTGGCGAGCATGGTTCCGTTCATGTGAGGGCCATAGGCTCCATTGTGTACTTCTTCCATGATTCTGGTGGCTTCTTCGCCGTTCACGCACAACTTGTGCATCCCGCAGTAGGATCTTCTGTACAGCCTGCCTCCGCAGATAATGTAGTGAGAAGCAAGTTTTCGGAGAGCAATCTAGTCCTTCTTGTCAGTTCCAGTCGGGTATTCACCTTTCTCGATGAAGTTCCAGATGTCGTGATACCAAGGAAGACCATCGTCCGGCTCATCAATAGCCATGACGTATTCATAAACGGGCTTGTCCCTTTGTTCAATCAGAATTGGTCGGAGCTTGACTCCATTAGGTATTTCTACCATTGAAGCTAATGTCGCCAAGGCATCGGCAAACCGGTTGTTTAATCTGGGCACATGAGTGAAAGTGACGATCCGGAATCGATGGATCAGATTGTCAAGGTCTTTATGGTAAGGTTTCAACTTGTCTTCCTTGACCTTCCAGTCGCCGTTTGCTTGTGAAACCACCAAGTTGGAATCTCCGATCACTTCCAATCTTTTGGCGCCGATTTCTAGGGCAGCTTCCATCCCCACAATACACGCTTCGTATTCGGACTGGTTGTTAGTGACCTCGAAGTTTAGCTTGAAAGCGAGAGGGATGTGTAACCCTTCTGGTGAAATAAGCAAGATTCCAATCCCAAATGCTTTCTGGTTGGCAGCCCCGTCAAAATAAAGCATCCACACATCATCGGTTGTGGTCATGACATTTTCGTCGGGAAATTCAAAACTTGCATCTTCTGGACCTTCTACCGGATGATCGGCCAGAAATTCAGCGACAGCTCTTCCTTTCACAGATTTCCGAGTTACGTACTTGATGTCGAATTCGGCTAACAGGAGCAACCAACGTGCCAGTTTACCTGTGAGTGCTGGTTTCTCGAACAGGTATTTGAGAGGGTCCATCCGAGAAATCAACCTCACTGAGTTGGCTAACATGTAGTGTCTCAACTTCTTGGAAGCCCATATCAAAGCCCGACAAACTTTCTCCAAGGAGGTGTAACGCTCCTCGCATCCAGCCATCTTCTTGCTAATGTAGTAGACTGCTTTCTCGCTGCCGCCTTCGCCTTCTTGTGCAAGCATGCATCCCATTGCTGATGGGGTAACAGATAAGTACATGATGAGGGGTTGCCCTGGTGTTGGTGGCATCAGCACTGGAGGGCTCTGAAGATACTTCTTGATGTCTTCGAAAGCTTTCTGGCATCCGTCGTCCCATTTGAATGGTACATCCTTCTTGAGTAATCGAAACATCGGCTCGCAAGTTGAGGTTAACTTGGCGATGAATCTGCTGATAAATTGAATCTTCCCGAGAAAGCTTCGTACTTCCTTTTCTGTTCGAGGCGGCTCCATTTCGAGAATAGCCTTGATCTTGGAAGGATCTATTTCAATTCCTCGTGTAGTGATCATAAATCCCAACATCTTTCCGGCTGTGACGCCAAATGTGCATTTCTCAGGATTAAGGCGTAACCGGTACCTGCGAATCCTTTCAAAGAAATTTCTGAGGGCGGGTAGATGTTCTTCCCTTTTCTTGGCTTTGACAATCATGTCATCCACGTAAACCTCAACTTCTTTGTGGATCATGTCATGTAGCAGTGTTGTAGCCACCCTCTGATAGGTTGACCCGGCGTTCTTCAGTCCAAAGGGCATGACCCTGTAACAGTAAGTGCCCCACTCTGTGGTGAAAGTAGTTTTCTCGCGGTCCTCGGGAGCCATGAGAATCTGGTTGTATCCTGAGAAACCATCCATGAAAGAAAGAAGTGCATGACCTGCAGTGTTGTCCACAAGTACATCTATGTGCGGCAGTGGGAAATCATCCTTAGGGCAGGCCTTGTTCAGATCCCTGAAGTCTACACAGACTCAAATTTTTCCGTTCTTCTTTGGGACAGGAACGATGTTTGCAACCCACTGAGGGTATTCTGTTACCATTAGGAACCCCGCATCTATCTGTCTCTGAATTTCCTTCTTGATTTCCAACACCCAGTCAGGTCTCATTTTCCTCAACTTCTGCTTGACAGGCTTCGCATCTGGATAAAGCGAGATTCGATGCTCCACAATCTCGGGGTCGATACCAGGCATATCTGCGTGCGACCATGCAAAAACGTCTTCGAATTCTTTCAGGAGATCCGAGTGGGCTTTGAACTCTTCTGGAGATAGTCCGGAACCAATTTGAACCATGCGTGGATTGCTTTCATTTTTCAAATTTATAGAAATAATTTCTTCTTTTAGAGGCTGAGCATGCCTTTCATCTTCCCTTTTGATTAGAGATCGAAGTTCTTCTGGAATTTCTTCCTTTAACTCAATCCCTTCATCGTCGGGGTCAACACAATTAATTTCGGATACAGCAAGATAAGCAAACTCTACTTCATTGATAGCAAATGTGGGTGCCCCAGGGGCGCGATACATGAGAGCGGATTCGAACTCAAAAGAAAAGTGATGACGCGGCGGAATGACAGATACATGTTCGGGGTAAGACTCAGACTCAGTGCTAGACTCGGACTCTGACTCAAATTCAGTGCTAATGTAAGTGATTCTAGGTACAAAAGTGCAATTTTTATAAATTCCATTGGCATCCACAATGAGTGTAGTGACATCTCCAAGGGCATCCTGGCTCAACATCATCAACTCTACCTCCTCGGCAAGCTTCAAATCAGGCTTCAAATCAAACAGCATTGCAGCAGGCTCGCCTTCCTCTTCCACACCTATTATGCTCTCTTCCCCAAACAGCGATTGGAGATTCCCTGAGTCAAGAGTTTCGATCCAGTTAGCTTGGAGTGCCTTAACCAGTTCTTCCCTCTTCTCGGCTTCATCGTCACTGTCCCAAGTGTCATTTGCAAAGATTTCGAAGCATGGCAGCTTAGTCTTTGTTTCCACGTCCCAGAATGGTTCCGGTTCCCCATGATAGGCAGCTTCTGGAGCTTTGACAAACTGAATGGGTTTTTTCTTGGCACTAACTTGTATCTTCTTTCCCTTTCTTGGTTCGCCGTCAATTGGCTCATAACCGAGGCCAAAGCGGTGGTTATTTGTTGAGATTTCAGGGAACTCAGTCATTCCTTGATTGTTCAGTCCTAACCCCAAGCCGGGCAGGTATTCCATCTTTCTCATCATTTCCAAGGCAGTTGAGCTGACTGAGAAATCCTCATCCATCTTGACAGTAAGGACTGACCCTGAAGTATCGAAAGAAAAACCACCGAGGGTGACATCTTCTTCTCCATGAGCGATTTCAAGTAGTGGTGCATTGTCAGGGACATGGGGACGGATTCCCGAATCTCCATGAATGGTTAGAGTTCCTATAGCTAGTCCGAGTTGGACTTTCTGGTGTAGAGAAGAAGGGACTGCCATGATATCTGATCGATGGAGCCAAGGTTTGCCAAGCAACAGGTTAAAAGATGAGGGAATGTCGAGTATGTGGAACTCGATATCCGTTTTGAAGTCTTCAATCACCACTTCCATTTGGATTACCCCAATCACATCCCTGCGAGTGTTGTCATATGTGCGCACTCCGAGGTTAGAAGGCTGGAAGTCTTTGTTCTTGAAACCCAAACAGTAAGCTGTCCGCAGAGGACAAACGTTCAGAGCGGATCCGCTGTCAAGCAGAACAACGGGGACCTATTTTCCCATGCACTTGAGAGTGATGTGCAAAGGTTTGTTGTGACCAGCTCCCTCTGGGGGTAAATCATTTTCAGTAAAGACAACAACGTGCTTTGCGCGAGCTGGAGTGAGTAGCGCTACCATGGTTTCTGGGGGAGTGTCAGGAGGTACTTCCATGTTGGACAAAGTTTTGATCATCTTTTGACGATGTTCTCGGGAGGAAGAGAGTAAACCCCAAATTGAGATTGATGCTGGAGTTCTTTCGAGTTGTTTCTGAACCAAGTCTTCGGCTGTTGCTCGGTTCTTTTGAGGCGGTTGAGTAGTAACTTCTGGCCCGGCTGGATGTGAATTTTCCTGAATGGGATTATCCCAGATGAATTCTTCTGGCTGAGCTTGATGTGAGACGTTCCTTTGAAGGTTGGCCGGCTGGTAGATCCGGCCGCTTCTCGTCACCCGATTGACTGTGTCTTCCCAGAGTTGTTGGTTTTCACCCCAGAAGTCTTGAAATCCTT
Source organism: Vaccinium vitis-idaea (assembly GCA_963854785.1). Classification (NCBI taxonomy): domain Eukaryota; kingdom Viridiplantae; phylum Streptophyta; class Magnoliopsida; order Ericales; family Ericaceae; genus Vaccinium; species Vaccinium vitis-idaea. The sequence continues at coordinate 20,311,086 of OY978218.1, read as the reverse complement.
CACCGACTTTGCGCTTGCCGGCTTTGATAGCCTCTCTTTTCTGATCTTCAGACCACAAGTCTATCAAATCGCCTGAAATTTCCTGACTGCTGATATCAAGTGTTTCCAATTTTGTCTTCAAATTTGCTACCTCCGACTCTTGCCAGAAAGATTGGTCGAGCATGGATTTGTTGACCGTCCATACTTCATTGCTACCGACTCAAATGTCGATAACCTCGTCTTCGCTCCATGCGATTGCTTGGGGATCTGTGACCAGAACCGATATGTTGGAAGAGTGTGGGAATGGCGCAGATGGCCGTGGGAGAGATTCTCTGATAATGTATGCCTGAGGGAACCAATCTTGATCATTGAAGACCGTTTTGATGGCTTGGCGATTCTCTTCTTCGGGAAGTTGAGATAGTGAATGGTTGCCTGAAGGGTTGTGCTGAGGTAAAGCTGGGAGTGAAATTGTGTCCAAAGGGTCAGCATAGACTGTTACTTCTTCAACTTGGTTGATATTGAGACCTTTTGGTATGTAAGCAACTGGCTTGCCATGGATTTCTGGGATGATGTATTGGCTCGGGTCCCAAGAGATTAGCAAAGAACCAAACAATGCTTGTCGGGAATTTTCCCATTCCTGATCATTCATGGCCCATTCTCCTTCTTCAGCGAGGTCACTCCATTTGAGTTTGTGTCCAAGGGCAGTGATGGCATAGACCTCCGGGTTTTCCGGCACTGGAATGAAAGGTTTTGGTTCAGTGATTGGCACGATGTGTAGGCTGGGATTGAACTGGGTAGGACTTTGGCCTTTTGGAGTGGAGCTGAGGGATATTTGGCTGATTTGGATGTTTTGCTTGTGGTTAGGCAAGGGATTGGAAATGGTATTGGGTTTTTGTTTGGGAATTGGGATGGTTCCGTCATCAACCAAGTCTTGGACTACGTGTTTGAGACGCATGCAATTGTTGGTATGATGGCCGGGCATTTGGTGGTAGGCACAGTAGACATTTGGATTGTGATTTGCGGGAAGCTCTTTGGGTGGATCAAGGGGTTTGATGGCATTTTTCTCAAGGAGCTTTTTGTAGATAGTGGTAAGAGGGAAAGGGAATTGGTAAAATTCTCTTCTCAGCTGGGAGGTGTTTTGGATGGGTGAAGGCTGGGTGGCTATCTGGTTAACTGGCTCAGCTTTGACTGGTTTCGGGTTGAAGGAATTGGCTTGAGCCGGACCGTAAGTGCTTGGTCTGAAAAAGGGTGCTGTTGTTACCGGAGTAGACTCGCTTAGGTCGAGAAACGGATTCTCCTTTGTCAAATATGCCAGTGCGGATTGCATCTTCAACTGCGAGGCCGACTTCAAAAAAGGTCTTGAAATCAACGGAGGTTTGAAAGACCACCAAATGTTTGGCAAGGTCAGGTTCCAAATTCCGAGTAATGATCCTCATTTGTTCTTTCTCCGAGGGCCTGTCCATCATCTACGATGCTTTCGCTCTCCAACGTTTGACAAAGTCAGCGAAAGATTCGTTCTTCCCCATTTTCGTGGATTCTAACTCCCGAATGGTCATTTCCAACTGGATGTTGTAGTTGTACTGAGCCACAAAGGCTGCCCCAATGTCTTCCCAAGTTTTCTTCTTTGAATTGTCCAAGTTCAGAAACCAACGGAGTGCAGATCCCGTCAGGGTTTGCTGGAACATTTGTGCCATGGCATTTTTCTCCACATCATACATGGATAAGGTACCCACATACGTTTGCAAGTGTGCTTTTGGATCGCCGCTTCCGTCAAATTTGTCCCAGTCAATTGGCTTGAACTTGTCAGGCAGCTTAGCATCAAGGAATAGGCACAGTTTCTCCATGTCAATGCCTATAGCAGCGATCTTTTCTTGCTTCTGAACTGATTCCTCGAGTTTGGCCACCTTGGCCATCATGGCATCCATCTCTGGGTGATTATTTGACGATTCCCCAGAAGGCAATCGGGAAGTAATGTCCTGGATCAAGATCATCATCTGAGCCATTTGCTTGGCATTGGCGGCTCGTTGATCTTCCAAGGCTTCTTTGAGAATCTGAACCTCGGTCTTCTCTGTTTGCTCTGTATTCTTGGTCATGACTGGAAGGCTAGCTGACTGTTCTTCTCTTGACTTAGTTCGAATTAATCGCTGTTGGGGAGTTCGAGCCCAACCAGGTGCAGGAGTGTTCTTGCTTTTGCCAATGGTTATGTACTGATAGTATGAACAAAATAAATTATGCTGTATGTGCAATCTATCTATGTGAATGATGCATGATGCATGATGCAAGATCGCCCCAATTTTCTCTGATTTTGCTGAATACAACGGCCGGACCGAGGTTGCCTACGTATCCCCGTGAAGAGGAATCAGGCCATTACGTAGTTCGAGACAGCAAATTGGCTCCCAAATTTTGATAAAAAGATGTCTTTTTTCATTGATCACCCGGAGTGATACAAAAGAGTTCCGGCAAGCGGAGAACAGACTCGATAAGCAGGGTACATGTCATTACAAACTCGGTAAATAACCCATACAGAAAATATCAACAGACTCGATAAGCAAACTGCAACAGACTCGACATTCAGACTGGACAACTGATGTTGGCTTTATTCCAAAAGAGCCCTTGACGACTTGATCGGATCTGGTTATGGCGCTTACTTTAACTTGTTCAGATTGTGACTTCACGGGATGGGATGGGATGAGTTGGATTGATCGGGGTGGATGGTGAACTGGCTTCACCGAGCTTCTGCTTTCCCTTGAGGGCCTTGGCTTCTTCTTCCTTAGCATACTGTTCTTGGAGCTGGTGGGGGGATATGTCCTCGTTGTCAAGGAGGTAATCCTTGTAGCATCCATCACAGTTGCATGCATCCCAGTACTTATGGCCAGTGATTGGGTCAGCAAAGTAGTACACTGGGTCGCTGCATTCATCAAAGTACTTGATTGGTGGCATGGGACAGAAATCTTCATCGTTTTCTTCGTGTATGACAGTGATCTTGTCTGGGAGCATATTTGGGCCATTGTCTGGCGAGATATGGAACTTCCAGCCCGGGTGGCTTTCAGCGTTGTCCCATTGATTGGGCTTGGTGACTTGGTCAACCCACTTGTAGAGCTTTTCACCTCCGGGAGTCTTCTCTTCAGGCTTGGGGGACTCGTCTTCCTCAATGATCCAGACGGGAACGTTGTGGTGAGTGGAGAAGATAGACTTGAGTCTCTTGTTGCTCGGTTGATCAGCCATTGTTCTCTCTCTAAGAAGAGAAGTACTGGTTTTATTTGGGAAAGAGAGGAGCCTATTTGCAAAGGGATTTGAAAAATGGGATTTTTTTTTGTTTTTGTTTTCAGCTTGATCAGAGATTATCGGGGTAATCTTTGGACGAATGAAGTAAAAACTTAGGGTCAATCTAATTGGTGTATGCATGCAAAATGACAGCAGTATATAAAAAAACGATAAACAGGCAGCATGGTATGTGCGAAAAGCGGTAAACAATCAGCATGCCGGCAGGGTATAGGGAAAAACAGTAAACACGCAACAAGATATATCACGAAATCCTACCCTGTGGGTTCCTGTCTTAGGTTGGAAAGTTCTAAGGATATCTATATGCAGAGGCCGGTTTTGGTTTAAAGGGGGTTCCCCAGACTAGAGCCAATATTTGCCTCCCCTTTGCACAGAATACTGACGTGGCAAGGGTAATAACGGCAGGCTGACTCATCATCGTCCAAGGTTGCCGAGAATCCTGGGATGTCCTAACACCAGCAAGCCGGGTAGGGTAACCAAGACGCAGCGGCGAGGCTAGTAACCATGCACGTGCAATGCAAAAGCTTAACAATAAAATCTTTTCAAAAATCCCACAAATATTTTTCAAGTTTGGCTTGCTTTTTAACTTAATCAAAACCTTGAAATTTTACTCGCGCAAACAACCGGGAAAGCTCCAGTCCAGACTGATTGGGCTTTCAACCTGACATCAATCCTTTCTAGTACGGCGTGAAGCACGTACTTGGTGTCAAGCTTTCAAAGGGTCGTTTTACAAGTGTAAAATGTCAAAATAAAGATTAATTTAAAATATCGTATCCCCAGCGGAGTTGCCATTTTGTGGACGGTCGATTTTCGCGCAGGGGAAATAGATATCCACGGAGTTTTGGTTGCGAAAAAGGACAATCCGGGAAATGAAGAAAAATTTAGAGTCGCCACCCGGGGTTTAATTCTTGGAGAATGTTGGGTACCCGAGAAACCGTTTTAGAAAATAATGACTCTTGTGCCGCTGAAAAAGGGTTTGATCTGCGAAAATTAGAGATTTGGATTCGGGAGCCAGGTTACCCGCGGGGAAGGTTTTGTTTAAAAAATGCACCCCGCGTGCCCGGAATTTTCCGGTCTTTACTGAACATTTGTGGGATTATTCTTTGAAAAGATTTTATGGACAAACTTTATTTCACATAAACAAAATAACATGATTTAAAGAAATAAACGATAACGATAACCAACCAAACAACACATAATCAAATAAACAATCATGAGAGAATTATTTATTCGAAAGGGGGTACAAAATGTAAGAACAGAAGATAGAGGGAGGGGAAACTGTAATTTCGTCCACTGGTTTTTTACCAAAACAGAGCATCGGATTTGAAGAAACAGAGCATCAAAAATGATTTTCCAGTAACACCGCACGGTGTAAAAGTTATACCGCACGGCGCATAATGGATGCCGCACGGTGCCTCTGCGAAGCATATTTTTCAAAAATCTCGTTTTTATCCGATTGAAATTAGCTCCTGTTTTTCGTACAAAAACCAACTTTTTTAAAAAGGTTTGAAAATAGTCTTGATGAAAGAATGTACCTTATTTCTAGGGTCGGCATCCCGCGACAATGAATAGTATCGCGTGACACTTACCCGAAAGGTTTGGATTTTGTTGAAACGTCTCCGTTCGGGCTCGAGAAAGAGCTACGGAGCTCCCCTCAAACCCGATGGAGAACCCCCCCCCCCCAGAAGATTATTACTTCGGTGAACGCGGATATATACCTCTGATTTTGCTCGATTGAAGCTACAGACTTCGAAAAGGATCGATTTAAGGACTGGGAATGATAGTCGGGGATTTATAGAGACAAAAACGATATGGTTTAAAACTGGGGAATGATTTTGGCAGGGTAACGAAGAGAGCGTCGAGTTTGTTTCGGGAGTAATTTTTTTCTGCTGGGAATTTATTTCTCTTTCGGCTGCTCCTTCTCACGCCTTTTATAGAGGAAAAACTCATCATTCCGATGATTCCCGTACACCAGCGATTGTAATGATGTGCGAATACCATCATCGCTTCTGAGCTGCTGGGCGAACCCGGGAATCCTGCTGATGGGACAAGGATACCGCACGGCGTCAAGGATATGCCATGCGGTTCACATAGTGACACCGCATGGTGCAAAGGAGTTTTCAAGCCGTACCGCTATGGGTTTCAGACCGTACGGTTCAGGTGGTTTTTGGGTTTTTGGTTTATTTGATCCATCCAACTAAAAGAGCTGTCCCGAGGTATATTTCGCGCATCTTTTCATCATTGGGGATGCACAAGTTTATTCAAAATTGGGGTGTCCACATCCATCTCTTTAGAAGGGTAGGAAACACATAGTTATTATTCTTAGCTTTGTACTGCCTTTTGGCTTAGGCTTTCTGTATTCTTCTTTTCTTTTCTTTTGTTTTCCTCCTGGGGTATGCCCCTTGTAGTCTGTATATCCGGTTAGCCTCTTGTTTATTTCAAGCTTTTTTATCCAAAAAAAAAAGAAAGAAAAAGTTATAATCATTGTTGCTTTTAAGGAAGGGCAAGTACCGAAAGGTTGATGTGGGGTGCTGTGCTGAACACTTTCCCCACTCGTAATAGTGAATTACCATACCCTATTTTTTCTGACCTCGCAGACCACGAAACTAAGTCACTGTAGACACCTCGATTTTGACCCGGGAAACCTCTCGAGCATTTTTGATGATGAAATAGACCAATCACGCGTACCTCGAGGCTCGGAACAAGGCTTGAACTTGCCAAACCACCTAAAACCACCACAAACCCTTTTCAAACAACCATAACCAACCCGAAAGACCAAAATACCCTTCAAACTACCAAAATAAGCCAAGCCAAACCATTGTGCTCAAGACCCTTTGAGCGGTCAAACCCCTGGCATCACCCATTGAGCACTCAAAGCCATCATTTGAGCGCTCAAACCCTGTCCAGTCAACTTTTTGCAGAGCATCTAATCATGAGATTCTACTGATTTGGGGGGCCTATAGACGGCGTATATCTTCCTATACACGTATAATGACCCCTAAATTGCCCCCTATTAAGCCTATTTTCTATTTAAAATCAAAAACCCATTTTTTCCTCTCATTCTCTCTCTCTCTCTCTCTATATATATATATATATATATAAACACTCCTCCACCTCTTATACAAGGGTTACCAACGGATGAACCTCACCTTCTTACTCTAGAATGGCATTTCCAGTTTATATCTTCCATTATCATATCCAATTCAAGCTCTATCCTCAATGAAGAAAACCCACTTGATCATCATCATCTAAGCCCACATACACCCTCATCCATTCAAAGAACCACTCAGTTAGACCTACATTCTCATTCCTCTGCCCAAAACGTCACCTTTTAAGCCTACATTCCAAGCCATTGTCCAACCTTTCAACAAAACCACAAGTTCAACCTTGATCATAGCAAAAAAGGTAGAAAATCATGCAAATAGCTATGGGTTGGTCAACCTGAGGGAGACCAGTGAGTTCATGGAGGTTCCATGTACCTTCTATGAGCTTACAAGGTCCAACAAATGAAGGAAACAACTTTTGAAAATATCAAGTCAAAAGGGTTTGAGCGCCCTTTAAGCGCTCAAATTGTTTTGGCCATTTTGTTATTTTTGTGGTTTCTGGCCTTCTCTCATGACGATATCACCTTCTTATGGCTTTTGGTTGGTTTACACGGCTTTAAATCAGTCTATTTCTCTTTTGATCATTGATTAATGAATAAAAAAACCATGAAAATGGTGTTTCATCATCATCAAGCAACAAATAGCCTTGTTTAAAGAAGTAAATAAGTGTGTTTCACCCTTATGAGTAATGATCAGAAGTTCAAAGTTCATAAAAATACCAAAGAAAGCCAGAAAAGCTCAGAATCCCTGGATGGGGTTTGAGCGCTCAAAGCCTACCCTTTGAGCGCTCAAACACTATTCTGCCCTATCGTTGTTTCTTGCTTATTTCGATTCCAAATCATGTCTCAAGTTTATTATAGTAGGCTTTAAGAGCTCAAACACTATTCTGCCCTATCTTTGTTTATTGCTTATTTCGATTCCAAATCATGTCTCAAGCTTATTATAGTGTGTGTGTGTGTGTGTTATCATTGTGTTTATATCAGTCTAATCCCTTCTCTCTCTCTTAATCTAACCACACTTATGCTTGGTTTAAGGCATACTACTCATTCATGTAAGCTTATCAAGTCCATTTGATTGATGTTTTTGGAATATCAAGTGCATTTGCATCCTTGTGCATTAATTTAAGGCCGTTGATGATCCAAATAAAGGCAGGAAGGCATGAGAGCACACAAACCATGAAAAGGGTTTGAGCGCTCAAAGCCTCCTTTTGAGCGCTCAAACTGTTTTCCAATTCATCAAATATTTTCATCATATAGACCTAATAACTGTGTTTTGTGTGTTCTGGATGTCTCTCAACATTATATTTTCACCCATTCTACACTTACTACCTTGTTTGGTTCATTAATAATCCTTGAATCCTTGTTTGCACGATCATTATGTTCTGTTAAGCCATCAAAGTCCTATTTTCAAGCAAGCACCAATGTTCAAATCATGTTTTCAGTAAACCAGAATCAATAGAAGCAAGTATGGTTGAGGAGGGTTAAGCGCTCAAACCCTCCCTTTGAGCGCTTAAACCTCAAGTAGGGGATCAGATTGGTTCAGTTCAATAACAGTTTGTAGTGTCTTTTCTGGTTATTTTATTGTTATTTTGTACATTCTAACACTCTTATTTGCTATTTCATGTCTTTGTTAGTTCATATTCGCATATCATCATCATCATTCATGTAGTTCACGGAGCACAAGCATACACCGTAGTTCTTTGTTGTGTTTATCATCGTTTAGTTGGCTCCCATTCCCCGTTCCCCATTTACTTGTTCAAAGTTGAATCATGAACATTGCACATAATCCCACAAAAAGCTTAGTAGAGACTGGTCTTCGAACCGGGCGAGAGGGGTGCCGTAAAACCCTTCCCCTCTCATGACCAAGCTCCCGAACCTAAGATAGTATGATGTCGATGGACCGGTATTTAAACCTTATCCTAAAAATGAGGCATGAGTCAATCGAGTTCAGTTCCTTGGGGACAATCCAATAAAACCCAGGTGGCAACTTCAAATCGAAACCCACTGCGGAGGGGCGTCCACAGTCACTCTTTTAAAATCGGATCTTTGGACCCGCAGAATCCTTTTTCAAAGCACTTGAATGATCTTTGGGCAGTTCAGGGGTGACCCGACACCGAAGACGGATCCAAGAATCAAATCCAGTGGAGGCACCTTATTAATTATTATCGTGGAATTTTTTTCCCTAAAGATAAAGAAAATCAAAAGATAAATCTTCAAAATAAACCAACAATTTATAAATCGATAATTATAACTAAATCAACCAACGAAAGTTGAAGCACAAAATTAATTGTATATTTTGTTTTTGGGAAAGCTTCCAGTCAGGGATCCCTGACTGGAGGTTTTGGGGTGTTTTGAAGTTTCTAAAAATTGTTTTTGCAAAATCCGAATCGTCCAATGTGTTGAAAATGTGTTTTTAAGGGTCCCCGAGAAAATTCGTCAAAAAAAAATAAAAAATACTGGAAGACCTTGATCCGAGTAGTTTTTCACAAAAACTGTACATATACAGTTTTGTGAAAAACTGTTTGTATATATATATATATACATGTGCCGGTTCCAGAGACACATAAAAAAACACAAAAAAGAAAGACACTTCATCTCAGCCTTTCAAATTAGTGGCTGAGATTAAAACTTCAAAAGTGTACATCCATCTCCTCCCCTCCCCTCATCTCACCTAATCTCTCTCTCCCCCTCCCCAATGTTGGACCTCCCACTCCAGCACATCAATCTCTGATCGACCACAACTGTGGCCATCCCCATCTCCGGCGATTCCCTCGCGGCGTACCCAACTCCGGCAAACCTTTAGTTTGGTTCCTAGATTGAGCACAATCATTCCTTTAGCAGTTTCCATCTTTGGAGAGAGAGAGAGAGAGAGAGAGAGAGAGCTTGCGTGTGTGCTCCCTGCTCAATTAAATTCTTCTTCTTCGTATATACAAAAAGCTGTTGCCTTATGGATATCCTCCAATGGCTTTGAGTACATAGATCCTTCACATTCGCTTTCGATTTTATTCCACTGACGATAATAAAACTCATATTTGACATGGGCATTTGTTTATATATCATAGGGATTAATAAGGGGAGTGATTTCCACACCCCCCCAAATTGTTATCTACACCCCCTTTTTGTCTTTTAGTGAGATTTTTATGTGTAAAAATCTCACTAAAAGACATCTCACTAAAAGACAAAAAGGGGGTGTAGATAACAATTTGGGGGGTGTTAATACCAATTACCTTTAATAACTTCCTTCCTTTGCAATGATTTATATCAAAATTGTCCGATTCAGCTGATTCTTTCGCCAACCTTAAGTTCTCTCCTGATCACATATACGACAAAGGTTTTTTTTTTTTAAATTACAAGTCCCGTTGTATCAGAAAAGATGAACTGAGGCACTTTTTTAAATTTATTTATAGGGGGAGTTCAAGATATGGGGTTGCTTGAGTTGGGTTCACCGCAGTTGGGTCACGGACTCACTAGAGATGGATTCGTGTGATGGGTCTGTTGTGTCGTCAATTGAGAGAGAGAGAGAGAGAGAGAGAGAGAGAGATTAGGTGAGATGACGGGAAGAGTTTTAATCTCAGCCCCTGATTTAAAGGGCCGAGATTAAGTGTATTTTTTTGTGTTTTTTTATGTCCCTGGAACTGGCCCCTATGTGTGTGTAGGCTAAGTATAGCATTATATTACATAATTATGCTAAATATATGATAACTATTTCTTTTAGAGGGGGCTGACTGGGAGCACGTGCCCCCGCGTGATACCCTTATATCCGTCCCTACCCGGCATGCCTAAAATCTATGTCAGGTGGCGAATCTAAATTATTTTCTAAAAACATCCCAAATCACAACTATAAAACCCGTTTCTAAATCCATTTCAATGAACTTGGATCACTCGACCCTTCTCTCCTTGATCCATCCCTTTTTCCTGAGGCGGACCGCTCTTGCTGTCGAAATCCTGGGGACGACAAGTTAGAATATGTAAGAAGGAAAAGAAGATGGGAAAGATCTGTTTATGGGAAAGATCTGTATAGAGATGAACATATTGCATATTTGGTATATCTAGTACTAGTGATATTTATACCTATTGAGTATGAACATGTCTTGGTCATGTGAGTGTGGGCTTGATACCTAGAGGAAGAGTGGAAATCGTGGGGTCATGGTGGAGTCGTTGGGAAATGAATCCCAAAATCCTGTAATAACGCGTACAGATTAGACAAAAAGAAAAACACAAATCCTACGAGGCGGAATTAGGGTTTACCTCTCATCCGTAGACACGAACACTAGGTGACTTGTTTCCTTTTATTTTGTTAGAACTCGACTATACCTCATGATCTTCTACCATATTGCCTTATACCTCGATCACGTAGCCAAGCGTAGACTTCCATGTGGTCTACTTATTCTTTCTCTCACAGCTTCTTTTCTAATTTTCTGAATGACTACTTGAGACCTAAAGAACATAACGATATATTTATAGCGCTAGAGCAGGGACCTGAGGAGAAATAAATCTGGGCTCCTTGTGTAAACAAGAAAACTTAATCCCACCCAAATTCTATTCTTATTTCATAACTTATAATTCACACCACTAAAAAATCCAATCTTTATCTCAATTATATTTCGAGCTCCACGTTATTAGGAGTACTTATTAATCTCCCCATGTTATGATTACAGATACCTGTTGATTAAATTATATTACTGACAATTATATTTAATCAACATCTTATAAAATACCTTAATACATACCACTTAACTTATTCGGTATGTCAGATACAAATATCCACCTGCAGGGTTTGACATAATCGAAACTTATAAACTTACTCAAGGGGGTATCATCAATCCCAACCGAGAGTATATTCCATCAATAATTAATATCCATATAAGTCATGCATATAATGTCATACGCAACTCACCAAGACTATTGACCCTAAAAAGGTTCTCACTTTATAATGAATCAAAGTCAATAACATTAAATAAAAATATGTATTAATTATCTTTGGATTAAGAGAATAATCATTCATAATAACACAAGGTTCTAATTGTCGTATAATATCAGTATTAAGACAATTACCTTAAAATGGTCATGTCCAATACACATAAAGTGTATTAGCACAATGAGTTGAAACTAGAACCGTTCCCTATAGTCAAGACAGACCTACTAAAACATTGTCCTACAATCCTACTGATGGCGTATCAAATTCCATCTAAGATTGTGAACCAAAAACTTATATTCCACAATAACCGATAATCTTCCGTGTGTAAACAGTACTCTACACACTAGTTCATCTACTATGTAGAATAAAAGACAAGTACAACATACAATAATATCATGCAAACATTGCCTATAATAGATTCTCATAAAAAAAAGGGATAAAATTGATTAATAATTAGCTAATTAAATTTTAATCCATTATATAAAAGCATAACTTTTATTTTTTTTTTTTTGGGTAATTTAGCTTGAAATTAAAAGGGGTTAAGCGAATGTACAGCCTACAAGGGGCATACCCCAGGGAGGACAAAATCAAAAAAAGAACAGAAAAGAAAATTGCATATTCCCCGGCACAACCCGCCGGGGTGGGAAAATAGGATGCCCTTGCACAACCCGCAAGGATAGGGATAAGTAAGGATTGACAAAAATTTGTGCGCAGAGGGCCCCACTAAGAGCCCTTATGCCGACAAAATGGACAATGGAACCCACTTTCCATTGTATGCACGGGTAATAGCTATCCTTGAGTGGACCAAATATTGATTTGATTGGTTCAGCCTAAAAAAGACTGTTTGTACCAGATGGGTGAAAGTGTGCAATAAATGTATGAAATGGCCAGTTGGACCACGTGATTTCTGGATGGTGGAGCAGTACAATTTGGTTTTATTTACCCAAAAGCATTAGGTTACCCCAAATCTGAGCTGCTTTGGGGATAATATCTAAGGGATCTTCACTGTATATTGCCCACACTATGACTAGTCAACACAGTCCAACATCATTTTAGCGTGTAACTTCAAAGGGAAAGGACCGTGGGTCCCCACTTTTCACCAGATTGTCGATTTGTGGGAAAAACCCACTTGAGAGGTTGAACCGAAAAGACAACAGCAGTAGCACAGCTGTGTTTGACCTTTTGAACCAAGTAGCCCACGTGCAAGGGGAGAGCGTGGATCACACTCATCTTCTCTAATTGTTTCCAACGTTACTCTGTTGAGATAGTACCCTTGTTCTGATCCAAAACACAGTCCAGTCGCGAGAAGAGCGGGAACCACCCACCACCCATCCGGACTCATCAAGACCAGATATTCCGATCCTACATAGAGCCAGACGTGTAGCGCCGCCGTCTGAACTCATCAAAACCAGAAGCATCTGGTCCTACATAGAGGCCAGGCTCAGCAAGGACTCTCACCAACAATCGGACTCATTTAAACTAGAACAGGGGGCGAACGATTGGTTGCATTAACAAAGAAATAGAAGGTAGAAAAAATGGTACCAGCGCCTACAAAGCTCGTCTGTGGCAACCATGGCCGCAAGACGAAGCTAAAATGGGAGGAAAATGAACCATGTTGGATGTGCTGCTGATTGGACCATGAACAACACCCATTAGTTCGAAATGGATGAGCCACCACGCCACAAGAATCTTGAACGACCACAGAACTCAAGAGCCCAAACGGGAAATTGCTCCCTTCGCCGTGACACCATCTTCACTTAGCGGGAATGGATCTTGAAAAGTGATACAGAAATTCTTGTGATAGTAGAGCATTTCCATCTTCAAACATCGGATGAAGCGGATGGTATGGATATAGAAACCAAACAGATTGTTTGGTAGGACTGGTAAAAATTAGATGAAGAAAGAGGAGTGCATTCTCTTAATAGAAGTGGGGGTTGCACCGAAAACCCTGAGGATCGTGTTGCATTTTGAATTGCCTCGGGTAACACCGGAGAACATGTGAAGAGCATGACATGAGCCGTCCGAGCGGCTCTCATTGTGCCGACCATGCAATCGATTGGTCAAGCCAACAATCCACATGTCCTCATCATAGAGCTCTGAACACGCGCCCAGAATCTGATCCCATCACAGAGTTTAAAAGATCTCTTCCATGGCCTAGCTAAACACCATTCTAGGGGAAAGTTGAAACCCCATTCCAAGTAACTTCGATTATCCATAGATTTAAGTTTTAACATATTCTAATCAATTGTGTACTTATATTTGCAGTTTCAAAGGTGAGTTACACAATGGTTTTTTATGATTGTGCTTGGATGATTGAAGTTGATGACACTCATAATATGGATCATGTTATGGGACGGTTTGTGCCTAGAGACAAATCATACTAGTATGACGGTCCATGCTCCATGCTGGTTGACCACTCAAAAAATATCCTTGACAATTGTTGAAAGGGATTGCAAGCCCTTGCTATAACCCTTCATGATTTGAATGTTAAACCTAGTCTATGTATAACGTTGTCATGCGGTTATGGTGGATATGAAATGTAAGGACCCATATTTTTTAAATGATTTCTTCGGAAATAATGTTGGGGTAATGTGAGGAAAGTTTTAAAGTTGAAATGTGGGCCAATGTGAGTTTGGTAATTGCACTTGGGTTCATGTGAAATACATTAGAAACATAAGGGGGTGTGGGTGTAACTAAGAGGATGCATATATGTTGGGTGAAGGATGATTGTTTTTTCAAAAACAAACTCATCTCTCTCTCTCTCTCTCACTCTCTCTCAAAGAGGCTGGCAACCTCTCTCTCTTCCCTCTCTCCAATTTTTCTTCAAATCCCACCACAAATCTACCTCCCACACCTCACAAACTTAATATCTAACCTCAAATCCTTCTTCTACGCGTGATATGGAGTCCGAGTCTTCGTGAGTTTCACTTGGAGCAAACATATTTCAGTTGGAATGCTTCAAAGGCTACGGTTTTTCATTTCCAACTAATTTCAAGCTTAATTGGAGATGGAGGAGGCAAATTTCTACTCCCTCTAGTTGTATTTTGTTGATTTGTTGCATATGCCTTTGTGTTGCCCACAAATTTCTAGTCAATCTTGAATATCACCATGAATATGGGTTTTGATCTTGTTTGATCTTTGATCTCGATCTACACTCTCTAAGTGCTTGTGTAGTGTTTTGATCCATATTTTTGATGAATTTCAAGTTGTTTTTGATTGGGTCGAAACCCCCTTCAAATCTGAAAATCTGTCAAAAATTTTCGCGAAACGACCTGGTATCAATACCATCTGGGTAATCTATACTAGCAGATTCTGGTTTTCTACTGTAGACCTGGTATCAATACCCCCGTGTCTGGGTATCTATACCAGCAAATTCTATTTTTCTACTATGCACCTGGTATCAATACCCCCGCATCTAGGTATCCATACTAGCAGGTTTTGTTTTTCTGTTGTGCATCTGGTATTGATACCCCATTTCTGGGTATCTATCACGCCCTCAAATTTTAAAAGTAAATATAACATAAATCCACGTGGAAATTCAAGAAAGTCTAAGGTCCGGGTCAAAGTCTAAGCTTGACCCATATAGTCAAAGTCATACAAAACATAGTTGACGGGATCCCCATGCCCAAAAATAAGTACAGGAGTTACAAATGTTATTACAAACCTAAGTCAAAAGATGAAACTCAATTAAGTTACAAAATCATCTTATAAAAAATATAAGTTTCAAGATGATGAGGTAACTCCTTCAATGCTCTTTCAAAACGTGCAGGCACATTTCAATCAACCAACTTCATGCTGCGTGCTGGGTACCTAAAATTATTAGGTGAGCTCATTAGCCCAGTAGAGAAAAGTCTACCAATCCTAAATGCAATGAAATGCAAGTGCGTGATAGATAAAAGAGGACAAAAGCCATACACCAATGTTCAAGGAGTTATGAGAGCCAATGGAACTAAGATAAACTCACAAGTCCCTAGGTTTCCTTTACTTTCACCACGTTGTACCCAAAATGTACCCGACACGTACCCAATCTCTCAATTGTGTCCAACTCATTCAATTCACCGTGTTATCGATAGTTTAAGTGTAACATTTTAGAAATTCCTAGCGATACGTCCATAGGATGGCCGTATTATCATTCCGGGCTATCTTTCGACCCCGTATAATCTTCCCCTTGGCCAAGGCATATTCCCAGCAACACGTCCATAGGACGGCTTTAGTATCATTCCGGGCTATCTTACGACCCCCTATCAATAGATTTAAGTTCACTTTGATTTAACGATTTCCAATTCCATTCTCGTGTTATAACATAGCCACGTTTCACGTTGTCTTTCCAATGGTGTCTCGTACCCATTACTTGACATAAAAGCATAGTAAAGTGTCATCGTGCGTAAGGTGTTCTCACTAGATTAACTAATAATCGACCACGAGCATAGCAACACCCAAAGAAAAACAGCAACCTTGTAAAATTTCAAGGTGATTCAAGAGGCCTTCAAACCAAGTAAGTTCAAGGCTAAAATTCAACTTGTCCAACATGAATAAGACGGTCTAACAACTAATTGATAGAGAAAGTCATTAAAAGCATGGATCAAGTACAAACCCAAACCAATGTGACTAGAAAATGGGAGATTTTCCAAATCAAGAGAGAGTTGATCAAGTGGGGAAGCAACACACAATACACATTCATATAAATTTAGGAGAAGTAGAAATTTCCCTACCAAGATGAGTTTTGAGCAAAACCCTAGAGTACCCAATTGATTTAGACCCCAAACTCCGAGAATGAACTCCACCCAAGCTCCACTATGCGATAAAGAGACTAGATCAAGACAAAAACAAGTTACAAGGGAAAGGTTTCACTCATAATCAAAGGGAGAGAGAGAAAAATGTGGAGCAAGAGCAACTAAGCTCAAGAAAATCAGTCCTTACCTCAGAGAGAGAGAAATTCACGATCCAAGTGATAATTGACTTAGAAATGTGAGAATCTTCAAGATTGGAAGTGGGTTTGTGTTGAAATCAAATGGTTTTGTGAAATTTCTAGAGAGAAGTGAGAGGGAGGAGCTCTAGGGCTAAAAAACGGGGTGTGAGGGTGAAAAATGGGCCAAGGAGTCTATTTATAGAACCCCCAAATCGCGCACAAAAAGTTACAGAAAAAGACACTGGATACCGGTATCTACATCCTGAAAATAATTCTGATTGGGAGATACCGGTAGTGGAAAAAAGGGCTACCTATATCTCCTGGAAAATTTTAAAATTTAATTTTGCTACCAGCAATTTGATCCCCAATCATTTCTAACACATTCTAAACATCCTAAAACCATGCCACCACGTCACGACATGCATCTCCATCCTCCACCAAACCTCCGGTACAAAAACACATACTCGCCTATACAAATACTTCAATGGAACTGTAACACACAAATTCGAGTCCTGCAATAAAGACAAGAAAAAGATGCACAAAATATATTTTTATTGATTTGATTTGAATTGAATGCAGGTACAATCTCTAATAAAATGCTCTTTACAAGAAAAAGAACAATAATCCTCTGATTCGATCTCCGGAGTTCAAAGGTGCAACCTAACGGCTATAGAAGCTTGTCGTAGGATTGAACCGATTTGGTAATTTTTTCAAATCTTCGAGTTGAGAAGCTTGAAGAACGAAGCCTGATCGAGGGCTTGAACAACTTTATCTCGAACAAACGATGAATTTGAGGCGCGATCTTCGCTAGCTGACACGTAGACCGTTGTTGCTGTAGATGAACCGGCACGTAGCTTGGGTGCTTGTTGATTCTCCACAAGAACTTGAGGGATTTGTGAGAAACTTGTAGAACGATGCTTGATCGAGGGCTTGAAAGGCTTTATCTTGAACAAACGATGAATTTGAGGTGTGATCTTCACTAGCTAACGCGCAGACCGCTGTTGTTGTGGATGAACTGGCACGTAGCTTGAGTGCTTGTTGATTCTCCACAAGAACTTGAGGGATTTGTGAGAAACTTGTAGAACGATGCTTGATCGAGGGCTTGAAAGGCTTTATCTTGAACAAACGATGAATTTGAGGTGTGATCTTCACTAGCTAACGCGCAGACCGCTGTTGTTGTGGATGAACTGGCACGTAGCTTGAGTGCTTGTTGATTCTCCACAAGAACTTAAAGAGAAGCCTTGAGAAATGCCGGAGAGTGCTCTCGAATTTCCTTGGCTGAATCTCTTGGATGATTTGAGTTGTTGGATGATTTGATTTGATGAACTTGCAAAGAAATCGGCACGCTGTTCTTGATGCTTGATGATTTTCTGCAAGATGTTGAAGAATGCTTGAATTCTTAAAGAGTGCTTCAGAGCTCTGGTTGAACACCAAGCGAAAACTTCTTTCTCTTCTTCATATGAGCCTCTATTTATAGGCTCAGGAAGAGGGTGTTTAAATTTGGTATGATTTGCAATTAATTTGATTACAAATCAGGATAATTGACAATCAATCAAGATGATTTGATTATCAATCAGGATAATTTAACCTCACTCTAGATAATTGAATATCAATCAAAAAGATTGATTTGGTCTCATTTCCTAAAAGAAGATTTTGACTTATTTTATTATTTTTTAGGAAATTACATTAACCCAAAAAGATAAATAATATATTTATTATTTAACTTTCTTATTGGGTCATATTGAATGGGCCTGCACAATTGGGCTAGCCCAATTTCTTGACTTATTTGGCAAATCAATCTAGCCCAACGTATTTTTGGTCTTTCACAAATCTCAAAAGGATTAAGCCCATAAATTTGACGGGCCCAATATTCATTTGAAAATGTTGACCAAAGTTTGACTTTTAATTAATCAAGATAATTTATTTATCTCAATTAATAGGACGGTGACTAAGTCGTGCCGAAATTTTAGTGTCTACAGGAACATTACTAGAAAAAAAATAAAATATAGAAGTGAATTTACGGGTCTTTATAGTATCTATACCAGATGGCTCTGGACACCAAAATTGCTCTCAGCCTTTTTTCTATTAAAAAAAAAGCCCCAAAGGTAAGCCCTTTTCTAATAGATAGATAGATAGATTTAAAATTCTCCAATAGTATTCTGATGTAAAACTTAGCAAAGAAAACAAAAATAAAAGAATTTTGTAAATATAGAAGAAATCCGCATAGATCACTTTGCGAAAAACCTTTCTGCATAATGGACGTAAAATTGGTATCCATCTGAAGGCTATTTCCCATTGTAGTGTAACAATTACCCCTTCGATTGCTACATATTCTCACGATGGAGACCTTCATGGGATTGTTTAAATCTTGAGGACAATGCAACCCAGGTGGCATCTGTGCGTTGCGATCAAGTTTGTTCACTGGGAATGAAAGGTTGGTTTTCTCTCTTTCCCTCTCTCTTTGTGTCAGGATTGTCTTTAGAAATGAAATGTTGTTCTCATGTGACAATTTGGAACTCTTGTGTGCTTTTTATTGATATTTTTGGGAATGTTTTGTTTCTATAATGTTAATAATTTTAGCTAATAGGAAATCAATGGGGTCCAGCAGTTGTAAATTTATTGTGAACTGAATTTCTATTAATATGTGTTGGACCTTTAAATTTGATCCATGCATGCGATGGAGTATAAGTGACACAACTGATTTACAAAGACAAAAAACAGTGGTGACTTAATTGAGGGTGTTATGGCGTGTTTGTATTCTTGTTGAAGTCTTTGTTTTCATCTTAACTGAGCAGAAATTAAATGGACATATAGGAGGGTGTTGCGTAGCCTTTGTTTTGTGCGAGTGTTTTGTCATCCCTTACCAAAACAACTTTAGGAGTAATAAGCTGTGTAGCCATAGCTATCGAAGAAGAGATTGCTTGTACTATAGTTACAGTGAGTGTTGGGAGCTTCGTTTTTTTCTTTTTTTCTCCTATTATTTGACAAAAACTAGAAGGAGAAAGCATAGTTGTCGTCCTTGTGAAAGTTGTGAAACAGATATATACCTCACATATATTTTGTCTCCAACATTTGGATGACTTGGAAGGAAAGGTTTACTGGTTAATATTGTTATAGTACCCTATGGATATTGGCCAAACTAAATAGTTCGGGATAGGATTTTAACCCTCGGCTTTAAATGTTTCACACTCGTCTTTTAGCACATATGAGAGTGATAAACGCTAAAAGTAGAGTACATTGTTCTTATTGCCATGTTGCAGGGAAAGACGCTATTATGTCCTTGGCAGAGAATGTAAATGGAGAATGAACTAAAACAATGGTGTAGGCTTCAGCATATGTATGCTCTTTTTTTTTTTCCCACTTGAAGGTTTGATTGAGACTAAAAAGTGGGTGGAATAGACCAAAAGCAACTGTTCTCATATAAAGGGATTCGCCTTGAGACACTAATTTTTCTACTCAAATTTATTGATTAGATGGATTTAGGCTACAAGCGTTTAATCAATCTTATTACTCCTCATGTTGCGCGCTTTTCACTCATGGAACCTGAGCCCTTGTCAAAACCTACAATGATACGGTAACCAAAATTATGAGGACTAGAGCCAGAGTAAGTGGAGCAAAGAAAAATCTTAAAAGCTCACGAAACAGGTGGTTATTGTCAAGTTCATAGTGGAATGTGATGACCTAAATGGTAAAGTGATATTCTCCTCAATATTTAACTTTTGATAACTGATATCTCTGCCCGTTTATTTGATTATAAATGCAGGTTTTTATACATGCAGGTCATGGCCTTGTAGATACCCCAATCGAGTTTGAACCTCAAGGAGGGTTTTCACTACACAGGAACGGCCAATTTGGATGTATTGTGATCTATTAGCATATTTTAAGACTCTCTTTCATCCAACCTCGATAATCCACACTACCCATTGCACGGCTCCTACCACTGTTTAGAGTCGCCACTTGGTTTAGGCTAAACCAAGAAAAATCCTGACCAGAGATTCTAGTCGTGGATTCACAAACCAAGGGTACAGTGAGAGAAAGATGTTAGGCAACCCTCTCTGCCTAGCGACAAAGGTTAGCCCATACTCACTCAACATAAAGCTGTTAAAATATTTTAAGAGACCTCGCAAATAAACTGATTAATCAGCCATTAAATAGATATGGGTAATGACTAGAAGCAAAACACACACGGGATAGGGAAAGATGATCACACAATGTAGAAACAGTAAATAAAAACACAAAATGAACTACTTTGTATGCACATTGATTTGTCGGCAGCCAATCAGATATGTCGGCCGGCAAAAACAACAATTGCACAAAATTGATTAGTTGGCCGACACAATAATGTGCCAGCCAATACTTCACATCAACACTAGAGAAAAAAAATGTATGAACAGATATGAATGTGTCACGACCCAACCCAAAATATGTGGGCCCGCGACCAGCCAGCGAGTCTAACTCACTAAGGCCTGCTAATATAAAAACAGTTTAGGGATTTTCTGTTCCAAAAACTCATTGATAAAATTTAAATTAGAAATAGCGCAAAAACGTGAACAACATATCCCAGAGCTGAGTGTACAAATAAAATATTATTACATATCCAAATAAATTTTAACTTACACAATCAAGTTCCAAGTCTAGCACAATCCTATTACACATTTGACAAATAGCTGGAACATCATTCACTGCCTCATCGGCTGTCATGCAAAAACCTTGAATCTTCGATCACCTGAAATTGTTACGTTCAACAACGTCTTAAGCACTGGGCTAGTGTGAGTCAAGATATGCCAAACTTACAAATTTCCATGAATTAACCAATTTATCAAATTTATTTCCGAAAACACACTTTTCATATCATAGCATTGCTATCCAACATTTTAGGCTTATGTTGCAACCATTTCATAAATCAATATGGGCTTCGTTAGTTCCTTTTCAAATGGAGTATCACTCCTTACCATTACATTATGATCACGTTTTACCGTTCAACAGTCACCAGTAATTAGGGAGCGACCCTAAACAATAATCAGCGTGACGTCACCCACGGATCATCTGGCTATGATCCCCTCCCTTATTCCTCCACCCTCGCTATTCTCATTCCCCTAGCGGCCGGAGCACCGTTTGAACTACGTGTCATCAATGTAAAGCATTTCCTTTTCTTTAATAACAAAACTTTGAAAGTTAAATTCATGGTTTGCAATTAAGTGCATGCATCACGTTCTCAAGCATATCAACAATTCTTTCATTGACAGTTTCCAAAATAACCATGCATGCTTTTCGATCATAAAATACGAGTAAATAAGGCATAGCAAGACTCACTGACAAGCACGTCAATCAAACTCGTCCAAATGCGAGCTACGGGCCTCCAATATCTGACCCTAAAACACAATAAACCAACCCTATCAGGGTTCGCGACATCTCATTATAAAGGTACATTAAGCGCTTATATATATATCTCACTCCCATGGCACTCGAGCCGTTCGATATCTAGAAACATAACAGTCTCGGAAAACTGAAGGGATCCCATATCATTTCAATTAGGAAAATCATGAAACTTTACGAGAATATAGGAAATGATGTGAGGAAGATAGTTTGTGAATAGCTCGAGGGATAAAAAGGTTCAAAAGTAGGGCAAACACTCAACACATCAAATCTGGTACAGACTAGACCAGCCATCGGGAAAATGGGAATAACTCCCTCAAAACTTCATCAAATTAGATGAGACCAGTTGGATTTGAAAGGTAAGACATTTTTGCAGCTTCTCAAACAAAAATCACCTGAAAATATGAACGGTGGAGAAAATGGGCTTGTTTCAAATTTGGCAGCTCACAAGGAGGAAAATCAGGGGTCCAAAACATGTTAGAGTTGATCCATTTCTTTCAAAGAACCCATGTCCACGAAAAATCATACTCATACTAGTCACAAAGGAGAGTAATAAGTCCAAAAATCAGAACATTTGAAGGTTATGTGATATCCTTAAAAATTCGTACAAAACAGGGGTCTGCAGAAAACGAGTGAACACAGGACAGTTCGACTTTGAAAAATCACCATAAATCGAGCTCTTCATATTTCGGAGTGATTCTAGTGTCAAAAGTTTCTAAATGAAACAAAGATCAAAAGCTATCAAGGAATCAAGGTCAAATTCGTACCCCAAGGGTGAGAAAACAAACAAATACAGAGGCTACATGAATCTGTCTGAGAGCAGATTTACAGGATGCAGACCGGACTTTAAAAATTCATAGTAAATCGAATTCTCAACGGATTGGAGTGATTCCAGCGGAAAAAGAAATATCTCTGAGTTTAATTTAATTCATAAGAAGGGATCAAAACACAATTCCAAGTGCATGAAGGAGAAATCGGCCAAAATATACCACCCAGTCTGCTGTCTGGAAATTGTTGTATACACAAGTATAGATGCACGAATTTTTTATTAAAATCGATAAAAACGAGGGAGATGAGAGTCATACTTGCAGAGATGAAGTTGGAAGGTGGAGATGGTGGCGGTGGAGGTCGCCGGAGGTGGTGGCAGCTGTGGCCCCTTCTTTTCTTTCTCTTCTTTCCTTCTTCTTTTCTCTTCTTCTATTCTTCTCTTCTTCTCCTCCCTCTCTCTGATTATGTACTATTGTACTAAACAAAGTGTACTACACAATTTATATATTATTATTATATTTAGATATTTAGGTACTAGATAGGGTGCAAGAGTGTGGAGCAAGGCTTGGGTGCGGCTCCAGGTGTGACGTGATATAATGCAGTACAACTTACTGCGAGCGGCGTTTGAACTGTTCAGCTTCGATCGCAAAAAAATATCAAAATATTCGTGTCGACTCGGGAAATTGTGGGCAACGTCACCGTGTGCTTAGAATATCTTAGAAAAATCTCGAAAGTTGGGCGCGCTCTACAATGCGCTCGCCAAGTAACAATATCCCACATCCGTAGCAAACATGCTAGTATCATTTGTGTAACTCGAAATCATACTCCTCATCATCATTAATAAATGTGCGCGCATTACATTGGCCACCCATCCGGGCCCACCTGACACGTCACTTGGAATTACTCTGTGTATATCTAGCACTTAATCGTTTTAAATAACCCGCAAATGATCAATTGATCATTCTAATTAAATCACGTATCACATAATTAATATTAAAAATGGGTCGGGACCTCATAGAATGAAATGTTTAGAAAATACCGACACTAGTAAGCCAAGAAATACAGTCAGTCGAGAGACTGTGCAAAATCTCCACCACGACACCTCAGCTACTTGATTATGCAATCAAGGCTCGATTTGCACAGCCCCCTAGATTAAAGGCACGAAGAATTGATGAACAATGTAGAACTCATTTGGGTTTGAAGGTTTTGGCTACTCTCTTGGTGTTTTTCACTCACAAAACTGCTAGGCTCTCAAAATTGATGTGGTTTTGGTGCATGGTTTGCAACCTTGGCTATGCGTATTGAATTGAAGTTGATATGAAGAGTGGGTGTATAATATGGAATAGAGATAGAAAATCAAATCCTAAACTCATAGGAGGAGGTCCTATTTATAGGGTTCTAGGAGTGGGTTTGAGATAATTATGAAGAATTAAATTAAATCTTAAAATAGTTGTTAAATAAACTCAACTCTATACTAAAAAGGTTTTGGAGTGTTGGGCAAGTGTAAACAATTGGATCGAGAGAGTTTGGATGTCACGCCGTCAAATTTTAAAAGAGAAAACATTTGATAATTTCCACGTAGACGGTCAACAAGTCCACGAGCCACGTCAAATTCCATAAAAGATATAGAAAAGTCATAATCAACAGGTTACAATAGTCTAAGGGTACCCGTAAACCCCAATATGCAAATACATAAGTTTTATGCGTGTTACCACCCGAATGTCAAAAGAGAAAATTTTAATCAAGTTACAAAATCATCTTAACAAAAATAAAAGTTCTAAGATGACTAAGTAACTACTTCATTTAGCTTTCAAAACCGATGCATGCATGAACTCCAAGCACTCCGTATCATGCTCCTTGATGGGTACCTGAAAATTGATAGGTTGAGCTACACTAGCCCAGTAGAGAAAATCTAACAATTCTAAATGCAATGAAATGTATATGAGTGATAGACAAGAATGAATAGGTCAAGGAACAAGAACCAAAGAGAGACCAATAGTTTAAGAAAGTAAAAAAAAATACACATAAGCCACCAACTGCTATCAATTACCATCTCTCATACCCGGCTCGTACCCGACACGCCACATGTATCTCAAACATTTATCACATTCATCACTTTTCATTTAGACATTTGAATATTCTCCGGGCATGCCATATAGGCCCCATGTCACTCCGGGTATACCCTTTCGGGCCCCTTGTCACATGTTTCACATCCACATTACCACCTATCAATTTATAAGTTCAATTTGGTGCCCAATGCAACTCATGTATCACATCTTTTCACAAGTGTCTCGGACTCTCCACTCAACCCCAATATGCACGAAAAATGTTCATTTATGGACCATGTCCTCACTAAATCCTATAATGATCAAGCAACACGAATCAAGCATTTCCTCAAACAATGTGATTAGAAAATGGGGTCCCAAGTGGGTTTCTTCCAATTACAAGTAAGCTCATGGATTCAATGCAAGATTAGGATAATGTAACACACAAATGGAGAGGAGAATCATATATAAGCAAGGAAGTAGCACATTATGATTCAAATATGACTAGAACATGATTTTCCCAAAGAAATCCACAAGGTATAAGAAGATTGGTCATGCAAGAGTCTATACACACACAAACACTACATTTACACTTAGAAGAGTTAGAAATTTCCCTACCAAGATGGGTTTTGAGCAAAACCCTAGAGTACCCAACTGATTTTGACCCCAAACTCCAAGAACAACCTCTACCCAAGCTCCACTATGCATTCAAGAAACAAGATCAAGTAAAAACGAGTTACAAGGGTGAGGTTTCACTCACAATCAAAGCGAGAGAGGGAAAAACGTGGGTGAAGCAAGAACAAGACCCAAATCAAGAGTTCTTACCTCCTTGAGTGCAAAAATCCGAAATACAAGGGAGATTGATGTTTCCAATGTGTAGATCTTGAAGATTTGTGATGGATTGAGGTTAGAATCACAAGATTTGTGGTGGGGATGAAGAGAGAAGGTAGAGGGGTGATTTTAGGGTTTGTTTCGTGGTTTTTGGAGTGAAGAAATGAGTCCAAGACCCTATTTATAAAAGGCTGTGTCAGGCTCAAAATTTGTAGAAAAATGCAGCTGGATACCAGTATCAAGAAAAACCCATACCGGTATCTAGACTTTCTGATGGCTCAAAATCTGTAGAAATATAACTGGATACCGGTATCAAGAAAAAGCCATACCGGTATCAAGAGTGAAAATTTCTAAATTTTGACCACCTTCACCAATTTGAACCCCGATCATTTCCAACACATTTTCACCATCTCCAAACACCCACACAACATTGTAAAAAATATTCCTACCATTTATTTAACCCCCGGTACACCGAGATATACACATCCACATAATACTCAGAAGAAACATATTTTAAAATATTAATCAACTCATTCACATTACTTAAAATGAATAGAAGATAGAAAAGAATTTTCATGAAATTCCGGGTCTTTACATTGGATCTACTAAAACACCTCCAAAATGAATCAACATTCTAGAACGTCGCGAGAAAGGTTGATTTATCGGCCGCCATATTGAAGTGTCGGCCGGAGAAACAAAGTGACGGCCGCGAAACAAAAGTCAAGGGCTTCATTTTGGCAAAATTGGACCTTGCGGCCACAACTTTCAACATTGCGGCCGCAACACTGATACCTTGCAGCCGCAACCTCAAAGATTGCACAGCAGGTTAAATTCCGCGGGCTCGCTCTGGACACTACCGAACTCCAATTTTGACGTGCTTTGAACCGTTGGAAACCTTGTTAAGTCTACTTTCTGACCCAAGTGGTTTGGATCCAAATAATTTGTACAATTAAATAAATCACAATTTTACCCTCAGCGGGTTAGAAAATGAATGATTTTGGTAAAACGCTCGCATCTCCCTCATTTCAAATTGGATTGAGATATATTGTCCAAACAAAAAAATAAGAAAGTTTGGTTTATCAAAAGTGGGTTGAAAGCTGAACAATTGAAAAGATTAACAGAGCCAACTAAGGTTAAAACACGTTCTAAGCGTCATGCGGCACGTCCCTCCCTAATTCTAAGGTTTTCTTCATTCCCTAAGAGTTTCACATAGTTCAAAAAATCTCATTCCTCATCAAGCCATACATAATCAATTCATCATCGGTATTCTGAATGTGGCGGAGCTTAAAATAATACCTACCGAGCCAAGTTAGGGTGTCTATAGATGCCCCTTTTTGACCGATCTTGGACAAGTTGCGAAGTTGTGGATGCCCCTCCGGAGATTTCTCATCGATTCGGAGTTGCCACCCGGGTTTTAGCGGATTGTCCCCGAGGAACCAAACTCGATTGACTCGTGCCTCATCTTTTGGATAAGGTTTGGAAACCGGCCCGTCATCATCAAACTATCTTAGGTTCGGGAGCTCGGTTAAGAGAGGGGAAGGGTTTTACGGCACCCCCCCTCCCCCGGTTCGAAGACCGGTCTCTACTAAGCTTTTGTGGGATCATATGGAATGTTCATAACTCAACTTTAGACAAACAGTGGGAAATGGGGGATGGGAGTCAAGTAACAATGATGAACACCACAATAGATTACGGTGTATGCATGTGCATCGTGTACTACATGAGCGTTGATGAGAATATGTGAACAAAAGCTACTAAAAACAACTAACAGCAGAAAACAGTGTTAGTACACAATGTAAACTAGCAAAACAACTCAAAATAAAACTGCAAATTACTGTGAAATAAAATCAATTTGATCCACTGCCAGTGGGTTTGAGCGCTCAAAGATAGTGGGTTTGAGCGCTCAAACTGCTTCCCACTCTTACATACTCATGATCTTTCTGATGATTCTGGTTTGATGAAAACATGATTTGACCTTTATTGCTCACTCAGAAGCAATACTAGGGTAGTTAAACAAAATGATCTGATTATATATACAAGGTTTTGAAACCCATTCATGAACCAAATGAGGTAAACAGTGCAGAAGGAATGAAGACTCAATATTTAAAGAAAGCATTCTAGGGTACTTTGGGCTCAGAAGCCAAGCTTGGATGAGAGTAATATATGATGGACCAGAAAATAGTTTGCGCGCTCAAAGAGGTACATTGAGCGCTCAAACCATCTTCTGGATTTGGGTGATTCTACAACATTCTTCCCTCATTTGGATCATCAACAGTTTCAACAGCATGTATTGATACAAAATGTACTGATATCCCTGAAATATCAACAAAATGACTTGCATGAGTAAGTTTAATACTTTGAACTGAGTGTGAGCATGAATAGAGTAATGATGGAAGAGGATGAGATTGGCCTAAGCCCCACAACAACAACACACACACACACTGTAATGAACTTATAATAGAATAATGAAGTTGAAATAAACAGAGAATAGAGATGAGATGCAATAGGGTTTGAGCGCTCAATGGGTGATGGTTCGAGCGCTCGAGCCCAATTCAACGGATAGGAGCTTCTGATGGTTTCTGATCATTCTTTGGTGTTGCATGCACTTTGAGCTTTCTGATCATTATTAAAAGGGGATAATACACTTGTTTGTTTCATGGAACATGACCATTCATGGCTTGATGATGATAAAACACCATTTTAATGACCCTTGGGCTCATTGATCAAATGATGAGACAAACTAATTTAAGAGTATTAAAGCCCACAAGAGACACTAAGATAGTGATATCAACACAAGGGAGACCAAAATCACAAAATGAACTCCATATTCATGACTTTCGGGATCATCAATGAATGATCAGAAGAGTATCAACTGTTTTAAAAGCCTTACGAACCAAACAAAAGCCACAAAGAGATCACATAAACACCAAGAAAGGATCAGAAACAACAAAAACACAAGAGCATTCAAAACAGTTTGAATGCTCATAGTACGACCATTGATCGCTCAAACTGCTTTAATCAACCCGTAGCTTTTACATGGATTTTCTACCTTTTTGGCTTTAATCAAGGCTTGAACTTGGGTGTTTGATGAATGGATGAGTATTGACTGTGTTTGGGGGTGTAATGTGGGTGGTTTTGGACAGAACGTGGACAATGTGGGTTGGATTGAGTGGTTTTTGAGTAGATGGTGGTGTATTTTAGCTTTGAGAGAGAGAATAAGGTGGGTTTTGTTGATTGAATGTGGTTAGGCTTGGATTGGGGGATGAAGATGGTATAAAAGCTCTGGAAATGGAGTTTTAGAGAGAGAGTGGGCTTAGGATCATAGAGTAACCTTTGTAATAGAGGTGAATGGGTGTATATATAGATGAAAAATGGGAAGGAAAATGGATTATTTTGAATTGACAGGGCAATTAGGCTGTTTAGGGGTCATTTAGGGGCTAGTATACATATACAAGGGGCAATACGACGGCTAATACGCACGCCATGTAGAAGAATCTCATCATTAGATGCTCTGCCAGAAACAAACTGGACAAAGTTTGAGCGCTCAAACTAGGGTTTGAGGACTCAATGTGTTTTGGGCTCAGTGGTTGATTTTGGCTTATTTTGGTAGTTTGAGGGGTATTTTGGTCATTTTGGTTGGCTTAGGTTGTTTAGTAAAGGTTTAAGGTGGCTTGGGGTGATTTGGGGAAGGTCAAGCCTCATTCTTAGCTTCAAGGTATGCATGGGTGGTTTTTCTCATCATCGGGAGTGCTTGACAAGTATCCCGGGTCAAAATCGGGGTGTCTACAATTGCCCCTCATGGATGAAACTCTATACCACTTCTTGGTATGAGTTACGTTCAAGACAGAGACATCCCGATTCTTTCCCCAAGCATTTCTCATGCTCTAAACATTAAAATTATGATCGCGCCACTCAGGATGCTTACGTACCCCATTGTAGGGATCAGACTGGCGTAGTTCTTGGGGGCATGCATAAACAAATTCAACGGGTTTTCCTGGCTTGTGAAACTGGAATTCACCACGCGGATCAACAAGCCTTTGCGAGTCGAAACGCTAAGCAAACAATCAGCCGAATCGACGGGGCTTCCCGAGTCAAAACGCTAAAGCAAACAAACAATTTTATGCGGATCGATAGGGCTTCCCGAGTCAAAACGCTAAAGCAAACAAACGATTTTGCTCAAATTGACAAGCCTTCGCAAGTGAAAATGCTGAAGCAAACAAATGATAATACGTGGATCAACAAGCCTTTGCAAGTTGAAACGCTAAAGCAAACAAACGATTTTGCGCGAATCGACAAGCCTTCGCAAGTCGAAATACTGAAGCAAACAAATGATAATACGCCGATCGACAAGCATTTGCAAGTCGAAACGCCAAAGCAAACAAACAATTTTGCGTGAATCGACAAGCCTTCGCAAGTCAACAAATGATAATACGCGAGTCAACAAGCCTTCGCAAGTCAAAACGAATAAACAAAACATATTCAAATCTTGATCAAACACACATGCAAATGATACCATCAATACATTCATTCATATGCACCAGCTTCGTAGCTACCCCCCTAGACAACGGGGAGGATAAATCTGATGGGGCAATCCCTTGAGCAACAAGACAGCCAAATGATAAAGTGATCGTCCCTTGAGCAACAAGGCAATCAAAGAAACGTGGTTATTTGTTGAGCAACTAAACAACCTATATG
The DNA here is from genome assembly GCA_963854785.1 of Vaccinium vitis-idaea. Lineage (NCBI taxonomy): Eukaryota > Viridiplantae > Streptophyta > Magnoliopsida > Ericales > Ericaceae > Vaccinium > Vaccinium vitis-idaea. The sequence goes on along the minus strand of OY978218.1, from coordinate 20,281,180 downwards.
CTAATGAACAATTCACAATAATGTGATGGTCTTAGCGACATAACGATGATCAATGCTGAGGATTCCGGGCAAAGTGATTAATTACCATGATTGAACGATTGAGCAAGGATTCATTCCCATGAGGGACAAGTGTATGATTACCAACCTTCGTTTAGTGGGTCTTAGAAGGCCAGCCACTGAGAATCAGGTTCTTCAGCCCATTTTCAGTGTATCCATACGGGTCATCAAATTCAAAGCATGTGTCGCTTAACCAAGATGCATCAAAATGAACCTATCAACATTCTGGAGGGTTCATTCTAAATCAAAAGAGCCAAAAGAGGGTCAAAATACCTCTAAAGGGGTCAGAAAGCAAAACCCAGGAGGGGCTTTGAGCGCTCAACCCTATTGTTGAGCACTCGGACCCTTTGGCCGGCGAAGGGTCACGACTCCATAACTTCTGATCGAGTTGAGATTCACTCCCCTCTCTCTCTCTCTCTCTCTCTCTCTCTCTCTCTCTCTCTCTCTCTCTCTCTCTCTCTCTTCTCTGGCTCTCTCTCCCTCAAAATTGAGCCCCACTCTCTCGATTTCACTCACGATTTTCTAGATCCATACACGAATTTCAAACCTAGGGTTTTGGTTTGCAATCACGGGGCAAATTTTCTCAAATGCGAACGTGTTAATGGGTGATTTCGATGGGGATCGATCTCCCACGCCCTCCCAGAGGCCCGACGACGTGGGTGGGGCCACGACGATGGCTCCGCTGCCGGCTGAGCCGAGCGCTCAAGCCCTTGCATCAACGGAGGGTGGTGTTTCAGAGGTTTTGGGTGTTGTGGGCAGTGAAGAGACCACGGGGGTGGCCCTGGTGATGATTTCGGTGCCATGTTTGGTGGTGACGATGTCATGGAGGGTGGAGAAGTGGTGGGTGATTTCGGCGGTGGTGATTTGGTGGTTAATGGCGGCGACAATGGTGGGTTGGTGACCCAAGGGGTGCCGATCGGTGGTGATGGTGGTGGTTTGGGGGCTGAGAGTGGTGGAGAGGGGGTCCCAGGGCATGCTGGAGTAGTGGGTGATGGTGGGAATGGTGAGAGGGTGGTGGCAAGTAGCGGAGATGGTGGTGGAGGGGTTGCCGGAGTTCCCATTGCAGAGTCCAGGGCTCCAACCACCATGGCAACGCGTGGTGGTGATGTGGTGGCTCCTCCAGCGGCTGCCGAGAGGGTTGGGGGAAGTTCAGGCGACGGTTTGGGCATCATTGGTGGAGAGAGGGTGGTAGTTTGCGGTGGTGGTGGTACCCGGAGTAGAGATGAGGGTCAAGAATGTAACCTGACGACCCTAGAGAGGCAGGCATTCACTTTGCCGGAGGCAAGGTATCGCGTGAAGGTACCATTGAGTGTGAGGAGTGTGATGGAGGACATACGAAGGAGCCGGAGGAGGAGTGGGATGCCCATCAAGGGGGCGACGAGTAGTGACGTGCCTAGTAGCAGCAGGGGTGTGACCGGGAGTGATGCACCTAGCAGCAGCAGGAGTGCTATGGGTAGGAGTGTGCCCAGCAGCAGTCGAAGGGTTACTAGTGCTGTGAGGAGGAGTGCCAGGGTGGCGGCCTGTGGTAGGGGAATGACTCTAGCGAGAAGGGTGATAGCTAGCACTCCAGGAGCTAGTCCGTCCATCCCGTTGGTGATAGACAAGCCTTCGGAGGCACCTAGGACAGTGACAGCACCTGTAGCATACAAGCCGGTGACTTGTAGTCGCTCAAGGACTGGCGAGCCACGGGGCTGGCGGTGGAGACTCCAGTGGTGGAGCAGGGGTTGGTGGGTATCTCCCGTGAGAACTTTGCAGAGTTTACTTCACTAGAGGATGTGATGGCGGCGACGTGGCATAATCTGAGGGTGTTGGATGAGGTGAGGGAGGCTATACGAGAGAGACGAAAGGTTGAGGCGAGAGCGAGGGCTAGTGTTGGGGAGCAGGAGAGGTTAGCTGCTGAGGCTTATGCCATGGAGCTTGAGGAGGAGCTTAGGTAGGAGGACGAGGCTTAGGCTCGTGCTGCTGAGGAGAGGGAGGCAGCCGCATTGCCTCGGGTTACAGTGGTGGAGGAGGCTCATCGGTGGTTGGCGGCTAGACCAACTTTTGACCCCGACACTTACGCTCCGCCGACACACTTGTTTGTTCCCTCGGGCATGGACACGTACCTTTTGTGTCGGGAGGACTACTTTGGACAGGAGGTGTAACTAGACCCCGAGGTCCATCTGTCGCGGGGTAATTTGAGGGTATGTGCTTCAATTGATTTCCATTTGCTGTACTTTCAATTACTCAAATGATTGATTGTTACTTGATTGGATTATGCATATGCTGACAAAAGTGATGATTTCATTGTTTTGAACAGGAGAACTGGAGGATACCGGCTCATGGTAGTTCAGCTCCCAGTTTGGAGCTCTACCATGAGTTGCACGAGGATGTGAGGAGGTTGGTGGATCAAGCAGGGTTTAGGCCTTTCATCTTCACACTCTTGAGGACTCTGCATGATCCCAACGTGCTGACAGCTCTAGCGGAGAGGTGGAGGTATTCTACAAATACCTTCCACCTAACGTTTGGGGAGGCTACTATGACCCCGCTAGACTTCTCAGCACTGACGGGTTTGAGAGTGGGAGGAGACAAGGCGGCTCTGACTTGGTTTCTTGGGTTTATACCCAACAAAGAGAGAGACATGGCCCACTATGGCCAGTTCAGGCAACAGTGCCGGGGAGTACCCGAGTCGCTGGCACAGGCTGAGCAGAAGGCACGGTGTTACTTGCTTTACATTTTTGGGGTGTCCTTGTACGCCAACAGGCGCTGCAAAGTACACTTTGCTTTCCTGCCTGCACTGAGGGACTTTGAGAAGGCTGCGCAGTATGACTGGGGAGGTCCCGCACTTGCCACTTGCTATTCTTTTATGGGCGCTGTCTCGAGGAGAAAAGGGATTAGCTTGGCCGAACTGTGGAGCCTATGGGAGGTATAAAACTTGCACTCACTCTTTACTTATTGCTGCACTTTTGATTCCATTATGCAACTTTGTACTTACTTTGCTTGCTATACCTTCATTGAAATGCATCTTGTTGCACTTGTTTTGCAGCTCTGGGTCTACGAGGTGTTGGGGTTACATCCCCCAGAGACTACTCACCCTTAGGCAGGTTCTGTGCTCCCTCGCGACATGTGTTGGGGGACGGACTTTCGTCAGCCCCCAAACCCCCGCTTGACTCTCGACACTCTGCGAGCTTCTCTTGACCGGCTTTCTGAGGGTTTGGTAAGCTTTTACACACATGTACTTGCACTAATTCTTCTTTGCATAGTTGACTTGTTTATGATGCTTGAACTTGTGAATGTAGGTTCACTGGGCGTATGGGACGGCTTGGAGGAGGACTTCCTTACTTTGAGTAGGGAGATCACCAGAGGGAGGATACTCCTTGAATCGCCTTACGGCTGGAAGTGGTACCTTGGTGACAGGGTCACTCACCAGTCGTTGCACAATGCCTTTCCTCAGGTGCTTGGCCTACTTCCTCCCCGTGTACTAAGGACCGGTAGTTACACAATTGAGGAGATACGGAGGTACACGGTGTTGGAAAGGAACTTGGGTCAGTTCTTGCGCCCGGGGTAGGACTATGAGGCTTACAGAGAGGAGTACCTGGCTGGCCCCTTGGGAGTGGTTAAGGCGAGGTTACAGCAAATCAATGCCGAGCTGGACAAGAGAGGGAGGGTGCCCCTACAGAGGAGGAGACTGGAGTGACTGAGGCACCTGAGTGGTCAGTGTGGATGAGTACTCCCGACGGGGAGGAAGGTGCATTAGAGATACATCGACCACTAGCTGGACTGAGGCCTTTGCAGAGACCGGTATGCAATGTTCATTATCGCATTTCCTTTCATTATTGATGTCTAGATTGCCATGTTGCTAACGCTTGTCTCTTGTTCACTTGCAGGTCGCATATGAGCTAGCACAGACACTATAGAGCAGAATTGGGGGATGCGCGTCCTCCTGCGCTAGTTGATGCTCGGAACTAGGGTGCCTTTACATCGAGGAGACGATATTGCACCGCCACCTGCTCCCTCTCCTCCTACGACAGTAGCCCCATTATGCATTACCTATATCAACCTTAGATTCCATCCATGTGGATTTCATCTTTTGTTAACTCAATTTTCTGTGGCTCTTGTCTTGTGCAAGCTCCAGTCACCAGGAAGAGGAAGCACGATGAAGCCAGTAGTTCTGGGACTACTTTCGTCTGACTTGGCCGCTCGAAGAATGCTTAGTTGGTTTGGATGAAAAGGTAGTCTTCGAGGAGGAGGAGGAGACAACACCTGAGGCAGCGGGTCTGAGGCGGTTGACTCGCAGGAGGACAGAGGTGACACCAGCTACTACAGTTGAGGAGACGCCTTCTGCAGTCGAGGAGTCAGGGTCAGGTTCGGGTGACGACGATGATTCTATATCAGACCCTGACTTCCTGGACGCACCTTAGGGGCATGACGATGATGACGACGATGACGATGGAGCTCCTTAGTACAGAGTAGAGAGGAGGGGTTTGAGTTCTTCTTTTGTTTTACACATGATTGGGCATGCGTGCCCCAGTAGATAGATTTTGCACATTTGGGCCTGCGTGCCCGATAGATGACTTTGGCCTGCGCGCCTTGTATTTGCTTTGGGCGTTTGTTTGCCCCACACATGTTAGTGATGATGACCTTTGTACATGCCAAGTTATGGATTATGCAACAGATATATCAGATTTGCACTTTCTTTTATTCATACATTGTGTTTCTCGTTTTTGATGTTTTGAGCAAACAATCGTTGAGCACACGTTGTATAATTCACAAAACAACTTGCACGATACCAAATCCAAGTCAATGAATCCTAAGGATCACATTCAGCATTTGAAAGAAAGAACATATGCCTGTGAATTTGGACATGACATTTTATTGCTTGACATGATTTGATTATGTACACGTAGTTTAAACTCAACACTATACAAATTGAACTAATTGACGAACTATGTACAACTGGACACGATACATTGGTTTAGCACAAAACAACCTTAGAACGGAATTTGGAGTTCATAAGGCATGTTCATAAAACAATACTTGCATGAGACACTTGAGACTTTCATGAATGTGGCAACCAACGCGAACACCGTTTGAGACACATGCACTTGACCACCTTGAAAATGAAATCATCTATTCCCCATGTTACATGGGAAATTTGTATGTCTCCCCATGTTTCTCCTATAAATACATTGCCTTGGATGGTCATTTTCCTCACCAACTTTTATTTCATCTCTCTTTTTCTTCCCCATTCTTCATTTGTTCTTCCTCCACCTTATACCTTCCAAACATGGCTGCCCTTACGCTAGCCGTCATCGGTTCTTGGATTCAAAGCCTTGAAAACATTGATTGGTTCAACTTTCGAAGTCATGGTCTCAACGCTTTATGCTTCATTCACACCATCCCCATTCGTCCCGAGATTTTGCATGTGGCTACCCATTTTTGGGATCCGAAACTCTATGTATTCCGTTTTGGTATTCAAGAGCTTTGCCCCACTGTCGAAGAATTCCTAGTTTACCTTGGAAGTCATGCATGCACGGAGCCGGTGGTTCCTCCACTTCGTGGCAGCGCGGTAAAGATTCTCCAGGACAAGCTTGGTGTGAATGATGGTACGGCCAAGCACTTGGTCCGTGGCAATGCTCTCGACATCTTGCGTCTCTTTGCGGATTTTAGACCTTGCGGGGACTTGATGGACTTCACTCTCCAAGGTCGGTGCATGTTTGCGCTTTGCATGTGCCTCTTGGCTTCCTATCTGCTTGTTCCTTTTGACGGGAATGCAAGTCCTTCCATTGCTTTAGTGGCCTTGCAAATGGAGGAGTGGAGGGATGTGGTTCCGATGATTTTGGTTGAGACTCTCATGGGTTTGGATGAGGTTCGCTCTGGACCGACAAGTGTCTTTGGAGGCAGACCGCTCTTGCTTCAGGTTCGTTTCTGGTTTTGGTTGTTTTTGGTTTTGGTATTTGGCATTTGGTTTAGCAGTGTTTGGTTTTGACACATGGCTTTTGGTTTAAGGTTTTGGTTGCAGATGTGGCTTTGCGATAAGGTGAAGTTGAAGGATGATCCCGAGAACCATTGGGTTTATGATCTTCGGACTTGGGACAATAGGTGATTTGTGAAGCAGCATGGTGATGTGGATGGGTGGACTGACTTCTTTATGGCTTTGGGAGAGGAGCATGTTGTTTGGAGGTGTCATTGGTTGGCTTTGCCAGACATGGCTGTGGATCACATGGGACCGGTGCGGGTTGTGTTGGCAGGTTTGGCAGGATTCACATTCTACTTTCCGCAGCGCATTCTTCGCCAACTTGGGATCCGCCAAGAGACACAGTTCTCTATCCCTGCATCTTTCCAACTTCCGGAGTTCAAACACTCAGTCATCGAAAAGTATCGCCGCTCTTGGAAGAAAAGGGTGACTTGGGTCCACGAAGACTATCCTACCATACACCTGAATGCTCGTTATAGAAAATGGTTGAGAGCAGAAGTGGAAGCAAGATTTGGAGCCGCTTAAGGCTAAATGACTCGACTTAGCTAGACTGTTCCCAGAATAAATCATGGACCCAAGTTGTAGCTTTTTCTTTTTAGTGTGATTGTTGTGTCTTTGTTGTGTTAGGCATTTTACTCAGCTTTGTAATCGAAGAAGTTATTGAAATAAAATTGAATTACGAGGGTCTCCCCCTCTTGGTTCACAATGTTGCTTGCTCCTCCTCTTCTTCTTGAGATGTGATGGGAACTTGGATCAACTCTGTAGAATGTGACCGAATCTCGGACTGAGACTACCTACGTATCCTTTTTCAAGGAATCAGGTCATAACGTAGTTTGGCCCAAGGTTCACTCGGGTATTGACACTCTCCTTTTGCGCTCTAAGTTTTGCCTAGTACTGCCCTTTCGAGTTTTCGGTCTAGCGAGCTCTTATTAAATTTCATGTCTTAACTGTTGCCTAGGCTGCCCAATGCTGGTTTCCAACCTAGCAAGGTTGCTCTTATTTTTGCTTGGGTCGGCCTACCCTTGCGGTTTTTCGCCCAATGAGCATCTCTCAGGGGTAGTATCGTTTGAGTTGATCCAAGTTTACAAGGTTGGTGAATTCATTCCTATCGAGATCAATGAGTACTGTTGCCCCACCGTTGAGGATGGTCTTGATGATGTATAGCCCTGCCCATTTCGGTCTGAAATTTCCCTTTGGATCAAATATCGGTGCACGGATTTCCTTTACAACCATGTCTCCTTCAATCAAATCCCGAGACTTCACCTTCTTATTGAATGCTCGAGCAATCCTCCTTTGATACCCTAGAATGTGATACGACGTGTGTGGGGTGTTTTTTCGAAACTATACAAGACGTTCAAAGGAGCTTGTCGAAGTTACCACGTGCCCATGCACGTGGTAAATAGCACAGAATGGGGCACGGACGACCACCAAGCCCATAATCCAGTATCGGCTCTGATCAACCTGTTCGTCAGATGTTGCAGGAAAAATGGCCCAGCATGGGGTAAACCCTAGTGGTATAATTTCCTTGCGAAGATAAGGAAAGGAGGGAATATTTGAACATATCCTAGAATCAGATTAAGCTTGCGAAGATAAGCACAATCTTACTCAAAGAAGGAAATCCAGCTATGCATACCAACAACAATAAGCTACAGTGTATGCTCGTGCTCCGTGAATCTACATGAATGATGACGATATGCGAGTATGAACAAACAGGAACATCAAACTGTAAGTAACAGTGTTAGAATATTATTAACAGTGACAGAATAACTCAAAATAACACTACAAGTTACTGTGAAGCAATACCAATCTGATCCTCCACAATAGTTCGAGCGCTCAATGCCTTCTCACTCACTCATGCTTCTGATGTTCCTAATGATTCTGATTTGATGAAAACATGTTTTAATCACCATTGTTTACTCAAAAACAGCATTTAAATCACTAAACAAAATGACATAATCACATAATCATGGGTTTAAAACTCGTCCATGGACCAAAATGAGGCAAACAGTATAGAAGGAATGAAGACTCAATGCTTTAAAACTTTGCAGAATACTCAATGGAGTGGGTAAACCTGATTAACCCTGATAAAGGGCATAGCACGTGCCTTAGTCGATCACCACGAGAGGGTGAGTAGCTCGGCACCACGTAGGGAAGCCCTAGCCCTGTGCCGAGCTGTACTGACCATGAATAAGGTCAGAATAATTAAGTAGGTAAAAACATCAGGATGCCCTAGCTCGGCGTGAGACATAAAGGGATGCCCCCAATATGGCCGAGCTAGGTAGGCTACGAGTATAGCTTAAACAGCATTCTGGAATACGTAATTCAGCTCGGCGTGATGAGCTGAGCTATGTACGAGTTATTCCTAGCTACGTGTAAGCACGACACCACCACGATAAGGCGGTGAGATATTCCAGAATATTCTACAGCGACTCCCTATGAGATAAGGAGCAATCCCGTAAAGCAAGGGATCAATATGGGAAGTCCTAATGAGAATAGGAGTATGCCCCATATAGGGAAGAATCCTATATGGAAAGAAAGACCTCTGCTAGACGAGATCTAGCAGGATATGGAAGCTCGTCCCTAATGGGAAAGTCCTATTAGGAGAAGGATTCCTAAAGAGAATAGGAAACAGGGGGCACGAGATGCCTAAGATGATGAACGTCTACACCTATAAATACAAGGCAATAACCATGACAAAAGGTACGCTGTAACACCCAGTTATACGCATTGTGTTCTTTGCTTAATTAGTAAACCAATACTAACTTAAGCATCGGAGGGCCTTTGCCGATGAGAGGCAAAGGTGCTCTAACCCCTGTTTGTCTTGCAGATTAGGGTTCCGGCGAAGAGACACGTGATCAAGACCCTACGTGGATTTATTCCCCGTACACTCAAAATGCCAAGAACAAGCTGAAATGAGAGAGATTTGATTAGACCAGAAGACGGTTTGAGCGCTCAAAGGGATGCATTGAGCGCTCAAGCCCTCTCCTGGATTTGAGTGTTTCTGCTGCATTTTGCCCTCATCTGGACCTCAAACCAGTTCAACATGACATATGATGATGCATAATGTATTGAAACTTCACCCAACATAAATAAATTAAACTTGAGGTGTCCAAAAAAGTGGAGAGTTAGCATTGCGCCATGCATAAGCATGATTAGAGTGAGAGGGAGAAGAGATCAGTTTGGCTTAGCCAAACAACAACACACACACACTACATAAACTGAAAATAGGATGCAGAGCTTAAATAAACAAGATTGAAATGCCGAAACTGAGCAAGGCTTGAGCGCTCATAGTCCTTGCATTGAGCGCTCAAGCCCCATTCAAGGGCTGTGAGTTTCTGTGATTTCTGACCATTCTTTGATGTTGATATGTACTTGAAACTTTCTGATCATGGTTAAAAGAAGTGAGATACATTGTTTACTTCATGGAATAGGATCATCCGTGGTTTGATGATGATGAAACATCATTTTTATGACTTTTGAGTTCATTGATCAATGATCAAAGGCAGAATGAACTGATTTGAGGGTTGTTGAACCAACAAATAGCCATAATAATGTTGTTACCAATATATGACATGATCAGAAACCACAAAAACAAGAGGGGTGCTCAAACAGTTCGAGCGCTCATAGTCTAGGCCTTGAGCGCTCAGACCCTTTTAAGCTGGGTTTTCAAAAATTGTTTTTCTTGAATACTTAAGACCTTGTGAGTCCATTAGAGGTATAGAGGACCTCTATGAACCCATTGGTCTCCCTCAGGAGTACCAAACCGCAACTTTCACATGGATTTCTACCTTTTGGTTTTGATTGGGGCTTGAACTTGGGGTTTTGATGGATGATTGGATTGTGGCTGTGTTTACAAGTATAATGTGGGTTGTTTTGGACAGATTATGATGGGTGTGGGTTGGCTTGAGCTGATTTTGAGTAGATGATGGTGTATTCTAGTGAGAGGTTTTGAGGATCAAATGGGTTTGATGGATGAAAGGGGATTAAGCTTCAAGTAATGGATGAAATGGGTTGATGGTTGCTGGAAATATAGTTTGAGAGGGAGTAAGTAATGGCTCAGAGCATGTAAGAGTATCTAACCTCTGTAAATGGTGTAGAAGGATGGCTTTTATAGAGTGAAATGGGGGGGGGGGGAATGGGTTTTCTTGATATGGAGGGCCTAATGAGACAATATAGGCTCACCCTGGGGTCTATCACGTGCATGCGAGCAATAGAAAAATGGCTCGGTGGCTGCCATTCAGTTGGAATCTCGTCATTAGATGCTCTGCCATCGACAGACTGGACAGAGCTTGAGCGCTCAAACAGGGGGTTTGAGCGCTCAAACCCCTTTGAGCACAGTGGTTGGTTCTGGTTTATCTTGGTGTTTTGAAGGGTATTTTGGTCATTTGGGTTGGTCTAGATTATTTGGGAATGGTTTGGGGTGATTCATGGTGGTTTGGGGCAAGTTCAAGCCTTTTTCTCAACCTTAAGGTATTCACGGGTGGTTTTCTCATCATCGGGAGTGCTTGGCAAGTATCCCGGGTCAAAATCAGGGTGTCTACAGTTGCCCCTCTTGGATGAAACTCCATACCATTTCTTGGTATGAGTTGTATTCAAGATAGAGACATCCCGATCGTTTCCCAAGCCTTTTCTCAAGCTGCAAAGGAAAACATTAAAACCACGGTCACGCCACTCGGGCTGCCTACATACCCTGTTGTAGGGATCAGACCGGCGTAGTTCTTGAGGGCATGTGCAAACAAACTCAATGGGTTTTCCTGGCCCATGAAACAAACGATTATGTGAATTGACAAGGCTTCCCGAGTCAAAACGCGAAAACAAGCAAACGATTTCATGCGAATCGACGGCTTCCCAAGTCGAGACGCTAAAGCAAACAACTGATTATGATTACGTGAATCGACAAGCCTTCGTGAGTCGAAACACTAAAACAACTGATTATGATTATGATCTCACATCATGATTCATGCAGATGATGCTAACAATGGCTTCATTCATATGCACCAACTAGATGGCTAAAGCAATTCTCATCGTGATATGATTAAACACAGCTACCCCCTGAACAACGGGGAGGCTAAATCTGATGGGGTTATCCCTCGCGAAACATGATGGCCAAATGATAAGGTGAGTGCCTCAAGACAATCAAGGAAAGGTGATCGCTTACTGAGCAAAGAAGTGATCAAAATGCTATTAATCCAAACGCACTTATGTGGTGGACCTTTAGCTACACGATGATTAATTGATTTCCATGATGGAATGATTGAGCATGGACTAGCTTCTTCTAGGGGAACGCGCGTTGATTCATCAACCTCTATAGGGCTAACCCCGAGAGGCCAGTCACTGAGAATCAGGCTCTTAAGCCCATCTCTAGTGTACAAGCATAGGATAGCAATTCGAAATACCTGCGATTCGATTTGAATAGGTCAAAGGTAGACCTGGTATCGTTCTAAACAACTCGAGACAATTCAACGAGGTCAACACATGATCAAATCACTTCAAAAAAAATCAAAACACAGCATGGGAGATTGAGCGCTCAGTGTACGGATATGGAGCGCTCAAAGGGTGTTTGAGTGCTCGGCTCTTTGGCTTGAGCGCTTGAACCCTTTGACCGGCGAAGGGTCACGACGATTCAGTTGCTTAAAAACAATTCGTTCACGTCCGTTCGACTCCATAACTTCCGATTACGGTTTTAAACTCACTCCTTACTTCCTCTCTCTCTAAACCGAGTTCATCTCTCTCAATCCCTCTCGAATTCAAGCCCAAATTTCAAAGTTGAAACACACATTTTGATCCTAGGGTTTTGGTTTTCAACAACGGGGCAAACATTCTCACATCCGGCGGCATCAATGGCCGATTCCGACGGAGATCGATCTCCTACGCCCTCACCAAGGGCCGACGACGTTGGTGGGGCTACGGCAGTAGTCCCACCACGGGCTGAGCCGAGCGCTCAAGCCCCTACAGTGGCAAGTGGTGATGCTACGGTGGTTGGGGGTTTTGAAGGGACCACGGGGGTGGCCCGTGGCGACGATTCCGGAGCCGTGGAGGGCGGAGAGGAGGTCGTGGGTGGTGGTGGAGTGATGGGTGGTGTTGGTGACGGTGATTCGGTGATGTAGGGTGGTGGCAATGGTGGTGTGGAGACCCAAGGGGTGTCGATCGGTGGTGGTGGTAGTGGTAGTGGTAGTGGTAGTGGTAGGGTTTTGGGTGGTGTTGGGGCAATGGGTGGTGATAGGGTGGCGGCTAGTGGTGGTGGTGGTGGCGGTGGGGCTGCCGGGGTTCCATTGGTAGCCCCCAGCGCTCAAGCCACCACGGCGGCTCACGGTGGTGAGTCGGCGGCTCCCCCAGGGGCTGCCGAGAGGGTTGGGGTGGTTCTAGTGGAGAGAGGGTGGTGGCTCGCGACGGTGGCATGGCCTCGAGTAGTGGTAGAGGAGAGGGTGGTACTAGGAGTTGGGATAAGAGCCAGAGATACGCCCATGTTGTAGTAAAAATCGTCTTGTTTATAATCCTCCCGATTGCGTCGTACGGGGAAAATCTCCCCCCGAACGGAGTAATTTTGTGAGGAGGAATATTCCCTATTTAAACATATCATTTTCCCATTCAAAATAGTCTGTTTTTAACCATATTTCATGCCTTGTATGTGCTTCTATTCAATCATGGCGAAAAAACCAAAGTTTGAACTGTTTATGAAGTAAACAGTGCCGCACGGCACTCCCCATGTGCCGCACGGTACAGTTGTGGTGTTGTACGACACTCTTTTGAAAATTTGACCGTTAGACTGACGAACAGTGCCGCACGGCACTCCCCATGGGGGACCTACTGTTACAGGGTTATGCCGTTCGGATTGAAGAATGCCGAATCTACTTACCAGAGGGCCGCCACAACTTTACTGCATGACATGATCCACAAGGAAGTCGAAGTATACGTGGACGACATGATCGTCAAGTCCAAGGAAAGAGAACGGCACTTGCACGCTCTCAGGAAGTTCTTCGCAAGAATTCGCAAGTACAGATTGCTTCTCAATCCCGAAAAATGCACATTCGGAGTTACATCAGGCAAGATGTTGGGTTTCATGATCACAACCCGAGGGATCGAAGTGGATCCATCCAAAATCAAGGCTATTCTTGAAATGGAACCACCGCAAACAGAAAAAGAGGTGCGAAGTTTCCTCGGCAAGGTTCAATTCATCAGCAGATTCATCGCCAAGTTAACCTCAACTTGCGAGCCGATGTTTCATCTTCTCAAGAAGGGTGTGCCATTTAAGTGGGACGACAGATGTCGGAAAGCCTTTGAAGCAATCAAAAAGTACTTGCAGAATCCTCCGGTCCTGATGCCACCTGTGCCGGGGCAACCTCTGATTCTGTATCTGTCAGTCACTTCATCCGCCATGGGATGCATGCTAGCACAAGAAGGAAAAAGTGGATCTGAGAAGGCTGTCTATTACATAAGCAAGAAGATGGTTGGCTGCGAAGAGCGGAACACTTCTCTGGAAAAGACTTGTTGGGCTTTAGTCTAGGCTTCCAAGAAATTAAGGCGTTATATATTGGCTTACTCTGTAATGCTGATTTCTCGAATGGACCCTCTCAAATATTTATTTGAGAAACCCGCACTTACAGGTAAGTTAGCACGATGGTTGCTTTTGCTAGCAGAATTTGATATCAAGTATGTTACTAGGAAGTCAGTAAAAGGAAGAGCCGTTGCCGAGTTTCTTGCCAATCACCCTGTGGAAGGTCCAGAAGATGTAAAGTTTGAATTCCCAGATGAAAACGTGATGATAGCCACTAATGATGTCTGGATGTTGTATTTCGACGGGGCAGCCAATCAGAAAGGGTTTGGAATTGGGGTATTGTTAATTTCCCCAGAAGGATCACATATCCCTCTTGCTTTCAAGTTAAACTTTGAAGTCACTAATAACCAATCAGAATATGAAGCCTGCATCGTAGGGATGGAAGCTGCCTTGGAAATTGGAGTCAAAAGACTAGAAGTGGTCGGGGACTCAAACTTAGTGGTGTCACAAGCAAACGGTGACTGGAAAGTCAAAGAAGACAAGTTGAAACCTTATCATCAAGACTTGGATGATTTGATCCCACGATTTCAGATGGTTACTTTCACACATGTGCCAAGGTTAAAGAATCGGTTTGCCGATGCTCTAGCAACATTAGCATCCATGGTTGAGATACCAAACGGAGTCAGACTCAGACCGATTGTAATTGAGCAACGAGACAAACCTGTCTATGAATACGTCATGGCCATTGACGAGCCGGACGATGGCTTGCCGTGGTACCACGACATTTGGAGCTTCATTGAAAAAGGCGAGTATCCAGTAGGAACCGATAAGAAGGACCAAGTTGCTCTTCGGAGATTGGCGTCTCAGTACATCATTTACGGAGGAAGACTATATCGGAGATCTCATTGCGGAGCACACAAACTGTGCGTGCACGGAGAAGAAACCAGCCGGATCATGGAGGAAATACATAAAGGAGTTTGCGGCCCTCATATGAACGGCATGATGCTCGCCAAGAAAATCTTGAGGCAAGGCTATTATTGGTCAACCATGGAAACTGAATGTGTTGAGTATGTAAGACGATGTCAAAAGTGCCAAACTCACGCCAATCTCATGCATGTCCCGCCATCAGAATTGCATTCCATGACCTCGCCATGGCCCTTTTCCGTCTGGGGCATAGATGTTTTCGGCAGAATCACACCGGCGGCGTCAAATGGGCACAAGTTCATTTTGGTTGCAATTGATTACTTCACCAAATGGGTTGAAGCTGCTTCCTACACGACCCTCACCGCAGTCCAGGTTGCTCACTTCATCAAGCAGAATATCATCTACAGATATGGGGTCCCTCAAGCCTTCATGTCAGACAACGAGGTTCATTTCAAAGGAAGAGCGGCAGAAACTCTTGAAGAATTTGGGATTCAAGTTCATAAATCTACTATCTTTTGACTGCAAACCAATGGAGCTGTAGAAGCGGGCAACAAAACCATCAAGTCTATACTAGAGAAAACCATTGAGTCTGGACAGGATTGGCACGAACAACTGCCTTTAGCATTATGGGGATACCAGACATCTATTCGAACTCCCACAGGGGCAACGCCCTACTCTTTGGTTTAAGGCATGGAGGCTGTTCTTCCCATCGAACTCGAAATCCCATCTTTAAGGATCATGGCAGAATCAGGAATTAATGAAGCAGAATGGCAAAACGCAAGGTTCGAAGAGCTCATGCTATTCGATGAAAGACAGCTTAAGGCCTTATATCACATTCAGGGATATCAGCGCCGAATAGCCCATGGTTTCAACATGAAGGTGAAATCCAGGGATCTACAAGAAGGCGACATGGTCTTGAAAGAAATTCGAGCTCCAGTTTTTTATCCGCGTGGGAAGTTTCGACCAAAATGGGCCGGGCCTTATATTATCAAAAAGATCTTATCTGGAAGAGCAGCACAACTCATCGATCTCGACGGCAATGAATTCTCTACTCTGGTCAACTTGGATCAACTCAAGAGATATTACCCCTGAGAGAAGCTCGCTGGACTGAAAACTGCAAGGGCGGGCAGTTCCAGGCAAAAATTAGAGCAAAAAGCCTGCTAGGTTTGAAAACCCAAAAGGGCAGCCTAGGCAAAAGATAAGGCTAAATAAGTCAAAAGCTCGCTAGACCGAAAACCCGTAAGGGCGGTCCTAGGCAAAATTCAGAGCACAAAAGGAGAGTGTAAATACCCGAGTGAACCCTAACCAAAACACTTGTAGTCCTGAACTACGTCATGACCTGATTCCTTTTACAAGGGATACGTAGGCAGCCTCATCTTGAGGTTCGGTCACAATCTTTTGAGTTGATTCCAAGTCATTCTGCGCATTTCAAAGATTTCACAGACAGAACTGGTAAGAACCAAGAATGAAAAATTCTCAAAACTCAAGTTTATTCAAACAAACTTTTTCGATTACATGGTTGAGCATGAAACTTTCAGAAACAAATAAACAACAACATCCATAACAGTGGGGACACAACTTATTGCAAGCAAAGTAAGATCGAGTCTAAAGGTCTGTCTTAGTTTCCATTTGCTCTAGCTTCGATATCTCTTGTCAACCATCTCTTGTAACGTGCCGGAAGGAGAACATTGGGATATGAATCTCTTGGAATGGTCACACGCTCCCTCCAATTGTTCTGATAAGCTCTGAATGTGTCAACATTAAAATTTGGCATGACAAAGTCCTCGGGACCTGCAAGCGGCAGTACTTGACGAGCACCAAGTTGACGGAGAACACGGTTTGGAATGTAGAAAGTCCATCGGGTCAGGCCTACCAAAACCATACGCTGACGCCCCATGTTGCTAATAGCCATGTCAAGAAGATCAATCCAAGTCAAGCGCCAGGAAATCACTTCCTCTGTGAGATGGGAGAGATTCTGAACCCAACCTCCCACATCATCAAAAACTTCCTTGAAGCCCCTGATGACAAACCCTTGCGTTTCATGAACCCGGTTTCTTGGCACAGGCTCCAACAGATTAGCCTTATCACATAACCACAGCTGTGGGAAAGAGAGAAAACAAGTAAGAAACCTTAGAAAGCCTTAAACTGAGAGTCGAGGTAAAATGAGAACGAGTGAAAAACCAGAAAAAGGAGAGCTGAGTGAGAAGCTTACCTGTAAGAGCAAAGGACTACCCTCGAAGACGTCGGTCCGGCCGGCATGAACCCCATCTATACCCATCAAAGTTTCAGCCAGAACCATGGGAGCCACGTCTTTGCGCTCCTCAATTTGCATAGCCACACCAATCAAGGAAGAGCTTACCCGACCATCAGATTGTACAAACAAGAATGCAGCCAATAAACACAAGCACAGAGGAAAGTCGTTAGAGCAGAATCTCTCGATAAGGCGTGGAATGTTCAGAAAACCTCCACGAATCATGGACTTGGCAGCATTGTTGCTTATCTCGAGTTTGAAAGACAGCACTGGGGCAAAACCAACTCCTTGGAGAGGGACGATAGGCTCCACCAAATCGAAACCGCCGATGTATGCATAGAATTCCTCCACGGTGGGGCATAACTCGTGAAGACCAAAGCGAAAAACATGCACCTCAGGGTCCCAGAATTATGTTGCAGCTCGCAACAGCTCCGGACGTATGGACATGTCTCGAATGTACCGAAGGAAAGTCAGCCTGTGACCCCGAAAGTGGAGCTAGTCCAAGCCATCAAGATCATCAAGCCAAGGGCGCATTAAAGCTGAGAAACTCATTGTCATTGTGAGGAGATAAACAAAGAAGAAGTTTATGAATTTGGAGTATAAATGAAGGGTGAAATGAAGGGCTTTTATAGCTGCCATGCATGAAGAAGGATACAAAGTTTGAAGTTCCAAAGAACGGCCGTCTCGAAAGACGTGCCAACTCGAAAATCACGAGGAATCATGCTAAATTGGTAAAGCCTCTCAAGGGATGCCTCACAGTGGCTCTTCAGGGTTCTAGGACGTGCATTGAAAAGATGAAAGGCCAAAAAGACAGACCAGAAAGCAGCTGCAAGTTGCAGAATTTTGGCACTGTTAGGCCAGTGCCGCACGGCACAGTAATAGTGCCGCACGACACAGTTTCAGTGCCGCACGGCACACTTGGACAGTTTCAACAGCAAAACTGGATTTTGAGCTTCCGGGACTCCTTTCATACTTGTTTTGGACAAATGGGCTGTGCATACAAGTGGTAATACGTACATATGACTTAATGGCAAGGTTGATTTGCATTCCCGAAGGAATTTTGATGATCGAATACCTCGAAGAACCGGGATACAACAATGGCGGTAATACCGGCAAGGTACACTTGGTGATATTGAAAAAATCAATTGGCTTGTGCGTGTCACGGTGTACGTCTACGAATTCACAAGGAGGCTATTCATCAAGCGTTTAGAGGGCCACAACTCCGGCACGTGCATATGTCAAGTTCTATGCCGTTTTTACATGCAAATCTAAAGCTCGTTTGTTTCATCGAGTCACATAAGTCATAATCATGAGTACAATTCGGTTTCTATCATTATCAATTCAGTTGCTTTGACTAAGTACTCGCGTGCAAACTTTTGATTTTTCAAAATTCATTGCTAATATAAATAAAAGCGAATCAAAAAGCGCAAGTTTTTATAAAACCAAATCGGAAATATCCACATCATGAGCATAAACATGTCCAGGGGCTAAACAGGCCCAATGCTAAATCAACTACCACGGCTCGCAGGCCATCTATACAGAAGGGCTAAACAAGCGCCCAAGTCAAAACAAGGCACGCAGGCCCCACCTAAGCTACTAACAGCTGTCTCAGGTACGAGGGCGCTTCGATGGCGCGGATCCTAAATGTCTATACTCGTCTGGTGTAGAGGGATGGCTCTCAACACTGCTACTCTCCGCGGACTCCTCTCTTTGTGGTGCACTCTCCCTCCGCCTCTCCTGAACCGCAGTAGAACGCAGGACTCGACCTAAAGCCGGAACTGTTGAAGTAGCTTGAGGCGTTGAACGCCTGGCACTCTGGGAACCTGACGCTCCCTGCACAAGCAACAAAATCTGTCAAAACACAATGGGAAGTATGAATGATCAACAGAAAGGAAAGGCATCTCTAAAATATACCTCAGCAGCTCCACTGCTAGGAGTAGCCCTGCGACTAGCCCCTCTCTCACTGCTAGTACCTGCTCCTCGGCTACTCTCTCTCTTCCGACGAGTACCACGACCAGTCTCTCTGCCTCTGCTAGTCTCTCCAGCACCTCGGCCTGTGCCTCCACCAGCCTCTCTGGAACCTCGCACTGGTGTCCTCTCTCTGGTAGCACTCCGCCTACGACCAAGTACAACTCCCGGCTCAGCTCGCGGGCGTACCACTGGAACCATGCCCATCACAAACTGATGGACCATGGCCTGCAAGTCTTGCGCCAACTGGTACGATGCCGCAGCCCATTCAACAGGAATCTGAAAAACAAAGGTGCATCAGTAATGTACGGGATATTGATACAAGGAAATAATCAAGGCAAGTACAACAATCAGAAGTCACCTCTGTCGGGGCAAGAGTAACTGTGGGAGTAATAAGAGGCACTGTCACTACTCCAAGCGCTCCATCAGCAGTCACCACCTCAATCTCTCTGTACGGGGATAAATCCACGTAACCCTGGATCACGTGCTTCCTTGAATCAACCCTAGATCTGCAAGACAGAAAAAGGGTAAGAGCACCTTTGCCTCTCGTTGGCAAAGGCCCTCCGATGCCTAAGTTAGTATCACGTACTTGAAAGCTCAAATCACTATGCGTATGAAAGTCGGTTTCACAGCGTACCTTTCTTCATGGATATCGTTCTGTATTTATAGTTGAAGAAGGCTTTGATTTAGACATCCCGTGCCTTGGTTTCCTATTAGCTTCAGGAATCCATTTCCTAATAGGACTTTCCTTTTAGGGACAAGCTCCCATATCCTACTAGATCTCGTCTAGTAGAGGTCTTTCTTTCCATATAGGATTCTTCCCTATATGGGGCATACTCCTAATCTCATTAGGACTTCCCATACTGATCCCTTATGCTACGGGATCGCTCCTTATCTCATAAGGAACCGCCTTTAGATCATTCTGGAATGTCTCACTGCCTTACTCGTGGCGGTGCCGTGCTTCCACATAGCTCGGAATAACCCGTACGTAACTCAACTCATCTCGCCGAGCTGATTTACGTATTCCAGAATGCTACCTAAGCTATACACGTAGCCCACCTAGCTCGGCCATACCAGGGGTATCCCTTTATGTCTTATGCCGAGCTAGTGCATCCTGATATATTAACTTACTTAATTATCATGACCTTATTCATGGTCCGGGATCAGCTTGGCACAGGGCCCACGGACTCCCTATGTGGTGCCGAGCTATTCACCCTCTCGTGGTGACCGCCATAGGCACGTGCTATGCCTAATAGTAGGGTAATCAGATTTTACCCACTCCAATTGCTCCCCAGCTCTGCTACTGCTGTCATTCATCAGCAGTGCGCAGAGCTTCCATGGTTCCAGATGCATCTTCTTGCATGCCTCCCCCTCACGTGGGGAGCAAGACTGTTCTCGCATTAAATGCGAAATGACCCGTTGGTCACCGGATAAGCCCAAAGGACGTTTTTTGCTGACATGTCCAGATGCGTCATACCCAACTTTTTGGGGTTTTGGGTGGGATAATCATTATTCCCTTCCCCCAAAAAACCCCTAGGTCTCGTCTGCCATCAACGCTGCCTCCAGAGTTCATTCTTTCGTCGCATCGTTTCCATTCTTCGCCGGAAATCCCCTTCAAAACCCACACTTCCTCACGTAAGTGCATTCTTCCTATCCTTAGATTTCCATCACGTGTTCCCCTGTTAGGTTTTCCTTGATTGTCCTGTTCATCGTCTTCCTTCTGGGTTTCAACTGCGAAACCCTAATTTTAGTAAAAAATGGGCAGACACAGAGCCCTTCTAAGCACCCCAGATAAAGCGTTAGAGTTTCGTAGGAAGTATGGGATTCCCGCCGATGTTCAATTCCGGCTAGACAATCGTAGTGATATGAAAGAACAAGGTCAGGATGAAAACAAGATCCACATCCCCTTGATTTTCATAGTTGAGGGGGGCCTTAGGTTCCCGTTACACCCTTTTTTCAGGGAAGTTTGCAGTAGGTGCCAGTTAAACCCTATGCAACTCTGCCCCAATTTTGTTAGGGTAGTTATGGGCACAGTAGCCCTTAATAGGCTGCTCGGCCTCCATCTCGATTGGTGGGACTTACACTACCTCTATAGCGTAGTCCCTACAATCGACAACAACTTCTACTTCAAGGCCAGGGATCCCAACCAGAAGCTTATCACCGACCTACCAAATTCCTCCAAGGGAGAGGCAGACGACTACCTCGTAGTCACTGGCAACTGGGAGCCCAGAGATGTCGAGGGGAGGACCATCGGCTTTGCCTGCCCCACAACTCCTGGCGGACTGCGTTAGTACCTTCATACCTGTATCATTCCTTCACTTATTTGCTTTCCTTTAGAAACTGTAATTGATTGTTTCTTCTTCATGTTATTTTGCAGCTAGCAACCTCAACCACGGTGGCCGTCTGATCCACGGCAATCTTCATCGCGAGGATATTGCTCGGGCTCTATATTTCGACGGTTTCGCACCAACCCCTGTTGGTCTCGGCCGTGCAGCTCACCTGCTATTGGACTACACCCCAACGTACAGGGGTGGTATCAGAAGGGTCGGCGAGCCAAGATCGAGACACCCCTGGCCTCCAGCTGCCCCGTTGATTGCCACACGCCCACCTGGAGAACTAAGGACCGGTCAACCCAGGAGAGGCCGAGCTAGGAGAGGATCCTGACGTTCCCGAGCTTCAACAGATCTCCAGCAACAGATCACTTTTGCCCACGTTCCCGAGATCCTGACAGCCATCCCTATCCTCAACCGCACTGACGAGGAGCCCAGCACTTCTGGAAGGGTTATAGTAGAAGAGGAGGAAGAAGAAGAAGAAGGGAGAGAAAGAAGAGGTGAAACCGATCATCGTGCTATCATTCGCTCTCTCGCCGAGCAATCCGCCCTGTTAGCCGATTCGGACGACTCACCAGGCTATTCTCCTTCACCAGATCGAGGAGAGATGCCTCGTCAGCCGATCAACCTGCTAGATGAGCTAAACCTTGGCGGAGCTTCCCGTGCTCCACCAGCTGCTCGCGTCATCACTTTGTCCCAAACGTCGTCCCCCTCTCGCCTTGAGGATCAGAGAGACAAGAGGCCGATAGAGAGTCCTCAGTACGGCCAACACCCCCTGCAAAGGAGAAGGACTGGGGACATGAGCTCGAGCCAACCCCTCTCCAACTCTCCTCCTCTGGTACAACCCTGGTCCCCATTGCTTGCTCGCCCCGATGGTACCTCTGTGAACATGATCGACAAAATTTCCTCTGTGGATGTCGCCTATGGCGTTTCCCGAGCTGCTCTTCTCCCCCTGGACATGGACAGGGAAAAGGGCAACTCCTACGACAGCCTTATGAAGTCCATTTTTCAATCCAGTGCTAAGGTAAAAAAGAGTCTTCCTTCTACTCTTTTCTTGCATTTTTATCCCTCCACTTATCGGTTGTTTCTTACTTTGCAGATCATGCAAAAGGCGTCGGTTGGTCTGGAGAGGGCTAAAGACGCTGAGAAGGAACTGAACAAGGAGCAAAAAAGGGCGGAGAGAGCTGAAAGAGAATGCCCAATATGCTCAGTTGCTGAAAGATGCTCGGGAAGAGACCGAGGGACTGCGGAGGGCTAATGCCGAGCTAAGGGGGAAGGCTGAGGAGGTGGAGCGTGGACTTCGGCAACAACTTGCTGACGCAGAGGCCAAAGCTGAAGCTGAATATGATCATGCTGTTGGCGTGATTACGGACAATTACAAGGCGCAGATGCCAGTTGTTCAAGATGCCGTCTGGGGTGCGGCCTAGTAGAGATGTCTCACCAAGCTAGGTGTGGATCCGTCTTCCCCTCTCTGGGCCGACATGGAACTTCCCAGTGAAGTAGCTGCTGCCCAAGTCAATTCTGATGCTGGGGCTCAACCCAACTTAGAAGCTCAACCTGAGTCGACTACCGAGCTGACTCCGACAGAGGAAAGCATCACTGATCTTACTGTCCTAGGAGATGGTGCTGCCGAAGGCCTTAGAGGTGACAACCCTGACCCTAACCTTGCCACCAATGCCGGTCAGCACGGTGAAGAGGCTTGATGCCTATTATATCCTTATTCTGTTATCATCTGAACTCCTATTCGTGACCCTGCGTGGTCTGTTCGGCCGTCTGTGGCCTCTTTGATATCTGATGCTGGTACTTTTAAGTATTTTCGTACTTGTTATGCACTCGTACTTCTGCAAGCGTTTTCAAGTATATCTTTATCAAGTTTTCTTTATGCAGTACTTGTAAGCTTCTTCGTGCTACGCTTTTTTCTGCATGCTAGGTGTTCAAGTGTCTTTGAACTTTCCCCGACCTAAGTGTTTTCATACTTAGATATTTACCAATATTCGTTGGAATTTGTATATCTAAGTTTATTCGTACTTAAAAATCATTGCAGTATTCGTTGCAGATCTAAGCTTTTCGTGCTCAGGAAGTTATTGCAATGCTCGTTGCAAATCTAAGTGTTTTCATACTTAGAGTTTCTTGCAATATTCGTTGCACATATATACACTAAGTTTCTTCATACTTAGAATTTTGTCGTCGCAATATTCGTTGCAACTTTGCAATACACGTTTGCCAATCTGAGTTTCTTCATACTTGTAAATTTGTTGCTGCAATATTTGTTGCGTATACACACTATCTGCTCCCCAATAGGAATCCAGATTGGAAGCAACTTGTGTTCATATTTAAACAACATCACAGTAGGAGAAAAATGAAATTTTATTAATAAAGACAAAAATCTAAATAACTGTTGGTGATTTTATTCGTAATCCCAACAAGGTGCCAAAACAAATGTGAATTTATTCGTATTCACTTTAAAAAAGATGTGATCGTATTCGTAATCACATAGACAAATCACTGGTAGAACTTTCTCAGGTTCTGGACGTTCCATGGCCGTGGTATAGGATCTCCATCTAGGTCGGCCAAACGATAGGCCCCAATTCCAGCAATTCCCACAATCTTATATGGGCCTTCCCAGTTCGGCCCAAGCTTTCCATCCGTAGATATTTTGGTGTTAGCCAAGACTTTCCTTAGGATTAGATCTCCAATTTTGAACTCTCTTGGTTGCACCTTCTTATTGTAGCTCCTCCGTAGTTGCTCTTGATATGCTGCTAAGGTAATAAGGGCACGCTCCCTTCTTTCCTCGGCGAGATCGAGTTGCTCGGCCAGGGCTTTATCGTTGCCCCCTGACTCCACGAGAGTTGTGCGAATGGTTGGCAATCCATTCTCCAAGGGAATTACTGCCTCTGTCCCATAAGCGAGGGAGTATGACGTCTCTCCCGTAGATCACCGTGGGGTGGTCCTGTATGCCCAGAGCACGGCTGGAAGCTCATCAGGCCACTTTCCCTTCTTCCTCTCCAACCTTGTTTTGAGACTTTTGAGGATAGTTTTGTTCGAAGCCTCCGCTTGCCCATTGCTCTGTGGGTAAGCTGGGGTGGAATAATAGTTTCTGATGCCGTACTGAGCACAAAAAGCTTTGAACTTCTTGCCGAACTGGGACCCGTTATCTGAGATGATGGAGTAGGGTATTCCAAACCTTGTGATGATCTTGTTCCACACAAACTTTTCCACCATGGCTTCGGTGATTTTTGCCAGAGCTTCACCCTCTATCCACTTAGTAAAATAGTCTGTGCCAATGAGTAGGAATTTTCGTTTCCCTGTTGCCATAGGGAGAGGACCCACGATGTCTAATCCCCACTGAGCAAACGGCCACGGACTGGTCAGAGGCAACAGATCCTCCGCTGGAGCTCGGATGAGAGGGGAGTATCTCTGACACTTTTCACACTTCTTGACAAAAGCCTTTGCATCCTCCTGCATGTAAGGCCACCAATATCCCTGGGATATTGCTCGGTGGGCAATTGACCTTCCACCAGTATGTCCCCCACACGTTCCAGCATGGATCTCATGTAGTAATCCCTGAACAAGAGCTGGGTGTACACACAACAAATATGGGCCAAGGAAAGACTTTTTGTAAAGCTTACCTTTTGGTGAGAGCCAGAAGCGTACTGATTTGGTTTTGACCTTGTGAGCTTCCCTCTTGTCTTCTAGCAATGTCACATCTCGTAGGTATGCCACTATTGGGTCCATCCAGCTCGGCCCAAACTCTGTTTCCATCACGATCTCTACCGCTCGGCCAATGCTTGGTTCGCTCAAATAATCGACAGCTATTGTACAGCGGTACTCCGTGTTTACTGCTGATCCTAAGCATGCCAATGAGTCTGCGTGTGCATTCTGTCCCGAGCTGATTTGTTGGATGTGAGCTCTGTTAAACTTGTCAAGCAAATCCTTGGCCACTTCTGAGTATGCAGCCATCTTCTCGCTCTTCGTAGCATATTCCCCTGAAAGCTGATTAACAACTAATTGTGAGTCACAAAATATCCGTAATTTTGTTACCTTGAGCTCCAGGGCGCTCCTCAATCCAGCGAGCAATGCTTCATATTCTGCTACATTGTTTGTTGCACTAAATCCCAGCCGTAGTGCTTGCTCCAGTACCAAACCTTCTGGAGAGAATAGTACTACTCCTGCCCCAGATCCTTTGTTGCAAGCTGACCCATCAACATAGAGCCTCCATTCCTCTGGGTCCAGATTGGCCATTCTCGTTGGCTGCTCGGGGTGATTGATTTCTTGCTCCTTCTCGTGGAGGGCTGGTGGAGGTGGAGCCACCGTTGGGGTAAACTCGGCTACAAAGTCAGCCAAGATTTGCCCTTTAATTGCCGTCCTCGGCTGATAGTCAAGGTCGAATTGGCTCAATTCGATGGACCACTTGGATATTCGTCCAGAGAAGTCTGCCTTTCTAAGCAAGGCTCTTAGTGGATATTCTGTGAACACAGTAATGGGATGCTGTAGAAAGTAGTGAGGTAACTTTCTTGAAGCTATGACAAGAGCGTACACCAATTTCTCTAACGGTAGGTAACGCGTCTCAGCATCTAACATTGTTTTGCTCACAAAGTAGACCGGAGCTTGCTCTGTCCCCTTTATTCGTAGGAGAACCGAGCTGAACGCATGGTCAGATACTGCCAGGTATAATATCAACCGCTCCCCAGCTTCTGGAGTAGAGAGTAAGGGTGGTGATGATAAGTAACTTTTTAACTTTTGGAAGGCCTGTTCCTGCTCGGCTCCCCACTCATAGCCTTCTCTCTTCTTCAGAAGTTGAAAGAAAGGTCTGCAGCGGTCTGAGGACTTGCTGATGAAGCGATTAAGAGCTGCTGCCATCCCTGTTAGCCTTTGGACCTCCTTTGTGGTCTTCCGGCTTTGAAGGCCTTGCAGAGCCGTGATTTGATCCGGGTTGGCTTCAATCCCCCTTTTAGTTACTAAGTGCCCAAGAAACTTCCCCGAGCTGACTCCGAAGGCACACTTGGAAGCGTTTAACTTCAGCTTGTATTTTCTCAGAATGCCGAAAGTCACCTTTAGGTCGGCAAGGTGATCAGGCTTCAACTTGCTCTTGACCACCATGTCGTCGATGTAGACTTCCATGGTTTTGCCGAGCAGTTCTGTGAACATCTTCTGTCGGAGTTCGGATAGACGTCCGGTATCCCCATAATGCTAAAGGCAGTTGTTCGTGCCAATCTCGTGCAGACTCAATGGTTTTTCTAGTATAGATTTGATGGTTTTGTTGGCCGCTTCCACAGCTCCATTGGTTTGCGGTCGGTAGACAGTTGACTTATGAACTTGAATCACGAATTCTTCAAGAGTTTCTGCCGCTCTTCCTTTGAAATGAACCCCGTTGTCTGACACGAAAGCCTGTGGGACCCCATATCTGTAGATGACATTATGCTTGATGAAATGAGCAACCTGGACCGCAGTGAGGGTCGTATAGGAAGCAGCTTCAACCCACTTGGTGAAATAATCAATTGCGACCAAGATGAATTTGTGCCCGTTTGATCCTGCAGGCGTGATTCTGCCGATAACATCTATGCCCCAGACGGAAAAGGGCCAAGGCGAAGTCATGGAATGCAATTCCGACGGTGGGACATGCATGAGGTTGGCGTGAATCTGACATTTGTGACATCGCTTCACGTACTTGACACATTCAGTCTCCATGGTTGACCAATAATAGCCTTGCCTCAAGATTTTCTTGGCGAGCATCATGCCATTCATATGAGGGCCGCAAACTCCTTTATGAATTTCTTCCATAATCCGGTTGGCTTCTTCTCCGTGCACACATAGTTTGTGCATTCCACAGTATGATCTCCGATATAGCTTTCCTCCGCAAATGATGTACTGAGATGCCAACCTCCGAAGAGCAACTTGGTCTTTCTTATCAGTTCCCGCTGGATACTCGCCTCTTTCGATGAAGTTCCAAATGTCGTGATACCATGGCAAGCCATCGTTTGGTTCGTCAATGGCCATGACATACTCATAAACAGGCTTGTCCCGTTGTTCAATCACAATTGGCCTGAGTCTGACTCCGTTTGGTATTTCAACCATGGAGGCTAGTGTTGCAAGGGCATCGGCGAACCGATTCTTTAATCTTGGCACATGTGTGAAAGTGACCCTCTGAAATCGCGGGATCAAATCATCCAAATCTTGATGATAGGGTCTCAACTTGTCTTCCCTGACCTTCCAGTCACCATTTGCTTGTGATACTACCAAGTTTGAGTCTCCAACCACTTCTAGTCTCTTGACTCCAATTTCCAAGGCAGCTTCCATTCCTACGATGCAGGCTTCATATTCTGATTGGTTATTGGTGACTTCGAAGTTTAATTTAAAGGCAAGCGGGATATGCAATCCTTCTGGGGAAATCAGCAGTACTCCGATACCAAATCCTTTCTGATTGGCTGCCCCATCGAAATACAACATCCAGACATCATTGGTGGCTGTCATTATGTTTTCATCTGGGAATTCAAACTCTACATCTTCTAGGCCTTCCACAGGGTGATTGGCAAGAAATTCGGCAATGGCTCTTCCTTTTACTGACTTCCTGGTAACATACTTGATGTCAAACTCTGCTAGCAAAAGCAGCCATCGTGCTAGCTTACTTGTAAGCGCGGGTTTCTCAAATAGGTACTTGAGAGGGTCCATTCGAGAAATTAGCGTCACAGAATAGGCCAACATATAGTGTCTTAATTTCTTGGAAGCCCAGACCAAAGCCCATCAAGTCTTTTCCAGAAAAGTGTATCGTTCTTCGCATCCGACCATCTTCTTGCTTATGTAATACACGGCTCTCTCTGATCCGCCTTCTCCTTCTTGTGCTAGCATGCATCCTATTGCTGATGGAGTGACTGACAGATACAGAATCAGAGGTTGCCCTGGTACAGGTGGCATCAGAACTGGAGGATTCTGCAAGTATTTCTTGATTGTTTCAAAGGCTTTCTGACACCTGTCATCCCATTTGAATGGCACGCCTTTCTTAAGAAGATGAAGCATCGGCTCGCAAGTTGTGGTTAACTTGGCGATGAATCTGCTGATGAACTGGATTTTGCCGAGGAAACTTCGCACTTCTTTTTCTGTTTGTGGTGGTTCTATTTCGAGAATGGCCTTGATTTTGGATGGATCCACTTTGATTCCTCGGGTTGTGATCATGAAACCCAACATCTTGCCTGCTGTAACTCCAAATGTGCATTTTTCAGGATTGAGACGCAATCTATACTTGCGAATTCTTTTGAAGAACTTCCTGAGAGCGTGCAAGTGCCCTTCTCTTTCCTTGGACTTGACGATCATGTCGTCCACGTATACTTCGACTTCCTTGTGGATCATGTCATGCAGTAAAGTTGTGGCGGCCCTCTGGTAAGTAGATCCGGCGTTCTTTAACCCAAATGGCATAACCCTGTAACAGTAGGTGCCCCACTCTGTGGTGAAAGTAGTCTTCTCTCGGTCCTCGGGGGCCATGAGAATCTGATTGTAGCCTGAAAAACCATCCATGAAAGATAGTAATGCGTGCCCCGCAGTGTTGTCTACGAGTACATCTATATGTGGCAGCGGAAAGTCGTCTTTAGGGCTAGCTTTGTTCAAATCTCTGAAATCTACGCAGACTCGGATCTTTCCATTCTTCTTGGGAACAGGGACAATGTTGGCGACCCACTGTGGGTATTCCGTCACCATTAAAAACCCTGCATCTATCTGTTTCTGAATTTCCTTCTTTATTTCCAACACCTAGTCTGGCCTCATCTTCCTCAACTTCTGCTTGACAGGTTTTGCATCTGGATACAGCGGGATTCGATGCTCCACGATTTCAGGATCAATTCCGGGCATGTCCGCGTGAGACCATGCAAAAACATCTTGAAATTCCTTTAAAAGATCTGAGTGAGCTTTAAATTCCTCTAGAGACAGCCCATAACCAATTTGAACCATTCGCGGATTACTCTCATCTCTTAGATTTATCGAAATTACTTCTTCTTTTAGAGGCTGAGCATGCCTTTCATTTTCTCGTTCGATTAGGGATCGGAGTTCTTTTGGAATTTCTTCCTCAAACTCAATCCCATCATCGTCCGGGTTAACGCAATTTATTTCAGACACAGCAAGATAAGCAAAGTCAATTTCATTCATTGCAAAAGAGGTGGCCCCAGGGGCATGCTACATGAGAGTGGACTCAAACTCAAAAGAGAAATGATGACGTGGAGGACCAACAGACACATGCATTGACTCAGAAGTGGACTCAAACTCAGTGCTAAACTCAGACTCAACGCTAGATTCTGACTTAGACTCAAATTCAGTGCCAATGTAAATAATTTTAGGTAGAAAAATGCAGTTTTTATAAATTCCATTGGCATCCACAATGAGCGAGGTAACATCTCCAAGGGCTTCTTGGCTTAGCATCATCAGCTCCATGTCTCCAACAGGCTCCAAACCAATCGTTATTGCAGCAGGCCCGTCCTTGACCATACCTATTGGACTTTCGTCTCCAAACAACGATATCAGATTCCCTGAGTCAAAAACTTCAATCCAGTCAGATTTGTGTTGCTTGACCAATTCTTCTAGCTTTGCTGATTCATCATCACTGTCCCACGTGTTATTGGCAAAGATCGAACCCTGGCAGCTTGGTCCTTTTCTCCACATCCCAAAATGGTTCTGGCTCTCCCTAGTAGATAGCCTCCTTTCCTTTGACAAAGCGAATGGGACCTTTCTTCGGCTGAGCACGGGCTCGAGCTTTCCATCCACTTCCCGTCTCATTTTCACGGGGCTTATACCCAAGGCCGAAGCGGTGATTGTTCATGGGGAATTCGGGGAATTCAGCCATTCCTTGATTGTTGCGGCCTAATCCCAATCCTAGCATGTAAGCCATCTTCCTCATCATTTCAATAACCGTAGAGCTAACCGAGAAATCTTCATCCATTTTGATAGTGAGAACCGCCCCAGCGGTGTCAAAAGAGAATCCCCCAAGAGCGACGTCTTCTTCTCCATGTGTGATCTCAAGCAAAGGGTCGTTATCGGAGACATGTGGATGAATCCCTGATTCTCCATAGATGGTCAGAGTTCCTGTGGCCAAACCAAGCTGAACTTTTTGATGCAGAGAAGACGGTACTGCCATAATGTCCGGGTGGTGAAGCCATGGCCTACCCAATAACAAGTTGAAAGATGAAGGAATGTCGAGCACGTGAAACTCAACCTTAGATTTGAAATCATCCACTGATATTTCCAGTTGAACAACTCCGACTACATCCCTGCGCGTATTATCGTAAGCACGCACTCCGAGGCTTGATGGTTGGAAATCCTTAGTTGTGAGTCCCAGACAGTAGGCTATGCGCAGCGGGCAGACATTCAAAGCAGATCCATTGTCTTGGAGAATAACAGGGACCCATTTCCCCATACATTTCATGGTGATGTGTAATGGCTTGTTGTGACCGGCTCCTTCTGGCGGTAAATCTTTCTCGGTGAATGTCACGACATGTTTTGCCTGGTTCGGCGCGAGCAAGGCCACCAGTGCTTCGGGGGGAGTGTCGGGTGGCACCTCCATGTTTGATAGAGTCTTGATCAATTTCTGACGATGTTCCCTGGATGAGGAAAGCAGCCCCCAGATGGATATTGATGCTGGGGTTCTTTCAAGTTGCTTCCGGATAGGATCTTCCGCTGGCATAGGATTCCTTTGTGGTGGCTGAATGACAACTTCTGGTGTCTGAGTGACACCTTCTGGATTACTTGGAATTGAATCATTTTGGACGGGATCGTCGCAAACAAATGCCCCAGCCTGAGCGTGGTTAGAGGTGTTGCCTCTTTGCAGGTTAGTGGGTTGATAAATCCGCCCGCTTCTTGTTACCCGGTTGACTGACGACGTTTCTTCATCCCAAAAGTCTGAAAATTCATTGACCTTTCGTTTCACAGCCTTGATGGATTCCAACTTCCGCTGAGTGTCAAAATACTTGGTCCAAAAACCTGCGAGACTGTCCTCGACTTTTCGCTTCTCGATCTTGATGTCCTCCATCTTCCTTCCCAGATTTTCTACTACTCGATCATGCCAAAATGAATTATCCAACATGGCCTTGTTGATGGTCCACACTTCATCGTTATCAAACTGAATATCAATCACGTCTTCTTCATTCCAAAATGAATCCACGGAATCCTCAGTTAGAGCTGAAACATTTGGCTGAGGAGGAAATGGCACAGATGGCCGAGGCAGAGATTCGCCGATAATGTAAGCTTGAGGAAATCACTCATGGCTGCCAAAAACAGTTTCTATGGCAGAATGTTCTTCAATCCCATGAAGCGGAGGCGGCAACAAATTATCCAAAGGATGGGTGCCGGGGACCCAATGATAAACTTCCCCAAGCATCCGGTTCCATGTGTCTCCAGGCTCTTTGAATAATGCAGGAAGTGAAACTGCATCAAGCGGATCAGCGCAAATCGCCTCCCACCTTTGTCGCCAATTTTCTTGTTCGTTTGGTTCAACATATTCAAGAGTATGCACCATTCCTGCGATGGACACGATCTTGTCGATTCGACAGATACTGGAATGCGTTGGTATTGAAACAACCGGCTTGGTGCAAGACTCTGGGATAATAAACTGGCTTGGGTCCCACTCCTGGCGGAGTTCTTCCCAATCTTGATCATTCATAGTCCACTCTTCATTTTCTGTGATATCCGCCCATCTTGATTTCTGTCCTGATTTGATGGTTGTGAGGGAGCAAACTCCCAAATCCTCTAGCACTGGAGCAATTGGCTTAGGCTCGGTGGCCGGTATGATGTAGAGGCTAGGGTTGAATTTAGTGGAGCTCGGGTTATTTGGAGTGGAGCTGAGGGAGATTTGGTTGATTTGGGTATTGGACTTATGTTCTGGCATGGGATTTGAGACAGTGTTTGGCTTTTTGAGGGGGAGCGGGAGTGTTCCATCTTCAATGAGATCTTGAACTTTGTGCTTGAGACGGATGCAATTGTTGGTATGATGGCGGGGCATTTGGTGGTAGGAACAGAAGGCATTGGGATTATGATTTGGAGGAAGTACTTTGGGTGGCTCACGAGGCTCTAGTGGTTGGATGGCGCCTTTTTCGAGGAGCTTTTTGTAGACTGTGGTTAAGGGAAAGGGAAATTGGTAGAAATTTCTCGCTTGCCGGGTCGGCTGGGCTGCTATCTGGTTAATAGGCTCGGTTTTGATTGGCTTGGAGTTTGAGGAGCTGGCCTGGGTATGGTTGTATTGGTTGGTTCCGAACAGGGTATTGCTATTGCCAGAGTAAACTCGTTTAGGCTTGGCAGATTCTCCTTTCTCAAATATACCGGTTCTGAGTGCATCTTCGACCGCAAGGCCGGCTTCGTAAAAAGTCCTGAAGTCAGCGGTGGTTTGAAAAACCACCAGGTGCTTTGCAAAACCTGGTGCCAAGTTCTTCGTGATGATTCTCATCTGTTCTTTCTCTGAGGGTCGATCTATCATCTGAGATGCTTTCCCTCTCCATCTCCTGATAAAGTCAGCAAAGGACTCGTTTGCTCCCATCTTGGTTGCATCCAACTCTCGAATGGTCATCTCGAGCTGAATGTTGTAATTATACTGAGCCATGAAGGCTGCCCCAATATCCTCCCAACTTCCTTTCTTTGAAATGTCAAGATTCAAAAACCATCGCCGTGCTGGCCCTGTTAGAGTCTGCTGAAACATCTGACCCATGGCATTCTTTTCAATGTTATACATGGACAGGGTACCCATATATGTTTGTAGATGTGCCCTTGGATCTCCATTCCCATCAAACTTTTCCCAGGTTATAGGCTTGAATCCATCCGGGAGTTTGGCGCCGGGAAATAGACATAACTTGTCCATGTCAACACCCGTGGCAGCTACTTTCTCTTGCTTCTAGACCGATTCTTCAAGTTTAGCAACTTTTGCCATCATTGCTTCCAAATTCGGATTCTCTTGTGGTGGCGGATTCGGTGGCGGTTGCTCCCCCGGACCTTCCGGTGGCCTGTTCTGAAGAGTTATTCCTTGTATCAAAAGTAGTAATTCAGCCATCTGACTATCACTGTGTTCTCGTTGTTCTTCTAAGGCTAGCTTGAGAGCTTCGATCTCATTTTTGTTTGACATATCTGCAGGATTTGCTAAATCTAACTGTATCGCTTTTGACTCAGTTCGAATTAATCGTTGTTTGGGAGTTCTAGTCCAACTAGGTACGGTGTTTTTCTCGCTCTTACCAATGATTGAAACTGATAGTAGAAACAAAATGAATTTAGTGACTGGTGCAAAGAATGCTATGTGCCTGAATTTATGTACAAATGAAAGAATGATGCATGATGTGCAATGCAATCACAGTTTTGTAAAGGATTGCCCAATTTTCAGTGCTCTGTTGCATTTTTTATTTTTGCAAAATAAAGGCCGAACCTTTAGGGGTTGCCTACGTATCTCGTTGCGGAGGAATCAGGCCATGACGTAGTTCGGGACTACAACTGGCTCTCTCCCTCAATCAACGAGAAAATTCAACATTTTTGGAAAGTACAAACTGACTCAAGTGACATAAAGAAAAGTACAAACTGACTCAAGTGAAATAAAGCAAAGTACAGACTCGATAAAGCTCAAACTGTCTTGAGCTACAAAAGATAGACTTGATAGACTCGAAAGGGCCCTGCAGGCTAGATTTGTTGACAATTGGCTTGCTGCTGATCCTTGGTCCGACTTAGTTGCTGGATTTGCTCAGGGAGCATTCTTGGCTTGGTTTTTCTTGCTTTGCTTCCTTGCTCGGTTTTGGTTGCTTTGGTGGGTTCTCCAAAGCATACATTTTCTTGAGCTGTTTGGGGGACAAACCATCATTCAGAAGGATACAATCTTCAATGCAAGCTTCACAGTCACACTCATCCCAGTATTTATGTCCTGTCACTGGGTCTTGGAAGTAGTAGACTGGTGTGCCGTCTGGTTGGAAGTATTTGACTGGTGCCATGATGTCTGTATCATCATTTTCTTGCTCCATCATGACAGTGATTTTGTCGGGGATATTCTTGGTTTCATCATCCGCGGGGAGGTGGAATTCCCAACCTTGACCATTCTTGCTTTTGGAGTCGTCCCATTGGAGGGTTAAGCCTGGTTGATCGGACATGGCCAGCTGGTGAAGCAACCCTTCAAGCTTGTCTTTGTCTGGGGCTTCATTTCCAATCTCTTCACTTCCCACTTCTTCAAGTATCCACACCAGCGCACCATGACGGATAGCAAATGTGGACTTGAGTTTCTTGCTTCCAGATTGATTACTCATTTTTGGTTACAGACTCTGATAACAGAAATACAACATTCTAATTATTAGGAGGGAATGAGCCAATCGCAGCATTCTTGAAAAATAGTTTGTTTATTTGACAGAGCATCCAATCATTGGGATAATCCTTCTTATTGCTGTGGATGGGAGGATGTGACAACCTAGGGTAAAAGCTATCATGTATGTGCATGCAAGACAGGCAGACAACAAACAGTAAGCAGTAAGCAATTAAGCAGTTAACAGGATATATCACATAATCTTTACCTGTGGGCCCCTGTCCTAGGTTGGAAGGTTCTAGGTTAATTATATGCAAAGGCCGGTTTTGGTTTAGGGGGTTTCCCAGACTAGAGCCAATATTTGCTTCCCAGTGCCAAGTGTACTGCATGGCAAAGGTCGAACGGCAGGCTGACTCATCATGGTCCAAGGTTGCTGAGCATCCGGGGATGTCCTAACACCAGCGAACTGGGTAGGGTAACCAAGACGCAGCAGCGGGGCTTATCCAACATCGATGCAAGTGATGCAAAAGTTTGGCAATAAAATTGTTTTCCAAAAATCCCACAAATGTTTTTCAAGTTTGGCTCTCTTTCTTTTTAAATTAATCAAAATCTTGAAATTTTACTCACGCAAACAACCGAGAAAGCTCCAGTCCAGACTGATCGGGCTTTCACCCTGACATCAATCCTTTCTAGTACAGCGTGAAGCACGTACTTGGTGTCAAGCTTTCAAAGGGTCATTTTACGAGCGTAAAATGTCAAAATAAAGATTAATTTTTTAAAAAAATATCGATCCCCAACGGAGTCGCCATTTTGTGGACGGTCGATTTCCACCGGTAGGTTTTCGAAACGATTCGAAAAATAGATAGAGTCGCCACCCGGGTTTTTGGAAAATGATTTGGGACCCGAGGAACCAATTTGAAAGATGATTGAGAAAATGATTTATAAAACAATTTGGGAACCAGAGATTCGTTTCGGATTCGGGAGCTAGGTTACGAACGGGGAAGGGTTTTAATGCACCCCGTTTGCCCGATTAAAAATCGGTCTCTACTAAACATTTGTGGGGATTTTATAGAAAACATTTTATTGCTGAACGTTAACAGATAAATACTTCAAATCAAACAAAGCAGACGATAATAATGAAAAAACAAATAACTAATACGTAATTTACAATAAACATGCGAAAATCCAAACCTCAAACTGTTCATGCAAGGCTTTGTTCAAAATTTTGGATTTTACCAGAAAAGTATGCCGCGCGGCACACTAGGTGTACCGTGCGGTACAGGAAGTGTGCAGTATGACACTGTTCATCGGTCAACGGTCAAATTTTCAAAAGAGCACCGTACGGTACTCCAAATGTACCGTGCGGCACAGTAAGAGTACCGTGCGGCACTACTGGCTGCACAATAGTTTGAAACTTTGGTTTTTCGACATGATCAAATATAAGCACATGCACGGCATGGTATAAGATTAAAAATGAACTACTTTGAAGAAGAAAACAGTGTGCTTGAATAAGGGATGTTCCTCCTCGTTAAACCGCTCCGTACGAGGCGATGTTTTCACCGTACGACGCGACTGGGAAGTGTTAAATCAAACTGGTTTTAATGTGTCATGGGCATACCAAGCATGGAAGTGATATTGGAGATCACCCCATACTCGGTACCCCTCCCCTCAGGGTACCAAACTTAAGAAATTTGGCGAAACGGGATTATACCTCGGTTTTGAACTTTCAGATTGAAATACTTATGAGACCTTCTGAACTTGATTTGAACTCCCTTTGGCCTCTTGCTTCAATCAGGTATTGTTACAGAGAGGGTTGAGGGCTTGAATTTGAACAAGCTTGGAATGACGACCTCACGGCTTTGGAACCGAAAACAGGGGGTTGGGTTTTTTGATTGGGATTTGCTTTGGAGAGGATTAGGCTGATTTTCTGGGGTTTGTTGGTAGTAATGAGGGTGGTTTATGACAGAGATGGAGTTTTTGACAGGGTTTATAGGTGGGAACTCATGGTTTTCTGCATATTTTTCGATCTTCTTTCTTCGATCCCCTTTATTTCATTGGAATCAATCGAAATTTATAGGGGACGAAGGAACTTGATCTTCAAGTTTACTTGGTCTTCACTTATGGTGATGATGGCTCTAGAGTAGCCTTCCCTCCTTGCACGAAACCATGATGAGCTGAAGAAGCGAATTCGTCAACATTTGAGCTGCTGGGAACTCTGCAAAAGCTGTGTGATAAGTGACAGTGCCATACGGCACATAAACTGTGCCGTGTGGCACACTTTCTGTGCCGTGCGGCACATCTGACCGCCAAAATTCAAAAATTTGCCGTACGTGACTCTGGCTGTGCCGTGCGTGAGAGATGAGTACCGTGCGGTACTGTCAACTGAGTTGACTTGGGGAATTTCAATCCGAGAGTTCTTCCGGGCATTTCCTTTCATCTTTGGGGATTAAGATGTACGTGAACGTCCCATTTTGGGGTGTCTACACTCATTTATACCTATGTTGGCGGGATGTGCCAGTACTCTCATTTTCCCACCCCGGCGGGTTGTGCCGAGGACCACGCACTTTTTTCTTTTCTTTCTTTTTATTTTGTCCTCCCTGGGGTATGCCCCTTGTAGGCTGTACATTCCCTTAACCCCTTTTAATTTCAAGCTAATTTATCCAAAAAAAAAATCCAGTACTAACTTAAGCATCGGAGGGCCTTTGCCGACGAGAGGCAAAGGTGCTCTAACCCTTGTCTGTCTTGCAGATCTAGGGTTCCGACGAGAAAGCACATGATCAAGATCTTACGTGGATTTTATCCCCGTACAATTGACGCCGTATGTGGGAAACGCTTACGAAAAGCTTTGTTTCCTTTAAAAAGATAAACAATGGTGATATCAGAACCTGTTTTACGCACTCTACGACGAGAAGATGTGAAAGATGATGGTGAAACCACTCCTATGCACATTACAAGAAAGAGTGCAAAGGTGGACGGAACCCCTGTAGTTCTGAAAGCACCACAGAAGAAGCCTGCTGCCAGGAGATTCAACATGGGTGTAGACACCCCAATTTGAACCCATGAAAGTCCTTGGCATCCCCGATGATGAATATGCCTGATAAGAGCACACGGAGCTTGATTGTGAACTTGAAAACCCCTCCTAAACCTTTCCAAAATAAACCCAATCTTGCACCACCTTCTAGTACACTCAAAACCCTCTTTTTCGATATATAACGCGTCCCAATCCATTTTGAAATGAGGGAGATATGCCCATTTTACCGAAACGATTCATTCTTCCGACCTTCTGAGGGTAAAATGGTCACATATTTTGATGTACAAATCATATTGGGTTCAAACCACTTGGGTTAGAAAGTAGACTTGATAAGCTTTCCAACGCTTCAAACCATGCGCAAAACGGAGTTCGGTAGCACCCGGAATGGCCCCGCGAAGTTTAGAATTTTGTGTTGTCTCGCCATCCAGGCGCCTGGATTCACCTATTCCAGGCGCCCGGAC
Organism: Vaccinium vitis-idaea; assembly: GCA_963854785.1. Lineage (NCBI taxonomy): Eukaryota > Viridiplantae > Streptophyta > Magnoliopsida > Ericales > Ericaceae > Vaccinium > Vaccinium vitis-idaea. The sequence goes on along the minus strand of OY978218.1, from coordinate 20,243,473 downwards.
TCAATCCAGGCGCCTGGATTGCCTTAATGCAGGCGCCTGGACTCTTTCCAGATACTTGCTGCCCAAGGTCAAGTGAGTGGGGAGGAGCGTCTTGAGGATCTTTCAGGGATTTTTCTGCAGAATTCTGTTGAGAGAGAGTAGGGTATTTTGGTGGACTCCTACCTTGACCCCTATTTGACCCCTAAGCCATCTAATGGCCCTTTTTGGACCTTCCTTTGGCTATAAATACCCACCTCTCCTCCTCCATTGAGGAGGATCAGCTCTCACCTCTCTCCCCTACTGTTATTCTGCCCAAATATTTCCAGAAACTCATCCCCAAACTGATCCCTCCATTTTCAACCATCAAAACTCAATTTTCCCCCATTCTAAGTCCAAAAACTCACTTGATTCTACCCATTTTTCATCATCCACAATCAAATCCCCAATCAAACCACCTATAATCAGTTTGATACACTTCCAATAACCCAAAATCCAGCCCATTCAACTACCAAACATTGTCCAAAAATCAAACTCAAGTTCATCAATCAAAGCTTTTCAAGGTAGTTTTTCTACCAATGTGCTCAAGTAGGCCCTGAGGGGGACTCAATCAAGCTCTCTTTGGTCATCTATACCAGTGGGGGGTTTGAGAGAGGGTCGAAAATCATCAAAGGAGAAAAACCAGTTTGTGCATCAGAGCCCAATCCAGGCGCCTGGATCATCACCTTCCAGGCGCCTGCATTGGGTCCAGGCGCCTGGATCATCACCTTCCAGGCGCCTGGATCCCCTTTTCCATTATCATGTTTTCTGTTTTCTTTCATATTCTGATTAACTTTGGTTCATCATTTGCATGCCATGATCCTCATTTAATTACATTTCATGTTCTGATCCTCATTTAAAAGTCCATTTGAATAACATTTTCAAGATCTTCTAAACATTTAGTAGAGACCGGTAAATATGCCGGGCGTGTGGGGTGCTTTGAATTCCTTCCCCTCACGTAACCTAGCTTCCGGACCCGAGAAATCTCATTTTAAAGACCGGTAAAGTATTTTCCATTTCAAGGGCAAAAGAGTCATTTTTCAAATGGTTTCTCGGGTAAAGTCCTCAAATCCGGGTGGCGACTCCATTCAATCAATCAAAACCATTTTCCAAACCGCAACCGTTTTCGTGGGCTTGCCTCCGCGGGGTGTTCACAATGGGGCATATCCTTGAGATTCCATAGTTCAGGGATACACGCCTGGTAACTCATAATTCTCCGAGATCAGGCAAGCGACGAAGGCGCTCAAGGACGCCACCAAAAAGAAATAGGGGAGTCTTTCCCCGTCATGAGAGGAGGAGAAGCCCCCCGAGTAGGGAAAACCTCAGGCGGACACGGAATCAAGAACGGGAAGATAGCCTCGACTGGAGGGAACATGAGGCAGAAGAGTTGGCATGAGAGGTCACTCGACGTGAAAAAGAAATTCAGGATTTGAAAAAACAACAACAAGAGAAGGAGAAAGACTTAGGAGTCATCACCATGATAATGTCTCTACTGTGAGAAGAGCCTCTCCACGAAAAAGGAGAGAAAGGAGCCCTTCCATTGAGAAAAAAGAGAGGACGAAACATGCTAGGGACAGATACAAGAGATCTGGTTCCAATGAGCATACCCCTGAGCAGTATGTGAAAAGAAGGGATCTAGGCCAAGCTGAAGGAGGTCCCAAAACCGCACGAGAGGCAGCTAAGGAAGCCCTAGGCCAGATCTCTAAGTCACCTCTAGCCCACTGGATCCGAGCAAAAAAAACTCCGACCAGGGTTAAACACTCTACGTTTATACCCTATGAGACCAGTACAGACCCAGTGGCTCACATTCAACACTATCAACAGGCCATGTTCATGCACAAGCAAGACGATGCCTTGATGTGCAAAATGTTCCCGTCCAGCTTAGGGAAGGTGGCCTTGAGTTGGTATCATAAACTCCCAGAAGGATCAATCCTGTGCTGGGCCCAGTTAGCCAAGGAGTTTACTGCTCGGTTCCTACTGAGTCGAGCAGCTCCGAAGACGTTCGATGCGTTAACCTTTATGAGACAGAGGGATGACGAGACTCTACGACAATACTCTAAGCATTATTGGGAAACTTTCAACGAGATTGAAAACTGCAGTGAAGAATATGCTTTGGCAACATTCAAGACAAAGCTTACCTATGCACAGTAAGCTACGAGAATCACTTACCATGCATCCGGTAAAAACTGTGGCCAAATTTATGGAAAGGATTCAGGAACATGCATGGGTGGAGGATGATATCCTGCAAGCTGGAGGGAAGATCCAGCTTCCAGAAAAGAAAACGGTAGAATCCAAGGTGTATAAGAAGGAATACACGACGGGAACCCAGAGAGAGGAGGGCCACAAGATGCTATACAGGATAAAGAACGAGCCATGGTTCAAAAGGGCCCCTAAGATGACAGGGAACCCAGAGAGGAGGAGGGCCACAAACCAACATTGCAGTTTCCATACGGACTAGGGTCACATGACTAAGGACTGTGTGGAATACAAGAAGTTCCTGGACGAAAAGGTGGCGGAGGGCCATCTAAAGGAATTTTTGGTTGGTGACCAAAAGGATGTCGATCTAATAGAGGAGATGGACTACGAGAAAGGTCCAAAGGGGACAATCCATATGATACATGGAATGGTTGCCCCATATACAAACAATGAAATAAGGCACATCCAAAGGGTCAATAGACAGGTGAAGCACGTCATCAAGCTCAGCACGAAGAGGCCGAGGACTGAGGGAGTAATGGAGACTCCCATTACCTTCACTGATGACGATCTAGATGGGGTAATAGTACCCCATAATGATGCATGGGTGATTATCCTACGAATAGGGGAGTATGACGTGGAAAAGATCCTCGTAGATCAAGGAGCTAGCACAGAAATAATGTACTATCATACTTTAAAAAAGATGGAGCTCCCACCGAGCTTGCTGCAGAAGTGTCTGGTCCTTTTGGACAGCTTCAGCGCACAGACAATATGGCCTATGGGAAAGGTCACACTGCCTGTCCGAGCAGGGTCAATTGTTCTTAAAACTGACTTCTTGGTGGTAGACTTGCCATCCTCCTATAACGTGATTATAGGGAGAACTTGGATGCACAAGATGAAAGCCATCCCTTCCACCTACCATCAGAAAATCAAGTATCCAGGCACAGACGGTATTGAATGCATCAGGGGTAACCAAAAGATGGCCGACCAATGTTTTAACATGGTCCTGAAGAAGTCTCCAAAGGCTGCGCTTGTCCAAACGATTGAGGTCCCAGAGCAAAATTCAGATCAAAGAAGACAAAATTCAGATCAAAGAAGACGATCCAGAAAAATACTTCCTTGTCGGCGAAACACTGGCTGAGCAGGAAGAGAAAGATTTGATTGGCTTTTTACAAGATCACATTGACATCTTTGCATGGACGCCCCAGAAAATGTCTGGGATAGACCCTGAGGTAAGGTAATATGCCACCATTTGAACGTAGACCCCCGGCACAAGCCGATAGTGCAGAAGGCAAGGAGGTCGGCATCACAGCACGCAGACGCTATGATAAAAGAAGTAGATCGGCTGTTCGAATCGGATGCCATACGAGAGGTGAGCTATCCGGAGTGGCTGGCTAACACTGTTGTGGTCAAGAAGAAAAACGGGAAGTGGAGAGTTTGGGTGGATTTCACTAGCCTCAACAAAGCATGTCCTAAAGAAAGCTTCCCACTTCCCAGGATTAATCAATTAGTAGATGCCACGTCAGGCTATGAGAGGATGAGTTCCCTTGATGCATATCGAGGATATCATCAAATAGCTATGTACAAGCCCAACCAAGAGAAAACATCTTTCATCTCGCCAAGAGGTCTCTACTGTTACAAGGTCATGCCGTTTGGGCTAAGGAATGCTGGAGCGACTTATCAGAGGTTGGTTACTAAGATGTTCAAAGATCAGCTCGACAAGACCATGGAAGTCTATATAGATGATATGGTGGTGAAAAGCAAGGTGAAGCCTGATCACCTTGCCGACCTAAAGGTGACTTTCAACATTTTGAGAGAATTCAAGGTGAAGCTAAATGCCTCAAAATGTGCTTTTGGAGTCAGCTCGGGGAAATTTCTAGGACACTTAGTGACCAAGCGGGGGATTGAAGCCAACCCAGATCAAATTACCGCGCTCCAAAACTTCCAAATCCCTAAGACCACGAAAGAGGTCCAAAGACTAACAGGGGTGGCAGCAGCTCTAAACCAATTTATCAATAAATCCTCAGATTGTTGCAGGCCGTTCTTCTAGCTTCTGAAGAAGAGAGAAGGATACGAATGGGGAGCCGAGCAAGAGACAGCCTTCTAGGAGTTAAAAGCCTGCCTATCTTCCCCTCCCCTCCTCTCTACTCCAGAAGCAGGGGAGCGGTTGATATTGTATTTGGCGGTATCTGAGCATGCCGTTAGCTCGGTCCTCCTATGAATAAAGGGGATAGAGCAGGCTTCAGTCTACTTTGTAAGCAAAACTCTATTAGATGCAGAGACGCGATACTTACCATTGGAAAAACTGGTATATGCTCTTGTCATAGCTTCAAGAAAGCTACCGCACTACTTTTTACAACATCCCATCACAGTATTCACAGAATATCCGTTGAGGGCTCTACTACGTAAAGCAGACTTCTCTAGAAGGATCTCAAAATGGTAGATAGAATTGAGCCAATTTGACCTTGATTATCAGCCCAGGATGGCAATCAAAGGCCAAATTTTGGCTAATTTTGTAGCTGAGTTCACTCCAACAGTAACTCCACCACCACCAACTCTTCAGGAGAAAGAACAAGGAATCAATCATCTCGAGCAGCCAATGAGAGCGGCCAGTCTGGATCCTGAGGAATGGAGGCTTTATGTTGATGGGTCAGCCTGCAGCAAAGGATCAGGAGCAGGAGTTGTGTTTTTTTCTCCAGATAGATTGGTACTGGAACAAGCAATGCGATTGGGGTTTAGTGCCACCAACGTGGCAGAGTATGAAGCTTTGCTTGCTGGACTTAGGAATGCCATGGAACTCAAGGTAAGTAAGTTAAGTATATTCTGTGATTCACAATTAGTTGTTAACCAGCTTTCAGGAGAATATGCTGCGAAAAGCGAAAAGATGTCTGCGTACTCAGAAGCAGCCAAGGATTTGCATGACAAATTTGATAGAGTCCACATCCAACAAATCATCTCGGGCCAGAATGCGCATGCAGACTCACTAGCTTAATTGCTTGGGGTCAGCAATAAAAACAGAGTACCGCCGCACGGTGGTTGTGGCTTACTTGAGTAAACCAAGCATTGGCCGAGCAATAGAGATGGTTATGGAGACCGAGCTAGGGCCAAGCTGGATGGATCCAATAGTGGCATACCTACGAGATGGAACTTTGCCAGAAGACAAGAGGGAGGCACACGAAATCAGAACAAAGTCTGTACGCTTTTGGCTCTCCCCAGAAGGTAAGCTTTATAGAAAATCTTTCCTTGGCCCATACTTATTGTGTGTACACCCAGCTTTGGTCTAGAAGTTCCTCCATGAGATCCATGCTAGGACATGTGGAGGACACACTGGTGGAAGGTCTATAGCCCACCGAGCAATATCCCAGGGGTACTGGTGGCCGTACATGCAAGAAGATGCAAAGGTCTTTGTCAAAAAATGTGAAAAGTGCCAGAGGTATTCACCTCTTATCCGAGCCCCAACAAAGGATCTCCTTCCCCTAACAAGCCCGTGGCCATTTGCACAATGGGGATTGGATATCGTGGGTCCTCTCCCCATGGCAACAGGGAAACAAAAATTCCTACTCATTGGCACGGATTACTTCACTAAGTGGATAGAGGGCGAAGCCTTGGCAAAAATCATAGAGGCAATGGTAGAAAAATTTGTCTGGAACAAGATCATCACACGATTTGGAGTACCTTACTCCATCATCTCAGATAATGGGTCCCAGTTCGGCAAGAAGTTCAAAGCTTTCTGTGCTCTGTACGGCATCAAAAACTACTATTCAACCCTAGCTTATCCACAGAGTAATGGGCAAGCAGAGGCTTCAAACAAGACCATCCTTAAGAGTCTTAAGAAGAGGTTGGAGAGTAAGAAAGGGAAATGGCCGGACGAGTTGTCAGCTATACTCTGGGCATACAGGACTACTCCACGGCGATCTACGGGAGCGACGCCATACTCCCTGGCTTATGGAACAGAGGCAGTAATTCCATTGAAAATTGGCTTGCCGACCAACCGCACTGCTCTTGTGGAATCAGGAGGCAATGATAAAGCCCTAGCCGAGCAGCTTGACCTTGCCGAAGAAAAGAGAGAATGTGGACTTGTCACCTTGGCAGCATACCAGGAACAGCTACGAAGGAGCTACAACAAGAAAGTGCAACCAAGGGAGTTTAAGGTGGGAGACTTGGTCCTAAGGAGGGTCTAGACCAACACCAAGGTATCCTCCGGCGGGAAGCTTGGGCCGAACTGGGAGGGCCCATATAAGATTGTGGGATTGCAGGCATTGGGGCCTATCGTTTGGTCGACCTGGACGGAGACCCAGTACCACGGCCATGGAATGTCCAGAACCTAAGGAAGTTTTTTCAGTAATTCATTTTTTTCTTTTTATTATTACGAATGTAGTCACATCTTTCACATTTATCTCTTAGTTGGGATTATGAATAGAATCGCAACTTTAGATTTTTTGCAATATTCCTTTCTTTTGATTAATAAAATTCTTTTTTCTCCTTATGATTGTGTTTAATATGAACCAAAATCACATCAATTTTGTTTCCTACTGGGGAGCAGAGGGCGAGAGCATGCCCTGACATTTAAAGATTATAGTCGAGTACGAAGAAACTCAGTTTGAAATTTTGTAAGTACGAAAAAACTTAGTTTTGCAACGATTATTGCAAAAAGTCCAGTACAAAATACTTGGAAAAGTTTATCTAAGTGCGAAAAAACTTAGTTTTGCAACGATTATTGCAAATAGTCCAGTACGAAATACTTGGAAAAGTTTATCTAAGTATGAAAAAACTTAGTTTTGCAACGATTATTGCAAAAAGACGTTTAAGTACGAAACACTTAAACAATTAAAAGCACGAAAAGCTTAGATTGCAATGATTAATGAACGGCAAAGAGTGTTTTGAGTAAGAAGATACTTCATCATACATAAGAGCAGAGCTAAGTACCAATAAACTTAGTAAAACATTAAGTACGAGCAAATTTAAGTACAAAACTTAAAAGTATCCGAACCCACACACGGCAGTACGGGCCACGCAGGGCCGAGCAAAGCAATATTGTGGACGCAGCTCCGGAGGGATATCTCGATATCGATTCGGAGTCGCCACCCAGGTTTTAGCGGATTGTCCCCGAGGAACCAAACTCGATTAACTCGTGCCTCATTCAATAGATAAGGATTACTGGCCCGTCATCACCATACTATCTTTGGTTCGGGAGCTCAGTTACGAGAGGGGAAGGGTTTTACGGCACCCCCCTCGCCCGGTTCGAAGACCGGTCTCTACTTGAGTTTTGTGGTATTACGCAAGAAATGTTTATAACTCAACTTTGAACAAGAACGGGGAATGGGGGATGGGAGCCAAATAACAACATTGAACATGACAAAGGATTACAGTGTATGCTTGTGCGTTATGATCTACATGAGTGATGATGACGATGGATAAACATGAACTACAAATGACAATAAGCAGCAGGAGAATGACATTAGTATACATTAAACAGAAACTGCAAGCTGGAAATAACATGAACAATACACAAAACAGGCTAAACCAATTTGATCCATTGACAGGAGCTTGAGCGCTCAAGGTGTGAGCTTGAGCGCTCAATCCCCTCTCACCCACACCTGCTTATGATGCTTTTGATGATTCTGGTTTGATGAAAACAAGATTTGATCCTCATTATTTGTTTAGAAACAGCATTTGGATCATTGAACAGAATAGCACAATCACATGATCATGGGTTTAAAACTTGTTCATGGACCAAGATGAGGCAACTAGTATGACAGGAATGAAGTCTCAATGTTTTAAAACTTTGCAGAATACTCAAAATGCCAAAAACAAGTTGAAATAAGAGAATGATTTGAATGGCTCAGAAGACAGTTTGAGCGCTCAAAGGGATGCATTGAGCGCTCAAGGCATCTCCTGGATTTGAGTGTTTCTGCAACATACTGCCCTCATCTGGACCACAAACTAGTTCAACATGATATATGATGATACATAATGTATTGAAATTCCTCCAACATGAATAAAATAAACTTGAGGTGTCCACATGAATGGAGAGTAAGCATTGGACCACACATAAGCATGATTAGAGTGAGGGGGAGAAGAGATCAGGTTGGCCTAGCCAAACATCAACACACACACACACACACACCCCGATATTAGGTTGGCTTAGCCAAACATCAACACACACACACACACACACACCGATATTAGGTTGGCTTAGCCAAACATCAACACACACACACACACTCCGATATTAGGTTGGCTTAGCCAAACATCAACACACACACACACTCCGATAAATTGAAAACAGAACACAGAACTAAAGTAGATAAGATTCAAATGCAAAACAGAACAGAGTTTGAGCGCTCAAAGTGGGGGTTTGAGCGCTCAGACCCTTTTGCCTCAATATTTTCAAAAGTTGATTTTCTTCATTTCTTGGACCTTGTAAGCTCATAGAAGGTACATAAAACCTCCATGAACTTACTGGTCTCCCTCAGGTTGACCAAAACGTGATTTTTCACATGTTTTTCTACCTTTTGGTTTTGATTGGGGCTTGAACTTGGGGTTTTGATGGATGATTGAGTAGTGGCTTAGAATATGGGCTTGAGTTGAGGTATTTTGGACAAAGGAGTGTGAGTGTAGGGCTGATTGAATGATTGATTGAGTGGATGATGGAGTATTTGAGCTTAAAATGGTGATTTTGGCTTGGATGAGGTGGGTTTTGATGGAAGAGCTAGGTTTGGACGAAATTGATGGAATGTATGGGCTGTAAATGGCTTATTAGAGTGAGAGAGGGGTTGTTGTAGTTGGTTTCTCAATGACCCATGTGTTGTAGGCCTTTTAAAGAAGGTTTTTGGGTGTTTTGGAGGTTGAAGATGATGGAGGATGGTGGCTATGGAGGAGAGAGAGGCTAAAATGTGATTGAAGTGATGAGAGAGAGTGGGTTTGATCTGATGGGGGATGTGAGAGAGAGATAATCAGCCAAAGATCCTTAAACAATGGGTGGAGGGTGGTTTATATAGAGAGAAATGGGGGGAATTTGCAATTTGCAATTCAAGTTGGGGAGGGAATGTTATTAGAGGGATTCTGGCGTGAAAACGAAGCTGTAGAAACCAGGGGGAGCCCATAGTTTAGGTGGAAAACCAGCTGAAAAATGCTTTGAAAATTTCTGGTTCGCGCATGGTTTGAGCGCTCAAAGGGGGCTTTGAGCGCTCAAAGGTCTGCACAACAGACCAAACTTTAAAGGGCTGCTCTGGGTGCTACCAAACTCCGTTTTGTGCGTGGTTTGAAGCGTTGGAAAGCTTGTTGAGTGTACTTTCTAACCCAAGTGGTTTGAACCCAAGATAATTTGTACATCCAAGTGTGTGACCATTTTAACCTCAGAAGGTCGGGAAAACAAGTCGTTTTGGTAAAACGGGCACATCTCCCTCATTTCAAAACGGATTGAGACGTATTATATATCAATAAAGAGGGTTTTGAATGTACTAGAAGATGGTGTAGGCTTGGGTTTATTTTGAAGAGCATTTTGGATGGTTTGACGGGTATTTTGGTCATTTTGGTTGGTTTAAGGTTGTTCTAGGAGGGTTTAAAATGGTTTAGGGTGGTTTGGTAAGTTCAAGCCTTGTTCTTAGCCTCAAGGTATGCACGATTGGTCTATTTCGTCATCGGGAATGCTTGATAAGTTTCTCGGGTCAAAATCGGGGTGTCTACAGTTGCCCCTCTTGGATGAAACTCCATACCACTTTTTGGTATGAGTTGCATTCAAGACAGAGACATCCCGATCCTTTCCCAAGCCTTTCTCAAGTTGCAAAGAAAAACATTGAAATCACGGTCGCGCCACTCGGGCTGTCAAAATCGGGGTGTCTACAAATATAAAAACAAACAAAGGCATTAAGCCTCTTCACTGAGCCTTGCTGCATCAGTGGCAAGAGTGGAGTTAGGGTTTTCACCTTCGGCAGTAGCCTCCGTAGTACCAACATCACCTCCCTGAATGGTGAGATCAATGATGGCCTCAGTAGGCTGGGGCTGCTCAAGAAGGGGCTCAGAAAGAGGATGAGCATCAATTTGTGCAGAGGCATCTGGATAAGTGTTGGGAGATTGGGCTTCGAACTGCTGCTGAGCTGCCAAGGCATCCATCTGGCTGGATAGCTCCATGTCAGTCCACATGGTGGAATCTTCAGGAAGTCCCATCTTAGTGCAACAACGCTTCTAGCTCGCCTCCCAGGTGGCGTCCTTGACCGCGGGCATCTAGGCCCTGTAGTTATTGGTGATCTCCAATACTGCTCAGTCGTACTCTGCTTCAGCTTTAGTCTGAGAAGCAGCCAGCTCCAGACGCAGATTTTGCTCAGACTCTTCGAATTGTCTTTTTTGTTCTGCCAGCTCAGCCCTCGCCCTCTCAGCCTCTTCCTTGGCCTCCTTCAGCAGTTGAGCCTGTGTAGCACTCTTTTTTTCAGCCCTTTCAACTGTCTTCTGGACAGAAGAAATCTCCCTCTTAAGCTCCTTTTCATTGTCCTTAGCCCTCTCGAGGCCTACTGAAGCCTTCTGCATGATCTGCGAAAGGGAACACAACTAGCAGTAAGGGAAAGTAAACATCAAGAGATAAATGCACAAGTGAGCAGTAATCAAACTTCGTACCTGTGGACGGCCCACCTAGATCGTGCGAAAAAGATTGTGATTGTTAGAGTCGCCACCCGGATTTGAGGTCCGAACCCGAGAAACCGATCAAAAATATGACTCATTTGCCCATCCGAAAAAGATTTCACTGATCATGGCAGAACCAAAGATTTCTCGGATTCGGGGGTTTGGTTACGAGAGGGGAAGGGTTTTACGGCACCCCTCTCGCCCGGTCCGTGAACCGGTCTCTACTCGACATTTTGTGGGATTTTAGAAATATTTGAAATTCAATTTATTCACATAAACAGGGGGATCGGGGACAGGAATCACATAAACAGTAAGAAAGTACAAAATGTAAATCTAAAGTGGATGCTTGTGTACATGATTTATATGAGAAATGATGATGATAGTAAAGTGAAATGATACAAATATTTACAAGGAATAATAAATTACAGAAAATATATAACAATTTCAGGAATTTTTATGAACATAAGGCCTAATTAAACTGCTTCACAAACTGGATCCCAGAATAGGGATTGAGCGCTCAAACCAGTGAAGTTGAGCGCTCAACCTCCTCAACCAGTTTGAGCGCTCAAGGCTCCTGAATTGAGCGCTCAAACCAATCCTTGGCCTCTGTGAAATTACACCTTTAACAACTTCTTTTTGAGATCAAACATTCATCAAAGGTTTTCCAGGAGAAACAGATAAGAGTAATCTGTTCGATCTCTTAAAGAAAAATGAAAAAAGAATGTAATTTCAATGAATTAACAAAGAAATGTTTCAAAATGGAGGAATAAGGGAGGAATCCAGGTCCTGAACACAACAACAATAACTCACACACATAATTAATATGCTAAATCACAGTCTATCATCAGAACAACAAACAATCAGGAAACTGCCCAAGAACAGCTTGAGCGCTCAAGTCAATGACATTGAGCGCTCAAGCCATAATCTGGCTCTTTGATTTTTGACCTTTAAACAAGCTTTTGATACTTCAATAATGATCATGAATACATGAAATGAAGATTTATGAGGTTGAACAGTCTCTGTTTTGCCCTAAAACATGAGATTTTCAAAAGTTTTGGATGTTTAATCCTCATAAAATGTTAATTTACACTCATGCATGTGATTTTGAGGTAAAGTAAACTGTTTTATGGATTACATGAGCATAATTAACTATTAAATGACGATCAAAACCAAAAGAAAGCACAAAAATCATCAAAACAGAAACTGTTCAGAACTGGGCTTGAGCGCTCAAGGCCTAAGGCTTGAGCGCTCAACCCCTGTTGAAGCTGCAGATTTTAAAAAGGATTTTGAACAACTTTTAGGCCTTTGTGGGTTCAATGCAAGTATACAAGACTTGCTTGAACTCACTAGCCTTCCTCAGAAGGATCAAAACAGTGAGCTCTTCACATGTTTAACTACCTTTTTGGAGTGATTGTGACTTGGACTTGATTTTTGGGCTTGAGGATGGAGGATTGTGGATGTTTTGGCTTGTCTTCTGGGTGAATTAGACAATGTGTGTGGTTGGTTGATGATCAAGGGCTGAATTTCTGGGTTTGATGAGTGGTTTTGTAAATGGTTTTGATGGTGGGAGAGTGGTTTTGTAGAGAGAGAGAGAGGAGATCGATTTTCTGGGTGGATTCCGGAGGGAAGGAGTGTGAGTGTTCTCTCTTCAAAACCAGGGGTGTTAGATAGTTTTATAGAATGAGTGGGAGGGAAGAGAGGAGAGAGAGGAAGTGGGTTTGTAGTTTAGGGGTAGTTTTAGGTGTATTTTAGGACTTAGTGGAGTATAATGTACGTATAAGGATCGTACAAAATCATCCCCAGACGCTCCCATGCAAGAAATCTCATGATGAGATACTCTGCAAGTTGCTGACTGGATCAGAGTTGAGCGCTCAAAGCCATGGGCTTGAGCGCTCAAGGTGCTTCTCAGGGGTTTGAGCGCTCAAGGCCTCAAGCTTGAGCGCTCAAGGTTCTTGGTGGCAGATTGATGGTTTGGCCTTGGTTCAACAATGCTTGGGTTGGTTTGGGATATTTTGGTTGTTTGGGTGGTGTTTGGTTGATTTTTGATCAAATTCAAGTCATTCTCACAAGTTCCAGGTAATTATGATTGATCCATTTCATCATCGGAAATGCACGAGCGTATCTCGGGTTCAAAATTGGGGTGTCTACAGTACCTTAGCACTCGATTGAAAAATTGACTTAATGAGTGCATCGTAAGAACAACTTTTCTCTCTCTCTCCATGTCGAGCGGGAGAAGAGCAGCTCTGGAGACTCCGAACGCCACATCAGCAGAAGAGATTTTATCAATCATGTTCAGAGGAGTACCATCAGGATGTGCAAGGACTGGGACCAAGGCTGCACGAGCGGTGGAGAGTTAGACATTGCTCGGGTTGAGCTCGAATCCCTAGTCCTTCTTCTTTGAAGGGGAGGCTGAATGTCCTGAGGACTCTCTACTGGCCTCTTATCCCTCTGCTGCTCGGGGAGAGACAGGGTCGAAGTTGGAGGGGGAATGATTGGGTTAACAGACGAAACGACACGAGAAGCACGTCAACTGAGGTTCAGCTCATCTAGTAAGCTGATCGGTTGCAAAGGCATGTCTCGGTCGGGAGAGGGGGAATAGCCAGAAGAGTCTGAAAACTGAGCAGATTGCTCAGCCAAAGAGCGAACGACTGCACGGAGATCGATTCCTCCTCCTTATTCTTCTTCTTCTTCTTCCTCTTCAATTACAACCCTTCTCGATGTGCTCGACTCCTGATCAGTTCGGACGACGATTGGGATGGCAGTAGGAATCTCAGGAACGTGAGCAAATGTGATTTGCTGCTGTAGATCTCTTGGGGCCCGAGAACGCCTAGCCCTTCTTTCAGAACGACCTCTGCGAGATCGGGTACCTCTTTGTTTAGCCGGTGGACGTGGGGCGACCAGTGGAGCTGTAAGGGGCCACGGATGTCTCGAGCGTGGCTCGCCCACTCTCCGGATCCCTCCCCAGTAGGAAGGAGTGTAGTCTAAGAAAGGTGAGAAGCTTGGCCTAACCCCACAGGTGTGGGCTCAAATCCGTCAAAGTAAATAGCTCGAGCAATATCCTCACGGTGAAGATTGCCATGGATTAAACGGCCGCCTTGGTTGAGATTGCTCGCTGCAAAACAACAGGAAACAGTACGGGAACGAATAAGTAGAAGATGAAGCAGGATATTTTCATAAGGAAGTATTAAATAATAAACACAAAACAACAAGGGAGAGGGTACTAACGTGGTTGGGCCGGGGCTGTGGGACAGGCGAAGCCAATGGTGTTCCCCTCAGCATCCCTGGGCTCCTAGTTGCTAGTGACCACCAGATAATCATCCCCTTCACCCTTCGAGGAATTGGGGAGATCTGTGATAAGCTTCTGCTCGGGGTCTCTAGCCTTGAAGTGGTAATTGTTGTCAGTAATGGGGACTACACTATATAGGTAGTGTAAATCCCAACAGTCAAGGTGCAGGCCAAGCAGCCTATTTAGGGCAACGGTGCCCATAACTACCCTAACGAAATTAGGGCATAGCTGCAAGGGATTGAGTCTGCACCTGTTACAGACTTCTCTGAAAAACGGGTGTAGGGGGAATCTAAGTCCACCCTCGACTATGAATCTCCTCGTTACTAGCGGGGTTAGAGGCCCACACATTGGGTACAACATTCTCTTCCATTGATGGTCCCCAAATATCAATCATACCACCATTCAACATCATGATCTCATTATTTTTCGGTATTTGGACGACCGGCACTGGCAGATTCTCATGTATGATGAAATCATATGGAGTGGACTCCAATCCTTCCACCATCTTGTCAATCGCGGCCTCACTCATCTATGGGCATCCTTCCCATAGTGGGAGAAGTGGTTTCAGATAAGTCTCATAAAAGAAGATCGGCAGCGTGCACTGATAGGCGCGCAATATCTCAAGATATAAGCGCCTAAGTAGGGCGAATTAGCGCATTAGAGGCGCGATTTATTTCATTTTCCACTTGATGCGGTGTTGTCCTTTGTTTTTGGTGTTTGTGTTCATTTTGTAGGAAACGGGCCAAAAGGAGCACGGGAAGTAGTCACAAGGCTTCGGGCATGCGGGGAACCGGTGGGACCCAAGCAAGGACGACCAAAAAGCTGAAAAGTCAATTTTAGAGGCTCGGTATCGATACATGTATTGTCCTGTATCGATACCGTGGGCATCATCTGCGAACAGAATGTCTGGGTATCGATACGTCTAAAAGCCTGTATCGATACCGACTAGCTTAAATGGGCCGGTGATTTTGCTACGTGTTTGGGCTTCGGGAAAGACATAAATACCTCTTTTTGAGGTCGAATTAGGGTTCCCAACTTTTGTTCTTCTTCCGTTTGAGGAGCCGACTTTTCCTTTGGAGATTTTCCTTTCAAGTTTTCAAGCTTTGTTCAATTACTCGCATTCCGGTAACTCGTTATTAATTCCCGTTCTTTAATAAAGTTATTCTTTGTTACTTGTTTAATTCGTATCTTTTGTTTATTTCGTATTCAGAAGCATGTTTCAATCTAGGGTTTTCTTCGCTTATTGCGTAAGCATGAGTGAGTAGTCACATCGAGTGCGGCTGCGGGGCGAGGGCGCCCACGTTGAGTCTAAACAATATTTCACCTTGGGGTCGAATTAAATCAATTTTCATGCAATTTTGGGAACTAGAAACTTCTCTAACGAACAACCCAAGCATTACCGGAATTCGAGTGTGCACGGAATCTGGTGACAGGTGGTGCGCATTCGTTAGAAATTCTTTCTCGTATTCTAAAATCAGTAAAAAGGATTAATTGTGGCCCGAGTAAGTATTGTTTAGGCCAGGCGCGGACGCTGGGTTCCCACAGCTGTGCTCTCCTTATTAATTCGCATTCGAACAGTTAAATTAGTTCAGTAGTTAATTAATTAATTTCATAAAATCACAAAGGGTGGCTACCTAAGAGCCGTTTCAAAGTTCACAACCCGAGTTTTTAGTTAAGCACTCTCCGCCGTCTCTGTGGATTCGATTCCGGTCTTACCGGGTATTATGCTACACCGGTCTCAGCCCTACGCTTGGGGCAACCCATTAATTTAGGTCTAGGATTTGGTCAAGCATTTTTGGCGCCGTTGCCGGGGACGGCAAGAGGTGTTAAGAATTCGGGTTAGTATCTTTGTGTTTTTATCTGAGTCAAATAAAAAAAAAAAAGTGTCTTTTGTTTTTAGCATCTTCTTGTTTCTAGGTTGAGTCGTCTGGAGTCAGTCGAGTGGTAAGTGTTTTGTGTCTTGAAAAAAAAAAAAAAAAAAAACTGATGGGCCTTTTTGATACCCCTGGGGAGTTAGAGCAACACCATAGTATGCTGTTGAGTAAATTTGCACAAATTAATGAACCCTATTGGAATTTTGAGAGCCAAGTAGGTATTCCTTCGAGTCAATCTGCACAAATGCAAAATTTTACTTGGGGTTATGAGAATATCCCTTCAAGTCAACCGGGTACCTTTGTGTCCTCTTGGGATCACGAGCATTACTCAAACATTTTTTCGAGTCAATTGGCACAAAGTCCTGAACCCTTTTGGGACTATGAGACCCACATGACCCAATTTGGCTCCTTTTTCCAAGACCCGCAAGGGTTTGATCCTTATTCTACGGGCCCACCCCCAGAGCTGACTTATCCCCCTCATGATGAGGAGCTTGATGAGATGGTACAGACTCTTGTACGATCGCAGATGTCTTTCACCGCAGAAACCACCCAAGCAATTGGTGACCTTAGGTCCCAGTTGACTCAACTCATAGAGGCTGTGGGACAAATCCATCAGGAGTGGGAGACATTTCCTTCTCCACCTCAAGTCAATAGAAGAGAGGAAGTCGACCCACTTGTCGTTGAAGGTGGGGTTGATGATCGTATGGAGGATTTTGATTCGTGGTCTGGAAGCTCCTCCGAGTTTGGAGGGGATGAGGAGTTTACTCCTAGGGAAGAGGAAGTAGGTCTGGTTAACGATGTTGAGGAGATGGACTTGGTCTTACCACAGTCCTCTGAATTTGGAGGGGATGAGGAGCTTACTGCTAGGGAAGAGAGAGAAGAGGAAGTTGACCCATTTGTCGTTGAGGGTGGGGTGGATGATGGTTTGGTGGAATCCTCTGAATTTGGAGGGGATGAGGAGCTAACTGCCCAATGTTTCACCCTTGAGTCTAATGTAACGGTCGATCCCCCTCTCATGTATCTCCCACTATTGATCCGCGCTGCCTACGTTTTCCTTTTGCGTTCCTATGAGTCTAGAGAACGAGGAGCTCACTGCCCTCTGGGTGATGGTCCGATCGGAAAATCTCCCACTGCTGAGGAGTGGGACGCTGAGCTTGATTATTTGCAGTCCTTAATGGACGAGCAAGATAGGAAGTATGGGTTTGAGAGTGAGTCTCTTACTTTTGGGGACCGGGATTTAGTTGAGGAAGTTTTGGTAGAAGAGTCCAAATCGACGGGAGTGGAACATATTGATTTTCTTGGTGTTGATGATAACGATTTTGTTTACCTTCCTTCTATTGCACATTATGTCCACTGCTCGAAACTTAATTTGGTTCCACGTGAGCACTTAGAGGCACTTCAATTTCTTAAAACAATTCGGCAATTGCTTTACTCGAAGTATTTTTTCTTGTGGTCTGGCCGAGTTCAGTTTTTAGTGAAAAGTTTAGCGTGGGGTGGTGCATTCATGGGATTCATCTTTGTGGATTTGATTAATTTTCGAATTCCACGTTTCAAAGATCTCTCTCTCTCTCTCTCTCTCTCTCTCTCTCTCTCTCTCTCTCTCTCTCTCTCTCTCTCTCTCTCTCTCTCTCTCTCTCCCTTAAAATTCATTCAAAAAAAAAATCAAAACATGATGGTCTTGTATAGCCACCCACTCTTCAATTCACGTTGGGGGATGGGGAGAAAAGTATGACACGTGAGACTGCGTGAATGTCTGGTGGTGTTCTTCATATTCTTTATTTCTTGTTGTGGCCCGGCTTCCACGAGCGGGCGGGACTGATGTTTTTTTTGCAGGGTGCACGGAGAGAGTACCCGAAATTCCTCATACATCGGCCGAGGTCATGGTGGTTGGCTGCCACCGAGAGGTCCAGTTCTTCCCCTTGTTATTTTATTTTGTGTGTCTCCATGCTCTGGGGACAGAGCACATTTCAAGTTGGGGGGAGGGTGTACTTCGCAACATGTTTTTGATTTACAAAAAAAATGTTTTTGATAAAAAAAAAAAACTTTGGATGCTTGGGTGTAACTATTCTTGGTTGATGACTGCTAATTCGGACTATAGGGGTTGTTGTGCGAGTCGAGGTCTCGATATGATTTCATGGATAGACTTAAGCTTGTGAACATAATGTTTAGGAAGCCTTTAGTTAGCCTGTTTCGTCTATAGTCGGATAGCGTTTGGTCATTTGGAAACATGCTCTCACACACACACTGTTCCACTTAAGTATTTACCAGTCTCGAGTTTGGTTCGTATGCCTTTGATATTGCGGTATGTTTTGACTTATAACTCCTTCCTAAAAAAAAAAAGAACAAGTTATGTGTGCTTTATTGTTAATGCTTATCCGGGCGTCCATTGAGTAGTAACCGGACAATCGGGGTATGCTCCCACCGTGTTGTTCGCATCAAAAGATGGATTGACCTTGTGAAGGCATTGGTTAAATTTGGTTAGTTGGATCTCAATAAAGCCTTTTTGACTTGAGCAATTAAGTCCGTAGGGGTCTCTTAAAACCTGGTGCTCTAGGGCCGTTTGGCTTGGGGATAGCCGACCCAAAGCTCGCTAAAGAGTCAACTAGAAAGCCCGAGAGATCCGGCATTACACAACCACACAAAAAGGAAAAAGAGAAGAAAAGAAAAGGGAAGGAGTGTGCTTAAAGAAATATTGGGCTATCAACGGTGTGGAATTATTCTCGAGATTGGTGAATTTCTATATGTGGTTTTTCCATACATGCATGCCATTTGAAAATTCTTTATCCGATCGTAGATGAGAGGATTAGTTTCTGTGCTAAGGTTGCTGCGAATTTCACTTGTTTAACTTTGTCCATGGATGAAATATCTTGCCTTTGACTTGCCTGACAGTCACTGTAGTATTTCAAGAAGCTATTGATTGGGTTGAGTTGCATTCAAATGTCTGAGTCCTTTGTGTTTTGTGGGTTATCACTGCTGAAAACCCTCACGAGACTTCACTCGTCCTACCGGGGCCGCCTGGGGGTTTAAAAGATCTATCTTTTTATTTCTTTGTTTTATTCTTTTCGTTGCTCGGGACTAGCAACCTTCAAGTTGGGGGGTGTGATAGGTGCGCAATATCTCAAGATATAAGCGCCTAAGTAGGGCGAATTAGCGCATTAGAGGCGCGATTTATTTCATTTTCCACTTGATGCGGTGTTGTCCTTTGTTTTTGGTGTTTGTGTTCATTTTGTAGGAAACGGGCCAAAAGGAGCACGGGAAGTAGTCACAAGGCTTCGGGCATGCAGGGAACCGGTGGGACCCAAGCAAGGACGACCAAAAAGCTGAAAAGTCAATTTTAGAGGCTCGGTATCGATACATGTATTGTCCTGTATCGATACCGTGGGCATCATCTGCGAACAGAATGTCTGGGTATCGATACGGCTAAAAGCCTGTATCGATACTGACTAGCTTAAATGGGCCGGTGATTTTGCTACGTGTTTGGGCTTCGGGAAAGACATAAATACCTCTTTTTGAGGTCGAATTAGGGTTCCCAACTTTTGTTCTTCTTCCATTTGAGGAGCCGACTTTTCCTTTGGAGATTTTCCTTTCAAGTTTTCAAGCTTTGTTCAATTACTCGCATTCCGGTAACTCGTTACTAATTCCCGTTCTTTAATAAAGTTATTCTTTGTTACTTGTTTAATTCGTATCTTTTGTTTATTTCGTATTCAGAAGCATGTTTCAATCTAGGGTTTTCTTCGCTTATTGCGTAAGCATGAGTGAGTAGTCACATCGAGTGCGGCTGCGGGGCGAGGGCGCCCACGTTGAGTCTAAACAATATTTCACCTTGGGGTCGAATTAAATCAATTTTCATGCAATTTTGGGAACTAGAAACTTCTCTAACGAACAACCCAAGCATTACCGGAATTCGAGTGTGCACGGAATCTGGTGACAGGTGGTGCGCATTCGTTAGAAATTCTTTCTCGTATTCTAAAATCAGTAAAAAGGATTAATTGTGGCCCGAGTAAGTATTGTTTAGGCCAGGCGCGGACGCTGGGTTCCCACAGCTGTGCTCTCCTTATTAATTCGCATTCGAACAGTTAAATTAGTTCAGTAGTTAATTAATTAATTTCATAAAATCACAAAGGGTGGCTACCTAAGAGCCGTTTCAAAGTTCACAACCCGAGTTTTTAGTTAAGCACTCTCCGCCGTCTCTGTGGATTCGATTCCGGTCTTACCGGGTATTATGCTACACCGGTCTCAGCCCTACGCTTGGGGCAACCCATTAATTTAGGTCTAGGATTTGGTCAAGCCACCCATCCAAAGGGTCATTCAGGTCCATAAGCTACCACTCAGTTCGTGTAGGGTCCCATTCCGGTTCTTCCTAATTTTGGCCTTCTCCTGCTTCTAAGACCGGCTCATTTTCGACTATTGGTTGTTCAAGCAGATTTTGGAGTACAACTACATCAAGTGGATCCAACTGCATTGGCCCCTCAAATCCTTCTATTTCATTGACAACTGGCGGCTCTTGGTTGAACTCCATTTGTTCTTACGGCCATGCTTCCTAATTCAACTGCCCATTCGCCGCCATTATCTCATATTCCCGATTTTCCATGTTGATTATAGTGTCCCCCCATTTCTCCAAAAAGGAGGGGCCCACTTCATAAAAAAGGGTGCATATTTCGGGTTTGGCTAGTACGGCTACAACAGGTTTAGGTTCGGTTTCGGGTATAATAAACTGGCTGGGGTCAAATATAGTGGAGCTTAGGCTATTTTTAGTGGGGTTAAGGGTTAGGTAGTTTATTTGGACGTTTCTTTTATGAGTTGGCAACGGGTTGGTGACGGTGTTTGGTTTCTCGGTGGGGTCTCAGACTGACTTGTTGTCAATGAGATCTTAAATCTCATGACGGAGGCGTTGGCATCTATCGGTGAGGTGGCCGGGGATTTGGTGAAAGGATCAGAACTGGTTCGGGTTCCATGTAAGTGGGGGATTTTGAAGGGGTGGAGTTGGTAGAAGTGGTTTGAGCTTTCCTTGTTGAACAAGACGTTCAAAGACAGTGGATAGAGGGAGTGGGAGAGGGGTGAAGACTCGTCGTGACCTTTGGTTTTGGGTTGGTGCTGGCATGATGGCATTGACAGGCTTTGTTTTGGGTGGATGGTTGTTTGTGGAGCTGGATGAAGCACCGGCTGAGTAGTTGTGTGGAGCGTAAAGGGAGTTGATGTTGCCAGTATAGACCCTTTTTGGCTTGGGTGCTGACTCTCCCTTCTTTAGGATCCCACTTTGTAACCCTTCTTAAAAAGATAAACCAATTTCAAAGTACGTTTCAAAGTCATGAGCTTGGGCGGTGATCATGTATTGGGCCAGGTCGGGCTGCAGATTGCGAGTGATGATCCTCATCTGATCCTTATCACAAGGTCGATCAGTCATTTGGGATGCCTTAGCCCTCCACCGTTTCACAAAGTCCGTAAATGACTCCCTCTCCTTTATCTTAATGCTTTTGAGCTCCCAAGTGGTGACTTTTAACTGGACATTATAAACATACTGCTTCACAAAGGAAGCCACAAGGTCCTCCCACGACCTTCTTTTAGAGATGTCAAGGGAAAGAAGCCACTAAAAGGTGGGTTCTGTCAAGCTTTGGTGGAACATTTGAGCCATGGTCAGCTCATCAATGTTTTGGAGGGAGAGCGAGCTTACATAAGCTTGGATGTGTCCTCTCGAGTTACCTGTCCCATCGAACTTCTAAAAGTCCACAGGCTTGTACTTCTAACAGAGCTTAGCTTCGGGAAAGAGGCATAGCTTGCTCATGTAAAATTTGGTGACCGCGACTTTCTCACTCTTAGCAACTGACTCTTCGAGCTTGGCATATTTAGCTAGCATTTCAGCCATTTGTGGGTTTTCAATGGGTTGTTCTTGGCGTTCCTTATCTTCGGGGATCTCTTGATCATTGGGAGGCGATTGCAGCGGGGGAAGGCGGCCTTGAATGTTAACCAGAATACCTATGATTTGCGTGATTTGGGTATTGAGATTGGTCAAGTTGTCGGTCATCGCTTTCCTAAACTGTTCAATCTCATTTGGTCGCTCCTCCATAACTGTCGGGGAGGTTTGGGGTTCAGATTTCGGAGTAACGGGTCGTGACAGTCTTTGTCTGGGCGGTTGGGTCCAAACGGGTAAGGCCTTCTTTCTCCTTGCAGGCCCAATGGTTTAATGTTGACAGTGAACAAAAGTTGGACTCAGCCCCATGTCTCGATACTCATGTAAAAGAAAGAATACCTGAAAGAATGTGCGCTTCGTCGCGTCGCTCCTCACCAAGTTAGTCCTAGACTAATCCTAGGGTTAGTCTACCGGTTTCGAATCTCACTTGGTGCCATTATACAATAGATTGAATCAACACCACGGGTAAGTCGTTTACTCGGCAGTTACAGCTTTTCAATCTAGAGCGTAGACGTTGAAGCAGCAATTGTTATCCTTTCTTGACCAACGGAGACAAAGCAATAAGGTGTCGCCATCCAGTTACAAGGGACCCCAAGGCTAGTTCAAAACACAGGCTGTTGTTCGAGCACGACAAACACCGGAGGTATCTCAACTCAGTGGATATAAAGTCTCCTAGACTATGAGTGCCGATTTGGAAGGTTGCCCCAATCCTCAAGTTTTCTTTTAATAACAAGTCCTTCAAGCTAGACAACCGGATTTGGGAAAATATGAGTTCTCAAGTCCTCGTCCCTAATCTAACTTTGGATTTTAAGAGCAATTGACCCTAATCTCGAGTCAACCATTCCTAATTTCCGTTAGATTGTTGCCAAAGATTTGATGGTCCACATTTTCCCACGTCCGATTATCCTAAGGACTAACTCACAAAACAACGTGCATTGTAATGCACAACTCATCATCGGGCGGAGGTAACCTCCTACTAACTGCACAGACTACTAAGCTATACTACTCTTAACTCGGAGGGACTATATACAAATGCATATGCATGCATGAATGCAACATGACAGGATAAGGAAAACTGTAACACATAGCACGTAAATAGGATGGAGCACGTAAACTTATCAAACGGGACGACCACCTAACGGGGAAGGTTCTATGGTCGACTATATGCAAAAAGGCCAGTTTTGGTCTCACAAGGGTACCCCAGACTAGAGTCATGATTGTCTCCCATGCCATGGATACCCACAGTGACGGTAATAACGACAGGTGTGACTCATCATAGTCGAGGGTTGCTGGGCATTTGGGATCCCCCGTCACCGGCTAGCCGTGCGGGATTGCCAAAACACGCCACTGAGGCTAGGAACAATGCACGTGCAATGCAAAAATTGAATTACAAATATTTCACATATCCCGCAAAAGCTTTTCAACTCGAGCCCTCTTATTAATGCATATTTCAATAAAACTACACAAGTGTAATTAAGTCAAGATATGCATTAACCAGAGTTCCCAACAGAGTCGCTAGCTTGTGGACGCCCCTCCAGAGATTTCCCATCGATTCGGAGTTGCCACCCGGGTTTTAGTGGATTGTCCCCGAGGAACCGAACTCGATTGACTAGTGCCTCATCTTTTGGATAAGGTTTGGATACCGGCTCGTCATCACCATACTATCTTAGGTTCGGGAGCTCGGTTACGAGAGGGGAAGGGTTTTACAACACCCCCCTCGCCCGGTTTGAAGACCGGTCTCTACTAAGCTTTTGTGGGGTCATATGGAATGTTCATAACTCAACTTTAAACAAACAGTGGGAAATGGGGGATGGGAGTCAAGTAACAATAATGAACACCACAATAGATTACGGTGTATGGATGTGCATTGTGTACTACATGAGTGTTGATGAGAATATGCGAACAGAAGCTACTAAAAACAACTAACACCAGAAAACAGTGTTTGTACACAATGTACAGTAACAAAACAACTCAGAATAACACTACAAATTACTGTGAAATAAACCAATCTGATCTACTGCAAGTGGTTTGAGCGCTCAAAGATAGTGGGTTTGAGCGCTCAAACTCCTTCCCAGTCTTACATACTCATGATCTTTTCGATGAATCTGGTTTGATGAAAACATGATTTGACCTTTATTGCTCACTCAGAAGCAATACTGGGGTAGTTAAACAGAATGATCTGATTATATATACATGGTTTTGAAACTCATTCATGAACCAAATGAAGTAAACAGTGCAGAAGGAATGAAGATTCAATATTTAAAGAAAGCATTCCAGGGTACTTTGGGCTCAGAAGCCAAGCTTGGATGAGAGTAATATATGATGGACCAAAAAACAGTTTGAGCGCTCAAAGAGATACATTGAGCGCTCAAACCATCTTTTGGATTTGGGTGATTCTACACCATTCTGCCCTCATTTGGATCATCAACAGTTTCAACAGCATGTATTGATACAAAATGTACTGATATCCCAGAAATATCAACAAAATGACTTGCATGAGTAAGATTAATACTTTGAACTGAGTGTGAGCATGAATAGAGTAAGGATGGAAGAGGATGAGACTAGCCTAAGCCCCACAACAACACACACACACTGCAATGAACTTATAATAGACTTATGAAACTGAAATAAACAGTGAATAAAGATGAGATGGAACAGGGTTTGAGCGCTCAATGGGTGATGGTTTGAGCGCTCAAGCCCCATTCAAGGGATAGGAACTTCTAATGGGCTTTCTGACCATTATTAAAAGGGGATAATACACCTGTTTGTTTCATGGAACATGGCCATTCATGGCTTTATGATGATAAAACACCATTTTAATGACCCTTGGGCTCATTGATCAAATGATGAGACAAACTGATTTAAGAGTACTAAAGCCCACAAGAGTCACTAAGATAATGATAGCAACACAAGAGAGACCAAAATCACAAAATGAACTCCATTTTCATGGTTTTCGGGCTCATCAATGAATGATCAGAAAGAGTATCAACTGTTTTAAAAGCCTTACGAACCAATCAAAAGCCACAAAGAGATCACACAAACACCAAGAAAGGATCAGAAACAACAAAAACACAAGAGCATTCAGAACAGTTTGAGCACTAATAGTGTTGCCATTGAGCGCTCAAACTGCTTTGAGCTGAAATTTTTGAAAGTTGTTTTCTTGAACATTTAGGACCTTGTGAGTTCATTAGAGGTATAGAGGACCTCCATGAACCCACTGGTCTCCCTCAGGAGCATCAACCCGTAGCTTTTACATGGATTTTCTACCTTTTTGGCTTTGATCAAGGCTTGAACTTGGGTGTTTGATGAATGGATGAGTATTGATTGTTTTTGGGGGTGTAATGTGGGTGGTTTTGGATAGAACGTGGACAATGTGGGTTGGATTGAGTGGTTTTTGAGTAGGTGGTGGTGTATTTTAACTTTGAGAGAGAGAGAGAGAGAATAAGGTGGGTTTTGTTGATTGAATGTGGCTAGGCTTGGATTGGGGGATGAAGATGGTATAAAAGCTCTAGAAATGGAGTTTTAGAGAGAGAGAGTGGGCTTAGGATCAGAGAGTAACCTCTATAATAGAGGTGAATGGGTTTATATATAGATGAAAAATGGGAGGGAAAATGGATTATTTTGAAGTGAAAGGGCAATTAGGCTGTTTAGGGGTCATTTAGGGGCTAGTATACATATACAAGGGGCAATACGACGACTAATACGCAGGCCATGCAGAAGAATCTCATCATTAGATGCTCTGCCAGAAACAAACTGGACAGAGTTTGAACGCTCAAACTAGGGTTTGAGCGCTCAATATGTTTTGGACTCAGTGGTTGATTTTGGCTTATTTTGGTAGTTTGAGGGGTATTTTGGTTGGCTTAGGTTGTTCAGTAAAGGTTTAAGGTGGTTTGGGGTGATTTGGGTAAGTTCAAGCCTCATTCTTAGCTTCAAGGTATGCACGGTTGGTTTTCTTATCATCGGGAGTGCTTGACAAGTATCCCGGGTCAAAATCGGGGTGTCTACAGAAGTGTGTTCAAGTGATGTCAAAGTCGTAGAGAAACTCTATGTTGGCAAGGCAAATATCTCAAGGGTTCTTTCAAAAACATTTTGATTTGTGGTCGTGCCCTCGGGTTTCCTACGTATTCCTCACGGAAAAGCAGACCACTTGTAGTTAGGGGCACTTGAATTCACTGAGTTGAGAGAAATTTTGCCTTAGACCATACCTTACCATCGGGCGGTTACGTACCTGAGCAAGGTTTGAATTGTTTGTTCTGGACCGAGCATGGGTTTGCTGGAGTTGCACTTCTGCGAAGCGGCTTAAGTAAGTACGGGTGTGAAGCTGCTTAGAGTTGTCTAGCTTGCTGCAGGATTTTGCTGGAATCATAAGATCACTTGCTTATAGACACAGAGTCTGCTTTCGTAACACTGCTGCAGTATGTGAGATCGTTCAAATGCACATGGTGGCGCGAGATCGTTTAGACACCATGTGGCTGAATAGTTGTGAAAGGTGCTTATGCAAAGCTGCTGGATTACTTGGTGCACTAGATAACATGAGATTCACCGTGGTGTGAAGCCGTTCCTGAGGCTGTTTAGATGTGAGAGTGTTCAGATGCGGGTACAAATAAATGCGAGGTCGTTCAAATGCGTATACAAACGCGAGCTTGTTTAGATTGAGAAAGCATTCGGATGCATGTACAACCATGAGCCTATTCAGATTGTGAAGGCGTTCAGATGCACGTACAAACACAATCCTGTTCAAATAGCCCTATGCTTTGTTGAGACACTGGATAGTGTCGTGTGGTCTTTTCAAGACGCATGACCGAAAAGATTGATAATCTACACGAGAAAACACAAAACACAATACGTGCAAATAGCAGTAAATTGATGATATGCAACTAATAAGAACCCTAGGCCTGAGTGTATGCAAAACCTCGGGGTGTGTGCGAGTGCAATACAATGTTTTTTTTACTTTGGACACTACGCGTAGCGGAGAAGTAAGCATGGAGCTTCCACTATTGAATAGAGCCGTTCACAAGGTTGTTCAGGAGCACGTTGTCTGGCAGATTCACTTGGACTTGATTGGTGATAGCCTCGTTGGAAATAATCATGAAGCTGCTGATAGACACATGCCCGGAGTCTATTGAATTTGCACGAAGTGTGGCTTACTAGACACTAAGCTTGTTGGAAATAAGCACGGGGCTGTTGATAGGAATTTGCATGGCTTGTTGGTTGATACTGAGCTTGGAGCTGTGTTGTTGGAGCTGTGTTGTCTTAATCTCTTTGGTCCCCCGGCATTTGGGGGTAAAACACTACATGATTGGTTAACCCTTGTTTGGAAAGGGCAGAGCCATTCACTTTTCATGATCATTCCTACCTTGTCCAGGGAAAGGTTTTGTGAGCTGTTGATGAAAATGGTTGTGGGTGCATTTATGGGATTGCATTGATAGGCAAAGAGAACTACAAAACCACTTTGAATCGGGCACTCATGAGAGTACATTAGCACAATGAGTCCAGCGACTCATAT
Source organism: Vaccinium vitis-idaea (assembly GCA_963854785.1). NCBI lineage: Eukaryota > Viridiplantae > Streptophyta > Magnoliopsida > Ericales > Ericaceae > Vaccinium > Vaccinium vitis-idaea. The sequence goes on along the minus strand of OY978218.1, from coordinate 20,216,072 downwards.
TTATGTTACTTTTAAATGCAGCTCTTAGACACAACGTCAAAAGGCATGCTTGAGTGGGGATATACTGCTAGGGATCACGAAGTTTTCTTTTAGAGGTTATGTCAAGTGACATTTAACTTCTAAAGCCAAGAGGCACAACTCATCAACTTGTGTAAATGATATCACTAATGGGTCAAGAGTCACATGCATATCACATTGTTTAAAGAATGCACGAAGTAGGTCAAGAGACCTATGCCCATCATACTGCTTAAGGTATGCAAAAGAGTAAGCCAAGAGACTTATGCACAACAGATCAGTTAAAGGACGCCAAGGGACGCCACATGCAATAATACCACTCAAAGAACATCACGAGACATGAAATGTAGCAACATCATTAAGATGACACCAAGAGGCATTCAATGCAACAACACTCAAAGGACACCAAGAGGCGTACAATGTCAAGAGATGCAACACTAAGGGGCATATAGGCCAAGAGACCCTTGCGTCGAGTGATGCAACATCAAGGGATGTCTATGTCAAGTGACATAATGCATCGAGTGATGCAACACCAAGGAGCGTATAGGCCAAGAGACTTGCATTGAGTGACATGACATCAAGGGATGTCTATGTCAAGTGACATAATGTATCAAGTGATGCAACACCAAGAGGCGTATAAGTCAAGAGACCCAATGCATCAAGAGATGCAACAACAGGAGCGCAAAGCAACAAAGATACCAATAGTTTTCAAAAGCCAAGAGGCGTCATGCAAACATATGTGAAGGTACGTTAGAGTGACATATATACAAACGGATGTCAAGAAACATCAAACACTTTATATATTTTTAGAACAACCAACACGCAATGATGCAAAATCATGTTTCGGGCTAAGAGGCCAATGCTGACAACCAAGTAATGTAGTGACGTGCAAAGACCACATACACATGGGCCAAGCGGCCAAATGCTATGCAAGTAAATCCAGAAAATGGGCTTAGAGGGCGAGACAAGTGCTTATGCTAACAGATGAAACATGCGGGCCAAGGGACCAATGTTGACAACTAAGTAATGTATTGATGATGCAAACACACCCAATGCAAGGTCCAAGTGGCCATGCAAGCCAATGAAAAGAAGGCTAGTGCAATTAGTGATTATGATATGTAGACAAATGTGAATGGATTTTGGACACCTCAACTTTTGCATACTCAAGCTAGTGCTTCCCCTAACAATGACGCTGATAAACTTCAAACTAGCCAAGTGGCTATGACAACACAGGTGACAGCTCAAAAGACCCAAAGACTCGAGTGACAATGGTAAAATACTTAATGGCCAAGTGACCACCTTGTTACATTCTTCATGAAACGAGGAAACTCATGTTTTCTCCTTGAAAGATTTGCATGTATTGCTTATGCTTATAATGCTGCGTCAGGAATTAGTGTGATAAAACTAAGCTTTGAAAACTTTCCTAGAGGATTTTAAAATTATACTCCCTCCGTCCCATAAAGTTGGACCATCTTTGGGATTCCAACTTTTTATTTGGACATAATCATTACGTTGTCCAGATTTTTGTTTTCCACAATTACCCTTGCCATTATTTAACTGCTTGTTGTCCAGATGGATGGGATTTTGCCACTGGGCCCACTAGAATTCAAACACAGGTGGAGAATCCCTCCGTGAAACTAGGCGCTAAAAGAGAACCCCTTTAAAAGTTGGACAATTTCAAATCAGGAGCTTAAAAGAAGATAAGGGCAAAGTAGGAAGTTTATCCAATTTTGGGCATTGAAATCTGTAAAGGGACATAAGTTTTGGGACAGCCAAAAATGGAATAAGGATCCAACTTTTTGGGACGGAGGGAGTAGCATTTTTACCAACTGCTCTACACTTAAACCGCTCAATTGTCAAGAGACACAAAACCTTTTCACAAACCCATGCCCTTAGTAAGGTCATGAATTCATGGTTGCAAGTTGAATTGATTGCTTTGAGTAACTGTGTGACGTTGTATACTTCCAAGAGGAAAACAAAAGAGGCGTAGTGGTGCCCCTTGTCCCATGCTACTCTCCATGTTTTGTATCCCATCGGAGTGGTGGAGGCTCTTTGCTTTAAAATGTTTCTTGCCCCTTGTGTCAATCTCCACATTGGTTTTGCCCTTAGTGTTCAGGGGTGTTGGCTCAACCAAAGAAACGGATATGAAGGCTCAAACCTACTTTCTACTCATGCTTGGGTGTTAAAGCTAGCAGCCATCTTATCATTCCCTCTTATTTTCAACTACACCATATTTTGAAAGAGATGTCTTCTTCAAAATGACCCTTGTGTGACTCGGGGTGTTCACCCTTTGTTTTGTATTCAACATATTTTGCTTTTGATTTTTCTTGATTGGTTTTACTTTAATTATTTCTCTCATTTTCATTGACCTCATTGTTGGGGATGGCTGCCTAGCAGGCTTTTTCAAAGAAATCATCCTGAGGCTCAATGTGGCTAGCAAAGGAACAAAGTGTTTAGGTAGAAGAAAGATGGTCTCCCTTCGTTTTGAACCACACAACTAAGCAACTAGAGTCCTAACCAAGAGATTGAGAGGCTTTGATATTAAACCAAGTGGTTCTTCGAAATTGAGGACAAGTCTTGAGACAGATATGGATGCATGGAGACACGGCTAACTCTTCAGCTTCTTCTTCGTTTTCATGCTCTAACTTTTGCCTAGACCGCCCTTGCGGGTTTTCAATCTAGCGAGCTCATTCATTTTTTTTCTTCTTTCTTCTTCTTTTCTCTTTTTCTCCTTTTTCTATACAACTTGTTCTCCTTGGAAGTGATTTTCAGCTATTGACAACTCAACCAAAATGGCAAGGGTCATTGTTCGTTTGAAAACTTATCTCGTGCTTTTAACAAATCAAGTGATTTGTATTTCCAAAAGATATCATGAGATAATTTTGAAACTTGTAACGACCGTTGTCAACACCTAATTTTATCACAAGTATTTTATGACAGCAAATTAGCCCCTGAGTAAACATTTTGAAAATTGTTTTTCATTTAAGGAGATTAACATTCCGGAAGAGAATCCTACTTCATGCTGGGTGTAACAAGTTGATCAAACAGCCATACTGAATAAAAGACACAAATTCTAAGAAAGAATAGACACGGGCCACAAGAGTGACCAAAGACGAGCAAAGAGTTTTTTTTTTTTTTTTGCACAACAAATTTTTTTATTTATTAATTATTGAGATATTACAATGACTAAACGGAACAAGGAGAAAGCAACAAATTCAAAGAATCAGAAGCCAAGTTCGAGACCCAACCCACGGTTGGCAAGGAGCCAATCAAGATACCCAAGAGCCAAAGCCCGAACACCTAAAGGCCTAGACTCACATAAGAGCCAAACCAAGTATGAAATAAACCCATAACACCCATCCATGGCCTAGCCCATTAGGGCAAACCCGAAAAAATATCAAAGCCTAATATACCAACTGGGACAAATCCCAATCCTCAAACCCAAAACCAAGCCCTAGCCATACAAACAGCCCTCAGCCGCTGCCGCCATCACTGCCTAAGTGCACCAGGATCCACCACCATCCAACGCCACCACCACTGGAGGTGCAAAGAGAGGACCAACCACCACCAACAACAAGCCAGAGCCGCACCGACAGCCACTTCGCCGTTAAGCCAAAATCGATTGAAACCCAAGAGAAAAAACTGATGAGCCGCCAGCGAGCCGTCGACAGCAACGATCAGCCCCTAAAAGGAGGTACACGGCACCTCAACGACCTAAGTAAGAGTTATATGACAAACTGACTCAAGACTCAACGTAGAACAATATAGACTTGGCCTGCTGCTACACAAACATTCAATTTCATTGGGTCAACCTTCCCTTGATCAATGAGGTCCTGTACTGCATTGTAGAATGACATGTTACCTGCTTTAGATCATCATTTGCTTCTCGAATATGGACTATAAGAAATTTGGTCTTTGGAGACAAATGAAATCGTCACGAAATGCATGGTTTTTGTCTCTGATAGTCTTGGTGACGAAAAATAGTTTTGTCACCTATAGGTTGTCTCCGAAAGTCACCTGGTGACGAAATTATTATTTCGTCACCTATACTAAATTTTGGTGACGAAATTTTTCATCACCAATTTTCAAATTATTTGTCACTCACTCACTAGTTTCGTCACTATTGGTGACTAGAAATTGATGAAGGAAACTACTTAGGTGACAAAATTTCGTCACTAACTGTGACAGAAATTGATAAGGAAACTGCTGACGTGGCGCACGCGTGGCGGCCACGTGTCACCCGCGTGGCGCTGGTGTGTCAGCACAGCGTGGCGACCACGTGTCACCCGCGTGGCAGCACGCGTGTCACCCGCGTGGGGCTGGCGTGGCGCCCGTGTGGCGCCCGCGTGGCGCTGAAAGTTGAAGAAATTTGCTCCTCCTGAGAATCGAACCAGAGACCTCTCCTGTGCGCGCGCGGGAGCGAACCAACTGAGCTAGGCCACCACTTGTGACATTTAGGCACCTTTTTAATATTTATACTATAAAAACCGGATTATTCTTTTACAAACCCTTACTAATATCATTTCTTTTATAAATTTTATACTTATATACAAACACCTACTCATATCACTACTTTAATAATTTTTTTTATTTTTTAACACAAAAGATTTTATTTTTTAACAAAAGCCATTTAATAAAATTTTTAATCGAGTTTATACTATACAAATAATTTTTTTTTTATTCCGTTTGTTTTACACTCCCCATTTCAACACCCATTATACAAACACCAACTAATATATTTTTAAATATATATTTTTTCTTTTTGAAAGATAAAATTTTCTTTTTTAACAAACGCCTTTTAATAATTTTTTTAAAATCCAGTTTATACTATAAAAATAAGTTTTTTTTATTCCCATTGTTTTATGCTCCCCATTTGAACACCCATTATACAAACACCAACTAATATATTTTTAAATATATATTTTTTCTTTTTGAAAGAAAAAAATTTCTTTTTTAACAAACGCCTTTTAATAATTTTTTTAAAATCCAGTTTATACTATAAAAATAAGTTTTTTTTATTCCCATTGTTTTATGCTCCCCATTTGAACACCCATTATACAAACACCTTCTAATATCACTACTTTAATAATTTTTTTAATTTTTTAACACAAAATTTTTTCTTTTTTTAACAAAAGTCATGTAATAAAATTTTTAATTGAGTTTATACTGTACAAAAAAAAAATTATTCCGTTTGTTGTACACTCCCCATTTGAACACCCATTATACAAACACCAACTAATAAATTTTTAAATATATATTTTTTCTTTTTGAAAGAAAAAATTTTCTTTTTGAAAGAAAAAATTTTCTTTTTGAAAGAAAAAATTTTCTTTTTTAACAAACGCCTTTTAATAAACGCCTTTTTTAACAAACGCCTTTTTTTATTCTCATTGTTTTATGCTCCCCATTTGAACACCCATTAAACAAACACCTACTAATATCATATTTTTAATAAATTTTCTTTTTTAACATAATCCTTTTTATAAAATTTCTTTTTTTAAATCTTGTTTATCCTATACAAATCAGTTTTTTCTAATTTGGTTTAATAGTTTGGCATAAATTACATTTAACATATATATTTTAGTGAGGAAAAAAATATTTTCGTCACCAAAAAGATGTGGAGGGAACATATTAGTGACGAAAGAAATATTTTCGTCACCAAAAAGATATTGTGGAGGGAACATATTAGTGACAAAAAAAATATTTTCGTCACCAAAAGGATGTGGAGGGAACATATTAGTGACGAAAAAAATATTTTCGTCACTAGTGACGAAAAAAATATTTTCGTCACCAAAAAGATGTGGAGGGAACATATTAGTGACGAAAAAAATATTTTCGTCACCAAAAAGATGTGGAGGGAACATATTAGTGATGAAAAAAATATTTTCGTCACCAAAATAGTCATATAGGAGACAAAAATTAATTTCGTCACTAATATGTTCCCATTTAGAGACGAATTATATATTTCCTCTCAAAATAGTCATATAGGAGACAAAAATTAATTTCGTCACCAGAATTTCGTCACGGTTTATCGTTTTTGTTGTAGTGATGGAACACGTCTTGTAAATTCATTCCAAGTGGAGCAAATTCCCTTTTGCTCTTTCGAGCGAATTGAGATTCCATGACGTGAACACTACTACCATTGTCAGAGTGTGAACTTGGTTTCATCTTTTGGCTTATCTCTCCTTTGCCAAGCAATCCTTGGCTGATGCCATCTTCGAATTGTATCCCTGTGGCATGGAGGCATTTGAAAGTATGGATTGCTTGGGGGTAGAGGTATTCTAGACACTGTGGCGGCAAGTTCTTTACCACGATTCTGACCTAATCTTCTTTAGAAGGAGGAGTCTTTTCCTGTGCAGCTTTCTCTCTCCACCTAGAGGAAGGTGGAAATCTTCATTGGCCCCCTGCTTGGTAATTTCTAGTTCACGCATGGTAGCCTTGATCTGGACATTGTAAGCATATTGTTTGACAAAAGCAGTTGCAATTTCTCGCCAGTTCTTGTACTTGTCAAACTCTAGTTTTAGGAACCAATCCAATGTGTTGCCTGTGAGAGTCTGCTGGAAAAGTTGAGCGATGAGCTCGTCAATTAACCCCATTGGTTTGAGCGTATTGATTACCAGACGAGCATGACTGCTCGAATTTTCGGTGCCACTGAATTTCTCGATGTTTGGCATTTTGATTCTCTTGGGTAGTTGTGCTTTGGGGAAGAACTGCAATCCCTCAAAATCGAGGAATATGTCTCCATGGGACATAGTCAAGACAGCCTTGATGTCCTTGAGTTGTTTGGCTAGCTCATCGTCATCGCCAGTCTGAGACCCTTCTTGCTCAAATTCATATTGTTTGGTTTCCACAGTTGCTAACTACTCTTGAAGTGTTCTAATAGTTTCTGCAATTTTGGCCATGGTGGGGGTACGTTGAGTCATTTCTTCTAAAGAGGGTGAGCTTTGTTCTGATTGATTCCTTGGAAGATTTTCCACGGAGGCAGTAAGTGCAGCTACGGCCAAGACTAACACAAATATTTGAAAAGTAAAAACTCGATTACGTTCTGGTTGAGATGCCCAAAATCGAGTGACTATGTGGTGCATCTATTCGACATGCCTAGTAACCTAACATGCAAATTGCCCCAGCATGGGATATCCTATATGTCATGCATGCAACCGAGTGATCACATGACCATGTAATACTATGTTAATATGTGACAATGAAAATGTGATGTATTATGCAAAGATGTAGGAATGATGAAACCCCCTTTTTTATGTGACAAACTGGACTACGCAAAAGTGATAACTAAAACCTTAGCAACAACCAAAAAAAGATTTTTTTTTTTTTTTTTTGCACGGCAACAACTAAAAAAAGTTAACTCCTGAAATCTAGAGAAGAAGAGATTCTTTATCTTTTTAAATGTGTGATGGACTGGACCATACATGCTATGCAAAGATGATGAGTAAAACCCGAGCAATGAGTAAAAAAAGGTTAAATCTTAAAATCTAGAGAAGAATGGTTTTTTTTAATTTTATTTTAATGTGATGCATGCAACCAAATGTTTGCACAATGCAATTACGAAACATGTGACACTAATGCAGTCAAGTGACCATACAACCATGCAAAGAAAAACAAAAAACGAAGAAAACCACACAAACACGAACAAATAGAAAAACAAAGAAAAAAACATTAAAAAAAACACAACGCAGTAAACATATAAACAAAAAACAAAAAAAAAATCGAAAAACAATTAACAAAAAAGAAAAAATGAAAAAATACATCACAAAAAAGAAGAAATAGGTTACAGAAAACAAAATATAAAACTGTAAATACAAAAATGATAAGTTCATCTCTTAAGACATGTTTATCTCTCATAATTCTCATAAAACTTAATATAACATGGAGTAATAAAGCCTAATAGATAAATTCAACTGTTAAAGTAATAATAAAAAACAAAAAAATAAATGAAGAAATACCACATAAAGATGAACAAATTGAAAAAAAAAACACAAAACACAAAACCGGACAACGAAAAAAATACAAAAAGGAAAAAAACAGACAAAGAAATACCACACAAAATAGAGAAATAGATTATAGAAAACATAAAAATTAAACAACACAACATAGTAAACGCAAAATGAAAAACGAAAAAAAAAAAAGAGAAAAAATGAAAAAATATGTTACAGAAAACAAAATAAAAAATAAAAAACACAACACAGTAAATACAAAAACAATAAGTTCATCTCTTAAGATATGTTCATCTTTGCTCGAATTCATGAAACCTAGCAGAACATGGAGTAATAAAGCCTAACATATAACGTCACTAGTTAAACTATTAATAAAAAAACAAATAATGAAGGAAAAAATGAACAAAATAGCACACAAAGACAACAAATAGAACAAAAATTAAAATCAAAAAAAGAAATTAGCAAATAAGAAAAATGAATTATAAAGAGAAAAAATAACACACAAAAACAAAGGACTAGAACACCGAAAACAAAAAAAATACAAAACACGGCAATGTAAAGACAAATACGATAAGTTCATCACTACAGGTATGTTCGTCTTTACTAACATTCATGAAATCTAAGAGAGCATAGAGTAGTAAAGTTCAACAGATAATTTCAAATGTTAAACAATTAACAAAACCAAAAAACGAAAAATAAATAAATAACACAACACAAAGAACAAATAGAAAAATACGTTAAAAAAAATACGACACAGTAAACATATAAACAAAAAAATTCAAAAACACTTATAGAAAAAGAAAAAACGGAAAAAAAGGAAGAAATGCAACACAAAAATGAAGAAATAGGTTACAGAAAAGCAAAAATATATATAAAAAAATGAAACCATAAACTAAAAAACGATAAGTTAATCTCTTTAGATATGTTTACCTCTCATAATTTTCATAAAATTTAATAGAACATGGAGTAATAAAGCCTAATAGATAAATTAAACTGTTAAAGTAATAATAAAAAATGAAAAAAAATGAAGAAATACCACATAAAGATAAAAAAAAAATGGAACAAAAAAAAACCCAAAACCGAACAGCGAAAAATACAAAAAAGAAAAAAAAAGACAAAGAAATGCCACTCAAAATAGAGAAATAGATTATAGAAAACATAAAAATTAAACAATACGACATAGTGAACACTAAAATCCAAAAAGAACCAAAAAAAAAAAAACACACAAAAACAAAACAGAAAAAAAAAGAAAGAAATAGTTTATAGAAAAAAATAATAAAACCACGATACAGAAAATAGAAAAACAATATGTTTATCCCTGCTGGCATTCATGAAACCTAACAGAACATGTAGTAATAAAGCCTAACATATAACGTCACTAGTTATACTATTAACAAAAAACAAATAACGAAAAAATGAACAAAATACCACACAAAGACGACAAATAGAAAAATAAATAAAAAACATAAAAAGAAAATAGCAAATAAGAAAAACGAATTAAAAAGACGAAAAAATAGCACACAAAAACAAAGGAATAGAGCGTAGAAGAAAAAAAAAATACGACATAGTAAAGAAAAATACAATAAGTTCATAACTCCTAACATTCATGAAATCAAAGAGAACAAGGAGTAATAAAGTTCAACAGATAATTTCACCTGTTAAACAATTAACAAAACCGAAAAACAAAGAAAACATAGAAAAAATACAAAACAAAGATAAACAAATAGAAAAATACAAAAAAAACACAAAAATACAACACAATGAACAAATAGAAAAATACATTAAAAAAATACGACACAGTAAACATATAAACAAAAAACGAAAAAAAATTCAAAAAACAATTAACAAAAACGAAAAAAAAGGAAGAAATGCAACACAAAAACGAAGAAATAGGTTACAGAAAAAAAATATATATATATATACAGTCCACTTTCAGGCAGGGAGCCCGGATTTTTAAAAAATCCCGACCTCCACTTTCCCGATCGAATTTCGACGATCCGAACCATCCAATGTGTTTAAAAGGTGTTTTCAAGGGTCTTCGTGAGAAATCATCAAAAAAAAATACCGGGAACGGCTTGATCCGAGCAGTTTTTCACAAAACTATACATATACAGTTTTTATGAAAAACGGCTCGGATCAAGCCCTTCCCGATATTTTTTTTTGATGATTTCTCACGGAGACCCTTGAAAACACCTTTTAAACACATTGGACGGTTCGGATCGTCGAAATTCGATCGGGATCAATGAGGTGTGGATTTTTTTTAAATCTGGGATCTTGGACTGGAAGTGTGGTGTATATATATATAAAATGAAACTACAAACTAAAAAACGATAAGTTCATCTCTTTAGATATGTTTACCTCTCATAATTTTCATAAAACTTAATAGAACATGGAGTAATAAAGCCTAATAGATAAATTCAACTGTTAAAGTAATAATAAAAAACGAAAATAAATGAAGAAATTACGACATAGTGAACACTAAAATTAAAAAAGAACAAAAAAAAAACACAAAAGAAATAGAGAAAAAATAAAGAAATAGTTTATAGAAAAAAATATTAAAAACGCGATACAGAAAATAGAAAAACAATATGTTTATCCCTGCTGGCATTCATGAAAAAACTTAATAGAACATGGAGTAATAAAGCCTAATAGATAAATTCAACTATTAAAGTAATAATAAAAAATGAAAATAAATGAAGAAATTCCACATAAAGATGAACAAATTCAAAAAAAGAAAAAAGAAAAAACACAAAACCAAACAATGAAAAAAACTAATAAAAAGAAAAAAAAAGACAAAGAAATACCACACAAAATAGAGAAATAGATTATAGAAAACATAAAAATTAAACAATACGATATAGTGAAAACTAAAATCCAAAAAAACAAAAAAAAAACACAAAAAAACAAAGAAAAAAAATGATGAAATAGTTTATAGAAAAAAATAATAAAAACACAATACAGAAAATAGAAAAAAATAAGTTTATCTCTGCTGGCTTTCATGAAACCTAACAGAACATGGAGTAATAAAGCCTAACATATAATGTCACTAGTTATACTATTAACAAAAAACAAATAACGAAAAAACGAACAAAATACCACACAAAGACGACAAATAGAAAAATAAATAAAAATCATAAAAAGCAAATAGAAAATAAGAAAAACGAATTAAAAAGATGAAAAAATAGCACACAAAAACAAAGGAATAGAGCACAGAAGACAAAAAAATAAAAAATACGACATAGTAAAGAAAAATACAATAAGTTGACTCCTAACATTCATGAAATCAAAGAGAACATGGAGTAATAAAGTTCAACAGATAATTTCACCTGTTAAACAATTAACAAAACCCAAAAACAAAAAAAAAACATAGAAAAAATACAAAACAAAGACAAACAAATAGAAAAATAAATAAAAAAACACAGCACAATGAACAAATAGAAAAATACCTTAAAAAATATACGACACAGTAAACATATAAACAAAAAATTAAAAAAATTAAAAAATACAATTAACAAAAAAGAAAAAATGAAAAAAAGGAAGAAATGCAACGTAAAAGCGAAGAAATAGGTTACGGAAAACAAAAAATATACACATATATAAAAAATGAAACCGTAAACTCAAAAACGATAAGTTCATCTCTTTAGATATGTTTACCTCTCATAAATTTCATAAAACTTAATAGAACATGGAGTAATAAAGCCTAATAGATAAATTCAATTGTTAAAAAGTAGTAATAAAAAACGAAAATAAATGAAGAAATTCCACATAAAGATGAACAAATTGAACAAAAAAAAAAACACAAAACCGAACAACGAAAAAATAATAAAAAGAAAAAAAAAAGACAAAGAAATACCACACAAAATAGAGGAATAGATTACAGAAAACATAAAAATTAAACAATACGACATAGTGAACACTAAAATTAAAAAAGAACAAAAAAAAAACACAAAAATAACAGAGAAAAAAATGAAGAAATAGTTTATAGAAAAAATAATAAAAACACGATACAGAAAATAGAAAAGCAATAAGTTTATCTCTGCTACCATTCATGAAACCTAACAGAACATGGAGTAATAAAGCCTAACATATAACGTCACTAGTTATACTATTAACAAAAAACAAATAACGAAAAAAACGAACAAAAAACCACACAAAGACGACAAATAGAAAAATAAATAAAAGTCATAAAAAACAATTAGCAAATAAGAAAAACGAATTAAAAAGACGAAAAAATAGCACACAAAAACAAAGGAATAGAGCACAGAAGACAAAAAAATACGACATAGTAAAGAAAAATACAAAGTTCATCACTTAAGGTGTGTTCATCACTCCTAATATTCATGAAATCAAAGAGAACGTGGAGTAATAAAGTTCAACAGATAATTTCACTTGTTAAACAATTAACAAAACAAAAAAATGAAAAAAAAAAGAAAAAATAGCAAACTATAAAAAACAAATAGAAAAATGAACAAAAAGCACACTAACACAACACAGTAAACACAAAAATGAAAAAATGGAAGAAAAAAATCAAACAGAAAAATAATAAACAAAAAAGAAAAACGAAGAAATAGAACACATAAAACAAAAGGGAAAAAAAAAACTACACAATAAACTAAAAAACGAAAAAAAGAAGAAAAAACAAAAAAACAATTAACAATAAATAAAAATGTAGAAAAAATTAAACAAATACAACATAAAAACAAAAAATAAAACCCAGAAAATAAAATAAAAAAGTAAAAAACATAACACGGTAAGTGCAAAAACGATAATTTCATCTCTGCTGACAAGACAAGGAGTAATAAAGCCTAACACATAAATTCACCTTTTAAACTAGGGTTGAACAAAAAAATACAAAGAACCGAACCGAACAGATTTTTTTTTCGGTTTTTCAATACACCGGTCCGGTTCTCGGTTCAGAGAAATTCCAAAATTTAGGAACCGGTTTGGTTCCCGGTTCTTGGGATTTAAACCCCGGTTCGGGTTCGAACCGAACTGGTTTTATACATATATATGTAAAAATTATATTATATGTACTGTTATTACGGAAAACAGAGGGGCGTGGGAGTCGAACCCCCGACCGTCTGCATGGAAACACCCACGCCTATCAACTTGACTAGCCAAACATTTGTGTCTAAGAGTAGGAAATAATAATACTTATTATTACGATTCCTTTATGTATATATATATATATATATACATATCCAATTACAACACCCACCCACCAGAAAAATCTTAAAGCTAATGTTTCAGTCTCTCTCTAGAAAAGGGGCGACGACACCAGCCCCTCTCTCTCTCTCTCTCTCTGTCTGTTTGAGATCGGACAAGTGTAGACACCCCAATTTTTGATAAACTTGTGCATCCCCGATGATGAAAAGAACACGCAAAATGTACCTTGGAACGGATACTTGAGTCGGATGGATCAAAAGAACCAAAAACCCCAAACCCACCTGAACCGTACGGCCTGAAACCCATAACCGTACGGCTTGAAAATCCATTTGCACCATGCGGTGTCACCATGTGCACCGTACGGCATACCCTTAACGCCGTACGGCACCCTTGTCACATCAACAGGATTCCCGGGAAGCTCCAGCAGCTTAGAAACGAATGATGATATTCGTCGAAATGATGATATTCGGCTCGCCCTCGCCTATAAATTCCGATGTCGTCCAACAAACTGGAGAGGTTCAAGAGAGAGAGTTCGATCAGAAAGAGAGCGGGAACGAATCGTGCAAGATAAAAACCCAAATTCATCCTGTACAAACCATTTGAGAAGAATCCTAGTGATAACCCTACTCTCTTGATAAGTCCCATTGTTATATTCATACCCATCCTTCAAAGCCCGGTTTCGTGAGGATCCAAAAGTCCAATGCCCGTTTCCGTCACCAACTAATCCAGTCCGTCCAGTTCCGCTTCGAGGTATAACAATCAGAGTTCAAACCGCAACCATCGGCTAAGGGGGAATTTCTATCGGGCTTGAGGAGAGCTCTGTAGCTCTTCCTCGAGTCCAAACAGAAATATTTCAGCAAAGTTCAAACCTCTCGGGTGGATATTTCGCGATGTTACTCATTGTCGCGGGATGTCGTCCCTAAAACGAGGTACATTCATTCATTAAAAACATTTTCCAAGTCTGTTTTTATCAGTAAACGTTGTGGTTTTTCATACCAAAAACAAAGTGGGTTTCAGTCGGATAAAACTGAAGATTTTTGAAAAACGCACTGAACAGGAGCGCCGTACGGCTTCCTTATGACACTGTGCGGTGTAATATTTGACACCGTACGGTGTCACTGGAAAAACATTTTTGGATGCTCTGTTTTCTGAAATCCGATACTCTGTTTTCGTAAAAAAACCAGTGGGGTATATTGCACTTGACCCCCTTTGCTTCATGTTTTTACATTTACACCCCCCAGTTAATATTCTCACATTTACATATTTAATTGTGTATTATGTGATTTATTATCATTATCTGTTTCCTTTAAGCATGTTATTTCTTGGTATATCGTTTATGTGAAATAAAGTTTTTAATAAAATATTTTCAGAAAAATCCCACAAAGATTTAGTTAAGACAGGAAAGTTCCGGGCACGCGGGGTGCATTTTTTGAACAAAACCTTCCTCGCGGGTAACCTGGCTCCCGAACCCAAATCTCTACTTTTCGCAGATCAAACCCTTTTTCAGCGACACAAGAGTCATTATTTTTCTAAACGGTTTCTCGGGTACCTAACATTTTCCCTAAATTAAACCCCGGGTGGCGACTCTAAATTTTTACTTTTTCCCGGATCGCCCTTTTTCACAAACACAACCAAAACTTCGTGGATACCTTTTCGCCCGCGCGAAAGACCGAGCATCCACAAAATGGCGACTCCGCTGGGGATCGATATTTTTTTAATTAATCTTTATTTTGACATTTTACACTTGTAAAACGACCCTTTGAAAGCTTGACACCAAGTACGTGCTTCACGCCGTACTAGAAAGGATTGATGTCAGGGTGAAAGCCCGATCAGTCTGGACTGGAGCTTTCCCGATTGTTTGCATGAGTAAAATTTCAAGGTTTTGATTAATTTAAAAAGCGAGCCAAACTTGAAAAATATTTGTGGGATTTTTGAAAAGATTTTATTGTTAAACTTTTGCATTGCACGTGCATGGTTACTAGCCTTGCCGCTGCGTCTTGGTTACCCTACCCAGCTTGCTAGTGTTAGGACATCCCAGGATTCTCGGCAACCTTGGACGATGATGAGTCAGCCTGCTGTTACTACCCTTGCCACTCTGTATTCTGGCTAAGGGGAGGCAAATATTGGCTCTAGTATGGGGAACCCCCTTTAAACCAAAAACCGGCCTCTGCATAGAGATATCCTTAGAACTTTCCAACCTAAGACAGGAACCCACAGGGTAGGATTTCGTGATATATCCTGCTGCGTGATTACTATTTTCCTATACCCTGTCAGCATGCTGCCTGTTTATCGCTTTCCGCACATACCATGCTACCTGTCTACTGCTTTTGTATATACTGCTGTCATTTTGCATACATACACCAATTAGATTGACCCTAGGTTTTCACTTCACTCATCCGAAGATTACCCCAATAATCTCTGGTCAAGCTGAACACAAAAAAAAAAAAAAAATCCCATTTTACAAATCCCTTTGCAAATAGGCTCCACTTTTTTCCCAAATAAAACCAGTAATTCTCTTCACAAAGAACAATGGCTGACCAACCGAGCAACAAGAGACTCAAGTCTACCTTCTCCACTCACCACAACGCTCCTATCTGGATCATTGAAGAAGACGAGTCCCCCAAACCTGAAGAGAAGACCCTTGAGGGTGAAAAGCTCTACAAAAGGGTCGACCAGGTCACCGAGCCCAATCCATGGAACAGCACTGAAAGCCATCCGGGCTGGAAGTTCCATGTCTCGCCGGACAATGGCCCAAATATGCTCCCAGACAAGATCACTGTCATGTACGAAGAAAATGATGAAGACTTCTGTCCCATGCCACCGGTCAAGTACATTGACGAAGAAGGCCACCCGGTGTACTACTTTGCCGACCCAGTCACTGGCCACAAATACTGGGATGAATGCAATTGTGATGGATGCTACGAAGACTACCTTCGTGACAATGAGGACATATCCCCCCATCAACTTCAGGAACAACATGTTAGGGAGAAGCAGTAGGAAGAGGAAGCCAGGGCCCGCAAAGGGAAGTAGAAGCTCGATGAAGCCAGTCCACCATCCACCCCGGTCAACCCAACTCGTCCCATCCTGTGAAGTCACAACCTGAACAAGTTGAAGCATGCACCAGATCTGATCAAGCCATCGAGGGTTCTTTTGTAATAAAGCCAACATCAGTTGTCCAGTCTGAATGTCGAGTCTGTTGCAGTTGCTTATCGAGTCTGTCGTTGTTTTCTGTACGGGTTATTTACTGAGTCTGTAACAACCTGTATTTTGCTTATCGAGTCTGTTTTCCGCATGTCGGAACTCCTTTTGTATCACCCCCCTGCTTGGGTGATCAATGAAAAAAACATCTTTTATCAAAAATTTGAGAGCCAATTTGCAGTCCCGAACTACGTTATGGCCTGATTCCTCTTCATGGGGATACGTAGGCAACCTCGATCCGGCCGTTATATTCAGCAAAATCAGAGAAAATTGGGGCAATCTTCCATCATGCATAACACGTCATTCATTCATGTAAATAGATTGCATGTACAGCATAATTTATCTTGCTTATACCGTCATTACGTAACCATTGGCAAAAACAAGAGCACTCCTGCACCTGGTTGGGCTCGAACTCCCCAACAGGGATTAATTCGAACTGAGTCAAGAGAGGAACAGTCAGCTAGCCTTCCAGTCCTGACCAAGAACACAGAGTAGATAGAAAAGACCGAGGTTCAGATCCTCAAAGAAGCCTTAGAAGATCAACGAGCCGCCAACAGCAAGCAGATGGCCCAGATGATGATCTTGATCCAGGACATTACTTCCCGGTTGACTTCGGGGGAATCATCAAATAATCACCTAGAGATGGATGCCATGATGACCAAGGTGGCCAAAATTGAGGAATCAGTTCAGAAGCAAGAGAAGATCGCTGCTATAGGCATTGATATGGAGAAACTGTGCCTATTCCCTGATGCCAAGCTGCCTGACAAGTTCAAGCCAATTGACTGGGACAAATTTGACGGAAGCGGTGACCCAAAAGCACACCTGCAAACATATGTGGGTACCTTATCCATGTATGATGTGGAGAAGAATGCCATGGCGCAAATGTTCCAGCAGACCCTGACAGGGTCAGCACTCCGTTGGTTTCTCAACTTAGACAATTCAAAGAAGAAGACCTGGGAAGACATTGGGGCAGCCTTTGTGGCTCAGTACAACTACAACATCCAGCTGGAAATGACCGTTCGGGAGTTAGAATCCACAAAGATGGGGAAGAACGAATCTTTCGCCGACTTTGTCAAACGCTGGAGAGGAAAGGCTTCACAGATGATGGACAGGCCCTCAGAGAAAGAACAGATGAGGATTATCACTCGAAACTTGGAACCAGATTTTGCTAAACACCTGGTTGTCTTTCAAACCTCCGCCGATTTCAAGGCCTTTTATGAAGCCGGCCTTGCAGTTGAAGACGCAATCCGCACTGGCATATTCGACAAAGGAGAATCTATTTCTCGGCCTAAGCAAGTCTACTCCGGTAACAGCAACACCCTTTTCGGGCCAAACACCTACAGTCCACCTCAAGCCAGTTCCTTCAATCCTAAGCCAGTCAAAACTGAACCAGTTAACCAGATAGCCACCCAGTCTCCACCTATCCAAAACACCTCCCAGCCGAGAAGAGAATTCTACCAGTTCCCTTTCCCTCTTACCACTGTCTACAAAAGCTCCTTGAGAAAAATACCATCAAGCCTCTTGATCCACCCAAAGAGCTTCCTGCAAATCACAACCCAAATGTTTACTGTGCCTACCACCAGATGCCCGGCCATCATACCAACAATTGTATCCGTCTCAAACACATAGTCCAAGACTTGGTTGATGACGGAACCATCCCGATTCCCAAACAAAAACCCAATACCATTTCCAATCCCTTGCCTAACCAAAAGCAAAATATCCAAATCAGCCAAATATCCTTCAGCTCCACTACAAAAGGCCCAAGCTCTACTCAATTCAATCCAAGCCTGTACATCGTGCCAGTCACTGAACCAAAACCCTTTGTGCCTATGTCGAAAGACCCGGAAGTCTATGCCATTGAAACCTTTGAACACAAACTCAAATGGGGTGACCTTGCTGAAGAAGGAGAATGGGCCATGAATGATCAGGAATGGGAAGATTCCCAACAAGCATTGTTCGGTTCTTTGCTAATCTTTTGGGACCCGAGCCAGTACATCGTCCCAGAAATTCATGACAAGCCAGTTATTTACATGCCAAAAGGTCTCAATATCAACCAAGTTGAAGAAGTGGCAGTCTATGCAGACGCTTTGACACGGTTTCACTCCCAACTCTATTTCAGTACAACTCTTCTGGCAGCTATTCGCCACCTCAACTTCCCGAAGAAGGAAATCACCAGGCTATCGAAACAGTCTTCAATGATCATGATTGGTTCCCTCAGGCATACATTATCGGAAAATCTCTCCCGCGGCCATCCGCACCATTCCCACACACTTCCAACATATCGGTTCTGGTCACAGATTCCCAGGCAACCACATGGGACAAAGATGAGGTTATCGACATCCGAGTCGGCTGCGACGAAGTATGGACGGTCAATAAATCCATGCTCGACCATTCTTTCTGGCAAGAGTCAGAGGTAGCAAATTTGAAAACAAAATTGGAAGCAATTGATATCAACAGTCAGGAAATTCCAGACAGTTTGATAGACTTGTGGTCTGAAGATCAACATGAAAAACAGAAAAGGGAGGCCATCAAAGTCGGCGAGCGCAAAGTCGGTGAAGGATTTGAAAACTTCTGGGGTGAAAACCAGCAACTCTGGGAAGATACAGTTAATCGGGTGACGAGAAGCGGCCGAATTTACCAGCCGGCCAACCTTCAAAGGAACGTCTCACACCAAACTCAGCCAGAAGAATTCATCTGGGACGATCCCGTTTAGGAAAATTCGTCTCTGATCGAGCCAGAAGTCACTGCTCAACCACCTCAAAGGAACCGAGCAACAGCGGAAGACTTGGTTCAAAAACAGCTTGAAAGAACTCCAGCATCAGTTTCAGTTTGGGGTTTACTCTCTTCCTCCCGGGAACATCGTCAAAAGCTGATCAAAACTCTGTCCAACATGGAAGTACCACCTGATACTCCCCCGGAAACCATGGTAGCACTGCTCACTCCAGCCCGTGCAAGCACGTTATCGTCTTTACTGAAAAGGATTTACCCCCAGAGGGAGCTGGTCACAACAAACCTTTGCACATCACTCTCAAGTGCATGGGAAAATGGGTCCCCGTCGTTCTGCTTGACAACGGATCCGCTCTGAACGTGTGTCCTCTACGGACAGCTTACTGCTTTGATTTCAAGAACAAAGACTTCCAGCCTTCTAACCTCGGAGTGCGCGCATATGACAATACGCGCAGAGATGTAGTTAGGATAATCCAAATGGAAGTGGTGATTGAAGACTTCAAAACAGATATCGAGTTCCATGTGCTTGACATTCCGTCATCTTTTAACCTGCTGCTGGGCAGACCTTGGCTCCATCGATCAGATATCATGGCAGTCCCTTCTTCTCTACACCAGAAAGTCCAACTCGGTCTGGCAACATGAACTTTAACCATTCACGGAGATTCAGGAATTCGTCCCCATGTCCCTGACAATGCACCACTACTTGAAATCACACATGGAGAAGAAGATGTCACTCTCGGTGGTTTCTCTTTGGACACTTCAGGGTCAGTCCTTACTGTCAAAATGGATGAGGACTTCTCAGTCAGCTCACCTGCCTTGGAAATGATGAGGAAAATGGAATACCTACCCGGCCTGGGGTTAGGTTTGAACAATCAAGGGATGGCTGAATTCCCCGAGTTTTCAACAAATAACCACCGCTTCGGTCTCGATTATGAGTCAGCTGACGGCGAACCGAGGAAAGGAAAGAAGGCGCAAGCTGGTGCCAAGAAGAAACCTATTCAGTTTGTGAAGGCTCCAGAAGCCATCTATCAAGGGGAACCGGAACCATTCTAGGACAGGGCAACGAAGACTAAGCTGCCAGGTTTCGAAATCTTTGCGAACGACACTTGGGACAGTAACGACGAAGCAGAGAAGAGGGAAGAACTGGTTAAGGCACTTCAAGTTGACTGGATCGAAACTCTTGACTCAGGGAATCTCCAATCACTGTTTGGGGAAGAGAGCCTGATAGATGTGGAAGAGGAAGGCGAGCCTGCTGTGATGCTATTTGATTTGAAGCCTGATTTGGAGCTTGCCGAGGAGGTAGAGTTGATGAGGCTGAGCCAGGATGCCCTTGGAGATGTCACTGCACTCATTGTGGATGCCAAAGGAATTTATAAAAATTGCACTTTTGTGCCTATAATCACTTACATTAACACTGAATTTGAGTCAGAATCTGCGTCTAGCATTGAGTCTGAGTCTTACCCTGAACATGTATCTGTCATTCCCCCACGTCATCATTTTTCTTTTGAATTCGAGTCCACTCTCATGTATCACGCCCCTGGGCCCCCTGCATTTGCTATCAATGAAATAGACTTTGCTTATCTTGCTGTATCCGAAATAAATTGTGTTGACCTCGACGATGAAGGGATTGAGTTCAAGGAAGAAATTCCAGAAGAAATTCAATCTCTAATCAAAAGGGAAGATGAAAGGCATGCTCAGCCTATAAAAGAAGAAATTATTTCTATAAATTTGAAAAATGAAAGCAATCCACGCATGGTTCAAATTGGTTCCGGACTATCTCCAGAAGAGTTCAAAGCCCACTCGGATCTCCTGAAAGAATTTGAGGACATTTTTGCATGGTCACACGCGGATATGCCTGGTATCGACCCCGAGATTGTGGAGCATCGAATCCCGCTTTATCTGGATGCAAAGCCTGTCAAGCAGAAGTTGAGGAAAATGAGACCTGACTGGGTGTTGGAAATCAAGAAGGAAATTCAGAGACAGATAGACGCCGGCTTCCTGATGGTAACAGAATACCCCCAGTGGGTTGCAAATATCGTTCCTGTCCCTAAGAAGAACGGAAAAATTCGAGCCTGTGTAGACTTCAGGGATCTGAACAAGGTCAGCCCCAAAGACGATTTCCCGTTGCCGCACATAGATGTACTCGTAGACAATACCGCAGGGCATGCACTTCTTTCTTTTATGGATGGTTTCTCAGGGTACAACCAGATTATCATGGCTCCCGAAGACCGCGAGAAAACTACTTTCACCACAAAGTGGGGCACTTACTGTTACAGGGTCATGCCCTTTGGACTAAAAAACGCTGGGTCAACCTATCAGAGGGCGGCTATTACATTAGTACATGACATGATCCACAAAGAGGTCGAAGTTTACATGGATGACATGATTGTCAAAACCAAGGAAAGGGAAGGACATTTACCCGCCCTCAGAATATTCTTTGAGAGGATTCGCAAGTACCGGTTACATCTCAATCCCGAAAAATGTACGTTTGGTGTCACAACTGGAAAGATGTTGGGATTCATGATCACTACACGAGGAATTGAGATAGATCCTTCCAAGATCAATGCTATTCTCGAAATGGAGCCACCCCAGACAGAAAGGGAAGTACGAAGCTTTCTCGGGAAGATTCAGTTTTTCAGTAGATTTATCGCCAAGTTAACCTCAACTTGTGAGCCGATGTTTCGATTACTCAAGAAAGGTGTGCCATTCAAATGGGACGATGGATGCTAGAAAGCTTTCGAAGCCATCAAGAAGTATCTTCAGAGCCCTCCAGTGCTGATGCCACCAACGCCAGGGCAACCCCTCATCATGTACTTATCTGTTACCCCATCAACAATGGGATGCATGCTCGCGCAAGAAGGCGAAGGCGGTAGGGAGAAAACAGTCTACTACATTAGCAAGAAGATGGCAGGATGCGAGGAGCGGTACGCCTCCCTGGAGAAGGTTTGCTGGGCTTTGATATGGGCTTCCAAGAAATTGAGGCACTACATGTTAGCCTACCCAGTGAGGCTGATCTCTCGGATGGACCCTCTCAAATACCTATTCGAGAAACCAGCACTCACGAGTAAGCTGGCACGCTGGTTGCTCCTGTTAGCTGAATTCGACATCAAGTACGTAACTCGGAAGTTTGTGAAAGGAAGAGCTGTCGCTGAATTTCTGGCTGATCATCCGGTAGAAGGTCCAGAAGATGTGAGTTTCGAATTTCCCGATGAAAATGTCATGACCACGACCAATGATGTGTGGTTGCTTTACTTTGACAGGGCTGCTAACTAGAAAGGATTCGGGATTGGGATTTTGCTTATCTCACCAGAAGGGTCACACATCCCTCTCGCTTTCAAGCTAAACTTTGAGGTCACCAACAACCAGTCCGAATACGAAGCGTGTATCGTGGGAATGGAAGCTGCTCTCGAAATTGGTGCCAAAAGGTTGGAAGTGATTGGAGATTCCAACTTAGTGGTTTCGCAAGCAAATGGCGACTCAAAGGTCAAGGAAGACAAGCTGAAGCCTTACCATAAGGACCTTGACGATCTGATCCATTGATTCCAGGTTGTCACTTTCACTCATGTGCCCAGATTAAGCAACCGATTTGCCGATGCCTTGGCAACATTAGCTTCAATGGTGGAGATACCTAACGGAGTTAAGCTTCGACCAATTATGATTGAACAAAGGGACAAGCCCGTTTATGAGTACATCATGGCCATTGATGAGCCTGACGATGGTCTTCCTTGGTACCACGACATCTGGAACTTCATTGAGAAAGGCGAATATCCGACTGGAACTGACAAGAAGGACCAGATTGCTCTCCGGAAACTAGCTTCTCACTACATTATCTGCAGGGGCAGGCTGTACCGAAGATCTCACTGCGGAATGCACAAGTTATGCGTGAATGGCGAAGAAGCAACCAGAATCATGGAAGAAGTACACAACAGAGTCTGTGGCCCTCACATGAACGGAACCATGCTCGCTAAGAAGATCTTGTGACAAGGGTATTACTGGTCTACCATGGAAACTGAGTGCATCGAATATGCAAGACGATGTCACAAATGTCAGATTCATGCCAATCTCATGCACATACCGCCGTCGGAGCTGCATTCTATGACTTCACCCTGGCCTTTCTCTACCTGGGGCATCGACGTCATCGGCAAAATCACCCCAGCTGTTTCAAATGGAAACAAGTTCATCCTAGTTGCTATCGATTACTTCACCAAATGGGTTGAGGCTGCCTCCTACACTACTCTTACAGCGGTTCAGGTCGGTCATTTCATCAAGCAGAACATCGTCTACCAGTATGGAGTACCTCACGCATTCGTGTTTGACAACGGCGTTCACTTCAAGGGTAGGGCCCCCGAGGTTCTCGAAGATTTTGGGATCCAGGTCCACAAGTCAATCGTCTACCGGCCACAAACCAACGGAGCTGTAGAAGCTGCCAATAAAACCATCAAGTCAATACTATAGAGAACAACTCAGTCTACAAGAAACTGGCATGAACAGCTACCGTTAGCACTTTGGGGATACCGGACATCCATCCGTACTCCGACAGGAGCAACGCCCTATTCTTTAGTCTACGCTATGGAAGCCGTTCTCCCTATTGAGCTTGAGGTACCGTCTCTAAGGGTCATGATAGAAGCTGACATCGAGGAAGCGGAATGGCAGAACGCGAGATTCGAAGAACTCATGCTATTTGACGAAAGAAGGCTCAAGGCCTTATATCACGTTCAAGGGTATCAACGCCGAATCGCACGTGCTTTTAACAAGAAAGTCAAGTCCAGGAATTTGCAGGAAGGAGATATGGTTCTGAAGGAGATCCGGGCTCCAACTTTCGATCCACGAGGGAAGTTTCGGCCAAAATGGGCAGGGCCATACATCATCAAAAAGATCTTGTCTGGAAGCGCAACTCAGCTTATCGATCTCGATGGCAACGAATTCTCTACATTGGTCAACATGGATCAACTCAAGAGATACTATCCCTGAGAGAAGCTCGCTGGACTGAAAACCGCAAGGGCGGGCAGTGCCAGGCAAAAATTAGAGCAAGTCTGTTAAGCCGAAAACCCACATCGGGCGGCTTAGGTAAAATTCAAGACAAATCAATCAAAAGAGCTCGCTAGACCGAAAACCCGAAGGGGCGGTACTAGGCTAAAAATCAGACCACAAAAGGAGAGTGAAAATACTCGAGTGAACCCTAGCCAAAATTGCATGCACGAACTACGTCATAACCTGATTCCTTCTTAAGGATACGTAGGCATCCTCACATTGGGGACCGGTCACAACCTTTTGTAACATCTCTTGAGCTGATCCATAGCCGTCATTTGCACTTGCAATCACAATCAATGAGAGTCAAAGAAGAAAACTTTCACGAATCACTTTTATTCAAACTGATTTCTTCAATTACATGGCTGAGCATGAATTTTTCACAACTAAAAGCAAAACATCGGCCCACATGAAAACATGTCACGGGTCAGCAATTTATTTCGGGTACATTAAGACTAAAGCAGATGTCAATTTTAATTCCCATTTTCTCTTGCTCCAATCCCTTGTACCAACCATCTCTTGTAACGCTCCGGAAGCACAATACTGGGATGCTGATCCCTGGGAACAACCGTACGCTCCCTCCAAGTGTGCTGATAAGCTTGGATAGTTGCATGGTTGAAATTTGGCACAACAAAGTCTTCAGGATGCACAAGTGGTATTGTTTGATCAACACCAAGCTGACGGAGAATGCGGTAAGGAACGTAAAAGGTCCAGCAAGTCAGGCTTGCCAGAACAATCCTATGACGTCCCATGTTGCCGACTATCATGGTCGGGCGATCCATCCAGTTCAAGCACCAAGAAATTGTGTCCTCTTTAAGCTGGGAAAGCACCTGAACCCAACCAGGAACACTCCTGTGAAACTCCTGGTACTCCCTCTAAACAAAGCCTCGTGTCTCATGGATCCTGTTCCGCGGTACAGCCTCCAGAAGAGCAGCCTTATCACAAAGCCAAGTCTGCATGAGAGAGAAAACAAGTAAGGAGCCATAGAAAGCCTAAACCCGAGCGTTGAGGTAAAAAGAGAATGAGAGATAAACCGGAAAAAGGAGAGCTGAGTGAGAAGCCTACATGTAGGAGCAAAGCACTTCTTTAAAAAACATTGGTCCGCCCACGGTGGACCCCATCCAAGCCCATCAAAGTTTCAGCCAAAACCATTGGAGCTACATCTTTACGCTCCTCAATCTGCTTAGCCACTCCTACCAGTGCCACACTTGTCTGATTATCTGAGCGAACAAACAGGAACGCTGCAAGGATGACAAGACATAATGCAAGACCTTCAGGTCGAAACTAACTGATCAAGCGTGGAATGTTGAGCACACCTCCCTGGATCATGGACCTTGCCGCATTTTTACTCAAGCCCAGCTTTGAGGACAACACGTCAGCATAATTCACTCCCTGAAGAGGAACGACGGTAGTCTCCAGATCAAAACCTCCGAGGTACGCATGGAACTCTTCCACCATGGGGCATAACTCTTGAAGGCCAAAGCGAAACACATGCACTTCCGGATCCCAGAAACGGACAGCAGCATGGAGCAACTCAAGACGTATAATTACATCCCGAATGTAACGCATAAATGCCAACCTATGATCACGGAAGTTCAGCCAACCAAGGCCGTCAAGCTCATCCAGCCAGGAACGAACCAAAGCTGAGATACTTACAACCATTTGAAGGAGGTGGAAGA
Organism: Vaccinium vitis-idaea; assembly: GCA_963854785.1. Taxonomy (NCBI): domain Eukaryota; kingdom Viridiplantae; phylum Streptophyta; class Magnoliopsida; order Ericales; family Ericaceae; genus Vaccinium; species Vaccinium vitis-idaea. The sequence continues at coordinate 20,190,313 of OY978218.1, read as the reverse complement.
GCAAATGAGGGATATGATTTCCAGGATAAAAGAGTTAGCAATGCTATTTATATGCAAAACACCCGCCTCGGGAAGCGTGCCACATGGAAGAACGTGGAGATAAGTTGTAAGCTTTTTCCTAAAATAGGCTTCGGTTTTTACATTTCAAGGCATCTGGACGCAAAAACATGCATTGGAAAGCCAAAGTGAGAAATCAGAATTGCAGAAAACGGCGTCAGAAGTGGGGCCTCAAACATCGATGCCGCATGGCACTATGCCTGCACCGTGCGGTACAAGTTTGTATGTCGTACGGCACACTTGGCTGGTTTTCGATCAAAGTTCCAACTTTGACCCTTCGGGACCCATTCCAAGCATCTTTTGGCCATTTTTCTCCTATGAACAACCCAAATAAGCATCAAGGGCTTAATGGAAGAATTGTTCCACATTCTCAAGAACATCTCGATGGACGGGTATGCCGAAAAACCCCGGATACAAGAGCTTCGGATGAAATTTTGCAACTTTTTCGCAATTTCTCGAGATATTCGTTTCAAGCAAGCATTGTTGCATACACTCGGGATTTATTGGATCGATCAAGTCAAGATGTCTAGCCGGGGCGTTTTCACTCTAAATTCCTCTCTCCCATCATTTTTTCCCAATTCTTCCCACAAAAGGCCAAAAGTGTCCAGTTTACATTTCAAGACTCACGTACATTTCATTTTCCCACAGTGTCTCGTGTTATACATTCCCAGTGCTAGGTTTGGTTTTTGAGATTCAAGTTTTTGTTAATGTAAGTCATTTTGCATAATAAAAATGCGAGTTTCATAAAAACCAAAACGATATCCATGTCATAAGTAAAATGTGTATCTATCCAGGAGCAAAACTGGCCCAACAATCATCAAAACTACTACCCTAGCACGCAGGCCGTATCTATGAAAAGAAAGAAAAGAACGGGCAAACAGGCGCCCAAATCAAAAAGCAGGCACGCAGGCCTGTCCTACCTACTCAAGCACGAGGCCTCTTCTGCACTCGAGGCCTAAACTCCTCAGACTCAGCAGGACCCGTGTCCTCCTCATCACTACTCTCTGTCTCCCTGAAAGACCACTGTGACGGTGGAGCTGAACTCCCTGGTGCACTCCCTCCCGGCCTATCAACAGAAGGCTGACGACCTCGAAGAACTCTGTCGGAAGGAGGAGTCGTGGGACCACCACCAGCTTGCTTCATCAACACCCTCCTGCGCTCAGTCCTCGGAAGTGGGGACATACTCTGCACAAAGCAAAGAGATTCCATCAGCATACAGGATTGATATACAAGTTTGAAAGCACACGCAGTTCAAATAACAAAGCATGAAAATTACCTGAGAACTCCCTCTGCCAGGAGAAGGACTACGACCAGCTCTACGTCCTCCTCCTCTACTGGGCCCGCCAGCTCCTCTACTAGCACCTCTCACAGCTCTGCCTGCACCTATACTACCAGCCCCGGCTGCACCACCTCTATTAGCGCCTCTGCCTCCGGCCCCTCGAGCTCCTCTACTATGGCCTGGGCCACCTCTCTAGAACCACCCTCTCTGAAAACCACTCCCGGCTCAGCTCGGGGAGCACCTCTGGAACGTCACCTATCATCAGCCGGCGCACTAAAGCCTCCAAGTCCAAGTTCAGCTGATAGGACTCTGACGCCCAGCTGGCAGGAATCTGCAAAACAAAGCATTACACAGGTATTACCAATAATGTTCAAGAAAACATAAACTGCAAACATGTTTTCTTTTTTTTACAGGTTACCTGAATAGAAGTAAGGTCAAGCGGGGGTGCAACACGAGGGACCTCCAACACTCCCATCATCCCTTCAGGCGTCTGCACCTCTATCTCCCTCCTCAACACCGGCAAGGCTGTCTCCAAGGCTGCTATACGGGTCTCCATGTCCAAGAAGCTGGCCAGGTGGCCAACCAGAAAGCTCTCGTAATCTGGAGAACAACTGAAAGGAAGCACGGTGTCCAGCACGGTGTATCTCTCTATCTCTGCCCATGTGTACTCGACAGTTCGCTGTACACCAGGGGGTATACGCCCCAGTATCCTAAAGTGCATCAACCTAAGGGACTGACGAGGCACCCTCTCTCCCAAGTACCACTGCCAACCATACGAAGATTCCAATAGAATCCGTCCCCGTGTCAGCTCTCTGCTCCTCTCCAAGTACTGGTCTGTCATCGCATCCCAAGCATGCCACCTCACCTACAAGGAAATTCAATTTCTTCAAATGGAAAGCAGAACAAAAAGCTCAAAGATCGAAAGCAGCACAGAGTTCAGAAACATACCGTGCTACCGTTAGTCTGGTCCAAGAAACGACGGAAGTCGTTCACTGTCCCTGCATGTACACTGCTGCCACGGTGCTCTCGATCCCACTTTGCTGCTCGGGGGATCACCTCCTCATTCTCATGACTGTTTGCCAGTGGGTACATCCCCAGCACCTCATAAGCCCACACCTGCATGGTTAAAAGGTATTATCAGCAAGCTACATTCTACATGACAAAATCTCAGGAACTTGAAAGCAGGAAGAAAGCGTGTAAAAGTTTTACCTCAAACACTCTCCAGAAACCTCCGAGGCTCGTCCCAACTCCTCCGCTAACGGCACCCAAGAAACAGTAGAGCGTACAAAGAGTAGCACCTCCAAAGTCCAAACTCGCCACTCTGCTCAAGTCTGCCAACGCCGGAAGCCAACCAAGGTGAACCTCACTCCGCCTGTTCGAAAATAGGGACACGCCAAACAAGTACAGCAAGTAAGCTCTCGCCATCTGAGCCACCTCTGTCGGTGACTCTGGCTCGTGGTCCCACAGGGCTGGCAAGTGGTCACACCTCACCATAGGCTTTCCATCGCCTATCTCTCTCCCCAGAAAGTGGCTCACAGCTGCATTGTCTCTGTATAGCCCCAAGTCAAACGGGATTGGCTCGCCACCTACTCTCAAGCCTGTGATCGCAGAAAAGTCCAATTGCGTCACGGTCATCTCAGTAAACCTCAAGTGGAAAGCGTTGGCGGTGTCCCACCAACGCTCAATCAGAGCTTTCAGCAACCTGCGGTCCGCCCGCGTCGGCACCAGAAGCCGAATAAAGTCCATGAAGCCTGTGCCCTCAATAACCTCTCTCACTGCCCCTAGCAAGCCTCGGAAGTGCTCCAAGGAGTCTAACGAACCTTCGTAAACTGACAAAGAGACGTTTCTCTATTTCAAGAAAACAAATGCAAGTTTTTCAAACAACAGCAATGGAAAGCATGCATATACAGGAATTCAAGGCAAGAACAATGGTGGAATGCAACAAATAAAATACGTACCAGTGGACGTGCAGAAACATGGGTCTCCGGGTCCCTCAACAAAGTCGTCTCATCATAGAACAGGTGTACCGGCGAGTACACGTCAGACCCCAGCGGTGTAAAGAAGTGCACTCGTGGCACGTAAGTCTTTGGGTCGAACGGGGGCCTCACCCTCTGAGCTCTCTCCACCTCTGCCACCAGAGACAAGAGAGCACCCTCTCCTGCAACCTCAGCCTTAGCCTCAGCTGTAGAGGGGAAAAATCTGGGTATGCTATTTTCACGCCTCTATGAGATCAACAATATGCACTCTTCGCCGGAACCCTAGCACTGCAAGACAATAAACGGTCAGAGCACCTTTGCCTCTCGTCGGCAAAGGCCCTCCGATGCTTAAGTCAGTATCACGTACTAGGAGGAAACCATAAAACACGTAAAGCATGTAAACACAAATTACCACGTACCTTTCTTCATGGGTATTGCTCCTTATTTATAGATGCGGGGTGCTTGTCCAAAGATCCTATTCACATTAGGAGTCCTTTCCTATACGGGACTCGTTCCATATAGAAACACAATCTTTAGTCTACAAGGATTCCTTCCACGTTAGGAATCCTTACCATTATCGGAATCCTCTTTAAGTTAGGATTCCTTTCTCATATGGGATTCGGCCCATATGGCAATACAATCCGAATTCCCCTCTCGTAAGGATTAATTATGTATCTATATTGGACTTCTTGTCCAATATGGAAGCTTAATGATAATCCCTTAACTCTCAGGATTTAACCCTTATCACGTAAGAGGCTATTCTAGATCCCTCTAGAATGACCCGCCACCTTATCATGTAGGCGGTTAGCTCGGCAATATACTTGCCTATTCTTATATACTGTTGCCGACCAGATACATAGCTTGGCACTGGCCTCGTGCACCTTCTCATGGTGCTGCCACCATCTCGTGGTGCTATCCTGGCTGCACACTTGGCCTACCCTGCTCGGCCATAACCTTAGGCACCTTCTTGTGGTCCCCCCGAACTGAGCCACCCTCACGTGGTGTCCAGGCTAAGCACGTGGTTCGTACGTGCTTGGGTACTTTCCTCTATAATTGGATTCTACCCTCTCCATCAGCCTCTCTCTGTCTCTCCTCAAAGAACATGTCCTGAACGTGCTCAGGCACTCCCTCCTCAGCTAGAGCTGCAGCAAAAGTCGGATCCTCCTGAAGGGTCCGCGCCAAGTCCTCATCTCTCGCTCCCTCCAGGGTATCAGTCGTAGTATAACCTGGAGCCCTAGAAGAACCAACTACAACAGGAACAACTGGTGGGTCTGAAGCCCCGACCTCCATCTCCTCGCCCCCGCTGCTCGAGTCTCGAGCCTCCTCCACTATCACCTTTTCCTTCCCCAGATCCCTCCTGATGACCGGGATGACTACAGATGTTTGCTCTCCTCCAACGGGCACCTCAGTAACCAAGGAAGCACTCAGAAGGTCACTGGGTACCAAGCTCTCCTGCGAACTCATATCTACACCCTCCCCGGCGGGACTCTGCTCAACCAAGACGTGAACACCTCCAATATCCATCTCCACCTCTGAAACCGGCGCACCTGTGCCCGACACGTCAACCTCCATGGGCTCCGAACTGCTCTCGCCACCCTGCATGGCGATGTTATCACTTCCCTCAGGCCGATCGTCAGCCACACTACGCGCCAAAATGTTGCTCACGGTAGTGGAATCACTGCTATTCGGGTCACCCATGGCCGCCGCCCCCACATCGCCGCTAGATCTCGCCATGGCTAGCCCTCCACCACTCGGTTCAGCCATACGAGGCCCTTCACCACTCGGTTCAACCACTATATCCACCGTACGAGGCCCTTTGTGATGGATTTCACCCCCAATCTACACCGCACGGTGTTTGGAACTATCATCGGCCGCACCAATTCCGGCCGACGACGGGCCACCCGCGGTTGATTGAGTCACCGTACTATCCCCTCTGTGAACCGACGGTGAATACTCCTCACCGGACGACGATGGACGCCTCTCGCCGGACGACAACAATCGGTCACCATTGTTGCTCTAACTCGCCATGAGTTTGAATCAAGGATTCCAATCGCAAATTTTGGAAGGAAGAAGAAGATTTCGGACAAGAGAAAGTCGATTCTCACTCAGGAGTAACTGATGGAAGTATTTTTGAACAAAAAACGTAGAAGATGCAAGGTTTTGGCGGTTTCGAACCGTTCTCGGCAAAAATTCCAATTACACCGTGCGGCGTGCCAGTGTCACCGTGCGGTATACATTCTTATGCCGTACGTCTTCCTTTCTGCAACTACCAAAACTTACACTTTCCACCCCTCGTTTGCCGGTGTTTTCGCGAAACCCTACCAAAAATCGTATTTTCAGATGAGTATCAAACAAATTTTCAAGTCCTCTACGACAATTCATTTGTTTTCAAAAAATTTCCAAGTCCTCCACGGCATTTGTTATTCACAAAATTTTCAAGTCCTCTACGGCAAATATTTTCAAAATCTTCTAAATCCATATTTTCACGGCCTCCAGAGCCTCCCAAATTATTTTTCACGGCTTCCAGAGCCTCCCAAATTATTTTTCACGGCTTCCAGAGCCTCCCAAATCATTTTTCACGGCCTCCAAAGCCTCCCAAATTATTTTTCACGACCTCCAGAGCCTCCCAAATTATTTTTCACGGCTTCCAGACCCTCCCAAATCGTTTTTCACGGCCTCCAAAGCCTCCCAAATTATTTTTCACGGTTTCCAGAGCCTCCCAAATTATTTTTCACGGCTTCCAGAGCCTCCCGAATCGTTTTTCACGGCTTCCAGAGCCTCCCAAATCATTTTTTACGGCCTCCAAAGTCTCCCAAATTATTTGTCACGCCGTCATTTTTTTTAAAACATAAATAAAAGAATCTCAAACAATAACTAAGTTAAAAGATAAAGATTTCCATAAATAGAGTACATCCTTAGCCCAACGGCTATCAAATGTTTAGGCACCCTTGCCCCAAAGGTGTAATCAAATAATAAAGTTTGGGCCCCCTTGCCCCAAAGGTGAAATTAAATAACATCCTATGATTCAAATATTTGGGCACCCTTGCCCCCAAGGTGAAGTCGAAATAATATCTCATAAGTTTTTACAAATCCAAAGTCAAAAGATGGTAAAGGAAATTAGAGTTACATTAACATCTCCCCAAAAGAAAGTTTAAATGCGTAGAAGATGAAGTAAATAACTCCATGCCATGTATGCTCATCATCCAAGTCATGCATTCCAAACCATGCACGATCAAAGCTGGGTACCTGAAAATGATAGGGTGAGCACACTTGCTCGTAGGAGAACTATTCTACTAACGCTAGGTATATGAATATGATGCATGCACATGAGGGTAAGATATGTCAAACGATTATTCATGTGCGAGTCCAGGTATCCAAGTCATGGAGGGAGAATTTAGAAAGTTTTAATGTACCCAAGTGATCTCCAAGTATCCACCCACAACTCATGTTTTCAAAAGTCCTTTCTAAGTGTCCAAAACATAACCCAAATATCCATTTCATTTCACCCAACCACCCAAGTTCATCACACAAGTCAAATCAAGTTTACAAAATGAGTTTCGACAAAACTTTAAAGATAGTCCAAAACTTCAATTCTCATTTCTTTCATTGAAGAAAAATCATCATGTTCATTTAGTACTAGGGATTTAATCCCTCTGCCGGGTTCCATAGGCCCCGCGTGCCTCTGCCGGGTTCCGTAGGCCCCGCGTGCCTCTGCCGAGTTCCGTAGGCCCCGCGTGCCTCTGCCGGGTTCCATAGGCCCCGCGTGCCTTTATCAAAAAAATTACCAAATGATGGTATCGGTTTAAGAATATCCCATTATCCCAAACATTTCATCAAAACTTTCATAACAAGTCCGTTTTCCAAATTTCATTTCATTATTTCACATCTTTCGATAAAAAAGGTGACGCACACACACACCCACGCTTTCTAAAAACCATCAAACTTTCATGTGATGCAAAATGACATACTTGTTTATAAAATCAAAGTTCTCGAGTCAAAACATGGTTGCAAGTGATGCCAAAAGTCAATTTTATGAAGGAATAAGCGATCGGGGACCAAATGGACATCAAAGGGTGACCGAAAACCACCCCAAAAACAGGGGCAGTGGCTGGAAATTATAGGGGCAGCAACTATGAACAGTAATCTGAGCAGATTTTCACCCTTAGGGTGTGGAATTTCAACCCAATCACAATAGAGATAGTTTAGGCTCAAATTGGAAATGCTAGGCAACAATTAAACATGGAGGGAGGTCAATTTCACTCCCAATTTCACCAATCAACAAGCAAATTCATAGATCAAGAAATCAAAGTGGAAAAACCCACACAAATTGGGGAAAACATGAAATTCAAGGAGATTGAGGCCAAAAATCAAGTATGTGCAACAAATCATAAGCATATAACTAGAGAGAGTAGACATTGTTCCCCTACCTCAAGGATTTGCTTGAAAAATGGAGATGAATGAAACCCTAGCCCCAAATCCCGAATTATGTGCTCCCGGTGCGAATCCAAGGTGACCCAAGCTCCCCACGGTGCGTAGAACGTGAATATGGCCTTGGTTCTTGAAGAGATTGAATGGGGAGGGAGAGTTTTGAGCTTGAAGTGAGTAAAAATGGAGGAGAAGAGAGAGGGAGGGTGAGCCGATCAGTGGAGGAGAGGGGGAGAGTGAGATATTTTGTTTTTTTGCAAATTTGCCCCACACTACTTATTATAACCCCCTAATTACCCCTCACACCCAAATGTCACTTGTGTATATAGTATGTGACCACAATACTTATTTTCATAACCCAAACTTAAGTTTTCTTTACTATAATTTTGAGTTTTCTTTACTTTAATTTATTTATGAAAATAAGGAAGTACCCCCCATTTGGAAACAATGGAATTTCTAAAATTTTAAAATTCTAATGACATCAAAATCTCATCCCCCCACTTTTAGTACAAAACTGAAAAACGGCAGATTTTTCTCCGAATAAAATAGGCGAAAGATGACTTTGCCTTACTTAAAAATAACTTCCGATTATACCGTTGTGATTAGAAAAATCCAAGGAACAATTACCGGCATTTTTTATCGGCCAAATCGAAACTTCTCCAAAAAGTGATTTTTCATACGGGTTCTTACATTATTTTTATTTTTCACGGTTTTTAGAGCCTCCCGAATCATTTTTCACGGCTTCCAGAGCCTCCCAAATCGTTTTTCACGGCTTCCAGAGCCTCCCAAATTATTTTTCATGGCTTCCAAAGCCTCCCAAACCATTTTTTTTCAAACATCATTTGTTTTTCCCTCATTGAAAAATGAGGTGTCAACTTTTTCTTGACGGCCCCGATAAACTACGGTTGGTCTGATCCTCTCAAACGAGGTACGCAGGAAGCTCCGGGCTCGACCAAATTTATTGTTTTTCTTGCTTGTTTTCCGCATGGTTGTCAAATTGGGATGTCCGAATCTTCAACACGACTTGCACCAACATAATGGTGACCAAGCCAAGTCAAAGAGGGGCAACTGTAGACACCCCAATTTTTGATAAACTTGTGCATCCCCGATGATGAAAAGAACGCGCAAAATGTACCTTGGAACGGATACTTGAGTCGGATGGATCAAAAGAACCAAAAACCCCAAACCCACCTGAACCGTACGACCAGAAACCCATAGCCGTACGGCTTGAAAATCCATTTGCACCGTGCGGTGTCACCATGTGCACCGTACGACATACCCTTAACGCCGTACGACACCCTTGTCACATCAACAGGATTCTCGGGAAGCTCCAGTAGCTCAGAAACGAATGATGATATTCGGCTCGCCCTCGCCTATAAATTCCGATGTCGTCCAACAAATTGGAGAGGTTCAAGAGAGAGAGTTCGATCAGAAAGAGAGCGGGAATGAATCGTGCAAGATAGAAACCCAAATTCATCCTGTACAAACCACTTGAGAAGAATCCCAGTGATAACCCTACTCTCTTGATAAGTCCCGTTGTTATATTCATACCCATCCTTCAAATCCCGGTTTCGTGAGGATCCAAAAGTCCAGTGCCCGTTTTCGTCACCAACTAATCCAGTCCGTCCAGTTCCGCTTCGAGGTATAACAATCAGAGTTCAAACCGTAACCATCGGCTGAGGGAGAATTTCTACCGGGCTTGAGGAGAGCTCTGTAGCTCTTCCTCGAGTCCAAACAGAAATATTTCAGCAAAGTTCAAACCTCTCGGGTGGATATTTCACGATGTTACTCATTGTCGCGGGATGTTGTCCCTAAAACGAGGTACATTCATTCATTAAAAACATTTTCCAAGTCTGTTTTTATCAGTAAACGTTGTGGTTTTTCATACCAAAAACAAAGTGGGTTTCAGTCGGATAAAACTGAAGATTTTTGAAAAACGCACTGAACAGGAGCGTCGTACGGCTTCTTTATGACACTGTGCGGTGTAATATTTGACACCGTACGGTGTCACTGAAAAAACATTTTTGGATGCTCTGTTTTCTGAAATCCGATACTCTGTTTTCGTAAAAAAACTAGTGGGGTATATTGCACTTGACCCCCTTTGCTTCATGTATTTTCATTTCCACCCCCCAGTTAATATTCTCACATTTACATATTTAATTGTGTATTATGTGATTTATTATCATTATCTGTTTCCTTTAAGCATGTTATTTCTTGGTATATCGTTTATGTGAAATAAAGTTTTTAATAAAATATTTTCAGAAAAATCCCACAAAGATTTAGTAAAGACCGGAAAGTTCCGGGCACGCGGGTGCATTTTTCGAACAAAACCTTCCTCGAGGGTAACCTGGCTCCCGAACCCAAATCTCTACTTTTCGCAGGGCAAACCCTTTTTCAGCGGCACAAGAGTCATTATTTTTCTAAACGGTTTCTCGGGTACCTAACATTTTCCATAAATTAAACCCCGGGTGGCGACTCTAAATTTTTCCTTTTTCCCGGATCGCCCTTTTTCCCAAACACAACCAAAACTTCGTGGATACCTTTTCGCCCGCGCGAAAGACCTTTCGTCCACAACAAGGATCCTCCCTTCCACACTTCTCAATTTCTCTCACATCAGTCAGTCCCTGTTGTCTCGCACCACAGTCCGTCGTCGTCCAAGATGGCAGTCCGTCCGTCGATCGAAAAGGAGAAGGAGAAAGATCAATATTTGAAGCCTATTAAAGTTTGATAGCCGGCGATTGTAAAGGGTACAAAAAATTGTGTATTTGTGTGTATATATATGTAGATCTAGTGTATATAAGTGTGTATATATGCGTATATGTTAAATCTATTTGTTTTGACTCAAAGTTGATGGGCTCTCATATGTGTAGATCTGTTCGTTTTGATTGTGTAGATCTGTAAGTTTTGATTGTGTAGATCTGGGGTATGTTTGTAGGTTTTTGAAGTCCCAATCTCTTCTCCTATCTCTCTCTCTCTCTCTCTGTCAGAACCGAACATAACTGTGGACGCACCTCCGGATTGGGTTATCGATTCGGAGTCGCCACCCGGGTTTTAGCGGATTGTCCCCGAGGAACCGAACATCGATTGACTCGTGCCTCATTCAATGGATAAGGATTACTGGCCCGTCATCACCATACTATCTTGGGTTCGGGAGCTCAGTTACGAGAGGGGAAGGGTTTTACGGCACCCCCCTCGCCCGGTTCGAAGGCCGGTCTCTACTTGACTTTTGTGGGATTGCGGGAAATGTTTTATGATTCAACTTTGAGCAAGTACGGGAAATTGGGAATGGGAGCCATATAACAATGATAAGCACAACGATGGAACTTAGGTGTATGCATGTGCTTCGTGAGTCTACATGAATGGTGAGGATGCGCAAGTATGAACTGTCAAGTACATTAAACAGTAAGCAATGATACAAGGATATACAGGGTGTTGACAAAATTATCAAAACAACGCCAGAAACCAACACAAAAACTAGACCAATCTGATCCCTCTGTTAAGGACTTGAGCGCTCAAAGACAGGGCTTGAGCGCTCAAAGACAGGGCTTGAGCGCTCAAGCTCTCCTCAACCCAAACATGCTTCTAATGCTTCTAATGATTCTGATTTGATGAAAACACGTTTTGATCTCCATTGTTTGTTCAAAAACACCATTTTACTCACTGGACAGGTTGACATAATCACACAACCATGGTTTTAAAACTAATTTATGGACCAAAAATAGGGCAAACAGTAGGAAGAATGAAAGCTCAACGTTTTGGAAACCTTGCAGAATACTCTGAACACAAAAGCAAGTTGGAGTAAGAAAATGATTTGACTGGGCCAAGAGACGACTTGAGCGCTCAAAGGAGTGCATTGAGCGCTCAAACCACCCTCTGGATTTGAGCCTTTTCTGCAACATGCTGCCCTCATCCGGATCACAAACTAGTTAAACATGACATGTGGTGATGCATACTGTACTGAAACTTCAACAACTTGGATAAAATAAACTTGAGGTGTTCATGTGAGTAGAGAGTAAACATTAGACCGCATATGAGCATGATTAGAGTGAGAGAGGGAGAAGAGATCAGGTTGGCATAGCCAAACACATCAACACACACACACTTTGAGATAAGGTTGGCTTAGCCAAACATCAACACACACACGCTTCGAGATTAGGTTAGCTTAGCCAAACATCAACACACACACATGCACACACACCTCACAAACTGAAAACAGAACACAGAACTGGAAGTAAACAAGATTCAACTTCAAAATTGATCAAGGTTTGAGCGCTCATAATGCTAGCCTTGAGCGCTCAAGCCCCATTCAGGGGTTGTGAGCTTCTGTGATCTCTGATCATTCTTTAATTGTGACTTAAACTTAAAACTTTCTGATCATGTTTGAAAGAGTGGGACGCACTGTTTTATTCATGAAATAAGATCATCCATAACTTAATGAAGGCAAAACATCACTTTTTATGGCTTTTGGGTTCATTGATCGATGATCAAAAGCAAGATAAACTGGTTTAAAACTTATTGAACCATCCAGTGACCATAAAATGATATTTCCCAGATAAAGCTTGATCAGCAACAACAGAAACACAATCAGTGCTCAAAGGGGGCTTGAGCGCTCATAGTCTTAACCTTGAGCTCTCGAGCTGTTTGGAACTGGGTTTTTCAAAGATCATTTTCTTGCATATCTAAGACCTTGTGAGTCCATTAGAGGTATAGAGGACCTCCATGAACCCACTGGTCTCCCTCAGGAGCACCAAACCGTAACTCTTTACATGGATTTCTACCTTTGTGGCTGTGTTTGTATGAACAATGTGGATGTTTCGATCAGTTTGTGGCGGGTGTGGATTGGCTTGAGTTGACTCAAAGTGGATGATGGTGTATTCTAATGGAAGGGTTTGATGATCAAAGATGAGTTTGATGGATGAAGAAGATTGAACTTGGAATAATGAGTTGATGCTTGCTGGAAATGTAGAGTGAGAGTGAGTGAGTGATAGCTCAGATGATGAGAGTGTTTCTAACCTCTCTAAATGATGTAGAAGGTGGGTTTCTATAGAGTAAGATAGGGGGTGAAGTGTAAGGATTTGAAGTGGAGGACCTAATGAGGTAATTGAGGCCTACCCTGAAGTCTATCAGTTGCATGCGAGCAACAGAAAAACGGCTGGGTGGCAGGATTCAGTTGGAATCTCATCATTAGATACTCTGCCACCGACAGACTGGATAGAGGTTGAGCGCTCAAACAGGGGGTTTGAGCGCTCAATCCCACTCTAGTACAGTAGTTAGCTCTGGTTTGTTTTGGTATTTTGAGGGGTATTTTGGTCATTTGGGTTGGTCTAGGTTATTTGGGGGTGGTTTGGGATGGTTTAGGTTGTTCGGGGGAAGTCCAAGCTCTTTTCTTAACCTCAAGGTGTTCACGGTTGGCTATTTCATCATCGGGAGTGCTTGACAAGTATCCCGGGTCAAAATCGAGGTGTCTACAATAACCTAGAACCGAGCCGAACTTGAGGAACTGAACTGGAACCGAACCGACCACTCTAAAACCGGTTTCGATTCCTTGTTCTCTCCGAACCGGTTTTGCTCGGTTCACGCAAGAACCCTTCCGAACCGGACCGAACCGAACTGGTTACACCCCTATTTTAGACTATTAAGAAAAACGAAAAATGAAGAAAACCACACAAACACGAACAAATAGAAAAACAAAGAAAAAAATGAAGAAATGCAGTAGAAAAACAAAGAAATAGATTACAAAAAATAGTATATATATATATATATACCTCTCATAATGTTCATAAAACTTAATAGAACATGGAGTAATAAAGCCTAATAGATAAATTCAACTGTTAAAGTAATAATAAAAACGAAACTAAATGAAGAAATACCACATAAAGATGAACAAATAGAAAAACAAAGAAAAAAAACACTAAACCGAAAAGCCAAAAAAAAAAAAAAAAAGACCACAAAAAATAGAGAAATTTATTATAGAAATCATAAAAATTAAACAACACGACATAGTTGTAGACACCCCGATTTTGACCCGGGACACCTAACCAAGTGTAGACACCCCGATTTTCACCTGAGAAACTTATCAAGCATTCCCGATGATGATATAGACCAATCGTGCATACCTCGAGGCTAAGAACAAGGCTTGAACTCACCAAACCACCCTAAACCATTCTAAACCCTCCTAGAACAACCTTAAACCAACCAAAATGACCAAAATACCCTTTAAACCATCCAAAATGCTCTTCAAAATAAACCCAAGCCTACACCATCTTCTAGTACATTCAAAACCCTCTTTATTGATATATAATACGTCTCAATCCATTTTGAAATGAGGGAGATGTGCCCGTTTTACCGAAACGACTTATTTTTCCGACCTTCTGAGGGTAAAATGGTCACACACTTGGATGTACAAATTATCTTGGGTTCAAACCACTTTGGTTAGAAAGTACACTCGACAAGCTTTCCAACGCTTTAAACCACGCACGAAACGGAGTTCGGTAGCACCTGGAACAGCCCTTTGAAGTTTGGTCTGCTGTGCAGGCCTTTGAGCGCTCAAAGCCCTCTTTGCGCTCAAACCCTTCGCGCACCAGAAATTTTCAAAGCATTTTTCAGCTGGTTTTCCACCTAAACTATGGGCTCCCCCTGGTTTCTACAGCTTCGTTTTCACGCCAGAATCCCTCTAATAACATTCCCTCCCCAACTTGAATTGCAAGTTCCAAATTCCTCCCATTTCTCTCTATATAAACCACCCTCCACCCTTTAGGACCCTTTGGCTAATCTCTTACACTCTCACACCCTTCATCAGCCCTCTCCACTCTCTCTCATCACTTCAATCACGTTTTAGCCTTTCTCTCCTCCATAGCCACCACCCTCCATCATCTTCAACCTCCAAAATACCCAAAAATCTCATCTTTCAGACCAAATACACATGGGTCTTTAAGATACCAACTACAACAGCCCCTCTCTCACTCTAATAAGCCATTTACAGCCCATACATTCCATCCATTTCGTCTAAACCCAGCTCTTCCATCAAAACCCACCTCATCCAAGCCAAAATCACCATTTTAACCTCAAATACTCCATCATCCACTCAATCAATCATCCAATCAGCCCTACACTCACACTCTACTGTCCAAAACAACCCACATTACACTTATAAACACAGCCACTATCCACCCCTTCATCAAACACCCCAGTTTAAGCCTTAATCAAAGCCAAAAGGTAGAAAAACATGTGAAAAATCACGTTTTGGTCATCCTGAGGGAGACCAGTGAGTTCATAGAGGTTCCACATACCTTCTATGAGCTCACAAGGTCTTAGATATCAAAGAAAATGATTTTCGAAAACCCCAGCTTCAAATGGTTTGAGCGCTCAAACTGTGAGCTCGAGCGCTCATACTACAGTTCGAGCTCTCAAACTATTTTGGCCCCTTTTCATGTTTCTGTGGTTTCTGATCATATTTTATGTTGGTAAAATCATTATTATGGCTTTGTGGTGGTTCAACAACTCTCAAATCAGTTTATTTTGCCTTTGATCATTGATCAATGAATCCAAAAGCCATAAAAGTGATGTTTCATCATCATCAAGCCATGGATGATCCTATTTCTTGAAGCAAACAATGTATCTCACTCTTTTTAACAATGATCAGATTGTTTAAGCTCACAAAAGCATCAAAGCATGGTTAGAAACCACAGAAGCTCATAACCCTTGAATGGGGTTTGAGCGCTTAGTCTATGACACTATGAGCGCTCAAGCCTTGCTCAGTTGTGAAGTTTGAATCTTGTTTACTTTAGCTTTGTGTTCTGTTTTCAGTTTACGAGGTGTGTGCGTGTTGATGTTTGGCTAAGCCAACCTAATCTCGAAGTGTGTGTATGTGTTGATGTTTGGCTAAGCCAACCTAATCTCGAAGTGTGTGTGCGTGTTGATGTTTGGCTAGGCCAACCTGATCTCTCCCTTCCTTCACTCTAATCATGCTTATGTGTGAACCGATGCTTGCTCCCCACTCCTATGGGCACCTCAAGTTCATTTTATTCATGTTGATGAAATTTCAATACATCATGCAACATCATATGTCATGTTGAATTAATTTGTGGTCCAAATGAGGGCTGAATGCTGCAAAAACACTCAAGTAAAGAAGATGGCTTGAGCGCTCAATGCACATCTTTGAGCGCTCAAACTGTCCTCTGGTTCCATCAAAACTTTTTCTCATTTCAGCTTGTTCTTCACATGTTGAGTATTCTACAAAGTTTTATAGCATTAAGTCTTCATTTCTTCCATATTATTTGCCCCATTTTGGTCCATGAATGAGTTCAAACCCATGATTATGTGATTATGCCATTTTGTCCAGTAATCCAAATGTTGTTTTTGAATAAATAATGGTGGTCAAAACGTGCTTTCATCAAATCAGAAGCATCATAAGCATGTATGGGTGGCCAGTAGTTTGAGCGCTCGAACCCACAGGTTGAGCGCTCAAACCCTTGGCAGTGGGTCAGATTGGTTTAGCCTTGCAGCGGTTTGTGGTGTCATTTTTGGTTATTTTGTTATCATTCTGTATAGTCTAATGCTGTTACTTGCTGTTTGATGCTCTTGTTTGTTCATACTTGCATATCATCGCCATTCATGTAGATTCACGGAGCACAAGCATACACCGTAGCTCATTGTTATGTTTGTCATCGTTATTTGGCTTCCCATCCCTCATTTCCCATATTTGTTCAAAGTTGAGTTGCATACATTTCTTGTATAATCCCACAAAAGTCAAGTAGAGACCGGTCTTCGAACCGGGCGAGGGGGGTGCCGTAAAACCCTTCCCCTCTCGTAACTGAGCTCCCGAACCTAAGATAGTATGGTGATGACGGGCCAGTAATCCTTATCCATTGAATGAGGCACGAGTCAATCGAGTTCGGTTCCTCGGGGACAATCCGCTAAAACCCAGGTGGCGACTCCGAATCGATACTTCGAGGATATCCCTCCGGAGGTGCGTCCACACCAAGCACTCCCGATGAAGAGACAAAACCACCCGTGAATACCTTAGGGTTGAGAGAAAGGCTTGAACTTGTCCTAAACCACCCCTAACCATTCCTAAACAACCTAGACCAACCCAAATGACCAAAATACCCTTCAAAATACCAAAACCAACCACTGTGCTCAAAGGGGTTTGAGCGCTCAAACTCCCTGTTTGAGCGCTCAAGCTCTGACCAGTCTGTCGGCAGCAGAGCATCTAATGATGAGATTTCAACCGATTGACAGGCACCCAGCCGTTTTTCTGTTGCTCGCATGCAACTGATAGACCCCAGGGTAGGCTTATATTACTCCCTTAGGCCCTCCACTTCAAAACAACACACTTCACCCCCCATTTCACCTTATAAAAAGACCTCTTCTACACCATTTAGAGAGGTTGGACACACTTTCATCTTCTGAGCTATCACTCACTCACTCTCAAACCACATTTCCAGAAACTTTCAATCCATTCCATTTCTCATTTCAAGCTTAATCCCCTTTCATCCATCAAACCCACCCTTGATCATCAAACCCTCTCACTAGAATACACCATCATCTACTCAAAATCAACTCAAGCCACTATACACCTATCATATTCTGTTCAAAACAACCCACATTGTCCTTGCAAACACATCTACAATCCAATCATCCATCAAAACCATGAGTTCAAGCTCAAATCAAAGCCAAAAGGTAGAAATCCATATGAAAGTTACGGGTTGGCACTGCTGAGGGAGACCAGTGGGTTCATGGAGGTCCTCTATACCTCTTATGGACTCACAAGGTCTTAAATATGCAAGAAAAACAATCTTTGAAAACCCCAGTTGCAAACAGCTTGAGCGCTCAATGCTAAGGTCATGAGCGCTCAAGCCGTTTGAACATGCTCTGTGTTCTTGTGGTTTCTGATCATATTTTATCTTGATGACATCATCCTTGTGGTTGTTTGTTGATCCAATAACCCTCAAAACTGTTGTCTTGCTTTTGATCATTGATCATTGAACCTAAAAGCCACAAGAGTGATGTTTTAGTGTCATCAACCATGGATGATCTCATTTCATGAAATAAACAATGCATCTCAATCCTTTTGACAAGGACCAGTTTGTTTAAACTCATAAAAGCATCAAAGAATGATCAGAAACCATAGACATTCACAGCCCTTGAATGGGGCTTGAACGCTCAAGGACATCACTATGAGCGCTCAAACCTTGCTCAGTTTTGGAGTCTGAATCTTGTTTACTTTAGTTATCATTCTGTATAGTCTAATGCTGTTACTTGCTGTTTGATGTTCTTGTTTGTTCATACTTGCACATCATCGCCATTCATGTAGATTCACGGAGCACAAGCATACACCGTAGTTTATGGTTGTGTTTATCATCATTACGTGGTTCCCATCCCCATTCCCCGTTCTTGTTCAAAGTTGAGTTATAAACATTTCTTGCATAATTCCACAAAAGTCAAGTAGAGACCGGTCTTCGAACCGGGCGAGGGGGGTGCCGTAAAACCCTTCCCCTCTCGTAACTGAGCTCCCGAACCTAAGATAGTATGGTGATGACGGGCCAGTAATCCTTATCCATTGAATGAGGCACGAGTCAATCGAGTTCGGTTCCTCGGGGACAATCCGCTAAAACCCGGGTGGCGACTCCGAATCGATGTTCGAGGATATCCCTCCGGAGGTGCGTCCACAATAGTAAACACTGAAATGAAAAATGAAATGAAAAAACACAAAAAAAACAGAGAGAAAATGAAGAGATAGATTATATAAAAAAATAAAAAATAAAAAACACAACACAGTAAATACAAAAAAAATAAGTTCATCCTTTCAGATATGTTCATCTCTGCTAGCACTGATGAAACCTAACAGAACATGGAAAAATAAATCTTAATATATAACGTCACTAGTTAAACTATTAATAAAAAAACAAATAGAAAAGAAAAAAAACCGAATAAAATACCACACGAAGACGACAAAATAGAATAACAAATAAAAATCACAAAAAACAATTAGCAAATAAGAAAAACGAAATTAAAAAGGCGAAAAAATAACACACAAAAACAAAAGACAAAAATGAAAAATAGAAACAATAAACACAAAAGAACAACGAAAAATAGAAAACGTAAAAAAAAAAAAAAAAAAACGCGACACAGTAAACACAAAAACGAACAACGAAGAACAAAACACAAAAAAAAAAAAACAATAAACAAAAAAAATTAAAGAAATACTACACAAACAAAAAATAAAAACAAAACACGGAAAACAAAAAAAAAAGTAAAAAACATAACACAATAAGCGCAAAAATGATAATTTCATCTCTCCTAACAGGTTATGTGTCACACCCTCAATTTTAATAACCAAAATATAAATAATATCTACGTAGGATAGATCTAAGTCAAACATACCTCCATTGAATAGTCAAAGTCAAGAGTACAACTTCCAAAATACAAATACACGTGTCTCTCATCAAAGGGTACCCAAACCCAATCACCTTAGTGTCAAAAATATATAAAGTTATTACACATATCAAGTTTATCAAAAGATTGAAGAAATAGAAGTTACATGATCATCTCCCAAAAATTTACTAAGTATGGAGAGGATAAAATAACTTCATGTAAAAGTAAGCTTCATGTCATGCAATCCACACTCCAAGTATCCAAGTCATGTGCCTTTTCCAAGTACTTGAAAATGATAGGGTGAGCTCACTAGTGTAGACACCCCAATTTTGAACCCGAGATACGCTCGTGCATGTCCGATGATGAAATGGATCAATCATAATTACCTGGAACTTGTGAGAATGACTTGAATTTGATCAAAATCAACCAAACACCACCCAAACAGCCAAAATAGCCCAAACCAACCCAAGCATTGTTGAACCAAAGCCAAACCATCAATCTGCCACCAAGAACCTTGAGCGCTCAAGCTTGAGGCCTTGAGCGCTCAAACCCCTGAGAAGCACCTTGAGCGCTCAAGCCCATGGCTTTGAGCGCTCAACTCTGATCCAGTTAGCAACTTGCAGAGTATCTCATCATGAGATTTCCTGCATGGGAGCGTCTGGGGATGATTTTGTACGATCCTTATACGTACAATATACTCCACTAAGTCCTAAAATACACCTAAAACTACTCCTAAACTACAAACCCACTTCCTCTCTCTCCTCTCTTCCCTCCCACTCATTCTATAAAACCATCTAACATCCCTGGTTTTGAGAGAGGACTCTCATACACCAGCTCTGAATCCACCCAGAAAATCGATCTTCTCTCTCTCTCTCTACAAAACCACTCTTCCACCATCAAAATCATTGACAAAAATCACTCATCAAACCCAGAAATTCGGTTCTTGATCATCAACCAACCACATACATTGTCTAATTCACCCAGAACACAAGCCAAAACATCCACAATCCTCCATCCTCAAGCCCAAAAATCAAGTCTAAGTCATAATCACTCCAAAAGGTAGTTAAATATGTGAAGTGCTCACTGTTTTGATCCTTCTGAGGAAGGCTAGTGAGTTCAAGCAAGTCCAATATACTTGCATTGAACCCACAAAGGCCTAAGAGTTGTTCAAAATCCTTTTTAAAATCTGCAGCTTCAACAGGGGTTGAGCGCTCAAGCCTTAGGCCTTGAGCGCTCAAGCCCAGGGCCTTGAGCGCTCAAGCCCAGTTCTGAGCAGTTTCTGTTTTGCTGAGTTTTGTGCTTTCTCTAGGTTTTGATCATTATTTAATAGTTAATTATGCTCATGTAATCCATAAAACAGTTTACTTTACCTCAAAATCACATGCATGAGTGTAGATTAATATTTTATGAGGATTAAACATCAAAAAAACTTTTGAAAATCTTATGTTTGAGTGCAAAACAGAGACTGTTCAACCTCATAAATCTTCATTTCATGTATTCATGATCATTATTGAAGTATCAAAAGCTTGTTTAAAGGTCAAAAATCAAAGAGCCAGATTATGGCTTGAGCGCTCAATGTCATTGACTTAAGCGCTCAAGCTGTTCTTGGGCAGTTTGCTGATTGTTTGTCGTTCTGATGATAGACCGTGATTTAGCATATTAATTGTGTGCGAGAGTTATTGTCGTTGTGTTCAGGACCTGGATTCCTCCCTTATTCCTCCACTTTCAAACATTTCTTTGTTAATTCATTGAAATTACATCCTTTTCATCTTTCTTTAAGAGATCGATCAGATTACTCTTATCTGTTTCTCCTGGAAAACCTTTGATGAATGTTTGATCTCAAAAAGAAGTTGTTAAAAGTGTAATTTCACAGAGGCCAAGAATTGGTTTGAGCGCTCAATTCAGGAGCTTTGAGCGCTCAAACTGGTTGAAGAGGTTGAGCGCTCAACTTCATTGGTTTGAGCGCTCAATCCCTATTCTGGGATCCAGTTTGTGAAGCAGTTTAAATAGATCTCATGTTCATAAAATTCCTGAAATTATTGTGTAGTTTCTGTAATTTATTATTTGTAAATATTTGTATCATTTCACTTTATTATCATCATCGTTTCTCATATAAATCATGTGCACAAGCATCCACTTTAGATTTACATTTTGTATTTTCTTACTGTTTACGTGATTCCCATCCCCAATTCCCTGTTTATATGAATAAATTGAATTTCAAATATTTCTAAAAACTCACAAAATATCGAGTAGAGACCGGTTCACGGACCGGGCGAGAGGGGTGCCGTAAAACCCTTCCCCTCTCGTAACCAAACCCCCGAATCCGAGAAATCTTTGGTTCCGCCATGATCAGTGAAATCTTTTTCGAATGGGCAAATGAGTCATGTTTTTATCGGTTTCTCGGGTTCGGGCCTTAAATCCGGGTGGCGACTCAAACAAACACAATCTTTTCGCACAATCTCGGTGGGCCGTCCACAACTAGCCCAGTAGGAAAATCATTCTACTAACGCTAGGTGTATAAAGATGATAAGTACACCGGAATATGAAATGATTTGTATGAAATGAGCAATGTATAATATAGGAAGTTTAAACAAGTGTTAAAGTGACCACAAAGTACCCAAGTGTCCAAAAATATCCCAATGTATCCAAAATCACCTAAGTGTCCATCATTTTTCTCTTAACTGTTACCAAATCGTGTCGTGTGTCCAAAAGCGTGTCCAAGTATCCAATTTTCACCAAAACACTAGGTTAGTCATAAAACACTTCATTTCCAACATTTCATAAAAGTATCCATTTGTTTTTAATAGGGAATTAATCCCTCTGCCGGATTTCGTAGGCTCCGTGCACCCCTGCCGGATTTCATGGGCTCCGTTCACCCCTGCCGGATTTCGTGGGCACCGTGCACCCTTTCATAAAACCATTTTCATCCATTCAAAGCATATCATTTTCCAAAACATTTTCATGTATCACATTTCGTTCAAAATGCCACAATTTTCTCCAAAAGTGTCAACCGACTCAAAATAGTGCATGTGCGATACGTATAACGAAGTGTTCGATGAAATCACGTGTCAAAATCTTGGTTTAAAGGTTTCAAAGTGAATTTGAGAGTTATCATGATGCCAAAAGTCGATTATAAGAAGATATGAGCGATCGAGGGCCAAACGGCCATCAAGGAACGAATCGGAACGAAACCGGAAACAAGTGTGCTGGATTTCCGCCCGTGCAGCCCACCAAAAAAAATGCAGATTTTCACCCCTTTGGATGTTGAATTTCAACCCAAGTCATATTTTGATGATTTAAGCACAAATTTGAGATGTCAAGCAACAAATAAACATGGAGGGAGAGTAAATCAACTACCAATTGAGCATTTCAACAACTAATTTCATAGATCAAGATCAAAATTGGAAGAAAACTCATTTCAATGGTGGACACAAAAAGTTAGGAGAAATTGTGAGCCAATACAAGAGTATGTGTAACAAATCAACTAAATACAACTAGAGGGAGTAGAAATTTGTTCCCTACCTCAATTAAAGATTTAACTTGAAATGGGTAGAAAATGGAAAACCCTTGCTCTTGGAGCTCCTAGGCCGAAAAGTGATAGCTCCAAGCGAAACCACGGAGACCTGGACTCCAAATCACATGTAGACAACGAATATGAAGTTAAATCTTGAAGAGATGAGGTGTGAGAGGTGAATTTGTGGTGAGATTTGAAGGAAACTTGAGAGGAGAAGAAGAAGAAGAGAGAGAGAGAGAGATGACTGATTTTAGAGAAGAGAGTAGTGTGTTTTGCCAAAAAAAATCAGCCATACATTACAACATGTACACCCCACTAATTGCACTTGCACCCCATGTATGTTCTAAAGACACCCCAATGCACATACTCACTTCACATTGACCCCGTATTGCACTTTAAAACATTTCTCACACTTCCCCAATATTATTATCAAAAAATCATTTAAAAACACGGGTCCTTACATTATGGAGTAATAAAACCTAACAAATAAATTAACAAAACCGAAAAAATAAAGAAAAAAAGAAAAAATTCCAAACAATGACAAACAAATAGAAAAATGAACAAAAAACACACTAACACGACACAATAAACACAAAAACGAAAAATTAAAAAAAAACACAAAAAAATAATTATCAAAAAGGAAAAATCAAGAAATAGAACACATAAAACAAAAAATAAATAAAACGACACAGTAAACTCAAAAAGGAAAAAAGAAGAAAAAACCCAAAAAAAAAAAATAATTAACAAAAAAGAAAAATGAAGGAAAATTTAAACATAAGCCACACATTAATAGAACGTCAAGTAATAAATCCTAATAGATAAATTCAACCGTTAAACCAATAACAAAAAACGAAAATAAATGAAGAAAACCCACATAAAATGAAAAAATAGAAAAAAAATGAAAAAAAAAAGACAAAGAAAGAAAAACAGAGAAAAAATGAAGAAATAGATTACAGAAAACAAAACAAAAAATAAAAAACACAACACTGTAAATAGAAAAACAATAAGTTCATCTCTTTAGATATGTTCTCTCTGCTAGCATTCATGAAACTTAACAGAACATGGAGTAATAAAGCCTAACATATAACCTCAATTGTTAAACTATTAATAAAAAACAAATAACGAAGAAAAAAATGAACATAATACCACACAAAGACGACAAATAGAAAAACAAATAAAAATCACGAAAAGCAATTAGCAAATAATAAAAATGAATTAAAAAGACGAAAACAAAACACACAAAAACAAAGGAATAGAACACAAAAAAAAATAAAAATACTAACATAGTAAAGATAAATACAATAAGTTCATCACTTCAGGTATGTTCATCTCTCCTAACATTCATGAAATCTAAGAGAATATGGAGTAATAAAGTTCAACGGATAATTTCACCTGTTAAACAACTAACAAAGCAGAAAAAACGAAGAAAATAAAAAAATACCAACAAATGACAAACAAATAGAAAAGTGAACAAAAAAAACACTAAAACGACACAGTAAACACAAAAACGAAAAAATGAAAAAAAAAACACAGAAAAATAATAAACAAAAAAGAAAAACATTTTTGTTTGGAAAGGATAACCACATTGTATGATGGTCTGGAACGCTCATATTTGGAGGACATATTTTGTCGAACAATTTGTGTGCATGAGATTTTGATGAAGATAATAATGATCACATTGCCAACGATGCTAGGTACTGTACATTTGAAGGTAAGCAGAGTAAGTTGTAAGGAGTACATAGCAAAATAGAGTATTGGGCACAATTTGTTACCTCTCAGGTTAGATTTGTTGAAAGGGATGATGGCAGATAGGCACACAATGAGAATGCAAGCGTGGTGGATTTTCTTCGGAAAGCAGAGTTGGGCGAGGGATGAGAATTGGTGGAGATCGAAATCTACCACGGACTTATTGATTTCGGACAATGCCACATGTTGCTGTGTGTTGGAAGCGGGGGAATGAAGCAGTTTGGTTTTGGAGGTGGACTGTTAGGGGGCATTGTGTCGTTAATGGGCATATGAGGAAAGGAACGAGTAGAAAACACAGGGAAAAGGGCAAGGGTATTTTAGGAATAGAAAGAAAAGTAGACCAACATCTTACTATAATTTTATTAGAAGGAAGTATAGTTTATAGCAAAAGTTGGCAAAAAATGACAATGGGTCCTAAGGACTGAATTGGGCTAAATATACTTGTAAAATTAAGGGCCAATGACCGGCCGGTCAACTTAGGGGCATGTAATTACCTCCAACTCAACCCCACATCTCAAAATTTACCGATAAGTGCAACCGGAGACAAACACGTTAAATTCCAAAATTTCATTCCGAAAACACCCTTCCCACTACAAACGCGTAATTTCTCCTCTTCTTCTCTTCCAACCCGCTTCTGAGGCGATTTTGATCATCTCCGACAGCCATCGTTCGATTTCCCCTTTGTATCACTGTAAATCAAGCTCTGCTTTGTTGGCCTTCACCGATTTCAAACCTCAACGCAAATTCTCTTTCATTTTCCTCTACAATTTTCCGTAAGTAATGCCTCCACTCTCGAGTAATTGCTCGCATTTTTCCTTTTAATTTTTGGCAATTTTTGTAGTTTGAGTTGGTAGTGCCTCATACTCCATTAATTAGTTTGAGTTGATTCGAATTAGTTTGCACATTTCGAAACCCTAAATTTCTTCACACGCATTCCAAACTCAACACCCTTCGATTTCTAACTCAACATCCATCAATGTGTGCCATAGTTCTTCGTGAAAATAGCTCCACTTCTTTATCCTAGTTCGTTGAATTCTTTCACTACATCAGACAAGTAGTATTCAAGGGGTATTGTTGTTTTTTTTTTTTTTTTGGTGCAACGGAAACTTTGTATTGTAGATACTTTGATTGTAGTATTGAAAACGATTGAGGACAGAAGGTGATTTGTTTGCTGCTATTTCCAGGGCAATTTTCTGGTGTGTACTGTGTAGTGTATAGATGCGATTTCTATCTCTGTGGTTAGAACTAGCATTTCTTTGTACATTTGAGGTTGCTGAATTGTATTTTTGCTACTATCAGTATTCTTAATAATTTTCATTCCTTGTGGTCTAATTTTTGCTATGATATTACCTGTTAGTATTTGGTTGGGCCTTTGGCTTGTGGCATGTTTGGAATTTGGCCACAGGATTATTTGTTTTAGACATTGGCTTACTGTCATTACTTGGCTACACATTTAACATTTTTCTATGAAAATCTTTATCTAAAAATCCCCTAAGTTGAGAACTTGAGACATAATGTTCAATTTTGAATGGGGCTGCTACATTATATTTTCCTGTAAACTAATTTTTTCATATTTCCTCTTGTCAACAGATAAAGCTTGTTGTGCAGAATGAGGCCCGAAAAGGTAAAACAAATCTTATTTCATAGTGTGTATTAGTCTTGTTTGTACAGAGTTTAGTTTGGATTTGTTTTTTGTTTTTTATTAAGACGTTTTGAAGCACAGAGATGTGTACTGTTGAGAATGTTCTCAAAACCTGATTCATCTCTAAGTACTATTGAGAATGTTCTCAAAACCAGATTCATCTCTAAGTACTGAGATAAAACCAGCTGTTACTCAAGTTTGTTCACAATCTAAATAGATTGGCTGTTTTTTTTGCCATTGTATTTCTTTCATTTGAGAATGTTCTCTGACTTGTTGCTTGGTTGTTTGTGAACAGAAATTGCAAGAAAAGGTAAAGGACTACCAGTCTCAACACCACCAAAAGAAAAGAAGAACAAGAAGAAGTGGGATTGGAAGCTAACGTACAGATCCAATTTGAAACGAATCATAGATTTGATGAAGGAGATCAAGCTTCAAGACGAACATATACAAGCATTAAAGAGAACCCCATTTTGGCTGCTGCTAGATGCAATTAGAAGGAAAAAGATAGATTACACCACTTGCCAAAAGAAAGACGACTTTATTGAGAGATTAATTGGGATGTATAGAGATAAACATTGTTTTCAAATAGGGAAGAGAAATAGAAGGTTGACAAAGGAGGATGTAAAGGTGATTTTAGGCATTCTGTGCGGTGAGCGAGATATGGAGCTTGTTCATGGCAGCAAACGGGAAGTTGACCTGGTGAAAAGAAGACGACTGAAAGTTGAAAAGGTAGCATCATCAGATATCAAGACGTTGGTAAAGAGTTTGGTAGGTAAGAAGAATAAGACTGACAAAGATATTGAAGATGTAGCGAAACTACTGTGCATGTTCCTTTGCGTCACTTTCTTGTTCTCCACGTCAGGAAACACGCTGTCATGGGCACACATTCAGTACTTGGATGATTTGAATGAAATGAAGGACTATGATTGGGCTTATGAAGTCTTAGAATCACTCATACAATCGATTGAGAAGCATCGACGAACACCAAGGAAGGTTACCGGATGCGTGAATCTCCTATTGGTAAGCAAAAACAAACATTTATTCCACTTGTAGTTCGACTTAACTTCAGTCTCAATTTCCTATGAATTGACTTGACTTTATGTTTCTGTAGTATTGGTTTTGCGAACATACTAAAGTCAGCGAGACAATCGAGGGTGAAGAGATACCAAGGCTTCTGAAATGGAACGTAACTGAAATGCAGAAAAAGCACGAGCAAAATTCCTTTGATGAAAATGAATATGACGAGGTAAATAACTTTCCATTTTTATCATTTTTCGATAGATTGCTGGTTGTATGTGTTATCTTCCAATATTTCTCACATTACTTCTTCAACACAAAGGTACTAGCTACTATTAGCCCAACGCCAGAAGAGTGTGAACTCTATGGGATCGACATGGCCAGAAAAAATGAAGAACATGCTGAAAGTTGTGGTTCGGAAGATGATAATGTGGGAAGTAGTGATGATAATGAGGACGAAGATGAAGAAGATGAAGAGGAGGTTGAAGAAAAAGAGGAAGAGGAAGCAAATGATACAAACCAACTTGACGAATTGCAACTGGAACTAACAGTTAGGCTCGGAGACACACCAAAGGAATCTGTGGATATTGCCAAAAACCAGTGTTGAAGTCACCAGAGACAGCGATTGCCAAAGAACCAGTGTTCAAGTCGTAAGAAGCAAGGGATGAATACCAAAATACATCAAGTGACTACCAAACAACAACAACTTCTCCCATGGAAACTGTAGTCCCTGAAACACCAATTCTATCAGCTGACACTGAAGGACTCAATCCTAAGGAGCATGCCTATGTGATAGGGTTGTGCCCAAAAATAACAAAGCCAGCAAGTCTACAATTAGGTCCCTCTTCAGCGAACAAGTCCCAAGATGACTCTTTGTCGGTTGTTGAACTTCGAAAAAAACTTGAAGTAACACGAGTTTAGAAGGAAAAGATTGAAGAAGTTCTTAAAGAAGCACTGGCAAGGGAGAAGAAGTTGTTGGAACATAAACAGGAGGCAACTCAGAAGGTTGTAGAGGTTGAGAACATGCTCGAGGAAGCATTGGCAAGGCAGGAGGAGTTGTTGAAGGAAAAGGATGGGACAACTAAGAAGATTGAGGAAGCATTGGAACTGGAGAAAATGGTTTAGGGAATTCTTAAGGGAGCACTGGAACGGGAGCGACAGCTGTTGAACGATAAACATAAGGCAACTAATAGGGTTGATGAGCTTGGGAAGCTTCTGAACAACAAGAATAAGGATAGCATGGAGGTGCAACTGCGAGAAGCAGAAGAGAAGATTCAAAATTTGCTTGGAGAGAGAGAGGACCGAGTGAAGATTGAAAACTTAGGAAAAGAAAAAGCTAAAAAGGAAAAACTGGCAAGAGAACAAGCTTTGGCGTCTGCTACAAAAGAAGAGGAAAACACAATACTTCGGGAGCAGGTTCAACTCCTTGCTGGAAGAAATTTTGAAATGGAGGTTGAGATGGTTGTCCATGAAACAACGCAAAAAGCTCAAGAGGACAAAGCGAAGGAGGAAAGGGAGATTGAAACAGTTGTGCATGAAATAACCCAGGAAGCTAGACAGGACAAACACACTCGGGAGGAAAAAGGAAAAGCACCACTGAAGAATTCAATGTTTAAACATGTCAAGGAGAGGAAGAGGAAAGGGATTGAACTCAACAACTATGAGTACCCACTAAGGATTGGAAAAAGGAAAAAGGAATTCGAGGAATTGATGAATGCAGCGACCAGTCTTCCAATTAAGTCTACCGAGTGTCCGATAAGGCCAAAGTCAAAATATCATGTTGTCTACAACAAACTCCCACGAGAATCCAAACTAAAATTAGCACACTTTTGGAAGGACGCAAAGGATAGGTAAACTATCGAAAAAAGAAAACTTCAACATTACATTTGGTTTGATACAACTTTGCACTAATCATGGTTTTTTTTTTGTTTGGTTTTTTGTTTGTTTCCTTTGTCAAAAGGGCTTGCTTATGAGCAGCTGATGATTTTGCATTGAGCATTTATCCACGAGATGTAGACTGCCTACTCGGAGGGGGTGAACTCGGAACCAATGTAAGAAAAAGTATACAACTTTGGCTCGTGATTGGCTAGATAAAACCTCGTTAAAGATCAGCTAAAATTATAAACATGTAAAATTTAATCATCTTTTGCAGCATTTAGTTTTCAACCCAACCTTTAATAACTCACTAGTCTCCATTGATCTAGTTACTAGTTTGTTGGGCGTTTCCAACTTGACTGGCTCATGGGCATGTAGCATTGCAATTGTTTGTGTCGGTGGGAGTTTGCTTCGCAGTTCACACTTGTTTCTTATTTCATTTCTTCATGATGTGGCCTTCTTATTTTAGTACAGAATAAACTAAAGTCTCACTTGTACAAAAAAATTTGCTCTAGATAATTGATTCGTACGCTGAGGTGCTGGTGAGAAAGCAGAATATGGAGCCCTCATATGTGCTTCTCACACCAACTGGGACCTGCTACGTCTTCACAGGGCATATTTTGGTAATATGTTTATTAGGTCTAGATGATTTCCTATGATTAATCTTAGCACAATCGATACATTTCAAAGGCTGAAACAAATCTACTGTTTGCATAGCAAATGATCTCAGGTGCAGATGCTGAGAAAGTGAAGCAAATCTTTGACAAGGCAATGAAGGAAAATAAAGCAAGAACGAGTAGATATCTGTTGTTCCCCATCTACCATTCACAACATTGGACACTTTTGGTGCTGGACCAAACAGAAGGCACATGGAAATTTTACAACTCCTTAATGCCGAGAATACATGGGCGGGATTTCCACTATGAAGAGGCTACACGTGTGGTAATAAAAGTCTTTTTATGATGACTGTACTTTACCAGATTTTGAAAATAATATAAAGCTCACTAAATTTAACAACTGTCAAAAAATACTTGCAGCAAAAGCGTATCAATGCATATCTGAGAAATGAAAATAAAAACCTCAAAGACAACATTACCAAGGTCAAGAATTCGCCTCAGCAAAGTGCAGATTCGCAAGTCTTTAGAACCGACTTGCTTTCATTCTATTGTCAAACCTAGAGTTTTGGACAGTTTTAGACATTCGTCTAATCCAAGCTATACTTGGTTTGCAGCCTCTCCTATGGAGTGCTGGTTTGCTATATCATATGCCAATATGTGAAGAATGAGCTGGTTGAAGAATCAATTTCTAAAGAGCAATGCAAAGACCTCAGAGCAGAAATCTTAAATACATTCCTCACCGATATCAATGGAACAAATTAGAAAGAGAACATCCTTGACTTGTGGTTTTTTGTGATTATGATTTTTGAATTAGCTAGAATGGCACTTAGCCACCATATACCGATCTTTAGTCACTATTAAGCTCATACATTGTACAAACGTGTAGATATGTTTTTGGGCAGTTATGCTTATTCTCGAAATCCGTCGAGTTTTTATCTTAATCTGATTATCTTAGTCTTCTTGTGTATTGCCTCCTGTTGTTATTTTTGGTTTTGGTATGCTCCTGGTCGGGTTGCATTGCTACTTCATTTGAAGATGTTCATCTGCTAGTCTGGCATGTTTCATCTGCTGCAGTTTTTTTTGGTTTCAACTAGTGTTATTTTTTTTGACTGGTTGTCCTTGGCATCACAAGTGCTGGTTATTGCTCCAAATACTGATGTTGGTTTGCTGGTTATTGCTCCAAATACTGCTGCTACTTTGCAACTTCATTTGATAGGATTGTTTAGCTATCAAATGGCAGATTTGATGGATATGTTATTTGGGGTACTTCTGAGTTAGTCTAGCTACTGTTGTTACCGGCTGGACAATGTTTTTCTTTGCCTCATTAAAATGGCAGATTCAATGGATGTGTGTGAATAGCTATACTATAATTTGTTGCAGTTGAATGAATGGCTGAATAGATTCAATGGACTTAATATTGGTGATCTCCTTGATCATTTGTTTGAAAGTGTTTCCATAGACATGGTCTTGCGCACGAGTGCAGTGAGGAAGAAAATTAAAGCCATTCTTATGTTGTAATATTCTGAAGGCAAATTATTCCTTGCAAAGATTAATCTTCAAAAACACATTATAAAGATTTAAAGGGGCTGAGACAAAAGGCATCACAACACGAGGAGACATCCCAAAAAAAGAGTGATGTGAATGTTCTCAGTCACCATTAGTACCATTTGTGGACCTAAAAAAAGTGATGAAAATGTTCTCAGTCACCATTACTGCCATTCGTGGACCTAAAAAAAGTGATGAAAATGTTCTCAATCATCAATTAAGGACCCAAAAAGAGTGATGAGAATGTTCTCAGTAACAATTTGTGACCGAAAAAGAGTGATGAGAATGTTCTCAATCACCATATGTAGGCCTAAAAAGAGTGATGAGAACATTCTCAATCACCATTTCCACCGTTTGTGGGCGTAAAAAGATTGATGAGAACATTCTCAATCACTATTTCCACCATTCGATGACCTAAATAGAGTGATGAGAATGTTCTCAGTAACCTTCTTTTCGGTAAATAATCACTATTCTTTTGGCAAATGACTACTGCAATGCTTGAATTGGCTTAAAAAGATTATAAAAATGTTCTCAATCACCCTTCCCACTACAAACGCGTAATTTCTAGAGTACTGCTACAAGAGTCAACAGAGGTGCAGACTCTACTAGAACCACCCAATTCGGTAGACAAAGCTAATGCATACAAAACATTCAAATCATCGTCACTGGCTAGAATGCAATTCGGATGACCCTCCAATGCATAATAGAGCGAGAATGATCCTTCATTCAAATCACTCCACTTTTATTTCAAAATCGCAAGCAAACCAGCAAATCGTAAACTAGGAGACAATATAACCCCAGCAGTATGAACACCTCGCTTACACAACAACACCACAACATTTTCCATTGAACTGAAAAAAGAAGAAAACAAAACAAAACAATTAAGCTCTGAACATTGCCAAATGAGGACCAAACTAGGAACACATTTATGTTTACCGTAACACATTTATTTTGACACTAAGTACATGTAGAGAGAAGAATATATCAAGAACTACACTTATAAATTGACTGCGATGATGAGTGAATAGCATTTGCATAAAATGCTCATTCCGCATAAGGATTCATTAAAACTATGGAAGCAAAAAGCCGGAATAGGTTAAGAGAAGTATATGTCAATAGCACAGCTTTAAAACGGAATAGGGAAGCATAGTTCAATAAAATTTGGCACACTATATGGAAAACTTGTGTGCCTACCTTTTATGAAGAGTAAGTAACACAAGTGTCAATGTAAATAGTAGTGCTGAACCAAGAACAAAAAACTTGAGCTCATTCCTTACTTATCATTTGTGTGGATACAAAAAACATACTCCTCAGAATGCCAGTTCCTTGTGCTATATCTCTTCCCTTGTAGCTTTTTGATTTTGTGCTTTCAATACTCTTTGAAGAAGAAAAAAAGAATACTGTACCAATCCAGCTGTATATACATTCTCAATTGGACATCTTTGACTTTATGTTGTTCATAGTGATTGTTACAAATACTTAAAAAACGTCTAAGAAAATGTAGCTGATGTTTTCTGGCATTATATAAGAATCTAAAACACTGCAGCCACAAGTGGTGGACTCCTGACCGTATGACGTTCACAGAGTAGTTTAATCAAACAGTTGGGGCACATGAATAATGAACAAAGGATGGTTTCCTCCGTTCAGCAACCTCTTCGAGCGACCCCAACTTCTCTTTCCCCAGTCAACACCAACCACCATCCTGCATTACGCAGCCTCGGATCATGTTCTACAATGGCCGAGCTCAAGCAATATCACTCCCAGAATAATGTAGGTCAACTGAGAAAGGGAGACATATAGCTCAAGCAATATCATTACACTTGACACAATATCCTGTTTGAAGGATTTCTCTCTCACTCTTCAAGTTAATGGTGAAACTATAATGTTTAATAAAAGCACCAAAAAAAGGAAAACTAATACTCCACAATCACCAGCAAAAATTAGGGAAAACTATACGCATATAGCTACACCTATGCCCATACGAATGTATAATCTGAAACAATACGTAGAAAGAGTGAAAAGAAATGAGATACGAACGAGAATTTTGCGGGAGATCGTTAAGATATTCGACAGCTTGAGGGTGAGGAAATGCCCCAAATCTATTGCGCAGCGGTCTTCATTGGAGAAATCGTCAAAATCGGCTGTCCTCCATTGCCAATTTTGGCAAAGAGAAGAACTCCAATCAACGCTTGAGATCTTCAACCTCTGGTGTCGTTAGAATTGGGGAAGCCTGGACAGACCGTGCGTGTTTTGAAGAAGGCAAGGGCAATATGGTAACTTCAACATCTAATTAGAGTTGGCGGTAATTAACTTTGCCGTTTATCCTTAATGGGGATTAAGGTGTTGAAAACGCGACCTTCAAGTAATTTTCCCTAAAATTAATGGGCTACATTAACCCAATTAATTTTTAAAGGGAAATATGGCCCAATTATATTTATTCGTTGTTAATGAGAAGCCCATGTTAGTATTTGGGAGCAAAAATGCTTCTTGTACAACCATTTCGGTTCCAACAATTTACAACCCCCTTATATACACTTGGGGCCTACACCCGTAATTGTGTCTGAGTCCAACATGTATGTGAGGGAGTTGTAAATTGTTAGAACCGAAATAGTTGTACATGTAGCATTATTCTTGGGGGTGGGTTCTAGAAGTCATGAGGTGGCCGTTTGACTAAGTCAAAATGGCCCCAATGTTCTCTCAATTTCACGTGCTCAAGATGGAGAAATAGTGGGATTCTTCCCATAATCATAAAACAAGAAAATGGAGATGCAATTAAACCTCTAGCAACTTCCAATAACCGCCATTTAGGAGGAAAAAGAGCAAGGCGTGGGACACTTGGTAATATCTCACAAAGGCAGAAATCAAATGAATGTCAAAACCGTGATAGCTTGACATATAAGTACCCCATTTGAAGACTTCGAAGGGGTTTCAATTACCTCATAGTGAGCATGCACAGTTTAGTTTCTTTTAATTTCCAAGGTGTTACCTCTGATTGTGCTGGCCTATCTTAAGGGGGGCTGTCCCTAGGAATGTTTGATAACCTTTGGGGAGGGGGGTGTCCTCCCACTACTCGAGTTTGTCTGCTTTGAGATGTATCAGGGTTATGCCATTTGTTATTTTTGGGGCAACTATTGTACGGTCCATTCTGGACAGTTTGCATTCCTTGTTACTTTGTATTTTGGTGGTGATGCACCTATTCTGATTTAGCCATGCTAGTGGAAGTCTAGGAAGAGGGGGCTGTCCTCTTCCATTAGTTCAATTTTCCCATGCAGTGGGTATTCTAGGTGAGGGAAGTGTCCGATTTCAGTAAGTGGTATGACTGCCTCTCCCATGCTCTGTTGTTAATTGCTTCAATTGTTAAGGGATGTCATGTTGATGTGGTCCAAATTTCAGTCATCAAGCTGGATATGCAAGTGGTTCAGAACAACGGTGGCAACAAAATCCCTGTGGTTGATTCATATTAGGAATTCATTCCTACTTCTTTTGTGAGGTTCTGGTCCATCTACTAGATGGATTAGAAACTCATTTGGATTTCCGTAGTGTTATATTTAGTTGTTTTTAGTTAGTATACCCTTCAATTTCCCTTCAATTTCCTTGTAGCCATTTGGCTCCCATCCTTTTCTATGTTGTTGCCGTTTGGCATACCTTTTTCTTTTCTTTTTATTTATTTCTTTTGTTTTGTCCTCCTGAGGTATGCCCCTTGTAGGCTGTATATTCGTTTAGCCCCTTTTATTTTCAAGCTTATTATCCACACAAAATATATATATATATATATATTCCAACGTTCATCTATCAAATTTTACTTTCCAGCAAATTACTTTTATCATTTCATTCCATTTCACTCCTAACCCAATCAATTCCTTTAATATGATTTAATGAAATTCGATTAGCTGTTATTTAGTTGTTTTCTCTTTCTCATAAGATTGAGCAATTATTAAGTCCTCGCACATAGGCAAACCACGAACCATAATTTGATCTCGCCCTTAGCTAGGCTGAACACAATTCCACCATTTAAAAGTCAGATCAAGGCATGCAGGCCTTAACTGTAAAGATCCGGAATTTCACGAAAAATGTTTTTTTTTATTTTTTATTTTTTTATTTTAGTTTAGGACACTTGAAATTATATGTGAATGTGCTCGGTGGTTGAATGTGTGAGAATGGCTTGAATTTGGACCTTTTGGTAGCACACCAGTAACTAGAGAGGTGTGTTGTGTAATTAGTGATTGAGTAGTATAAAATATAAATACCTTGAGGGGAGAGAAAATTTCATTTCTCCCTCCCCCATAACACTACTGGCCTCTCTCTCTCTCTCTAGATCTCTCTCTTGATTTCTCACACTCTTATACCAAAATACTCACCAATACTAAAAAATCCACTTGGATCCTTACTCAAATCCGTCTTCTACACGTGTTTGGAGCTCCAGTTTCTCTTGCAATGGCGTACGTGGGAGAAGTATTTTTCGGTTGGGGTTTGATTTGAAAGCTAGGGTTTTGCTCTTGAAGTTTGTTGGAGGCTAAATCCTTGAGGTTGGGACTTCTTTCTCCTATTTCTAAGTTTAAATGGTTGATTGTAGAATCAATCTCTACTTTGATCTTAACATTTTTTATTTGCGTAGAAAATCCACAAATTTCTAGGGTTTTGATTAAGTTATTGCTTGGAAGTTAGATCTTTGAGGTAGGGACATTTTCTACCATCTCTAAGTGTTTTTGAGTTGATTTGTGCATAAATTCTTGGTTGGTTTAGCCCCATTCAATTTGTGCTAAGATCTGTCAAATTTCTGCTTGAAGACGACTGGTATCGATACCCTAGAATCCTGGTATCGATACCAGCACGTTCTGTTCTTTTTTCTAGTCAACTGGTATTGATACTCGATTCTGGGATATTGATACCAGGTAGCTCTGGATACTTGTTTTTGTTTAGGTCTTTTCTTGACTCTCTGGCGTCTTGGTCCTTATTCAAACGTCTTGTTCACTAAAAATCTTACTTGGTATTGACCGCTTTGTTGATTTTGTTGCTTGTTTAGTATCCCTTTGGCCTCCGATTGGATTATTTGATTATACCATTGAATTATCCTGTAACACTATTTAAAGCTTGTTTGGCTCTCGATTTGAATTATGGAACTCACTTATCGTTTATTATCAATGAGATATGAGAACATTGTGAGGTGGTACCTTGACACAACTATCTTTGGGGTGATAGACACTTGTCAAAAAAGTATAGTTCTTTAGTTGAGTTAAAGGACATAATTTGATGAACTAGATGAGGACACTTGTGATCACCATATATTCGATACATGATGACACAGAGGAATGGGTCTTGAAACTATGTCTTTAAATTTAAT
Source organism: Vaccinium vitis-idaea (assembly GCA_963854785.1). Taxonomy (NCBI): domain Eukaryota; kingdom Viridiplantae; phylum Streptophyta; class Magnoliopsida; order Ericales; family Ericaceae; genus Vaccinium; species Vaccinium vitis-idaea. The sequence goes on along the minus strand of OY978218.1, from coordinate 20,153,903 downwards.
GAACTATGTTTTGACGGACACCATAGGGACATGTGGCATTGCATTCTAAGAACTTATATCGTGTTTTCGTGGGAGATGAGTGAGAGGCTTAATGCTCTTAATGGATTGGTTGACATATGGTGATGTCTTGAGAGGGACGCACAACCCCTTGGGATTTGTAGGTGAACGATTCGTAAGGAAATGCATGTGCACTAAATAGTTAAGCCTTGTAAGAAACGTGTTGGACTTGTGATTGTTGAGTAAAAATGAGATATGATGCGTTAAGGGTGGATGCGTGACTAATCCTTTATTTGTGATTGAGAACTGAATGCTATATGAATTTTGGGTAGATTGAGTCAAGTTATCAAATGTTGGTTATATGGACACTGGGACCACCATTACGTGTGTTGCTGGGAATGGTTATATTAACACCAAGGACCACTATTAGGTGTGTTGCTGGGAATACCGTCATTTGGTGTGGATAAAAGTACCGTGAAATGGTATAATTTTGGACATAATCATAGGGTTTTATGAATTCTGGCAGGCAAATGCGGGCCCCGAAATTCCCGAGTATGAAATGAGGGTACGAAATGATAGAATGGGGAACGACTTATGTTTCTAAGAATGAAATGAAGAGAGTCTTAGCTATCTGATTATTAACGAAGTATTGTTAGTATGATGGAAGTGGTAAGAAGAGTTTTAATAAAGAGAAATTACAAGGATGTATCGCTTTATAACAAGAAAGGTTTGTAAAGAGGTTTCATGAACACATGGACACAAATTTTCTAGTTGGAACGATTTGTTTATCCCTGCTGCATTTCCATACATTATTGTGTTCATTTCATCCCATTTGCATTTAGTGATACTAGAAAGATTTCCCTACTAGGCTAGTGTAGCCCTAACAATTTTCAAGTACCCCACATGGAGCATGATATATATGAATGCGTGAAGTAATTGCATAATTCGGTCTATCTCACAGTCCTACTGTTTATACCCGTTTTTGGCAAAGCTTAAGAGACCATTGTTGGCCAAAATGAAGACTTTGGTTTGACAACAACTCTATATGCCCTGAAATGTAGGCCAGAGTACCCTGAAAACTCAAAGCTTATTAGAAGGGGGACCGGTCAGCCATCACACCGTTGAAACGGGAGAGTTTATTCCTTTTGCTCCAGCACTGAACGGTTGGGGCATGATCCTGATGGAAGAAATGAGTTTTAGAGGGAAAGAGTCCAACAATCGTTTGACTGGTTCAAAGGGTATACGTGGCATTATCTAGGGATTCCTGTGCAAGATCGACGGTTCATATACCAATGAAATTCAATTTAACAGAGTCAGCTAGGATAACCGCTTGGTCGTGGCCTCTACATAGGGGCCGGGCATCATGCAGTTTTTTCAGGGAATTCATTGCTATGTAAGGAGGGAAAAAGTGTAGGCCAAAGGCTCCATGCCTCATAAATTTTCATTTCACGCACTTGTCTTTCAACTACACACTTGTTCAAGTTTTTTAACTTGTATTTCCTTTTCACGTTTCAAGTTACTAATCACGGTGTTAGTCGGCTTTCTTTATTGCATTGTAATCACGATGTTGTTTAATTCACAAGAATTAAGAACATTTTTCAGTTTCCATTGTGCTATTCACTAAATTATACTCCCTCCGTTCCAAAATAAGTATCAACTACAAAAAGTCGTGTCATTTTTCAAATCAAAAAATTAAGTACTTCCATGTATCGTTTTTCAAACGTTTTCACACTGAATTAAAGTATTAATTCGGTGCGAAAAAATTCGAAATACGATACACAGAAGCTAATTCTCGAGTAGACCACATCACAGTCTTGGCACTCCCTTTCTTTGATAGTCTTAGAGCATAACACCTACCATGCCTGCAACACCGCTCAGTCCTTCAAAAAACCTGAACTTGACACCAACTTATTTTATGGGGCATGGAAGTTGGAACGTGCAATACAGAGAGAGAGAGAGAGAGAGAGAGAGAGAGAGAGATCTGACTTATGAAATGGTTAATGAATGCATAGAGACGTTAGTCACATGTACCAAGCGTACAAGCAAATGATATAAAAAGAGACAGAGAACCGTTGACATCTTCCAGCTGACAGATCATACTCAAAAAACAAATGAACACATTCAATGATGGAGTGTGTGTGTATATATATTACGAATATTATATATGGATGGAGTGTGTGTGTATATATATTACGAATATTATATATGGAGTGTGTGTGTATATATATAAGCCAGCCTCACGTCGTCACCCTCCTCGATCCCTCTTTTCTTAAGTCGAAATCCATCTTCCCCTTAATTAAAACTCCACATGCCACCGTTGACTTCTCCCTTCCCCCATCTAATTTCCACCCCGAATAAGCACTACCCACACTTTACCCTCACCGATGGCTGACCAAACCACAACCACCCCAATCTGGTCGCCTTATCTCCCCATTAATCCTCCGCCACTACGGCAATATGAACGCCACAACCAGTACTAGCAACTCCGGTGGCTTTCTCGGCTCCCAAAACATCGGTGGCTTTGGCTATGGCATTGGCGTCTCAGTCGGTATCCTTCTCCTAATCACAACCATAACCCTGGCTTCATATTTCTGCACCAGGGCCCACCCGCTGCCACCATCAGCCACCACCACCACCACCACCACATCACGCCACCACCGGAATCGTCATCAACTGCCTCCTGACGATCCCTCCTTCGTGGTGTTGGAGATGGGGCTCGATGATGCCACCATCTTGAGCTATCCGAAGCTTCTGTATTCGGAAGCAATAAAGCACCACCAGTACTTGAAGGACTACTCCAGTAGCAGTACCGATGCGTGCTGCTCCATTTGCTTGGCGGATTATAAGAGCAGTGATATGCTCCGGCTGCTGCCCGATTGCGGCCACATGTTTCACCTCCCATGTGTTGATCCGTGGCTTAGGTTGCATCCGACCTGTCCGGTTTGTAGGACTTCTCCATTGCCCACGCCGCTGTCGACTCCTCTGGCCGAGGTGGTGCCCCTAGCTAGTAGTAGACAAGGTGGATAATTATTGCAAGCATTCTCTCATCAATCGATCCATCGAGTACGTACGTACGGTATGGAATTAACCCTGAAATCATCTTCTGTTTCAGAAACTACTCCTGTACTAATTCATGCCCCGTCCGTTATGTTATTAGAATCCTGGAATATAGAATTAAATCTTGATCCTACTCTTTCTTAATTAATATTGGGATCAATTAAGGGACTAGAATGCTTGAGCCGGGCTTTTGTTTTTGTTTTTTCTTCTCTCTTTTTCCTTTTTTTTTTTTTTTCCATTTTCTCTAGCTACTTGATCATCTTAGGGATTAATCTATCTATATGTTGATACTACAGACCGGAACTGTCACGTGTTGAACACGGATCGTTCTATATATAGTTCCGTATCATCATCAGTTATATTGGTGCCTTGATGCAGTTTTCGATTGCTTCTCGTGTTTCTTGATGATTAGAATACTGTACAGTTTTTCTTGTCAAGTGAATAAAATTCTTTTTCTGATAGAAAAATCATGTAGAAATTCTCACAAGTAGAGATAATTAGATTTTGGAAACTTGGTACGCTGGAATCTAATTGGCGAAAACCATCTACAGCATCTGAATGGAAGATTCCGGAATTGAGGAAAATGTGGAAAGTTGGGTATGTGGACGTCTGGCATTTGTACATACCCAAAATCGAGAGAGAAAATGCGAGTGTGTTTGAGCTTTATTAAACGTTAGGGAGTCTCCGTATCCAAGAGGCATAGATGAGAGTGTCTCCATGAAACTCACGAGCATGTAGCTCATGAAACTCGCGAGCATGTAACTCAAGAATTTCACAAGAGAACAGCTCTTGAAATTTTATAGCTCATGAAATTCACAAGCATGTAACTCATCAAAACACACAAGAGTGTAGCTCATGAAATTCACTGGCGTGTAGCTCATGAAATTCACGAGTGCGCAGCTCATGAAATTCCCAAACGTGTAACTCATAAAACTTACGAACATGTAACTCATCAATTGCATAGGAGTGTAGATCCTGAAATTCATGAGCGTCTAGCTCATCAAAAACACACCAGACTGTAGCTCATGAAATTCACAGGCGTGTAGCTCCTGAAAAATCTGTAGCTCGTGAAATTCAAGAGTGAAGCTTGTGAAATTCACGAGCCTATAGCTCCTAAAATTCTCTAGCTCATGAAATTCAAGAGCAGGTAGCTAGTGAAATTCACGAGCGTGTATCTCCTGAAATTTCGTAGATCATGAAATTCGGATGTATGGAATCTAAATCGAGTTAGGATGAATAATCTAAATTCAGACAGTATGAAGGAAAAGCAATTCGACACAACGAATCAATTAAACGTCAATCTAAATCAGATGAATCTTAACCAAATTAATCCAAAAATCGATTGATTGAGAGAGAGAGAGAGAGAGAGAGATTACCTCAACAGTCACCAACAAGAATAAAAATAACCTAAATCGAGTCAATCTAAATAGATTGGGCTGTGGACGATGAAGAAATCAACAAATCAATCAATGTTAAAACTAATTAGGATGAATCTAAAACAAATCAATCCAAAAAATGTACCAATGTGCAACGTACGAACCCTAGCAGTAAGAATCGCCAACAATGCAAAGATACTGCACCGTCCAAACGAAGAAGATTTGAAAATTTTGGGCTTTGTTCGGATTGCTGTTTGGCCATTTTTCAAAAACGAATTGAGTGGCGCCAGTGGGCCCACTAAATATTCAACTCTCTGACTGAAATTGGTGAAAAATTGAATGGTGACCTTAGTGGGCCCCAGACCAAATGGAGAAAAAGTCTTTTGAGAGCAAAAATGATGAGTGTACAACAACTAGCTCCAACAAGTCTCCAACACACTCGCATAGTGTGTGGAACCCACACACACTTGAGTGTGAAGTGTGTGTGGGCTCCACATAATATGTGAGTGTGTTGGAGACTTGTTGGAGACTTTTGTTGTACATGTATCATTGTTGAGGGTTGGGTTTTGTCTCGCAGTCAAAAGTTAGAGAGAGAGAGAGAGAGAGAGAGAGAGGAAGAGGTGGGGTGGGCCCGGTCAGACGGTATTTTAATATTTAAAGTGAAAAAAGTTTGGATCAGTCAGAGAATTGAATATTTAGTGGGCCCACTGGTGCCACTCAATTCGTTTTTGGAAAATGGCCAAACAGCAATCCGAACAAAGCCTTGAAATGAAAGGAGCGACTTTCTATCGTTGTTTTGAGCAGTAAGGGCATAAATGTAATTTACTCTACCCTACCCTACTAGAGTTGCGCATAATTAAAATGACCAACTCCCCTTAACGGTAATTTTGGACCACTTTTTTAGAGCGGCTGGTAATTTGCTGTCAAGGTTTTGGTGAGTAAAAACAATAGAGCTCATGCGGTAGAGCTCTTGAATGTCCCACACTGCATCCCAGGATCAAGTCCCATTACCCCCTCCCCCATGTAATAAATTAGGAATGACGAATGACAAAAAAAAAAAACAACAATAGAAGTTTTTAGAGCCCGGCCCCATAATTTAAGTTCGCGCATATATTAGTCCCCGCCAAATACAATAAAATATACAATTCACATAAACAGTTCACACAGCTTCATTATACAAGTTCATAGCTTCATATAGGGTACGCAGTTCATATAGACAGTTCACATATACTTTACCTAGCTCAACCACACAGTTCACATAGCCCCACAACACTATAAAATACACTGTTTACATAGCCTTATAATACAGAGTTCACATAGGCTCATTACACAGTTCACATAGCCTAATCATACAAAGTTCACATAAGAATATGCAATTCACATAGTCTCATCATGACAAATTCAATAATTCTCATAATTCATACAATTAACATAGTTCAGGATTCACATAGTATTATTCACACTAAAAAATTAATTTTTTTGTGAATCTCATTTGATAGATCTTGTCGAGGTGATTAAAAAATATAAATTTTACTAAAATCGGACACAATTAGTTATGACATTTATAAAGTTCATAATGTAAACAAACAAAAAAAAATGGTAAAATAATAAATATGCATGAAATAAGTACAGGAGTGTGCCGCACGTCCAAGTTGAGAAACAATATTCAGGGTTGGGATGAAAACGAACCTAAAAAGTTGGGCCAGCCTTTAATTCTTTAAAAAGGATAAGACAATCGGACCCAAAGCCCAAAGCTCAAACACAAGCCAAGCCCAAGACCATGTGCCAACGAGTGCAAATTTGTTCATCCTCACCTAATAAAGGCGAACAAAACCTTTACTCTGATAGGTGGAAATGGTGTAGGGTCCACTAGAAAGTGATGTCATGCTTACTAAAAAGTGATAGGGTTCACCACTAAATGATGTCATGCTTACCAAAAAGTGATGTAAATTCGTGGACCTCACACCTTTTCCACCAATCAAAGTGAGAGTTTTGTTCACCCTCATTAGGTGGGAACCGGGGGCCCTATAGTGAGTGAATCTCACTTCACTCACTACAGGGTGTAGTGACTGAATCTTGGTCGTTCAAAGTGTTTTGGACGGTCCGGATTTTCACTAATCTATTTGCGCAAATAGTTTATTTATTTGCACGAATAGTTTATTTAAAATCCGGACCGTCCAAAACAAGAATGGACTACTGAGATCTCACTACAGGGCCCCCACTTCCCATTAGGTGAGGTGAACAAATTTGCACGCTATGCCCACGAGCCCACGCAATGGTAGCATGTGGCGAATGAGTCAAAGTCTACATGCCCGGGTCTTCCTCCCTAACAAAACTTGGGTACCCTTTAGGACCCAAACCCAAATACCAACAATGGAACTTATATACTCGCCGAATTCAACATCTTTATAGCAATGTGAGATGGATGTGACTTTTCACCTTCTCAACTTTGTCAACTTTGAGGGACAATTTCGCATTTTGCTTAGTGAAATTTGTTCATTCTTTCAATGACATAAGAGCAAATCCAGTGCATGTTGGATATGGGGTTGCATTGCTAAAATAGAACCAAATTTTACAACTGATGAATCCAATGCATAGCTATAATCGGATGACAAATGGAACAAACGCAAACTTGGTTCCAAATATAGAACCAAGGATGGCTTGCCACATCACCAAATCCCAACTGTCATCTTCAACAATACAAACCGGAGACTACCTGAATCATGTCGGAAAGTCGCCGGAATCTGCTGCTCTCGCCGGGAAGTCGCCGGAGTTGATGTTGGGACATGCTCTCACCATGATAAACTCTGAAATCAACCAAGGTACTCCGAAATCGACCATGCTCTAACCATGGTGGACTGTTTTGGCTGATCTATGAGGGTTTTTTTTGGCCGATCGGTTTGTTGATACATGGGTATGGCTGATGGGTTTTAGAGAGAGAGAGAGAGAGGGGGGGGGGGGTTCATTGGAGAGGGGGGTATGGCCGATTGGTCTGATGGATTTGCTCTGAGGTTTGTTGATCTGATCAAGGTGGGACTTGGCATATGAACAGACATCTGTTCATATGAGATGAGATAGACACAAAGACCTTTTCTCTTGGAATTAACGAAATAGAAAAAAGAGGTTAATGGAAAGTGATGTGGAGTGTTGGTACTTGCTCCACCAACGGGCAGAGATTTGCTTCGAACAGGTATTTTTTTCCCAACGGCTTTATTTTGTTTAAACTCCATAAATATGTGTAAAATTCCCACAAACTACTCATCAATTATTTTCTTCTTCCACCATCACTTTCCATCAAAAAAATTAGTCCACTGATTATGGCTTCGTCAAGAGGAAAATCTTTCACTTCCGAGCAAGACGAAGTGATTTGCCGAGCTTATTTGTGTAATACTGAAGACCCGATTATCAGTAACTCCCAGCCACGGAGTCAATTCTGGCACCGGGTGCTACAACAGTTTTGCAAAAAAACAAATGACGATCAACAATCTAAAGCAAGTATCAAATCTCATTGGCAGCACATCGAGAAGTGTTGCAACAAATTCCATGGGTGTTTAAGAAGTGTTGAAGCTCTAAATCAAAATGGAATGACCCATCAAAATGAGGTAATAAATTCATCTTTTTTTCTTTTTAACTTGTACTAATAATTTTTATTTAATAATAAAATCTTCTTATCCAATATATAGTTTGATATGGCAAATCAAACGTACTATGAAGAAACTGGAAAATATTTCAGTGGTATGGATGGTTGTTGGGCCATCTTAGAACATGCTATTAAGTGGCAGGATATCATTCCTGGTGGGAGGAAAGCAAAAACTCTTGACATGCCCACGAGCTCATTCCCTTTTTCCCTAGAAGAAACTCAAATTCCAAGCACATATGAGTCTTTAGATGCTGAAACGACTCCTTCAAGTGGAGGTAGTGGTAGTGTGTCCTCGCCAAGGAAGAGGCCTAGTGGAAGAAAGCTAGCAAAGGAAAAGAAAGCAAAGAACAAGGTTCAAGAAGTTTAGAATGTGAAACATATTAATTTGTTGGAGACATTCAACAAACATGTAATTGATAACCAAGCTAGGAGTATTGAATTGGAAGAAAGGAGAATTGCATCTCTAGAAAGACAAACAATATGCGAGGATAGGGAGACGGTGAGGAAGGACAGAGAGATGGAGGAAAGGATTATGCAGATGGATTTGTCTGTCTGCAAATGAAGGCTTATTATGACATCACAAGGCTGGTACTCAATTATCATGTTATGCAAGATAACATAAGTTTTCATGATGTACTATAGATCTACCCAGTCCCAAAAATAGGTCGGCCCTTTCACAATTGCAAAGCGTGCTTGTAGCATGCCAAATGCTCTTTCAACATCTTTGTTACATGCCTCCTGCATTCTTGCAAAGTGAGCCTTCTTTCTATATGCAAACATCCTCAGTGTTGCGGTCATCTTTTGGATACCAGATAGACTAGTTGCACCAACAACATTGGATTTTTGGACGAAATAATCGTCGTGTTGTTGGAGTTGAGTCAAGATCCTCTCAAACAAGGATTTAACCATCCGAAAACGTTGGCGAAAATTTTTTTCGTTGAAAAGGGGATCTTCAGAAAAGTAATCCAAATGGATTCTTTCATTGGCGGCAGCCCTATTACGGCGGATGAAAGCTCGGCCACTGACAGAACCAACATAACCCCCTTGTTGGTTATGACACATTTGCATTTGCTGATAGTGGCTTGCCATTAGCATCAGCGCCATTGCAACTTCATCTTCATCGGAGGAATCTCGGTCAAAATTCTCTCCGCGGTACCCTTTTGGTTAAGTTGCTCATGATATTAGTTTGGAAAGGAAAATCTATATGGTAGATGAGAATGGTGTGGTGACTGAATGAGGTTGAATTGTGTATTTATAGAAAAGTTGGGTAGAATGGTAGATGAGAAAGTTAGATGCACAAAATATCTAGAGTTGAATGATGGTTGAAAACAGTGGATGACAAAATATGCATAAAAAAAGAAGGTAGAACAGGGTTGAGCATGGTGGATTGAAAAATATCCAAAATTTTAGGTAGAACAGTAGTTGAGAATGGTGGATCCAACAAATATCCAAAAAATTAGGTCAAACGGGGGTTAAGAATGGTGGATTGCAAAATATCCGAAAAATTAGTTGGGAACGGGGGTTAAAAAATTAGATCACAACGGGGTTGAAAATAACGTAGATAGTTGAATTGGGGTTGAAAAAGTAATTAAAAGTGAGGTGATGGGAAAGTTAGTTAAATTTGGAGCTGTTTGGTTCTAAAATAGAACCAATCACTGGAGCCAGGGTTCTTTTTAGCACCAAAAACTACATTTTGGTGCTAAAATATGGCAATGGCTATAGCCATTTTGCATTTTGCATTGGATTTGCTCTAAGAGTATAAACCCACTTGGAGGTACCTCAAATAGGTATTTGGATCTCAATTTAATTTTGGGTCAAAATAACAGGAACCTCTCAATGAATGTAACGCCCCCAAAATTTGGGCACGTTATTATTATTACAAACATAAATAAAAGTCTAAATATAAATCTTAATACAATACAAACTGTCTCCATCAAATATATAAATTACAACCGGGTCGGGTCTAGGGCTTCGTCTACCCCTGCACCTAGTCATTCACCAAGCTGGCAGCACTGGCTGCTCCATAGGCTTCCTCTCCATAGAATGCCTCCTGTTCATCCCAATAAACTAGCATAATACGTTAGAGTCGCCCAAGCAACATCGTTGTATAATGCCAGGGTTACACAAGTGCAACACCGTGAGCAACAGGGCCCCATAGACTACACTACCCAATCTCTAACTAGCAATTCTAGAACAATAAGCTCAAAACCAATAATGCAGACTTGTTAACAGAAAATTCCATGAATGTAGTATGCGTGTCCATGCGGATCTGAGTAATCATGAGCAGTAAAAAGTGTCTCGTAATGCAGTATCAGTGTCTCAAAACAGTGTCTCGTATCAATTTCCCATTTTCAACATTCTTCTTCAAATTTCAACCAAGTCAATCATCTCACACCGCTCGAAAGTTATTGGTCCGCTTACGTCTCCTTTCAACTGGCGTCACCAACCTTTCTGCTCGAGGCCCAGTTCGTCGTGCATCACTGAACTTAACCAGTCTGTTTGCATGGTCCATCCGCCCCGCGTCTCGTACAACACAGTCCCGACCATCTCATATCACTGAACTTAACCACTCTGTTTATGAGGTCCGTTCACCGTGTGTTGTGCACACTTAGCCCAATCCTCCAAGTTCTCCCCGCAGAACTTGGGGTGGCGCTCTTGCTGCACTACCTCATTCAATCCATCTCATCTCATTTCATTTCATTTCCCAAAAACACATTTCTCCGTGTCAAAACACATTTTCATTCTCATCTCTTTTTCTCATCAACAACTATTCAAGCTTTTCTCATAAATTGTGTTGTTAGCCGTATCGTGAACGTGATAATGCTGTATGCCCAAACATGCTCGAAATTGTGTCCATGCAATGTTTCTCAATACCGTGTCTCATAAAATAGCACCTTTTGCTCGTGAAAAATACTACATGCATGAAATAACGTCCCTTTAACACACTAACTTTTCCAAAATTATCTAATTTCCTCCAAAAATAAAATGTACGAGACAAAAATCATTTTTTTCTTCTTTTTTTTTTTTAAAGAACCCAAACACATCTCTTTCTAAAGTTAATCTTTTCTTTTCCAAAAGCAACCCACTTAACTTCACAAAATTGATTTTTCCTAGACTTTATGACTAAGAAATTTTAACACAACTTGGTCATAAAATTGACTACACTTTTATAAATAGAAAATTACTTTTAATAAATCTTTCTTTTTCAAAAAGCTTTCTAAAAGTCTACCTTTTTAAAGAAAAATACTAAGTAAGGGAATTCAAGAGAGAAAGTTCAGTCAGAGAGAAATTTCGAAGAAAAACCCGAAACTTCCCACATAAATTGTTCTTGTTCCAAAAACCTCGTTACTCTGTTCATATTCATCCGAAAGTCCACAAACATTTCGTTTCGTAAGACCCAGAAGGTTGCAAATCCTATTCCGATCCATTCGATTCCGTTTCAAGGTATAAAACCCGTGGTTGTATCGTAGCAATCTTCAGAGGGGGGGTTTCATCGGGCTTGAGGAGAGCTCCGTAGCTCTTCCTCGAGTCCAAACAGAAATATTTCAGCAAAGTTCAAACCTCTTGGGTGGATGTTTCGCGATGTTACTCATTGTCGCGGGATGTCGTCCTTAAAACGAGGTACATTCATTCATTAAAAACATTTTTCAAATCTGTTTTCATCAATAAACGCCGTGGTTTTTACACCAAAAACAAAGTGGGTTTCAGTCGGATAAAACTGAAGATTTTTGAAAAACACATTGAATAGAAGCGCCGTACGGCTTCCTTATGACACCGCACGGTGTGATATTTGACACCGTACGGTGTCACTGGAAAAACATTTGGTTTGCCCTGTTTTCTAAAATCCAATGCTCTGTTTTCGTAAAAAACCAGTAGGTCCAATCACACCTAACCCCTTTTATTTACTATTTTCATACTTATGTCCCCCTCTTGGTTAATTTTTCTCTCATTTATATACTTGATTATGTGTTGCTTGATTTGTTATCGTTATTTGTTCCTTTTAAGCATGTTACTATCTGAAATATTGTTTACATGAAATAAAGTTTTTTCCATGAAATCTTTTCAAAGAATAATCCCGCAAATGTTTAGTAAAGACCGGAAAAATCCGGGCATGCGGGGTGCATTTTTCAAATAAAACCTTCTCCGCGGGTAACCTGGCTCCCGAACCCAAATCTCTATTTTTCGCAGATCAAACCCTTTTTCAGCGGCACAAGAGTCATTATTTTTTTGAACGGTTTCTCGGGTACCTAACATTTTCCAAAAGTTAAACCCGGGTGGCGACTCTAAAATTTTCCTTTTTCCCAGATCACCCTTTTTCACAAACACAACCAAAAACTCCGTGGACAATTTCGCCCGCGCGAAGAAAACGAGCGTCCACAAAATGGCGACTCCGCTGGGGATCGATATTTTTTAAATTAATCTTTATTTTGACATTTTACACTTGTAAAACGACCCTTTGGAAGCTTGACACCAAGTACGTGCTTCACGCCGTACTAGAAAGGATTGATGTCAAGGTGAAAGCCCGATCAGTCCGGACTGGAGCTTTCTCGGTTGTTTGCATGAGTAAGATTTCAAGGTTTTGATTAATTTAAAAAGCGAGCCAAACTTGAAAAATATTTGTGGGATTTTTGAAAAGATTTTATTGTTAAAACTTTTGCATTGCACGTGCATGGTTACTAGCCTCGCCGCTGCGTCCTGGTTACCCTACCTGGCTTGCTGGTGTTAGGACATCCCAGGATTCTCGGCAACCTTGGACGATGATGAGTCAGCCTGCCGTTACTACCCTTGCCACGTCAGTATTCTGGCTTAGGGGAGGCAAATATTGGCTCTAGTCTGGGGAACCCCCTTCAAACCAAAACCGGCCATTGCATATAAATAATCCTAGAACTTTCCAACCTAAGACAGGAACCTACAGGGTAGGATTACATGGTATATCCTGCAGCGTGTTTACTGTTTTCCTATATCCTGTCAGCATGCTGCCTGTTTATTGCTTTCCATGCCACCTGTCTACCACTTTTTGTATATACTGCTATTATTTTGCATGCATACACAAGTTAGATTGGCCCTAGGTTTCACTTCACTCACCTTAAGGACTGCCCCGATGATCTCTGGTTAAGCTGAACGCAAAGAGAAAAAAAATCCCATTTTTCAAATCCCTTTGCAAATAGGCTCCGCTTTTCTCCAAATAAAACCAGTACTCCTCTTCTTAGAGAACAATGGCTGATCAACCGAGCAATAAGAGACTCAAGCCTACCTTCTCCACTCACCATAACACTCTTGTCTGGATCATTGAAGAAGATGAGTCCCCCAAGCCTGAAGAGAAGACCCCCGAAGGCGAGAAGCTCTACAAATGGGTTGACCAAGTCTCCGAGCCCAATCAGTGGGACAGCACTGAAAGTCATCCAGGCTGGAAGTTCCATGTCACGCCAGACAGCAGCCTGAGTGTGCCCCCGGACAAAATCACTGTCATGTATGAAGAAGATGATGAAGACTTCTGTCCCATGCCACCAGTCAAGGACATTGCCGAAGAAGGCAATCTGGTGTACTACTTTGCCGACCCAGTCACTGGCCATAAGTACTAGAATGAATGCAACTGTGATGGATGCTACGAGGATTACCTCCTCGACAATGAAGGCATATCCCCCCACCAGCTCCAAGAACAGCATGCTAAGGAAAAAGAAGCCAAGGCCCGTAAGGGAAAGCAGAAGCTCGGTGAAGCTAGTCCACCATCCACCCCAGTCAACCCAACTCATCCCATCCCGTGAGGTCACAACCTGAGCAAGCTGAAGCACGCGCCATAACCAGATTTGATCAAGCCGTCAAGGGTTCTTTTGGAATAAAGCCAACATCAGTTGTTTAGTCTGAATACCGAGTTTGTTTATCCAATCTATCGCAGTCTGCTTATCGAGTCTGTTGTTGTTTTTTGTATGGATTATTTACCGAGTCTGTAATGACCTCTACTTTGCTTATCGAGTCTATTTTCCGCCTGTCGGAACTCCTTTTGTATCACTCCCTGCTTGGGTGATCAATGAAAAAGACATCTTTTTATCAAAATTTTGGAGTCAATTTGCAGTCTCGAACTATGTTACGGCCTGATTCCTCTCCAACGGGGATACGTAGGCAACCACGGTCCGGCCGTTGTATTCAGCAAAACCAGAGAAAATTGGGGCAATCTTGCATCATGCATAACACAGCATTCATACATGTAGGTAGGTTGTATGTACAGCATGATTTATTTTGTTCATACCATCAGTACTTCACCATTGGCAAAAACAAGAACACTCCTGCACCTAGTTGGGCTCGAACTCCCCAACAGCGATTAATTCGGACTGAGTCAAGAGTGGAACAGTCAGCTAGCCTTCCAGTCATGACCAAGAACACAGAGCAGACAGAGAAAACCGAGGTTCAGATTCTCAAAGAAGCCTTGGAAGATCAGCGAGACGCTAACAGCAAGCAAATGGCCCAGATGATGATCTTGATTCAGGATATTACTTCCCGAATGCCGTCTGGGGAATCGTCAAATAATCACCCAGAGATGGATGCCATGATGGCCAAGGTGGCCAAGCTTGAAGAATCAGTTCAGAAACAAGAAAAGATCGCTGCTATAGGCATTGACATGGAGAAACTGTGCCTATTCCTTGATGCCAAACTGCCTGACAAGTTCAAACCAATTGACTGAGACAAGTTTGATGGAAGCGGTGACCCAAAAGCGCACCTGCAAACATATGTGGGTACATTATCCATCTATGATGTGGAGAAGAATGCCATGGTGCAAATGTTCCAGCAGACCCTGACAGGGTCAGCACTCCGTTGGTTTCTCAACTTAGACAATTCAAAGAAGAAGACCTGGGAAGACATTGGGGCAGCCTTTGTGGCTCAGTACAACTACAACATCCAGCTGGAAATGACTGTTCGGGAGTTAGAATCTACAAAGATGGGGAAGAACGAATCTTTCGCTGACTTTGTCAAGTGCTAGAGAGGAAAAGCATCACAGATGATGGACAGGCCCTCGGAGAAAGAACAGATGAGGATTATCACTCGGAATTTGGAACCAGACTTTGCTAAATACCTGGTGGTCTTTCAAACCTCCGCCGACTTCAAAACCTTTTATGAAGCCGGCCTTGCAGTTGAAGACGCAATCCGCACTGGCATATTCGACAAAGGAGAATCTATTTCTCGGCCTAAGCGAGTCTACTCCAGTAACAACAACACCCTTTTCGAGCCAAACACCTACAGTCCACCTCAAGCCAGTTCCTTCAATCCTAAGCCAGTCAAAACTGAACCAGTTAACCAGATAGCCACCCAGTCTCCACCTATCCAAAACACCTCCCAGCCAAGAAGAGAATTTTACCAATTCCCTTTCCCTCTTACCACTGTCTATAAAAAGCTCTTTGAGAAAAATGCCATCAAGCCTCTTGATCCACCCAAAGAGCTTCCTGCAAATCACAACCCAAATGTTTACTGCGCATACCACCAGATGTCCGGCCATCATACCAACAATTTTATCCGTCTCAAACACATAGTCCAAGACTTGGTTGATGACGGGACCATCCCAATTCCCAAACAAAAACCCAATACCATTTCCAATCCCTTGCCTAACCACAAGCAAAATATCCAAATCAACCAAATATCCTTCAGCTCCACTTCAAAAGGCCAAAGCCCTACCCAGTTCAATCCAAGCCTGCACATCGTGCCATCTCTGAACGTAAACCTTTTGCACCAGTACCGGAAGACCTGGAGATCTATGCCATTGGAGCTTTTGAACAAAAGCCCAAACTCAAATAGAGTGACCTCGCTGAAGAAGGAGAATGGGCCATGAATGATCAGGAATGGGAAGATTCCCAACAAGCATTGTTCGGCTCTTTGCTAATCTCTTGGGACCCGAGCCAGTACATCGTCCCAGAAATTCATGACAAGCCAGTTATTTACTTGCCGGAAGGTCTCACTATCAACCAAATTGAAGAAGTGGCAGTCAATGCTGACCTTTTGGACGCAGTTTCACTCCCAGCTTTATTTCAGCACAATTTATCAGGCAGCCATTCGCTGCCTCAACTTCCCGAAGAAGGAAATCACCAGACTATCGAAATAGTCTTCAATGATCATGATTGGTTCCCTCAGGCATACATTATCGGAGAATCTCTCCTGCGGCCATCTGCACCATTCCCGCACTCTTCCGACATATCGGTTTTGGTCATAGATCCCCAAGCAACCACATGGAATGAAGATGAAGTTATCGACATCCGAGTTGGCAGTGACGAAGTGTGGACAGTCAATAAATCAATGCTAGACCAATCTTTCTGGCAAGATTCCGAGGTAGCAAATCTAAAGACAAGATTGGAAACAGTTGATATCAGCAGTCAGGAGATTCCGGGCAGTTTGATAGACTTGTGGTCAGAAGATCAACATGAAAAACAGAAGAGGGAAGCCATCAAGGCTGGCAAACGCAAAGTCAGTGAAGGATTCGAAGACTTCTGGGGTGAAAACCAGCAACTCTGGGAAGATACAGTCAATCGGGTGACGAGAAGCGGCCGAATCTACCAGCCGGCCAACCTTCAAAGGAACATCTCATACCAAATTCAGCCGGAAGAATTTATATGGGACGATCCCATTCAGGAAAATTCATCTCCGATCGAGCCATAAGTCACTACTCAACCACCTCAAAAGAACCGAGCAACAGCTGAAGACTTGGTTCAGAAGCAGCTTGAGAGAACTCCGGCATCAGTCTCAATCTGGGGTTTACTCTCTTCTTCCCGGGAACATCGTCAGAAGATGATTAAAACTCTATCCAACATGGAAGTACCACCTGATACTCCCCCGGAAACCATGGTGGCATTGCTCACTCCAGCTCGTGCGAAACACGTTGTTGTCTTTACTGAAAAGGATTTACCCCAGAGGGAGCTGGTCACAACAAACCTTTGCACATCACTTTCAAATTCATGGGAAAATGGGTCCCGGTCGTTCTGCTTGACAACAGATCCGCTCTGAATGTATGTCCTCTACGGACAACCTACTGATTGGGTTTCAAGAACAAAGACTTCCAACCTTCTAACCTCGGAGTGCGCGCATATGACAACACGCGCAGAGACGTAGTTGGGATAATCCAGATGGAAGTGGTGATTGAAGACTTCAAAATGGATATCGAGTTCCATGTACTCGACATTCCCTCATCTTTTAACCTGCTGCTGGGCAGGCCTTGGCTCCATCGATCATATATAATGGCAGTCCCCTCTTCTCTACATCAGAAAGTCCAACTCGGTCTGGCAACGGGAACTTTAACTATTCATGGAGATTCAGGAATTCATCCCCATGTCCCTGACAATGCACCACTACTTGAAATCGCTCATGGAGAAGAAGATGTCAACCTCGGTGGTTTCTCTTTTGATACTTCAGGGTCTATCCTGACTGTTAAAATGGATGAGGATTTCTCAGTCAGCTCAACTGCTTTGGAAATGATGAGAAAGATGGAATACCTACCCAGCCTGGGGTTAGGTCTGAACAATCAAGGGATGGCTGAGTTCCCCAAGTTTTCAACGAATAACCACCGCTTCGGTCTCGGTTATGAGCCAACTGACGGTGAGCCAAGAAGGGGAAAGAAGGCACAAGCTGGTGCTAAGAAGAAGCCCATTCAATTTGTGAAAGCTCCAGAAGCTGCCAATCAAGGGGAACCGGAACCGTTATGGGACATGGAAACAAAGACTAAGCTGCCAGGCTTCGAAATCTTTCCAAACGACACTTGGGACAGTGATGATGAAGCCGAGAAGAGGGAAGACCTGGTTAAGGCACTTCAAGTTGACTGGATTAAAACTCTTGACTCAGGGGATCTCCAATCGCTGTTTGAGGAGGAGAGCCTGATAGGTGTGGAAGAGGGAGGCGAGCCTGCTGCGATGCTGTTTGATTTAAAGCCTGATTTGGAGCTTGCCGAGGAGGTAGAGTTGATGATGCTGAGCCAGGATGCCCTTGGAGATGTTACAGCACTCATTGTGGATGCCAATAGAATTTATAAAAATTGCACTTTTGTACCTAGAATCACTTACATTAACACTGAATTTGAGTCAGAGTCCGAGTCTAGCACTGAGTCTGAGTCTAACCCTGAACATGTATCTGTCATTCCCTCGCGTCATCACTTTTCTTTTGAATTCGAGTCCACCCTCATGTATCACGCCCCCGGGGCCCCCGCATTTGCTATCAATGAAGTAGACTTTGCTTATCTTGTTGTATCCGAAATAAATTGCGTTGACCCCGTTGATAAAGGGATTGAGTTCAAGAAAGAAATTCCAGAAGAACTTCGATCTCTAATCAGAACGGAAGAAGAAAGGCATGCTCAGCCTCTAAAGGAAGAAATTATCTCTATAAATTTGAAAAATGAAAGCAATCCGCGCATGGTTCAAATTGGTTCTGGACTATCTCCAGAAGAGTTGAAAGCCCACTCGGATCTCCTGAAAGAATTCGAGGATGTTTTTGAATGGTCACACGCAGATATGCCTGGCATCGACCCCGAGATTGTGGAGCATCGAATCCCACTTTATCCAGATTCAAAACCTGTCAAGCAGAAGTTGAGGAAAATGAGACCTGACTGGGTGTTGGAGATCAAGAAGGAAATTCAGAGGCAGATAGACGTTGGGTTCCTAATGGTGACAGAATACCCTCAGTGGGTTGCAAACATCGTTCCTGTCCCTAAGAAGAACGGAAAAATTTGAGTCTGCGTGGACTTCAGGGATCTGAACAAGGCCAGCCCTAAAGACAAATTCCCGTTGCCGCACATAGATGTACTCGTAGACAATACTGTAGGGCATGCACTTCTTTCTTTCATGGATGGTTTCTCAGGATACAACCAGATTCTCATGGCTCCCGAAGAGAAAACTACTTTCACCACAGAGTGGGGCACTTACTGTTACAGGGTCATGCCCTTCGGATTGAAGAACGCCGGGTCAACCTATCAAAGAGCGGCTACAACATTGCTACATGACATGATCCACAAAGAAGTTGAAGTTTACGTGGATGACATGATTGTCAAAGCCAAGGAAAGGGAAGGGCATTTACCCGCCCTCAGAAAATTCTTCGAGAGGATTCGCAAATACCGGTTGCGTCTCAATCCTGAGAAATGTACGTTTGGTGTCACTGCTGGAAAGATGTTGGGATTCATGATCACTACACGAGGAATCGAGATAGATCCTTCCAAGATCAAGGCCATTCTCGAAATGGAGCCACCCCTAACGGAAAAGGAAGTACGAAGCTTTCTCGGGAAGATTCAGTTTATCAGCAGATTCATCGCCAAGTTAACCTCGACTTGCGAGCCGATGTTTCGATTACTCAAGAAGGGAGCGCCATTCAAATGGGAGGACAAATGCCAGAAAGCTTTCGAAGCCATCAAGAATTATCTTCAGAATCCTCCGGTACTAGCACCACTAATACCGGGGCAACCCCTCATCATGTACTTATCTGTTACCCCATCAGCAATGGGATGCATGCTCGCGCAAGAAGGCGAAGGCGGTAGTGAGAAAGTAGTCTACTACATTAGCAAGAAAATGGCTGGATGCGAAGAGCGGTACACCTCCCTGGAAAAGGTTTGTGGGCTTTGATATGGGCTTCCAAGAAATTGAGACACTACATGTTGGCCTACTCGGTAAGGCTGATTTCTCGAATGGACCCTCTCAAATATCTGTTTGAGAAACCGGCACTCATAGGTAAGCTAGCACGTTGGTTGCTTCTGTTGGCTGAATTTGACATCAAGTACATAACCCGGAAGTCTGTGAAAGGAAGAGCTGTCGCTGAATTTCTGGCCGATCATCCGGTAGAAGGTCCAGAAGATGTGGGATTCGAATTCCCCGACGAAAATGTCATGACCACGAGCAATGATGTATGGTTGCTTTATTTCGATGGGGCTGCTAACCAGAAAGGATTCGGGATTGGGATTCTGCTTATCTCACCCGAAGGGTCACACATCCCTCTTGCTTTCAAGCTCAACTTTGAGGTCACCAACAATCAATCTGAATACGAAGCATGTATCGTAGGGATGGAAGCTGCCCTCGAGATTGGCGCCAAAAGGTTAGAAGTGATCGGAGATTCCAACCTAGTAGTTTCACAAGCAAACGGCGATTGGAAGGTCAAGGAAGACAAGCTGAAGCCTTACCATAAGGACCTTGACGATCTGATCCATCGATTCCAAGTTGTCACTTTCACTCATGTGCCCAGATTAAACAACCGATTTGCCGATGCTTTGGCAACATTAGCTTCAATGGTGGAGATACCCAACGGAGTCAAGCTCCGACCAATTATGATTGAACAAAGGGACAGACCCATTTATGAATATGTCATGGCTACTGATGAGCCTGACGATGGTCTTCCTTGGTATCACGACATCTGGAACTTCATCGAGAGAGACGAATATCCGACTGGAACTGACAAGAAGGACCAAATTGCTCTCCGGAAACTAGCTTCTCATTACATTATCTGCGGAGGCAGGTTGTACCGAAGATCCCACTGCGGAATGCACAAGTTATGCGTAAACGGCGAAGAAGCAACCACAATCATGGAAGAAGTATGATAGGCGCACAATTGTTCACATTCGCGCCCCCTAATTTATCCTAGCTAAGTCCGTTAATATTGTTACTTGGAGTATAACGCATTGTTTGTGTGTTTTTGTAGATAAAAGGAGGCCTTGATAAAATAAAATAAAAAAGGAGCAAAGTCCAAGTTAACTCGGCGTCGAAGCAAAGCCCGTGGGTGAATAAAATCAATTGATAAAGCAAGTATGGGCTTTGTCAATTATACTCCAACAGTCACGTGGCTATAGAAATTGAAAGGCATCGCAATATCAAATGCATACATGCATTGGTGGGCCATTGTTCATAAATTTACTTTGACCAAGAGTGGACCCAATGGGCTTCCTAATGCAACGGTTGGCTGGCCTTATTAGAATGTACAAAGAGAAGTGTCGGCTTAGGGCTTGGTTAAAAATTTATGCACAGCAACCGACTTCGGAAATTCAGAACGTGGTGCGGTGCTTATCATTATAAAAGGAAGGTTGCTGGCTTGGGAAAGGGAGATACATTTCACGAGATTAGAAAAGTGGGAGGCTTGGCTTCGGAACAGAGACAGCGGGACAGAGAGCAGTACGGTAGGGACAGAAATACAGGTTGCGAATTGGAGCATTGCTACCACTCGGTTCATGTGTCCGTCCATCAAAACTTCAATGTTTACCACGACAATGTCCGGCTAAACCCTTTTCTAGGGCGTAGATGAAGCTTGTACTCCGAGTAACGTAGTTTTTATTACTTTTGTTGGATTTAATTATTCGGATTTGGTTGTGTGAACTAGATGATTTCATGTTATGAAATTGGTTTAATTTTTTCCATATAATTATGTGTTTGATATCCGCGGTTTCAAATACTTTTTCATGCAACGGTTTTAATTGAATTCGTGGTAATTAACTGTGATAGATTATACTATCGTAAGACGCGTCGTGCTATTAGACGGTCTGTGCCATAGAGACGGATCGTACTAGTAAGACGATTCGTGCTAGGCGGAGATAATCTATGCCGCTTGATGATCTACGGATATTTTTAGGAGATATCGCTAGGGCCCGCGAACCCTAACGGTATCCGGTGAATCCGAATAAAAAATCTTCAATTGCAATAAATCTAGGTTACAAAGGGTCAAGTGGATTCGAAACCCTAGACTTTTCTCTCATCGAATCTTTTTACTTTTTAATTGCTTAAGTTTAATTTAGTTTTCATAATTTTAGGAAACAAAATCATCATCTTCTTTTTATTGAATTAATTTAGAAATCAATTGAAATTTTGCGACTTAGCCTTTTAATCCCTGAGGAGCGATACTCGGAATATTTACCACTATTCGTTAGAGTAGTAGTAATTGTTTCATTTTATTAATTATTTTTTATACGGAAACGACACGATCAAATTTTTGGCGCCGTTGCCGGGGATTTAAAGCACGGTTGCATTGTTTCAAGTGATTTTTATTTTAATTCCTAGTTTAGGTATTTCATTTGATTTTATTTGATTTTCTCATTCGTTTAATTGCTTTTTTCTCTTTGTTAGCATTTTTTTAGCAGACACAGGAAGTGAGAAGTTGCGGTGCATCGAGGGAGAAACAAGCCTTCCATTTGTAGCCACAAGCGCAATCATTCTAATTTTTACTTTCTCTAGGCACTGTGAGTTTTCTTATTTCCTTTTGTTTGAGTTTTTATTTTTTATTTTTTTTTTATTTTTTTTTTATAGTTAGTTAGGGCAATTTGCAATATATGCTTGGGCGCCGTTCTTGTCATCTGGACTTAATTCCTTTAGACTCAGAGATAGAACGGACTTTTAGAGTCAATCGAACAGCCACACGTCAAAGCCCAACCACAACACTTATTACAATGGGTGATGAACGAAGAGTGGCTGTTGAGGAATCACCAGCAATCAGGGAGCACTTTCTCCCATCCACTTACACCTCACCCTCGTGTATCACGATGCCCACCACTACAACAACCCAATATGAAATCAAGCCTAGTTTACTTCAAACTCTCCCATCATTTTATGGGCTTGACCACGAGGACCCATATAAGCATTTGGATGAGTTCGTAGAAATTTGCTCCACTGTCAAAATCTTGAACTTCACTGACGATGCCCTTAAGTTGAAGCTATTTCCCTTCTCACTTAAAGATAAAGCCAAATCTTGGTTTAAAACTCTAGCACCGAATAGCATCACTTCTTGGGATCAAATGTATAATGAGTTCTTGAAAAAGTTATTTTCCATAGGCAAAACGAAAGAGATTCGCCAAAAACTCACTAGCTTTTCTCAGCACGTGGGCGAACAATTTCATGAGAGTTGGGAGAGATTAAAAGAACTTGATAGGAGCTGTCCACACCATGCGGTCCCTAAATGGCAGTTAGTCCAAGGTTTCTATGATGGACTATCTGAATCAAACCGACAAATGGTGGATGCCTCATGTGGAGGCACATTTATGCTAAAGAATGAGAATGAAAATTGGTCTTTGTTTGAGCAATTAGCAAAAAATTCACGACACCACGCCTCATCCTCTCGAACAGATAGGACTGCATCTACATCTTCTCAACAGAGAGGCCTTTATGAGGTGGGCCAATCTAACGATTTATCCATAAAAGTAGATGCCTTAAGCCGTAAGTTTGACACTTTCCTATCTTTAGGCCAAGGTCCATCATACTCTTCCCCTCCGCCTACTGTGGCAGAGGTTTGTCAATTATGCTCCAGACCGGGCCATTATGTGAATGAGTGCCACATGGCATCTCAATTTCCAGAATTTGTTCAGGAGCAAGTGAACGCAGCGCAAGGGTTTGGTAGGCCATTGAGTGACCCATTTTCAAACACCTACAACCCTGGCTGGAGGAACCATCCTAGGCTCTCATGGCGAGAGCCAAGTCAAGGGCAACATTTTGCCCAACCATACCAACAGCCCTTTGCTAATACTTCCAATCATCAAGCTTACCATGCACCACCTGCACCACAACAATACCAACAGCCTCTTGCTCCTCCTTCGTCCTCCCAAAGGACGCCATCTTTTGAGGAGCAAATGTTGAAAGCCATGGCTGATCTGAAAGCCGATAACCAACAAATGAGAGCTGATTTTCAATTGGTTCACTCCCACTCTCAATCTATTGCCAAGATAGAGACCCAAATAGGTCAACTAGCAAATGCTCTTAACCGTCGAGACGAGGGTAGGTTACCAAGTCAGCCAGTGGCTAACCCACGAGGGATGCACCACATTGACAATTCGCAAGTCCACGAACAAGCGAAAATAGTTGTCACCCTCAGAAATGGGAGGGAACTAGAGACACGACCTGAGGAGGTCAAAGCAAAGGAGAGAGAGTCTCCATCTGTCCCTCAGGGGTCCAAGGTTGATAGAAAGTTAAAAGGAGATGAGCCCACTTCAGTGCCCACATCTGATGAAGGCCCATCTGAAACACCATCTTATATCCCTAAGGCGCCTTTTCCGACTTGTCTGAATGCACCTTCACCCTTTCAAAAGAAAAGTGTGCCTGTCGATAATATAATGGAGGTGTTTAAGAAAGTTAATATCAACCTCCCATTGCTCGATGCTATCAAGGAGATTCCGTCTTATGCCAAGTTCCTCAAGGACTTGTGCACCTACAAAAGGAAAGCTCGAGCCAAGTTCTTAGAGCCTATTCCCCTTCCTCACCAAGTCAGTTCTGTCCTTGAGTCAAACACCGCCCCCAAGCTTCCCGATCCTGGTGTGCCCACAATCTCTTGCGTGATTGGCAATCATTATATTAGTAAGGCACTCCTAGATTTGGGGGCGAGTGTCAATCTTTTACCGTACTCTGTGTACGAGGAGTTGGGGCTTGGTGAATTGAAGCCCACATCGGTCACTCTGCAGTTGGCCGATCGTTCTATGAAAGCCCCACGGGGCATGTTGGAAGATGTCCTTGTCAAGGTGAATAATTTCTATTTTCCTGTCGATTTCATTGTCCTTGACACGGAGCCAATCCACCCCACAGCCCTTAAATCTCAAACACCCGTCATCTTAGGACGTCCATTTTTAGCCACGGCTAATGCCCAAATTGCCGTGAGGAGTGGAGTGATGGAGGTATCCTTTGGCAACATGAAACTGAGTCTAAATATGTATTCGGCCACCCGACAGCCTCACGAGGAGGAAGACTGCTTTGTAGTTGATGTCGTTCATGAGTTGGTAGAAGAGGCTTTACCGTACATTTTAGCTGAGGATCCTCTAGAAGCATGTCTTGCCCATTTTGGTTTGAGGAGTTTGATATTGACAAGTCCGTTGCTGAGGTTAATTCTTTGCTAGACCTCATACCTTTTATGGACCAACCAAAATGGCGAACTCCTTTTGAACCATTACCTTCATTGTCGAGCACTCCGGCTCTTCCCTCCATAGAAGCTCCACCGAAACTTGAGTTGAAGCCTCTCCCGACTTCTCTTAAGTATATTTTTCTTGGCCCTAATGACACCTTACCCGTTATCATTGCTTCTGATCTTTCTGCAGAGCAGGAGGGTCAACTTCTTGATGTGCTTAAAGAGCACAAGGGTGCAATAGGGTGGTCAGTGGCAGACCTCAAGGGTATTGATCCCTCCATTTGCATGCACCGCATTAACTGCGAGGAGAATGCAAAACCGTCGAGAGAGATGCAAAGGAGGTTGAACCTTAATATGAAGGAGGTTGTGATGAAAGAGGTTGTTAAGTTACTTGATGCAGGTATTATATACCCTATCTCTGACAGCAAGTGGGTGAGTCCCACTCAAGTGGTGCCCAAGAAGTCGGGCATCACAGTAGTCGAGAATGAGAAAGGTGAGCTTGTTCCCACACGCACAACAACTGGTTGGCGTGTGTGCATTGATTATAGAAAGCTCAATTCCATGACTAGGAAGGATCATTTTCCACTCCCATTCATTGGTCAAATCCTAGAAAGGTTGGCAGGCCAAAGCTATTATTGTTTTCTGGATGGCTATTCCGGATATAACCAAGTGGCTGTCAACCCAGTGGATCAAGAAAAGACTACCTTCACCTGTCCCTACGGTACTTATGCTTATCGGCGCATGCCTTTTGGCTTGTGCAATGCACCAGCGACTTTTCAAAGGTGCATGATGGCTATCTTCTTTGACATGGTGGAAAAATTTCTAGAAGTTTTCATGGATGATTTTTCAGTCTTTGGGAGCTCTTTTGACTCATGTCTCCAAAATCTGACTAAGGTGCTTAGACGTTGTAAGGAGACTAATTTGGTCTTAAGTTGGGAAAAGAGCCACTTCATGGTCCAGGAGGGGATCATTTTGGGACACATAGTGTCCAAGAGGGGGATTGAAGTCGACAATGCAAAAGTTGACTTAATTTCTAGACTTCCTCCTCCCTCGACAGTCAAGCAAGTCCGATCTTTCTTAGGACATGCGGGGTTTTATAGGCGTTTTATCAAGGATTTCTCAAAAATCGCTAA
Source organism: Vaccinium vitis-idaea (assembly GCA_963854785.1). Classification (NCBI taxonomy): domain Eukaryota; kingdom Viridiplantae; phylum Streptophyta; class Magnoliopsida; order Ericales; family Ericaceae; genus Vaccinium; species Vaccinium vitis-idaea. The sequence continues at coordinate 20,127,888 of OY978218.1, read as the reverse complement.
GCCTTTGTGCAATCTCCTCACCAAAGATGCCCCCTTTGTATTTGATGAGGCTTGTTTGAGAGCTTTTGAGAAGCTCCGTGAGGCATTATCCACTGCACCTATCATGCAATCTCCTGACTGGTCTTTGCCCTTTGAAATCATGTGTGATGCATCCGATTATGCAATTGGTACTGTTTTGGGCCAGCAGGTTGACAAAGTCCCTCACGCTATCTATTATGCGAGTAAGACCCTCTCTGATGCGCAGTTGAACTACACTACTACAGAGAAGGAATTACTCGCTGTGGTCTTTTCCCTAGACAAGTTTCGGTCTTATCTCCTAGGGTCTAAGGTCATAGTATTCACTGATCATGCTGCTTTGCGGCATTTGCTTTCTAAGAAGGAGACCAAACCTAGGCTGATTAGGTGGATTTTGTTACTCCAAGAGTTTGATGTAGAAATTCGGGACAAGAAAGGTTCTGAGAATTCAGTGGCAGACCACTTGTCGAGGATCCTAGTGGATAGCTCTTGTGACTCCTTTCCCTTGAAGGACTCATTCCCTGATGAGCAACTATTCACGGTGTCCCAAGTGCGACCCCCATGGTATGCTCACATTGTTAACTACCTAGCCACAGGCGCCCTTCCTTCTCATTGGTCCAAGCAAGACAAGGACCGATTCTTTGCGCAAGTTAGGCACTATTTTTGGGAGGATCCGGAACTCTTTAAGTTGTGTTCGGACCAAGTGATTAGAAGGTGTGTTCCCGAGACCGAGCACCATAGCATTCTCACTTTTTGTCATTCTCTTGAGTGCGGTGGTCATTTTAGCGGAAAGAAAACAGCTGCAAAGGTTTTACAAAGCGGTTTCTACTGGCCCACTCTGTTTAAGGATGCCCATGAGTTTTGCAAGGCATGCCTTAGGTGCCAGAAAACCGGTAATATGTCACGTCGCGATATGATGCCATTATCCCCTATCCTTGTTGTTGAGTTGTTTGATGTTTGGGGTATAGATTTTATGGGTTCGTTCCCGTGTTCGCATGGGAATGAGTACATTCTTGTGGCAGTGGACTATGTGTCCAAGTGGGTGGAAGCATTGGCCGCCAAGACAAATGACCACAAAGTGGTGGTCAAGTTCCTTCAGAGTAACATCTTTACCCGTTTTGGCTATCTGTGAGCGATAATCAGTGATGAGGGCACCCATTTCCTCAACAGACACTTTGCAGCCCTAGTTCGTAAGTATTCTATCACTCATAGGGTGGCAACACCTTATCATCCGGTTTAAAGCATCTTTAAATGCTTCAAAAAGCATTAGTAAGTGCAAATTAAGCCATAGAAAGAACTAAGATTGCATTAACATAAAGAAATTATATGCTACAAAAGAAAATCCTATTACATCAGAGAAAATCAAGCATCCCCTGATGATGGAGCAGTTGTTGGACTAGGAATGACTTGGAAATAATGAGGAAAGCTCCAAGTCATTAAGGCATGAAACATTGCCCAAGTGAAATTAAAAAACTCCCTTTCCTTCATTCTAACTCCGTTTTCTTCATCTAGCTTGAGTTTTTTCTCAATTAATGGTCTGATTTTCAGAACCAGGGTTTTAGCTTTGATTTCGAGCTTAGCCAATTTAAGAGCATTCCTCTTCATGCGGTTTGTGAACTTTTTTCAAAGCCTCTTGGAAATTGCAGATGGGATTTCAAAGGAGTTTTCCTTCAAGATTTCCATTTTATTATGAAGTTTGATGACTTGATCATGTGCAATCTCATAATCGCGAAGGTCTTGATTAAACCCAAAAGCAGCACTGTTGTTCTTCATCCACATTCGAAGAAGAGGGAGTTGATTAAGAAAAGAATGAAGAAAAGAGCCAGTTTGTTCAGAAATGGTGCATTGAAGGGTCTCACAAGCCCATAAGAAATTTTTGCAAGGGATATCTTCTTCAAGAATCCCTATATCTAAAAAAGCAAAAGCAGCCAATAGCTCTTTGGCTTTAATAGAGTCAGGTCGAGGGTAAAGAGAGTAAGAATAATCAGCATGAGAAAGAGGGGAATCGAATTTGATATTCTTTAACTCTTGAAACCAATCTGGGTTTTCTGGAAGGGTTCGAAGAGAAAGATTAGCGGGATCAACGAAATTTCCCTCAAAATGAGGCATTCGAACCTCATTTAACCAGTATATATATTGGTTACTGGCTTTCTGCTTAAGTTCACCATAACCAGCAAGCCAAATCTTTCATCTTCACAAACTTTAAAGAATGAAGGAGTGAGACAAGTGGCAATGAGACTGTCAAACATTATTATATTAGGATCACGTCTGATGAAAGGAGATAAATATTTGCTCATAGCTAATGAGCGATATCTACTCCAGCCTCTATAACCAGCAGGATCATCCATCTTTACCACCACTATTTCAAATGGTAGACCCCATAGAAAGGGCTTAGGAATAGGAGAAATTGGAGGATTCCAAGGATCAATAGGTTTAGAATCCTCCACTTGAACCACTACGTAAGAGCGGTCCCTTCGAATTTCACCAATAATTGGTGTGACGGCATTTCTAGTATCAACAGGAACTGGGTCATTAAGATCCAAGTTTTTGAAAGCATTTTGGGTATTGGAAATGTCAGACATGGTTGAATTGAGTTTAAGAAGAAAAGTGAAGTTCAGAACAAAAATTGGTGATTGAATTTTACCAGTAATTGAGTTCTTTTATAGGCAAAGTTTTAAGTTTGAAATGATTCAAATTCTCAAAGGTGGAGGACGTGTGGATTAGCTGCCCATTGTCCATAAAGTCCTCATTGGAAATGTGCAAACTGCTCATGATCATTTCGCTTGAAGTGAACGGCCAATAACTTCCGCATTTGAAGTTTACAGGAATTCGAAGCGGCAAAGGCACATTAACACTTATTCAAATTCCTTGAACAACGATGTTAATGTGGGGGGTTTGTTTACATATGAAATTAACAAATCCAATAGTTGATTGACACGTAACTAAGTATGCCAAACATTGGCAAATATCTGTTAATATAGATGCATTGGATTAATGGAATAGAGTTGAGTAAATACGATGTCGTATTATTCTTCAATTTAAAAGGCAGTTATTGGCAGTTACGAGTTATTGCTGATCGACTTCAAAGTCATGATTTTAACTGCTAAATGCATGAAATCCACGTGTAAACTTGTGAAACAAGGCAATTGGCAGTTAAGACATGTGGAACATATTTTGAAAGGCAGTTATCCCCTTAAAATGTAATCATTTGGGTAGTTTGAGAAACCGTGTAGATTCAAATCAAAGCTTTTGGAGGAAGATTTAAAAGAATTCAAATTCAGACGTGGAGAAGGGAAGAAACTGCCAATTCAAAGTGTAAAAGATGGAGTTCGAAGCAAGCCAAGTTAAAATTCATTGAGCGGGAAGTTCAACTAACAAGCAGCGTCTATAAATAGAAGAAATTGAGGAGTGGAAACCCCCGGACAAATCTTCAACAAACAGCTATCAAACAAATGTTGCTTGGTTTGTTCATTGGCAACTAGTTTAGGATTTCGAACTCAGTTCGAAGTAGATTAGGAAGTAGTTAGGATTAATCTTGGTTGTTCTTGTAACAATCATCTGTTCGAAGTTCTCGTTACCTTGTATTTGAAGTTGAAGGCAATTTCGAAGTAAGTTTACCTTTGATTTATCAATCGAATTATCTTGTTTCTTTGTTGTTCTTTAATTTCCTAAGTATATTGGTTTGCATTTCTTCACTTATAAAGAAAAATCCTCTTAATTGAGGTAATTGAACCATTAAAAACACAATCGCCTGATTAGATTTGGTTTTTCCAAAGTTAATCTGAGAGAGGAGATTGAAACTCTCTGTGGCACGCTTGCACTCAATTATTTGCCATTGTAAATAAGTAAAAGAACCAAACACATTTTTGGCACGCCCGGTGGGAAAAGCCTCCGAAAATCTAGCTCTGATACCATGTTAAAGCATTCAACTCACAACGAATTAGCGATTAGTGGAGAGGCCGCTCGGGCTCATATACTAGTTTTTGAGGTGATAATTAACCGATGTGGGACAAATGCTAACACATACCATCTTTATAAAGTTGTAAGGTGGTTCTCTATTCATTCACTACTTACAACTTGTAAGTTACAAGTCACAAGATTCACTTTCTAACAGCAGAGGGCAGAGGACGATAAGGCATTTTCTTTTGTATGCTTGTTGCTGAAAAAGGTGTCTAAAACTAGTAGTCATCATTTTCGTATTGCTTTAACATGATGAGAAGTATAGAAGAAGAAAGAGGAGAAAGATCTAATAAAAGAGGGAAGAAGATAAAAATAAAAAGAGAACGTGGTTATATGAAGCAAATAAAGAAAGAAAGAAAAAACGAACACAGGAAGAAGAGGTGAACAGAGAAGATGAGGTCAGAAATTAGGAGTCACAAAGTGAAAAGAGGACAAACTGAGAAGCAAAAAAGAATGGAGGGGAGAAAGAAGGAGAGGAGGGGGGGGACACGGGTACCGGAAAAAGCTATTCTCAACTTTCCATTAACCAAAATTCATATTGCTTTACAACAATATGGCCTATATGATGGCTTCATAATACCCCAAAGCACAGACATCCAACAAAACTAGGCCAACCATCATAGTAAATGAATAGTCTAATTCCACCAAATTCGTATCAAGTCATATCAACTCGGCTACATCAATGACCACATGTTGGCCAGAGTTTAAATCAGTTTAGTTAGGTTAATTCTCAACGCTGAGAAGATTTTTGCACCAAATTGTTTGTTCAGAGTATATTTTGTTGCCGTAGCATAGCCTCTCATGAGTCTTCTATCAAATAAGTGATGGGAAAATAAAAGTTGTTAACTTAGTCCATTTATATATAAAAAGGGTAAATTTCACTTACCTCCCCTGAGGTTTCTGACAAATACAAAGACCTCCCCTATACTTTCTGAAATTCTATTGCCCTCCCTTAATTTTTTGCGTGAAATGACCGTAGTACCCTTGGTATATATTCTCCACCCTAAAAAAAATCATTTTTTAAAAAAATTAGAGCTAAAAAAGTTTTCCAAAAAAATTTAAAAACTTTTTTGAATTTTTTTTTGAAACAGTTTTTTGAAATGCGAAATTTTGAAAACATTTTTTTGGATAAAAAATTAGTTTTTGGTAAGCTGCTATTTTAAAAAGAAAAAGTTTTGAAAATATTTTTTTTAAATCTGAAAAATAAATTTCGAAAAAAAAACTGTTTAAAAAAGTATTTTCAAAACTACTTTTTTTTCTACAAAAAACTATTTTTTAAACATGATAAAACGGTTAATTTTTTTAGAAATTTTTTTTAACTCTTTTTAAAAAAAAAACAATTTTTTTTAGGGTGGAGAATATATACTAAGGGTACTACGGTCGTTTCACCCAAAAAATTAACACTGTTAGCCTTAAAGTAACAGGGGAGGTAAGTGACAATTAGTTTGAAAAGTAAGGGAGGGCAGTGAAATTTCATAAATTACAAGGGAGGTCTCTGTATTTGTTAGAAACCTCAGGGAGGTAAGTGAAATTTACCCTAAAAAGAATACAAAGAAAAAAGAGACGAGATAACAAGATGAAGAAGATAAAAATAGTAACGGAATTTATATGAAGGAAAACTTCGAGAAGTGGAAAAACTAAGGCAGAAAAACGTAGAAAAGTGAAGAAAATAATGAACCAAATAATCAATCAGACTATTTAGGAGTCTCAAAATATCAACTTGACTGTATCACATAAAGTTCTATTCAGTGCAAGGGCATCAAAAGGGATGCACCCTATGCAAGCAATTACCCAAAAGCCATGAAAAAAAAAACCACTTACGGGCAAAGGTTCTTTGAGCTTTTAGACCCAATATCAAAATGAGGCCTAACTGGCCTTCGAATATGTTCACTTTACAAAATTCAAAAATCACTTTATGGAGGGATACATGCCCCTGACAGAAAAATTGTTCTTCGGTTACAAATAGACTCTTCCTTGCCTAGTTGACTGCATACATTAAAAGCCTTATCCCAACAATGAGTTAAGCTTTGTGTGGACATTTGATGTCCCTAATGAGTTAATAAACATAAATTCATTCCATACTCATAATGGATTAGGCCGTGCTAATCTCTGGCAATGAGTTCTTAGTGTTCTACCTTAACGAAGTCAATCCCAAAGCCCAGGTAACCGAAGAAGTTGGGTTAGGTTGTTGACTTATATCATAAAACTTCGTCAGACCTCTTATTAACACTAAGTGAATAAATGCCAAAAAAAGAAAAGGTAATAAGACCTCTTAACGAAGTCAATCCCAAAGACAGCATTTCATGGCTATATGAATTGAAGAGTGGTCTTGACCACTCATCAATTCCCTTTGAAGACCTTTCGTATCAACGGTCCACATAGGTGAGTGAAACTTATGCAGGTTCCTAAAATATTACTTCAAGAGTTCATGCAGGACATTTCAACGATCCAATAAAGGAATTTCAGCTACACAAAGACAACTAATATGCATGTGAAAAAAGACGAAACGCAAACAAAATCGTAGAGAGAATAATAGGTGTAGATAAGCACGTTGGGGAGGGAAAGAAGTCTTTTACCTCATTGATTATGGTAAGTGTCGTCTCAGGTTTTAGCTCCTTAACACGAAGTCCTTCTTTTACCCAAGATTGGAAGCCGCCTTGGACCAGATATGTTCGCTACAATGCAAGAGAAAAATACAATTTGAGTTTTCATTGAACCATCTACTTTGGAAGTCTTAGGATGGAACTTTGAGTTGGAAAATTTCCTTATCACACCATTTAGCATGTGTAAAAGAAACTGTCTTCAGAGATGTAGGACTATGACCTAATAATGCAATCAAATTTAGCTAAGTTAATAATGATCTTGTGCCCAAGCCTTGTCATTCCTTTTGAATGCTCAGGATTTGACTGCTCATGCCCCAGACACCTAACCACCAAGCTTTAGCAAATCAACTCTCAATGTTGTCCAAAGAGTAGCTCATCTTGGGAAAACATCAATGCAAACAATACTATGAACATGAACTCCAAATCTAGTGTCAAGTACATATATGTCAATTAGACCGAAATAAATTCCATTACTAACAACCAAATGGATACTCACAATTTTTTTCCTCTATAAAATCCACTTTAATAGAATGAACTCCAAATCTAGTGTCGAGTACATATACATCAATTAGACCGAAATAAATTCCATTACTAACAACCAAATGGATACTCACAATTTTTTTCCTCTATAAAATCCACTTTAATAGAAGCATAAACCAAAGATAAAACATATCCTATTTGCATGGAAGCAAGGAATTCTGAAATGATGTTAAAAGTGGAAATTGACATTGATCGTACCACAACAGCAGCCATCCTATGCACTCTACACAAGTTAAGTCAGCGAAGGGAAGAAGAGTCTTAGGCCCTTAAGCATAAGAGGAGGTAAACATAATTTCCAAAGCACTCAGAGATTATTTTGTTGTTAGCCTAAAAACTTTCAGGAAGACTTTGTTATGTTCTGTTTTAGGTAAGTGGTATTTTAGCTTCAAAGGATTAGGTTTTCAGAACAAAATATATACAGAGAGATTCAGCTTAAATGCCTACCCCAAACAATTATACGACCCCCCAAATCATAACCTATTCGCAAAATATACTCCAAACTTGTTAGTTTTGTATGTAACATATTGTGGAATCCTTCTCCGGTAAGCTTGCTTTATATCATTGGCTCTTCCTTTCTTAATTCATGAATTAGTTGTTTACAAGCTTAATCCGTCATTGCCTAAAACAGATGATAATGATTATTCAAATGATACTTGCCTTAACCCCAAGCTTCTTCAGTGATCTTGCAATGCTTTTGGAGCGTTTACCATCAGCATCCAAAATGACAACCTTGGACCTATCCTATAGATGGGATAACGACATTACTCTGAAGCATCACCTCAAAATTCATATCTTTTATACATCATTGCAAAATACCCGATCATACAACTTAGAAGCTGATCTTTTTCTCCAATGTTTATCATCAGAACCTCATCAAGGCTATTAACTTCTTCTTTTTCTTTTTTCTTTTTTGATAAATAAAAGGGGCAAATGGCTTCTGGCTTATTTGCATGAAATCCAAAATATTAAGAGACAAACTTATGACCATTGTTTTGACAAAGTATGACTCTTCGTATTTACCTATTACCACAGTTTTCACTTTAGTTATGTGGAAAATCATAGAGTATAGCTGTAGTTGAAGACCTAAAAGGCTAAAACGTACAATTTCAAGAATTTTTTAACTCCATTCTTCTACCATGGATTTTCATTAGCTCCTTTACGAATAAAAACTGTTAGAATATATAGGCCAAGAAGCCTTATGGAAAAACAACTACGCACTTGAATGATCTTCAAGTTCCGAATGATTGCTGCAATCAAGGTACGTATCATCAAGGTCTTTTCCACTCTTTAACAATTTCCGTACAGAACCATCGACCTGAAATTGAAAATAATGATGAAAACAGAGCAGCAAAGAGTATGCTATTATCTTGTATCTAGACTCAGATCCTCTCTTATATCCTAGGGTTTTGATAACCTACCTCAGGTAGTGTTACATTGCCATATCTAAACCGAGCCGCCCATCGAAGATCAGGGATGCCATCTCTTTCCCTGAGATCCTTCACAAAGACAAAACCCATCACCAAAGACCATTAGGAACTAGATCATCCAAGTTTCAACAGGAAAGGTGCAACCTTTTGTTCTACGATGAAAGTGTTGGGAAACGAATCCCAGAACCCAGTAATTACGCGTACAGATTAAACAACCAAAATAAACACAAACCCTACAAAGCGGAATTAGGCTTTACCTCTCATCCGTAGACATGAACGCTGGTTGACTTGTTTATTTTAGAACTTGACAAACCAGATTACTGTATGCAACAAGTTTTGCTCGACAGTACCTCATGATCTTCTGCCATATTCCCTTATATCTCGATCATGTAGCCAAGTGTGGACTTCTACGTGATCTCTTTGTTCTCTCTCTCACAGCCTCTATTCTAATTTTCTGAATGACTGTTGTGTGACCTAGAGAACATAACGATATATTTATAGGGTTAGAGCAGGGACCTGAGGAGAAATAAATCTGGGCTCCTTGTGTAAATAAGAAAACCTAATCCCACTGGGATTCTATTCTTATTTCACAAATTATAATTCACACCACTAAAGAATTATAATTGCACTCCCATCTTTATCTCGATTATATTGCGAGCTCCACGTTATTAAATACTTATTAATCTCCCCACATTAAGATTATAGATACCCGTTGATTAAATGTCGATTACTAACAATCTCCCACTAATCAACATCTTATAAAACACCTTAAGACTAACCACTTAACTTATTCGATATGTCGGATACAAATATCCACCTGCAGGGTTTGACATAACCGAAACTTATAAGTTTACTCAAGGGGGTATCATCAATCTCTAACGAGATGTGGATTCTATCAATAATTAATATCCATATATTTCATGCATATAATGTCGTGACCCAACTCACCAAGACTATTGACCGTGAAAAAAGATCTCACTTTATAATGAATCAAAGTCAACAACATTAAATGTATATATGTATTAATTATATCCGGATTAAGAGCATAAGTATTCTTAATAACTATAAGGTTCTAATTGTCTTAAAATGTCAGTACTAAGACAATTACCTTAAAGCGGTCCTGTTCAATACACATAAAATGTACTAGCACAATGAGTTGGAACTAGAACCGTTCCCTGTAGTCAAGACAAACCTACTAAAACATTGTACTACAATCCTACTGATGGTGTGTCAAATTCCACATAAGATTGTGAACCAAAACTTATATTTCACAAGAACCGATGATCCAATCTTCTGTGTGTAAGCCGTACTCTACACACTGGATCATCTACTATGTAGAATAAAAGACACATGCACAACATACAATTATATCATGCAAACATTGCCCATAATAGATTCTCATCAAAAAAGGGATAAAACTGATTAATAATTAACTAATTAAATATTAATCCATTACATAAAAGCATGGCTTTTAGTATAAGTTTCTAACAATCTCCCACTTAGACTCAAAACCATGCTGCCACGCATCTCACTTCCATTCCCTTTACGTGACTATCAAAAGTCTTGGCATGTAAGCCATTTGTAAAAGGATTTGCTAGGTTGTTTGTTGATGCAATCTTGGTCACAGCTACATCACCTTTCTATACGATCACTCGAATCAGGTGATGCTTACACTCGATGTGTTTTCCCTTCTTATGAATCTTTAGCTCCTTCGAGTTAGCAACTGCACTACTATTGTCACAATAGATTGAAATTGCTGACTGTATCGAAAGTACCACTTCTAGATCCATCAAGAAGTTCTTGAGCCAAACGACTTCTTAGCTACTTCAAAAACTGCCACATACTCGGCCTCCATGGTGGAATCTACAATACACGATCACTAGATACTCCACCAACTCATGGTTCTACCTCCTAGGGAAAACACATATCTCGATGTTGACTATCTGGAACTCTTATATAACATAAAGTCTTAATCTGCGTACCCACAAGGCACTAGACTGTCTGACTGGTACACCAACGTATAATCCTTAGTTCTTTTCAGATACTTGAGTATACATTTTATATCAGTCCAATTTTCTTGTCCAGGGTTAGACTGAAATCTGCTAACCATGCCGACAGCAAAGCAAATATCAAGTCTAGTTCACAGCATAGCATACATGAGGCTTCCTATTTCTGAAGCATTAGGAACTCCCTTCATTTTCTCCATCTCCTCAGATGTCTTAAGACACTGATCCTTGGATAGATTGACTCCGTGTCTGAAAGGAAGCAATCCTTTCTTGGAATCCTGCATGCTAAAACAGGCAAGGATCGCATCGATATAGGAAGCTTGAGAAGCCCAACATCCTTTGCTTGATCTCACAAAAATTTAATCCCAAGGATGTGACCGGCTACTCCTAAATCCTTCATATCGAACTGGCTGGATAACCACAACTATACCAAAGATAACACTCCGACATCATTTCCGATGAACAAGATATCATCCACATAAAGCAATACAAACACCACCACATTTCCATTGCGCTTCTTGTACACACACGACTTATCCAGACATTGATCAAAACCAACAGATTTGATTACTTGATCAAAACGGATGTTCCAAGACCTAGATGCGTGCTTAAGTCCACAAATGGACTTTTTAAGCTAGCACAACATGTGCTCCTGATCTTTTGCCAAAGTTCTGCATCTTTATCTTGTAGTGCCTCTTTTTAGTTTCAGGGTTTGGCCTGTTGTTCTTCAGGGATCATATCACAAGATTCTCCCAACAACGTATACCGATTGGGTGAAACAATAACCCTCCCACTACGACAAGATATTGGTGTGTTAACAACAATTTCATGTGATGTAGCCTCTTGTACTATTGGTATTGAAGAAGTTTGTGCCGATCTATTTTCTCTCAATACTTCTAGAACAATCTTACTACTGGGCTTGTGATCTATGACATAGCCTTCCTCTAAGTATCGAGCATTGGTGCCAACAATGACCTTATGATCCTTAGGACTATAAAATAGAGCAACTTTCGTTCCTCTAGGGTACCCCATCAAAACAAACAAACATTTGTCCTTGATTCCAATTTATCTGCTTTCCCTTTCAGCACATGTGCTGGGCTACCCCAATTCTGAACATGCCATAGACTAGTTTTGCTCCTAGTCCACAGTTCTGTGGGTGTAGTTGGTACTAGCTTAAATGGTACCAAGTTAAGAATGTACGCTATTGTTTATAGTGCATGTCCCCAAAACGAATTTAGTAAATTTGAATAAGTCATCACTAATCTCACCATATCCATAAGAGTCATTTCCTTCTTTCTGCTACACCATTATGTTGTGGCATAGCTAGCGTAGACAACTGGGATGTAATCCCTTCTGCTGCCACTAGTTCCTAAATTCTTCCAAGAGGTATTCGCCACCACGATGAGTTCGCAGTGTCTTGATACATTTATCTAGATGTTTTCCCGTTTCCGGTCTATGCTCCTTGAATTTCTCAAAGCATTCGGACTTACGGTGTATCAAATAAATGTAACCATGTCTTGAGTAATCATCAATAAAAGTATTGAAATACTCAAAACCACCTCTACCCCGGATGTTCATAGGTACACACAGATCAAAGTGAACCAATTTCAACGTTTCATTGGCTCTCCCTTTTCCTAAAAAAGGGCATCTTGGTCATTTTACCTTCCAAATAGGATTCCTAGACCGGAAGTGCCTCCACTTCTAATGAACCCAAAGATCCATTTCTAACCAGTCTAGAAATTCTATTTAGATTAATATGACCTAGGCGTAAGTGCCAAAGATACGTTTGGTTCAACTTATCAGGCTCATTTCTATTATATGACAATCTATTAGTGTTGTTCAATTCATTTAGTTGCATTGTAGGAACGATATCATTAATAATGTAGAGATTGTCATCTAATGAACCAAAATAGATAAAATGTTTATTTAACTTAATAACCACAGAGTTATTAAAAATAAACCAAATATCCATTTACAACCAAATTAGAAACCGAAACTAAGTTTCTCCTAATTCAATGATCATAAAGACAATCTCTTGAAAATTAAACGCCTACTGCAACTACTGCTACTTTTGTAGCACTTCCCATATGTAGATAAATCTCTTCATCACTAAGTCTCCTGGTTTTCTGGAACCTTTGCAATGAATTGCAAACATGATTAGTGGCACCCGTATCTACACACCAGGTACTGGTAGATAACACCAATAAACAAGATACAACTACTAGTGAAAAAAAAAATCCTTGATTATTCAATTTATTGAGATAATACGGATAACCTTCTTCTAGTGTTCTTTCTACTTATAGTGAAAACACTTGCCATTAGGCTTTTTCACTCTACCTCCAAGCTCATAAACTGTCTGAGGAACCGTGGCTTGTTGTTGAACCTTTTCCTGCTTCTTGTTGCCTTTGGCTAAGAAGTAGAAACCTCTTCAACTACACTCACAGTTGTCTATTTATTAACCAAAAGACTCATGGCTAATTTAACTCTCTTTTAGCAGTTTCGTCAAATAATAATGCATTTTGTTCATATTATAATTCAGGCGGAACTGCTGAAAAAACTTGGTAAGCAACTGGAGCACAATATCAACCTGGGTTTCCCCATTGATTTCAGCTCCTGGGATTTCTAGTTCATTCAGAAGACCTATTATCTTCAGAACATAATCCCCTTTTTAGGGTTCCTTCACCAATGGTTATATTCCCCAAATCCCACATTGCAACTTGCCTAGCCGCACCCCAAACCTTTATTTTAGGTTATGCATCATGTCATAGGCAGTTACCAAAAACTGATGATGATGTTGCAATACATTCGACATAGAAGCTAAAATGTAACACCGCGCCATCTCATCAGTTGTAACCCAATCCTTATATACCGGATTTCAGGTTCTGTTGCAATTTCAGTGGGTTTGATAGAGCACACCTCAGAAAACACAAATTTGGTCCCCTAAGCAGTCAACACAATATCCATATCATTTTCTAGTCAATATAATTAAGACCAGTAAATTTGTTTGAAAAAGTCATCAAGTGGATTGAAAGAGACCATTTTTTTTTAATCTGAGAATCACATAACAACAATTATGAAGGGCAATTAAAACTTTTTGTATTTCTATTAAATTGGTTCCCTCAACCAATCTATTAAAAGAAAAACATTAGCAACCCTACACACCGTGAAGAGTATGCCTCGATGGGTAGGTCCACTACTCTTTATCATTCATGTAGATAGGCACAACCTTTTAATTTTACTATCTAGACACTAAACCGTGCCCAATAAAATTAAATAGCTAATTTGCTTCGGTCCTATAAATAAAAGCAATGACTCAGATGGAGAGGATACTTGTTATTTATAGCTAAGTGTATACCATTACCTAACTTCAAGATCCATTGTTCCGTAATGAACTACCCCAGATGGAGGAGTAACCCATACAACAATTATCTTGGAGCTATCCTCTAAGGAAGTAAGTACCGATGATGCCATAATTAATTTTGTCCGATGGGGAGGAAGGTACTAAAACCAACACACAAAACTTAATTATATCATCTACATACTAGTAATGGAGACCATGGGATTTATACAAAATAAACTCCCTCTCCCACTTAGTTATTTAAAAAAATTTGTGAGGGTTATCAAAATTAACATGTTTGCAAAAACCGTGATCTAGGTCAAAAGCCAAATATTACCATGTTGTCCAAATATGGTAAACTATCACACATGCAAACAAGATGAATATACAAATATTCATAAAAAGGAAACATAAATAATATGTATCCCAACTATTATGGTCAAAGATGCAATCCTTGAGCAATAAGGAATCCTTCCAGTCTTGAAATCCTTAAGCAGTCAGGAATCCTTCGAGTCTTGAAATCCTTAAGCAGTAAGGAATCCTTTCCAAACTTGAAATCCTTGAGCAATACATATGTTGAAGACTTAGATACTTTGAATCAATCAAGGAAACCAAAATCCAACCATACTTAGGCAAGAAAAATCGGATTTGAAATTTTTCCCGAGTAAACTGCACAGCCTTCAGTATTTTGAACTTTTCTCCCTCATCCGAACTCCGATTGAACTAATTCCAATTGGGTTGGATTCGAAATTCAATTATCTACAACTTCTGTGAAAAACAGAATTTCCAATTTCGATATTTACTGGGTCAAAACAGCCTTGCAATCTGACCCTAAAAATCTGAAAAAATTCTGCTGTGAGCCAAACATTCTTTTTTCTTGACAAAACTTATCTTCTTGTCAAAAAATATTGTTTTCTCCATATCGTATGCCCCATTACAGAATCTGTAATCTTACAACAGATCTATATATCTAAAACGATACAACTGAAGAAACAAAGATTACATAAAAAAACTTATGCCTCCCACATACTACTATTACAGATTACAAAACTAAATTTGTAATAAAAAAACAGTAATAGTAACCACGCATAAAACAATTACAAAGCGTGGGATCCAATCACACAATCAAAAACATGCGTGATCATAATAGTGGGATATTCGATTCTGCAAAACAGACGTTAGAACAAACTAGAACTCTGCAAAATAACGGTTAACATAGTTCTCTATCTATGTTCTATGGACAACATGGCTTGTTTAATCCATACGCATGATTACAGCCTGCTCTGATACCACTGTTGGGAAATGAATCCCAGAACCCAGTAATTACGCGTACAGATTAAACAACAAAAATAAACACAAACCCTACAAGGCGAAATTAGGGTTTACCTCTCATCCGTAGACATGAACGCTGGTTGACTTGTTTATTTTAGAACTTGACAAACCCGATTACTGTATGCAACAAGTTTTGCTCGATAGTACCTCATGATCTTCTGTCATATTCCCTTATATCTCGATTATGTAGCCAAGTGTGGACTTCTACGTGATCTCTTTGTTCTCTCTTTCACAGCCTCTATTCTAATTTTCTGAATGACTGTTGTGTGACCTAGAGAACATAACGATATATTTATAGGGCTAGAGTAGGGACCTGAGGAGAAATAAATCTGGGCTCCTTGTGTAAATAAGAAAACCTAATCCCACCGGGATTCTATTCTTATTTCACAAATTATAATTCACACCACTAAAGAATTATAATTGCACTTCCATCTTTATCTCGATTATATTTCGAGCTCCACGTTATTAAATACTTATTAATCTCCCCACATTAAGATTACAGATACCCGTTGATTAAATGTCGATTACTAACAGAAAGAAGGCCACCATACATGGGAAGTGGTACAGAGAACGAAAGATTATTGACATGGTTAGGCTTGAAATTTTAGTAAAGCAATTATCTTCATCCATAAGGCAGTGGGTGGAAATTTCCTACTCCATTAAAAATGGTATAGCTAAGTTAAATCCGATGAAAACTTCAATACCACAAACAAAACAGCAGATGCTCCAAACTTCGTAACATAATACAATCATACGACTAGTGAATCTGATTGTTATTCCTAAGTTCAAGGAATTATCAGAATCATGACGGCAAAAATCCCACAGCAGAAGAGGCTTGGAAAAATTTACAGTCTCTTGCCTCAGGCCGGACATCAATGAGCACAACATTTTCCTTCCCAGTCAAGAGCTCAAAAGTTGACTTGGGGGATAAATCTCCCGCATATCCAACATAGGTTAAAAACCAGTAAGAAACCCTGCAAAAATCTGATAAAAGATAACCTTTTTCCACAAAAGTTGAAATTTTATAGTACTCGCAAGCGCACGAATCGGATTGCAATATAGTATGGCGAGAGCGAGGTCGAACCCACAGGGACTTGTGAATTTTTATAGGAAACTAAATAAATTTAAATCGATAAAACCCTAACCTAGTTCCAAAAAGTTGTGAATTGGATTGACTAAAATTAAACTAAAATTGACAAAAGAAAACGATTAAAATTTAACGAAAAAGAAAGTGAAGATTACCGGTTGGGAAATATAACTAGAGTTTCGGAATCCACGCCCATATATTCATAGTGATTTTTAACAAACTCGTGATTTATTTTTCTACTTTCTTCACAGTAATTTGGTGGCTAAACTCTCTTACTGTGGAAAATTTCTTCATTAAGTTCATTTTAAAAGAAATCAATTTTTGTACACCCTCCTCACCTCAAAGTTTAAGACACGAAAAATCCGATGTATCCGCTAGCAAACAAATCACAACGGATATCCAATACTTGAAATCAAAATCTAATAACCAGGCAAAATAATTAACTAGTAGTTTCAAATCATGGAAAAAACATGATTGAATCCATATCCAAAACTACTAAATTAAATTAAAAAGAGGTAAGAACGATTATTCGATGAGATTATGTATTAAGAAAAATAAATTGCGAGTCTGTATTTAATCACTATTAGACATGAGGTTTCATCCTCCACCCTAGTTTAAACGACTAGCCGCTCATGGAGTCAAAACACATAAACATATAAGAATAGAACTCCATTGAATAAAGCTTACGAAAAAAATAAAAGATGTATGCCTCAAGCTCCTATTCTGCTGCCCAGCCGTGTAGATCAATTGCCTTCTCTATTTTTTTCCTCTTCTGTTTCGTGATTTCGTGATATCCCAGCCGAAGTACTACTGCTGCCCTTTCTGTTTTGTTTCCGTCCTCCTATCTCCAGCCGAAGTCCCCCTTCATATAATTGCTCCGTGAAGTGTTCCCCAAGCCAAGCTTGATGCACCAAAAATATTCTTTCCTTTCAAAGGAAAAGAATCTTCTATATAATTCCCAACAGTCCACATTCGGTGGACTTTTCCTTTCCATTTAAGAGATGGCTTTTGATTCTTTTTCCAAATCCAATGCAGGACAACTACAAATTGCCATGTACCAAAATTCTCGTTATTTTTTTACCAAAGATTTTTGCAAAAACACTTCACAATATTTTCCATAATCTCTTGATTTCAAATCTCAACCCAATTTGACCGTAGAAATCCCCTTCAAGATTGTGTTCGGGCTTTACTTTAACACCAAACAAAAATTGACTTTGTGCTTTTTGAGTTTAACGGCCGAAATAAGAGAAATTATTATCTTTTTCCTGCAAATAAATAATTCAAAGTAAATGAATAAAATAGATAATAAACATAGCCAATTTCTTGCAATTAGAAATTAACAACACATGATATGGAGCTTTTATATGTCAATATATTGTGCTTATCAAATACCCCCAAACCTATGTTTTGCTAGTCCTCGAGCAAAAGAAAGTAAATAAAACAAAGAAAAAGAAAAACACTAATTAATCCTTTTTCGGAGGAGTCCGATTGCATTTAGCATATGCAACAAGCCTTTAAACCCCTAGGTGGCCCTAGTGGACGAGTTATAGTCTCGTGAGGGTTTGCAGCAGTGAACACCCACAAACACGAGAGGATAAGACACTCAATCGAGACCTCAAACTTAATCAATGGCTCCTTGAAGTAACTCGTACAAGTGTAACACAAGTTGGAGGCAAGATATTTCATTCATTAATGGAGTTAAACAAGTGAACATTCTAATCCGAATTAGCACAAATATTGCTCTTCTCACAGATATCTGGGTAGGGAAAAATCACAAGGTATGCGTGTAAGTGAAAAGTCACACAAAGATGTTCATTAACCTCGAAAACAATACACGCACCTTCAATACCTCAACAAGTCATCAAAATTTCCAACTCAACATATAGCCCTCCCCTTATTGCAATAATATTTTTTTTCTTTTAATTGTGTGATCGTGCAATGCCTGGATTCCTCGGGCTTTCTAGTTGACCCCTTTAGCGAGCGTTAGGCCAGCTGTCCCTAAGCCTTTCGGCCTTAGAGCGCTAGGTTTTAAGAGACCCCTTCGGGCTTAATTACTCAAGTCAAAAAGGCTTATCAATCCAAGCTAACCACACATAGCTAATCCGAAACTCCCCACCGTTTGACGCGAACACTCACTGCTTACTGAGGCAAGAGGCCCGGTTACTAAGTAGAAAGTTCAAAAAAGCATGCTTTTTATTCACTTCTTTTTTTTCTTCTTTTTTTTTTTTGTTTTTTTGGGGAAAGGGCGTTAAGTATTTCATTGAAACATCCAATTCATATTGAGGCACCAAAAATTTGTGTATGGGACTCGAGATCAAATGCAACTCTAAGTGTGACGGTGCTCGTGCAAAGGCATGTACACAAGTGATAAATCACTATCCAAGCATAAGTGATAAAAACAAGTCAAAGTGCCTCTCATCAATGCTTATGTTCACAAGCTTAAATCTACCAATGAAATCATATCAAGACTCAAACTTGAGAAACAGTTGTTAGGATCAAGCGCTTACCATCTCACCAAAACCGGCAGGTATTAGTGAAGGCGCAACTTTATTTCCTTATTTCTTATCGCGCCCAAGCGCCAACGGGTTAACTGAGACTTGGCCCACCCGGCCTCCGCCCCGGCAGGATGCTGGACTTGGCCCACCTGGCCTCCGCCCAACAATCCCCCCTCCAGCACCTGCCCGCAAGCAGCATGCTATCCAGGAGAGTTGAACCCTTGACCTTGGCTCTGATACCACTTGTTAGGATCAAGCGCTTACCATCTCACCAAAACCCGCAGGTATTAGTGAAGGCGCAACTTTATTTCCTTATTTCTTATCGCGCCCAAGCGCCAACGGGTTAACTGAGACTTGGCCCACCCGACAGAATGCTGGACTTGGCCCACCTGGCCTCCGCCCAACATCTTGCTCTATCTCCACCGTTTTGTTGAGAAGAGCAAGAATAGAGGGAGGATGTAAAGTTGTTTATATGATGAGATTTTGCATTTGGGATTATTTTGTTTTATCCCAGTTGTGGATTATTATGTTTGGTTGTAGATTTAATTACAATCTTTTACCACGTGGGGTGGGGCTATATTGAGAGAGGGTACATTTCTTTTATGGCCATGAAGATTTACTATATTTGTTGGGCTGGGATGGAGGGAGGGCACATTTCTTCGATTCTCATGTCAGACTCGTATTTTTGCATTATAATGCTAAAGAGATATTCAGTTGTGTTAACCTCAAGTTGATGCATATTGCATCCTCCAAATCTCTATATAAGATTGTGAACACCTGTAACTAAATGCAAGGTTCAAATGGAGCTTGGAAACTCGATACGATGTCATTAACTTTGTGGATGATTGTTTTAGAATTGATTGTCTGGGTATAAAGATGACGTTGTTAGTTTATCTGACCAGCTTGCTGGGCATTATCACATGAAGAAATACATTGTAGTAATGGCATATCATTTACTTGTCTACTTGAACCCTAATTCAGTCAGATGATATTCATTCCGCTGACTTTTTGAGTGAGTTTTAAGTTATCATATTTATTGGCAAAAATATTGCCCATCACTCAATGGTTATGGTCATTGATGAATTGGAAAGTTGGACAAAAGCACGAATGTGGATTTTATTTAAACAAAAGATTTTTCTGTAGTTTGTCGTTCTGTTACACGGTCATCTCATCCTTGGTCTCTTGCATCATTCTCCATAAGCTAGGTTTTGCTTATGCTGTAATGAGCCTTTGGCCAGGAGATGTGATATGATCTCATTCTACGCAGGTTAATTCTATAAAGGATATAGGTGTTTAATAATGTAATGTTTTCAATTATCTACCCTTTTCCAGACCGCTATTTCACAATTCAAGGTATGTTTGCCTTTTGATTTCATTGTATAGTGTTCTCAAATCATTTCCTGACCAAATGCAGAAGATGGCATCGTTTTAGTGAATTTGGTGTTCTTGATTCCACTTATTTGGAAGCATCTGTCTTCATATGACAGGACTTACCTAAATCCAGCCCTAAGCTTATGTCAGAAAGATAAATGATTCCTATTGGCATACGAGACAGATAAGGTTCTTAACGAGTTTGTGTACCATAATAATTTTGATGATTCTTCTTGTGCTTGCGTCCATTTGTACTATTTTGCTTCATTGCCTAGTGGGAGTACACTTTACATATTAATGGATACGTGCTTGAGCCCTTTATTTGTTGAGTGAATGAGTGCTAGCATTGAATATGGTGTAAACTGTGTCCCCACCATGAAAAGAGAGGCGGCTTCTTTTCTGTTCTCTGTATTGGCTTTTTTTTTTCCCTTCACATAAATGTGACTGATATGAAGGTTCAGGTTGTTAGCAGTTGGAGTTGATTAAAGAAAATATACTACATGAAGTTTTTGCCTGAAGAACTTCTGGTTTTACAGAAACCTATATAGTACAATTTTTACAGAAACCAATATAGTACAACTGTTAACCTGTGGTAACCACTAGACAGTGTGAACATCCCTGAATAGTAGTCCTCTCTTAACAGAATATATGCTACTGGAAATTTGGACCCAAGGTTGTCAAATCGTGAATCGTATCGAGAATCGAAATGACCCTTTTCAGAATCGCGAATCGTATCGAATCGTGAATCGCAACGATTCGGTCAAATTTTCAAAATTGAATTAGAAAGTATGTCGATCAATCCACATTGAAAAGATACATTACAATTAAGCTTATATCACCACAAATGTATATTTCTTTCATAAATTGATGATCACGCAGTATAATATTGAAGCCGTACTATTTTTGAAAATGAATCCCCTTCTTTTTCATCAACTTGACAAATAAAATATTAAAAAGTATTCAAAGCAGTGGACAAACTAAAGACTTCAAAAGATTAGAATATTGAATTGTGGATGGTCTTAGTGGACAAATAAAATAGTAATATAAAATGTACATGAGTCCAAATAAGTAGATAGGTTATTCAATATGAGTGTTAAATGTACTAGTATTAAATTTGGTGAGTTACCCTCGTGCAAAGCACGATCGGTGTAACCCGTTGATTCTAAAATATGTGTTTCTATTTACGCAATATTATCCCTTTTCCTTTCTCATTATAGTAACTTATAAACCACAAAACTTCTCACAATCCCAATAGTTACAAAGTGGACGAAATCTTTTGCTGACAATTTTTGATATTAATATATAACCAATTTAGTTCTTGAAGGTAGCTGCTTGGCACACCAATTTAGTTCCTGAAGGTAGCTACTTGGCACTTTCTCTAGAAGCATTGTATCCCTCTGCCTTTAATTATTCAAACACCGTCCTTGTGAACAAATTAGTTTTCTTTCCAAAAAGAACATATTCAAGCGACACAGACTTCTCACGCAAGTACATGGCAAGCTCAGTGCCAGCCGCATTACCAACCCACCCCCCACAATTTCTACCACTTTAAAGCATTCAGGTCATCCATTCATAGCCTCCCCTGGCTTTCCTCCCAAACAGGGGTTTCAAGAATATCCTGCCACAGATTCACATCATCCTCTTTTTTCATGGATAAGTAAATCAAAACACCACATAACATATATCTCATAAATCCTTCTCATAACGTACATGTTTTTGCATGTTCCAATTTGAAGCCCGGAGAAAGCTTATCTGCCCAAAAGGAAAGACATCATGTCATTATAAAATAAAACAATGAATTTGATGACAAAAGTCCACATTATTTATTAGATGAAGATGATGTAACAAGGTATTTTCATATCCCACAGGTCAAGTTCATCCATTGGGCCTGTATTTGATACGAGATGAACAATCGTTTGTTTCTCATGGAACTCTAACAAATTTAGAGATTCCTTCTTAGCACCATGATGGCACTTGTATGATAGATTCAGATATGTGGTTTGCTCTCCCACTGATTAGCTGGGTAAAATTCTAACCAGATTTTTACATTCTCAGTCTGTAATGCTCCGATCATCGGTATAATTTTCAAAGTACATGATGCATGGAGAAGCAAGAGCCATGAAGAAACCATATTTAACGAATTTTTGAAAAGAATGCGATGAAAAAACTACTGAAAGAAAGTCAAACAGTGTAGTACTGTAGTTCTCAGTAGTAACAAAAAAAAAAGACTTGTGTTGGATTGGCACTAACTCGAAGTTGAATTCAGGAACCTTGTATTTCAACAATCAAACAACCCAATTTTTTTTTCCCACTAAAAGCAACTAATCTTGTTTTTTTCCATTTAAACCCCAACTTCCCATAAACCTAATCCGCCTCAAACCCCAGTCAGAAAGCACCATTAGTTTGGAGTTTCTAACATGCTTTTACATCCTCAACATAGTAAAAGAATTTAAGCAAGTGGTTCTTCTACACCCTTGTCTGCATCTCAACTTGGGTTTTCCGAGCTAAAGGGTCTTAGCATCTCTGTTTTGTTACAAACGGAAGCGTGAGCAATGGCATACTAAGATCAAATCAAGTCATTGTTCAACAAATGACTTAGATAGATGAAATACTTGATTCTTATTCTTGTGAAATAAATTACAAGAATTATACTTACAAAACCAAGAATTTCTATAATACTTAGCATCAAAAAAAGGACGGGTTATGAATAGAAAAACAATGTTCTCGATAATACCAGAAATCAAGATTTTTAGCAGAGAGAATGAGAAGTTCAGCAAGATATTGTGCATGATATGGGGAAAAAACTGAAATCCAGAAAACGACATAACAATGGTAGGTACAGGTCAGTTATATAAAGTCCTATTGATCTTTCCCTTCCCAATGTGTCAACAACCATGATGAGACTTTAATCTCAGTAGTTGTTAGTCGAGACTGTAATAGGAAGCTGGAAAAATTAACCACATACTGTGCTTGCTGAGAAAATGAAGAACATGATACTATATCCTAACAAAAAAGTCAACAGTTGAAAGTAAGGATAGGAGAACTGTATTAACCTCCCAAATGATAGATCGATCAACAAATTACTGAGGCTATCACGGAAAAAACACCAGCCGTTAGTACTAGCACTGTAGCTTCCAAGAGATGGAACATTTGTGCTTCACGTTTTTCATTCCTAGAAGTTAAAATGCTACAGAACTTGAAAGCAACTCTCTCTGGAGCATGTCAACAAGTACACATTTTTGTTAATAGATTGGTTATTGAACATTTTTGTTCGGGAAAAGAGTAGCACCAAATAAAGATTCCAAAACTTAAATCGCCCAAAAGGAGAGGAAAATGAACATAAAATGATGAAATTATCACTGGCAAAAACTATGCAAATGTACTAAGCGAAGCACAAAACATTGCGAGCAGGTAGAGGAGTTTTTGACAAATAGGGCAGCGGCACCAATTCAATCTCCAATCTTCGTTCTCCTCCCAATTTTTGGAACCTAATTTCCCACTGCTATAAAATTGAGTTACCACATTTTAGCAAAATCTAAATGTAAAACCCTCACCCAAGAAAGTAGAAATGCAATTGATTCCTTTTACAAACACAAATATGCCCAAAATAGTATGTTAGAAATTGGCTGAAGACAGAAAATAGGAAAAATCTCACAAAACCATGAGGTGAACATCAATAAGTTCTTTTATCTAAGAAACCACCGGAAATATCTATGATGAAGGATGCTCAAGAGTTCCTTCATGGAAACTACATATTTTAAGCATATAACATTAAAAAAAGATAAAGATACAAAAATTTCAGTAAATGGAACCTATAATTTTTCCCTGTGAAGGAACAATTTTTTACATGCACAAACAGCTAGGTTTGAATGAATTGCTTTTAGTTTCTCAATCAACGGAGCTCATGAGTCATGGACAAGCAAATTATGTGTAGTTTTCTGCACCATGGTGGAAGGCTCAGAACTTAAAAGTTGTGTGTTCAAATTTGAAACTGATACTTATTCCATAAAGGAACACATAGGCAATCAATCTAATCGGATGCCCCAAAATCCAAATTCTGAATCAACGTCTTCCCTATAAAGTGAAATAGCTACTTGATTTTGGGATCACATCCATCAAAAAGAAACAATAAGGTCATAGCAAAAAAGGGGAACATCAAGAGTTTATAACTGATAAGAAGTACGCATAACCATATTGTGGCGAAGCATGCTTCAATTTTTCTTTTTTCACTAACGGGCCAGCAATCGTATGGAAAGTCCTATTTAACAACTAAAAAACAAGTACCAGTCTCCAATTTAATGTATTACCATTCTAGAAGATCTATGAATTAAAAAGCACTCATTAATATATTTATTTTCAGTTCATACCTCATATCATCCCAACCACATCAACTTGAAAATACCCACATGAAAGATATTCAACTAAAGAAAACACACGAACTATACATGAAACAAAGTCAGAGCCGTAGTTGAGGGACTCACCTTCTTTGATTACAATATGTAAGGCGAAATGGGCTTGGTCGGAATACCTTGCGGAGGAGAGAAGGGGAAAACAAAACATACTTGAGGGTATCAAAAGCTTTGTTAGAGATAAGGTTCGGTCAAAAAATGAAAATCGTAGTTTAAGGTTGGAAAAACGAAAATCTAGAAATTGTGACTGGAGGAGAGAACGACGAGCTCACCTTGTTCGATCTCCGGCGAAATCAATCTTCAATAGAGAGAGATACAAAAACAAACTTTACCGATACATAACCCACTTGAATCACAACCTGAATCCAGCCAATGTCATTAATGAAAATAAAAAAACTACCACCAATGGACTTGAATCCTCGATCTGTGAACACCCAGCGAGAGGGAGAGAGAGAAAGAGAGAGAGCACACGGAGAGTTCCAGAGAGAGGGGTACTGTGTAGGTGAATACATGTCTGCAACAAGAGCAATATCTGTTGAGAAGAAGACGTGTTGCAGTTGATCTATTGAGAAGAGACGTATCATCTCTTTCCTTTGTGAACACGTGTAAGCGGAAGGCCATTCCCACATTGTTAGCCCTCGTTGTGGATCAAATTACAACAGACGCCATTATATGAAAAGACCGATATACCCCTCTGACGTAAACGGGACACTACTAATTGAAAGGATATAATTGGAAAAATCAGCCAAAAATTGGCCGTCCCGCACCAAATCCTTCAACGCCCTTACGGGGCGTTTGGATGACAGATTTGATTTTGGGTGGATTTGTAAGGAAGGTGGATTTTAGGGTGGATTTATAATGAGAGTGGATTTGTAATGAGGGCGGACCCACCTCTTAAGAAGGGTGGATTTGTATATTGGGTGTTTGGATAGAGTTTTGAGAGGGAGGATTTGAAAGGTGGATATGATAGGATAAGTTGTCAAATGACTTAATTGCCCCTAATTTATTAAAGTAATGGAAAAATTACATAATTAAAAAATCAAATTGAATAATCAAAAAATCACAAATGTTAACTCTTTATTTTTTTTTATTATAACTATTTAATTGCTGAAAGGTAAATTACAATATATATTATGTCAATTTTTTATATTATGAGAAAAAATATTGTTGTTTAAAAATGTAATTAGGAGTGCCTAAAACTTATGGCCTTTTTTTTTTTTTATACCTCTTTCAACAAAATATGGCCCATTTAGAGCAACTCCAACACATGTTCTTTTCTTTAAAATGAAGAGTGGAAGTGACATATTAAGGGGAGATTTTGTAATTTATGCCCTCTTTTCCTCAAAAAATGTACTGTTTGGAGGGACCCATCCACCTTTTTGTCACATCCACTCTTTAAATTTAATTTTGGCTCTTTAATTTTGAAGAGTCAAAATTAAATTTAAAGAGTGAATGTGACAAAAAAGTGGATGAGTTCCTCCAAACAGTACAACTTTTTGAGGAAAAAAGGGCATAAATTACAAAATTTCCCCTTAATATGTCACTTTCACTCTCCATTTTAAAGGAAAGAACATGTGTTGGAGTTGCTCTGCACACAATGTAAGGGAAAAAAACTGATACAAATACGACAACACACTTAAAAGAAAAAAAGAAAAAGAAAGAGAAAAAGAAAAAGAAAGAGAAAGAGAAAAAGAAAAAAGGTTATCTGCACAACACAGGAGAGGCAGGAGTACTCCCCCTTCATCTCTTTCACCTTCACCATCACTGCCATCGTCTCCGGCCACAATCGAACCCACCACTGCCACAATCGTCTTCGTCGGCCAAGAAGAGTCCACAATCTCTCTCTCTCCGGCCACAATCGAACCCACCACTGCCATCGTCTTCGTCGGCCACTTTTCCGGCCATCCGATTTTCGTTTGGGGGCAGTCCCTTCTCTCTCTCTCCGATTTTGCTGGCTAGAAGGTAACACGGAAGGGAGAAAGGAGGTGGATTTGGAGGGGTAGTTTCGACCCAAAACAGGCCGGATTTGCCAAGCGGTGGGTTGAGGGAGGGCTTGGCAAATCCACCTTGTGGTGGATTTGGAATCCCAACAGTAATCTACTCCGGCCTCAGAAAATGCAAGCCAAAGATCTGATTTGAGGTGAGAGTTGATTACAAATCAGAGCGCATCACAAATCCACCCTCATCTCCGGCATCCAAACAGCCCGTTATTCTCAAGGGTTTTAGATATACTGTGAAATGTGGGTCAGTGGGTGGCTGAAGTCATTGTAGAAATCGACAACACTACTACACTATGTAAATCGCACAGAAGTTGAAGACGAGAAGACACTTGCAGCGATTTCAAAACCCCCAAAACTTTGATCGATCTCCCTCCTTTGACTGTTGAAGATCGAAGAGCACCTCAAACATGGAAATCGCAAGCCAGCCCATTCAGTCGAAACCCTAGATGACGAAAACAGGTTTGGAAATCGTAATTAACTTCGAAAAAACTGAGTGTCAAGTATTATGTGTGGGTTTCAACACATTGTTAGGGCCGAAAATTGCGAAAAACTACCTCTCAAATGTGTATTTTTGCTTTCGGGCCCAACAGATCCGACCCAGATTCAGGGGATATGAATCGTATGCGAATCGTAGAATCGTACAATTCATACGATACCAGAATCGATTCTGCGATTCTGTTCCGATTATATAACATTTGCGATTCTGGGGTGCAGTTCGAATCGATTGAGTAGTGAATCGAATCAAATCGTACAATTCGAATCGGGAATCGTACGATTTTGACAACCTTGTTTGGACCTAGTTCGACAACCTTTCTCTCACTAACTTATTGTTCTCGAGCCCTTTTAGTGAGCATATAGCACATATTAATCAACTCGAAACTGTAATTGCTTAAAGTCTTTTTGTGCGTTCAAATTTTTTTTTTGACCTTTTGCCTTTGTTTGTCAGTTATTGTACAAGCATTTTCATACTAAGATTTTGCCCAAGGTTGGGTGGGTGGGTTGGTCTGCCTACGAAACGCGAAAGTGTCATTCAAGTCTGGAGAAGCCATCTGGCTCACAGACTCACAGTAGCTCATGACCCTTTCTTCTTCACTTTCATTTTTTACTATTTTCAGGGGATATGAATCGTATGCGAATCGTAGAATCGTACAATTCATACGATACCAGAATCGATTCTGCGATTCTGTTCCGATTATATAACATTTGCGATTCTGGGGTGCAGTTCGAATCGATTGAGTAGTGAATCGAATCGAATCGTACAATTCGAATCGGGAATCGTACGATTTTGACAACCTTGTTTGGACCTAGTTCGACAACCTTTCTCTCACTAACTTATTGTTCTCGAGCCCTTTTAGTGAGCATATAGCACATATTAATCAACTCGAAACTGTAATTGCTTAAAGTCTTTTTGTGCGTTCAAATTTTTTTCTTGACCTTTTGCCTTTGTTTGTCAGTTATTGTACAAGCATTTTCATACTAAGATTTTGCCCAAGGTTGGGTGGGTGGGTTGGTCTGCCTACGAAACGCGAAAGTGTCATTCAAGTCTGGAGAAGCCATCTGGCTCACAGACTCACAGTAGCTCATGACCCTTTCTTCTTCACTTTCATTTTTTACTATTACAGTATTGATATGCTTATTGCTCTGCCACGGGGCATATCTATCTGGGAAAAAAAGGAATTCCACCACTCAATTTGTGACTACAAGAGTGACTCTTTTTTAAGAAATCAACAGTAGATGGTACTCACAGAGTTGCCGCATTAGCGTTATGGTAGAAAACTATATAATCAGCATTTGTACATTACACAGTGCTTACTTGTTTTCACGTGTTATTTGGTGTTGTAGCCAGTTGTTTCCGTGACACATCTGTTGTTGTGGTCACGCTGGAATCCAGTGAAGTATATATTGTTGTCAGCTTGTCCTTTAGGAGTGGCACTCGGGTGATATATGTTGACCCAACAACTGGGGCTCTTTGTTATAAAGGGAAACTGGGTTATGATGTTTTTAGCTCCCAAAACGAAGCTTTAGAGTACGTTACAAATGGATCAAAGTGGCTTTGCAAGAGTATAATTTATGCCAGGGCAATATTGGGTTATGCAGCCCTGGGCAGTTTTGGTGTGCTTCTTGTTGCAACAAAGGTGACTCCCAGCATTCCAGCTTTGCCCGGTGGAGGCTGTGTATATACTGTAACTGAGAGCCAGTGGGTTAAAATTTCACTTCAAAACCCTCAACCCCAGGGTAAAGGAGAAATAAAGAATGTTCAAGAACTGACGGAGCTTGATATTGATGGCAAGCACTACTTTTGTGAAACAAGGGACATTACTCGGCCTTTTCCAAGCCGCATGCCTTTGCATCAGCCTGATCAGGAATTTGTTTGGAATGAATGGTTTTCAAAGCCTTTTGAAAACATTGGTCTGCCACAGCATTGTGTCATCCTTCTCCAGGTTTTGGCTTATTCTTGGTATCTTCTGTGATTTTTATCTGATTCGTTAATCCTCTTTTACCCTTGTCATTCCGAGCATTGGCTAGCACCTTTACCTTCTCTACGAATGAGACACGAAGTATTTAGTCACTTCATGACATTGATTACACAATTGTTTGGCTTGGATTATTAGTGTGCATGTGCATAATGATTATGTAGCTATAAGGATTTTCATATTTTAACATCATGTTGATCCAATATTGCTTATCACTTATCACTTATTGTCCCAAAGCTTAAGTTATTAGGAAGTGGGCCCCAAAATATATACCATGTTCACACTCGTCCTTACGTGCGACCATGAAACAAAATTATGTTTTATTTCCATTGAAACAGGAAAACGTTTATGTTTCTAGGCTAATGTCTCATTACATTAGTGGAATTCTAAAGTTCTATTTTTTCGGCTATTAGATAGCTTGATATACATTGTTGAGCCCATTTCCTAATAGGTTAATTTTCTGGGTTGCGACTACTGGTACTTAACATGGTATCAGAGCTTAGGTTGCAAGAGGTCTTGGGTTCAAGTCTCTCTGTTTGCATTTGTTCCCCTTTGCACTATGTTTCTCCCCCGTTTGCATTCTTTTGTAGTATATATGAATATTTGTATCTCTACGTGCAAGAGAGGGCTGTATGCGAGGGAGTGTGTTAGATAGCTTGATATACATTGGTTGGCCTATTTCCTATCAGCTTAAGCTTCTTCGACAATTGGTAACTTAACACGAGCAACACGCACGGAAACGCTCTGAGACATGTCAAAATTGTACGAAACAAACCAAAACATTGAGTTTTTTAGACACCTACTAGAAATATCGCCATGGTGTGGACATTTTCTTTGACATTTCTGTTTGTGTTTTGGCTATGTTTTTGAAATGATTCTTTAACATTTTGTAACTTACCGTACGAAATTTTGATCCTTGCATGCAACCCCATCCAGCACTTCGAGAGACAAAATGATTGACTTGAACAATGCGCATGAAAAAGGGCAGATGAGGGTGCGCAATGACATAGATAAGTACATGACAAGACATTGGACCCGTGACATCGAGCTCCATGTAGATCACTAATTGTCCCAAAAGCTTAAGCTATTAAGATATGCATCCAACATTGTATATCAAGCAAACAACTAGTAATAAGTACCCTTTTTAAGAAGTGGCGTATCTTCATCATGTCAAGGCAATGATTGTGGATGGTTTCACATTTGACCCCAGAATTGTATAAAGCAGATGCAGCGGCCTTATAATGATTCGGCGGTGAATTGCCTTGATTGATATGTTGATAAATAGCCCACGGAAGCTTTGACTTTTTGTAGTTGCTTAAATGCACCATCTTCTTTTCAGTTTGAGAGGTCTTATGCTCTTGAACTTGTTTCCTTGGTACGTGTGCTTGTGGTTTGGATCTGATCTCTTTTGCTGAAAAAAGGCAGAAGAGAGTGCGCAATTGCATAGATAACATTGTGACAAGAAGTTGGCAGCCATATAAGGACTTGGGAGTGGATTGTGTTGATTGATATTCTGATACACAATGACTAGCCTAAGGAAGCTTTGAGTTTTTGTGGTGCAACTAGAATATTCCATTGAGATATTCTAGAGAGAGAAATTCCCAAAATGGGATACAAAGAGATAAACTCGTGATAATATATTCTTAAAATGATAGAAGCTAGCTAAAATGAAAGACCCTTAACACTATTTATACTACCCCATACATTAAAGACACAAAATTACACTTAGCCCCTTAAACTACTACATCATTTTGTGATTGCTTTGATGTACTATCTTGTTTTTAGTTTCAGAGAACATATGCTCTACTACTGTTTTAAAACCTGGACTGGGCTGGCCGTTTTGACCTGTAGAACTGTCTACAGGATACATTTCAGGTCTGGACTGGCCATAAAACCGCTTTCTTTTTTAAACCGGCCTATTTTGTCAAAACCGGCCAAGAATCGTGGTTAAACTGCCAAACCGGTAAAACCGGTTGCGGGTCGTTTTGCCTGTGCGGTTTGGAAACTACTCCAAGTGGCAAGTGTGCATGTCCTTAAATGTACCACCAAGGCTCCCTTCTTTTACTATCCCAGTGATGTGGGACTAAAAATTCCTGGTACAGTAGCCTTAATACTTCCAAGTCTTCCTTTTTCACTTCCACCACCCTTCTCTTAAAGTTAAACCACTGGTGTGGAACTTTTCCAATGGAAAATTCTGTACACATGGGCACAAATAAAAACTTGTAAATTGTAATGATCATAACTATGTGTGAAAAGATTATATACTAGCCATTGCGAACATTTTCAAATTATAGTGACTGTTAAATCTCCAAAGTATATATAATTCTTTTGAATAAAAACATATAAAAATTAATGTTATTTAACTAATTTCGTTGTCTAACTATACTATTCTTTTTATTGATGTATGTTTTAATGTATTTTGAGGTAATTATGACATCATGGTTCAATGGCCGTTCGACTGCAGTTGAACTGGTGAACCACCTGCCCGGCTCCTTTTCCGGTTCGCTCACCCGTCCGGTTTTCAAAACATTGTGCTCTATAGCTTGTCTCCTTGGTACATATTGAGTTGGATCTGATCTCTTTTGCTGAATCATATTATTCTCTTTGCTCGGGAAATGTATCTTGGTAAATGATTTAGTCATTGCATGATTATTGCAGTTGCATTTGTTTCTTATCCAAGATGATGAATTTGCTGCTTTGTCTTGCCACTAACCTTGCTTTTCCTGTTTAAAAATTGCCTTCGAATAACTCAGAAACACCTTTTCTTATTTACATTCATTCAATGTAAGACAGTCAACCAGTTCTACTACTAGGAGTGATCAAAATGCCATCTGATACTGTGGTTATGGTAAGACATAAATGGATGATATAATGTTCACTTGATATCTACTCATAGGGGTTTGCAGAATGTAGAAGCTTTGGAAGCCTAGGTCAGCAAGAAGGGATAGTTGCTCTTACTGCTCGTAGGAGCAGACTGCATCCTGGTACTCGTTACTTGGCAAGAGGCTTGAATTCGTGTTTCAGCACAGGTAAAATAAGTAGTTGGCATCCTTGAATATGATATTTGTTTAGTGCCGAAATGTTTTGTGAAAAGACAATTCTACCCTAAAAATGAATATGCACATGTCATTCAAAGGATGGAGTGTGATTTTGTTCACCCTCATAATGAGGGTGAACATTACCCTCACTCTAATTGGTGGAAAAGGTGGGGGTTCCACCACAAACTTACCCCATTATTACCAAAAAGTGTATTGATTCCGTGGATCCAACACTGCAACGCCTTTTCCACCAATCAGAGTCAGGGTAATAATGTTCACCCTCATTCAGTGAGGGTGAGCAAAATCGCACTTCCTTATCCACGTACCTATTTGCTCAGGCTAAATCAATTGGTGCCATAACAATAGGACTTTTTTGAACTGTTGTGCTAGTTTGAAGGAATCGTTGCAGTTATAGGTCATCTTCCAGCATACTTACTCTTCCAAATTTCCCTTTGCTTTAGTTTTCATGTTTTGGTTTACGTTGCAGTTATGTACGTATGCTTCACATGATTTCTCATAGAGCATTTTATATATTGTAAAAATCATGCCATTGCAAGGAAATTCGGGAAGCTAATAGTAGCCTAGGTGTAGGATTTTTTTACCTTGATTCTTCAATAGAGTGATAAAGCAGATATTTTTTGAAAAGATTAACTTTTGGTTCTCTGTAATTTAGGTTTGTTGTTCACTTTTTATTGGTCCGCATCTTTATAGATGAATGATGCCTTGGAAAATGCATTTGGCTTCAGTTTATTTGAGATTAGGACTAATTGCGCGGCAGGATCATGACACAATGTCATCACTTTTTGGTTTCAAATTGGCTTTTTTAGCACATTTGAATGGTTTAGTGTTTGGGTTTGCGGATTTCCATTTTTATGTTTTGGGATTCATACTTAATGTTGTGCTCTTCAAAGTTCATTGTGTCAGTTTCAATTTATTCCGGCATGAATCTAGCTGTTTATATTTCTTATACGAAATTATGATAAATTACGAAGACTGCATTTGACAGGCAATGAAGTGGAGTGTGAGCAACTCGTATGGGTTCCAAAAAAGGCTGGCCAAAGTGTTCCTTTCAACACATACATTTGGCGGCGGGGGACCATCCCAATATGGTGGGGGGCAGAATTAAAGATAACAGCAGCAGAAGCAGAAATATATGTTTCAGGTGATCCTTATAAAGGAAGTGCAGAGTATTATAAGAGGTTAGGCGAGAGATATGATGCACGGAACCTAGATGTTGCTGTTGGGAGCAATCAGAAGAAAATTTCAGTTCCAATTGTGTGCGTCAACTTGCTTAGAAATGGAGAAGGAAAATCAGAATCCATTCTAGTTCAGCATTTTGTGGAATCCATGAATTATATCAAATCAACTGGAAAACTTCCCAATACTCGAGTTCATTTGATTAACTATGATTGGCATACAAGTATAAAATTAAAAGGTGAGCAGCAAACAATTGAAGGATTGTGGAAACTTCTGAAACAACCTACAGTGTCTATAGGATTTTGTGAGGGGGATTATTTGCCTTCTCGTCAACGTGTTAAGGACTGCACCGGTGAAATCATTTTTAATGATGATTTTGAAGGTGCATTCTGCTTGAGATCACATCAAAATGGAGTTATACGTTACAACTGTGCTGATTCTTTAGATAGAACCAATGCTACTAGTTATTTTGGATCACTTCAAGTATTCATAGAACAATGTAGACGCCTAATGATATCGCTTGATAGTGATCTTGTGTTTGGTTATCAGTCTGCTAATAATTATGGTGGATATACTGCTCCACTGCCACCTGGCTGGGAGAAGCGGTTTGATGCAGTAACCGGGAAGACATATTTTATTGATCACAACACTAGAACCACAACGTGGAATCATCCATGTCCAGATAAACCATGGAAGAGGTTTGATATGACATTTGAGGATTTCAAGAGATCAACAATTTTGTCACCAGTATGTCAACTGGCTGATCTTTTCCTGCTTGCTGGTGATATTCACGCGACATTGTATACTGGTTCTAAAGCTATGCACAGCCAAATTCTAAGCATCTTCAATGAGGAAGCTGGAAAATTTAAGCAGTTTTCTGTTGCTCAAAATATGAAAATCACTTTGCAGAGGAGATATAAAAATGCACTTGTAGATAGTTCTCGTCAGAAGCAGTTGGAGATGTTTCTTGGATTGAGGCTTTTCAGGCATCTTCCATCAGTTCCACTTCAACCTTTACATGTACATTATTCTTCCATTTTTCTCTCATTAGCCAAATGAACGTTTCTTCTATTGCTTTATGATTTGTAAGATGTATTGCTGTCTTGGTTATTCTTTTAGTTAAAAAATATAGGGTTAGGTTGAAGATGAGGGCGTTTTCAAGTTATATAGATTTTTTGAATGGATGTACGAAGAAACATGGGGCTAGAGAGAGTTTTTGCGGGTTCAAATATGTTAAAGCATCCACTCCAAACCAATTGGCAATGAGTAGAGGTTATAATTAACTACCGGGGCGCAAGCTCTAACATTCCTACGTGAAACCCCTGACATGCACTTGGAGAGGTAAACAAAGGATTCATAACAAAATGAGGTGCATTTATGGAACAAACAACAGGGTAATCAATCAAGTGGATCTTGTCTAAAAGCCTCCGAATGGCTAGCTTTGATACCATGTTAAAGCATTCAACTCAAAACGTATTGGCAATGAACGAAGAGGCCGCTTGGGCTCATATACTAGTTTTGAGGTTATGATCAGCCAATGTGGGACAAGCTCTAACAAAAAATAATCACTTTTTCAAAAAATTATCAAATTTAATAATGGGCACAACGATAATCAAACTAGTACAAAGGATATTAAAAAAGTAGTATTTACTAAGAGATTTAACAAGGAATATGTTGATCAACCTTTAATAGTCCACCTCAATTGGATGATTCCAATGTAATTTGACGGTTTGATTCTCATGAAACTCTGATATGAATTTATTTCCTTACTCCTACACTCCAATAAAAACATAATCCTTACTTCCTCCCATTTATAGATCCAACCCCTCCTTTATATAACTAAAAACACATTCCTCAATTAATAGACTCACTTAGGGCCGTAGCTTATTAAACTTACAACTTATATATTTTGTTCTCATGGCAGACATGAAGAAAATAAATCTATAAGGAGATACATCTCTATATTAAAGTCACAAAATCGAATGCAACCTAGCCTCATTTGTGTTTGGCTTTAAAACCATCTGACCCACACCTCCGATTTTTTGTGTTCCACATGAAATATGAGCGTTTTAATATTCCACCACCAAATTTCCATGCGTCCAAGCACATGCACACGCTGCCACGTCTCTCTCTCCCCCCCCCCCCCCCCCCCCCCCCACACACACACACACACACACACACACACAAACTCTTCCTCAACATGAATAGTTTTTTAGTCTTTTTAGCCAAGTCTAACTCCGTTTGGTTTTAGCACATGACCAATTCATATTCTATGTCAGCTATACAAAAACGCAAACCTGCGAAAACCAATTGCTGATTCATCTTTAGAGCCTTCGACGATAAAAGAACAATATGGTTAATGTCACTTAAAACACCAAATAAACTAAATCATTATTAATAAAAATTAGGTTGTTAAATGAGTACTTGTTGTGTATTGTTTAGGGGACTTAAACTCAATAAGGTGTGGACTCTTTGGAAATGTGTGGTGTGTGTGGTTCTATGGATACTTTGGCTTGAACAGAATGCTAGTGTGTTGGTTGATTAATGTGAATGTGTACTTGGCATATTGTTTGTTATCTTGCATCTTTTGTTTTTTGGGGTCTTGTTTTGTCAAAGGTTTATTTTTTATTACAAAATCTTGGAGAGCTATTTTGCAGTGTGTGACAATTGTCCTGTTCTTTTATTTTTTTTTTCGGAAGTACTTCTTTTCCTTATCTTTTTGTTTCTTTTTAGTCCATTTTTGTTAAACTAAAATCATATTGTTGCTGATCAGAAGTAATTTCTTTTCCTACATGGAGAATTTTGTCTCTAAAAAGTACTGACCTAAAGATGAAAATCTCTGTTGATTTTAGTTGTTTCCATGTTGTGATCACATATATTTGATGGCTATAATTGCAGGTACCATCTCGGGCATCTTGCTTGCTTAAGCCAGTTCCGAACATGTTTCCAAGTTCTGATGGTGGAGCCAGTCTTCTTAGTTTCAAGCGAAAAGACCTTATCTGGGTACTTTATTTTTTCTTTTGTATCATGAACGAAATCCTGGTGTAACTCAAAACTCTCCTTCATACTAATATCGATTGCACAGTAGTCTTCTCTGGATACAAGTCCTTTTTGTATTCTTTGTCTGAGACATTTCCAATCAATTTATTATGACGGAGTTTTTACTTGTGATGATCCCACAGGTTTGTCCACAGGCTACCGATGTTGTTGAACTCTTTATCTATCTTGGAGAACCTTGCCATGTCTGTCAGCTTCTTCTTACAATTTCTCATGGTGCTGATGATTCAACTTTTCCATCAACAGTTGATGTGCGGACTGGACGTTATTTGGATGGGCTTAAACTTGTTGTTGAGGTGTGACTAATTTCATTTATGAGACTTCACATCCATGCTTGGCCTCAGAATTTAGTTTACGCTTAAGTTTTGAGAGCTGTTCATTGGTTGGTCTTGGATTCTTGATAGATGACTCTCATGTAATTGAAAAAGTACAATATATTGCATGGTATAGTTTTGTTAAAGCATCCAAGTCAAGTCAATTGATTGAGTGGGGAGGCTAGCAAGAGCAAAATTGATATTTTCGGGTGCAACGGTTGTGTGATGGTTTCCAAACTTGTCTCCACCATTCCTGTCCCCAGGAAAATGTTTATAGTTGTAACTCTCTTATCTTTCTCTATGTCTCTCTAGTTTCTATCATGCCATGCGTAAAGGGGTTATTGTTGATATTGTTATGAACGAAGATGGTATTCTCTCTCACTCCTCCGCTTCTCTTTCTTATTCTCTTCCCATGGATATTGTGCTCTGCATATGTAAAACCATGAAGCAGTCCATACAAGTACAACCTTTAAGGGGTGAGGATATTTGGGAGCTTGTTTGATTAGGGATTCAGTGTTAGGTATAGTTATTTATATTCATGTACTATTACTTGACCTAATGCCTTTGCCGGTTCTTCCACCTGACCATGGGGAGAATGGGCAGTTTGTGATGTCAAGTGTCATCAAAGGGCCTATGGTTGACATTTAGTTTGATATTGGTGCAAATGGTGTTTGAACTTTCAAGAGGTTTGATATATTGAGCAGCTAAATTAAGGAAGTTTCCATCAATTGATATGGTGGTTGTCTTAGTCGTGATTAGACTGTATAGTGACTTAGAGATTTCTAAGGTGATTGAGTTGGTTGAGGCTGATAAGGTTATTCATGCTGTAAGGAAGAGCCGGGTGAGATGCAGAAGGTTTCTTAGAACAACGGTTCATTTCTAACAGAAGGGTGGGGTTACTGTCTTCTAAAATGCATAGGGTGCTTAGAAGGTCATGACGTGGTGAATTATGATCGTCTGAAGAGGTTATCTTTTACTAGGGGCAAGTGAAGTTAAAGCTCATTATGTATGTTTGAGTGAGAACAATGTCTAAGAGGCCTGTTAGCAGGTTTTCTTTTGGCTTTATGGAAGATTTCAGGTACAATATAGGGAACAGAACTCACTTAAATTGCAGTTATCGTTAAAGACGGTGGGGCTTGCTGGAAATCCATGTCAAAAAGCCGAGAAGGAACCTTTTGTCAAAATAGCTGTTTGTGGATGTTATCATTATTGGGCAGAGTTTTTTGGCTTGCTGTATGTGTGTTGGTGTTTTTTCTGTTGCTTATAAGAAAAGAGAGGATGCCATTAACCAAGTGCTTATTTGGTACACCACTTTCCTATCTGTTTTTCTTATTGGTTTCCGGGTGGGATTCTTGTTAGTCCAACAGAAAACTAGTCCAACAGAAAACCATATACATCTGTGTTGCACCAAAAAATAAAGAAAATAGGAGTACATCTGTTTGTGCTCTTAGTTAATTTTGCTGTTGATAAGCTGAATAAAAATACTGTATGCATCAACCCGTATTGTTGTATGGGTGATCTAGTTTACTAGTTGTTTCTGTTGATGACTCTCTCTCTCTCTCTCTCTGTCTCTCTCTCTCTCTCTCTCTCTCTCTCTCTCTCTCCATATTCCGCGTGTGTGTGCGTGCATGGATGAATCACTCTTCTAGTTTATGACTGGAGTTGATTTCTCCTAACAGGGTGCTTCTATACCTCAATGTGCAAATGGCACAAATATGTTGATACATTTACCAGGACCAATTAGTGAAGAGGATCTGGCTGTCACTGGGGCAGGTGCACGCCTCCATTCTCAGGACACATCGAGTCTTGCATTATTATATGACTATGAAGAACTGGAGGGGGAGTTGGACTTTCTTACTCGAGTTGTTGCACTTACCTTTTATCCTGTTGTGTCTGGAACAACCCCGTTAACACTGGGTGAGGTACAAAGAATTTTTTTGAAGTATGTGACATGATTCATCTTTTTGTTATTGTCTACTTGTAGCTGCCCGTGGAGTGTCTCTCTTCTCATACATGTGGTGATTGCTAGGTTACATGTTAGAGCTTTTGTGATTTTTTCACCTTCAAAAAAAAAAAAAAAAAAAAAAAAACTTGTATGTGCTCTTTTGATGATCGGTGCAGCATCTGGATTGTTTGATATTCTTCAGAAGATGGAATATTAGAGTTTAGAAACCAGCACCCACGAAATTCCATGAACGATTTCTTTTCCTGCATGAGTACATGGGAATATAAGAGCTAGGGTGATTGAGAAACCAGAACCCATGAAATTCCATGAACAGTTTCTTATGCTGCATGAGTACATGGGAATATAAGAGCTAGGGTGATTGAGAACCAGAACCCATGAAATTCCATGAACGATTTCTTTTGCTGCAGCAGCTGAGTACATGGGAATATAAGAGCTAGGGTGATTGATGAGGTTTGGTATCTTTGTCAATGCCAAGTTCTGAAGTGTGTTTCCGATGACCTTGTGAGAGGTTTGTCTTTGAAAGTGCTCATGTAGTACCTTTCATTCTTTTTCGTTTCGTGGCCTTTTTACTTGATGGATTATAGAAAATAGGTGTAGCGAGAGCACAGGGCTCCAAGGACGCTTGTCACTGCGCCAGGTCAGACTTCTTTGTTGATGGACAAGAAAAGAAATAGGACGTGCAATTACCCCCTTATAAATTTAAGAACTATATTAGAAAGTTGAAACTTACAAAAGAGACAGAATCTTGTATGTCCAAAGGAATTAGCTCTACGTACTTATAAACTCACCAAAGCAGAGAGTGGGCTGACCCTCTTTGATATCTTTGTTGTTAAAATCCCAGGTATTCTGGTTTTTCAAGTAATAATATGAGTTTCTGCCACTCCTATCGAAAATGGCTTTTTGCTGGAATGAAGTAGGAATAACCCTTGACGTATAGGGTTCTTCAAATATTTTAATAACAGAATATGCATAGACCACTGTGTGTTGTCTCCATGTGATCAATGCTGCATGACACAAGGGATGCTAGTGAGGCAAAGGTTCTTGCTTGGTTGAAGAGAGGCTGTGTGTTCTGAAGATGTCGTTTGATTGAGGCTGATCAACCACTATTTTGCTCTATTTTTCTTTTTGCCATGCAGTGTAGGCCCTAGGAAATTTACATAATGCTGTGTCTGATTTTCAAATTTCTTTCCTCCTTGTGGCTGTCTTATTCTGTAGCTTTATATTATGGAAATGGAAAGGTAATTTTTCTGCTAAAAAGAGATCCAACCTCGAGAGAACTTCACGAAATTCGTGCTCTCCTTGAATTGGAGTTCTCATAATGTGTAGGTTATTGAGTGTACATTATATACCGTGAAGCAAAGTCCCACATCGCCTGGGTACCAAAGTAATATGAAATATTTAAGTGTGAGAGCCACTCTCACTTAATGAGCTAGCTTTTGGGGTTGAGTTTTACCCAAGACAGTATAACATGGTATCAGAGTTGGGTAATGGAGATGGTTAGGGTGCGTGTCTATGGCTTGCACGCGGCAGGTGCTGCGCGTGAGGGAGGTTGTGAAATGAAGTCCCACATCGCCTGGGTACCAAAGTAATATGAAATATATATGTGTGAGGGCACCCTCGCTTCATGAGCTAGCTTTTGGGATTGAGTTCTACCCAAGACCGTATAACATATACATCAACTGAATCATCTACATAACTCAGAAGATCTTTATCACTGAACCATTTAAGGTTGGGACTAATAATTACATTGCCCTGGAGTGGGTAAAATCTGATTACCCTACTTTTAGGCATAGCACGTGCCTAAGGCGATCACCACGAGAGGGTGAATAGCTCGGCACCACATAGGGAGTCCGTGGGCCCTGTGCCGAGCTGATCCCGGACCATGAATAAGGTCAGGATAATTAAATAAGTTAATATATCAGGATGCACTAACTCGGCATAAGACATAAAGGGATACCCCTGGTATGGCCGAGCTAGGTAGGGCTACGTGTATAGCTTGAGTAGCATTCTGGAATACATATTTCAGCTCGGCGTAATAAGCTGAACTATGTACGAGTTATTCCGAGCTACGTGGAAGCACGGCACAGCCACGAGAAGGGCGGTGAGACATTCCAGAATATTCTACAGCGGCTCCTTATGAGATAAGGAGCAACCCCGTGAAATAAGGGATTAATATGGGAAGTCCTAACGTGATTAGGAATATAGCTCGTATAGG
The DNA here is from genome assembly GCA_963854785.1 of Vaccinium vitis-idaea. NCBI lineage: Eukaryota > Viridiplantae > Streptophyta > Magnoliopsida > Ericales > Ericaceae > Vaccinium > Vaccinium vitis-idaea. Next base: position 20,087,045 of record OY978218.1, on the reverse strand, counting down.
AAAGAATCCTATATGGAAAAGAAGACCCCTGCTAGACGAGATCTAGCAGGACGTGGAGACTTGCCCCTAATAGGAAAGTCCTATTAGGAAGAGGATTCCTAAAGAGAATAGGAAACATAAGGCACGAGATGCCTAGACTCGAAAGGTACCCACGCCTATAAATACAGAACGATATCCATGAAGAAAGGTACGCTGTGAAACCTATTTTCATACGCATTGTGTTTTGAACTCTCAAGTACGTGATACTAACTTAGGCATCGGAGGGCCTTTGCCAACGAGAGGCAAAGGTGCTCTAACCCTTTTTCTGTCTTGCAGATCTAGGGTTGATTCAAGGAAGCACGTGATCCAGGGTTACGTGGAATTATCCCCGTACAATTGGCGCCGTCTGTGGGAAAGGTTACGAAAAAAGCTCGATCCCTCTCAACGGAGATCAACAATGGTGCTTTCAGAACCCCTTTTATGCACTCCGCGACGAAAAGATGTAGAAGACGATGGTACCACGCTTGTGTATACTACGAGAAAGAGCACAAGGGTGGACAAAACTCCTCTGGTCCTAAGGGCACCACTGAAAAAGCCAGTAACCAAGAGGTTTGACATGAGGAGTATCCCTGAGATTCCAAAATTCAGGGATACACGCCTAACACACCATGATTCGCCAAGGGCAAGGCACTCAAAGACACCGCCCAGGGGTGGGGAGGCCTCCACCCGACGTGAGCAAGGAAGGAGCCCCCCAAGGAGGGATGGTCATAGGCACACAAGGGATCGACAGAGGGAAGACAGCCTTGACAGAAAAGAGCAAGAGGCAGAGGAATTGGCCCGTGAAGTTACTCGACGGGAACGAGAAATTCAGGACTTGAAAAAGCAGCTCCAAGAGAAGGAAAAAGATTTACGCTCACGGACGAGATCCGTGCAGTATGAGAGACAAGAAAAAAGTCGTCACCACGACAACGTTTCCACTGACCGAGCTGCCTCTCCACGAAAAAGGAGAGACAGGAGTATTTCTGTGGAAAGAAGGGAAAAGAGGAAGCATGCTAGGGACAGATACGAGAGATCTGGATCCAACGAGCACGTTCCCGAGCAGCATGCGAGAAGGAGGAATACTGACCGAGCTGGTCAAGGCCCAAGAACAGCACGAGAAGCAGCTAAAGAGGCCCTAGGCCAGATCTCCAAATCACCATTGGCCCATTGGATCCGCGCGGAGAAGACGCCGAGCAGGGTGAAGCACTCAGCGTTCATCCCATACGAAACCAGCACGGATCCTGTGGCCCACATTCAGCATTACCAACAGGCCATGTTCATGCATGAGCAAGATGATGCACTGCTATGCAAAATGTTCCCATCCAGCCTGGGGAAAGTGGCACTAAGTTGGTACCATAAGCTCCCAGAGGGTTCCATCCTGTGCTGGACTCAGCTGGCCGAGGAGTTCACTGCTCGGTTTCTTACAAGCCGAGCAGCTCCAAAGACCTTTGATGCGCTAACCTCTATGAGACAGAGGGATGATGAGACTCTGCGTCAATACTCGAAGCGCTACTGGGAAACCTTCAACGAAATTGAAAATTGTAGTGAGGAGTATGCCCTAGCAACATTCAAAACAAGTCTGCCCGTGCATAGTAAGCTACGAGAATCGCTTACCATGCACCCAGTCAAGACTGTGGCCAAATTGATGGAGAGAATTCAGGAACATGCACGGGTAGAAGATGATATCCTGCAGGCTGGAGGGAAGATCGTGGCAGGACGACCTCAGCTCCCAGAAAAGAGGACCATGGAGTCAAAGGTATACAAGAAGGACTTCACAACAGAAAGAAAGGATTACGCCCAGCAGAGGAAGGACAGAGCTAATCCAGATCCCAAGTCATATTTCAGCATTATGGCAACTTTCAACATTCCAATCTACAAGATGCTGTATAGGATCAAGAATGAGCAATGGTTCAGAAGACCCCCAAAGATGACTGGGAACCCAGAGAAAAGGAGGGCTACCAATCAACACTGCAGCTATCACAGAGATTGGGGGCACATGACTGAGGACTGCGTGGAGTACAAAAAGTTTTTGGATGAGAAGGTGGCGGAGGGTCATCTCAAAGAATTTCTGGCTGAAAGCAAGAACGATGCCGAGCTGATAGAGGAGATGGACTACGATAAAGGTCCAAAAGGAACAATCCATATGATACACGGACTGGTGGCCCCATACACAAACAACGAGATAAGGCACATCCAAAGGATTAACGGGCATGCGAAACAAGTCATGAAGCTCGGCGCGAAAAGGTCAAGACCTGAGGGAGTCATGGAGGCCCCAATCACCTTCACTGATGACGACCTGGATGGGGTGTCAATACCCCATAACGACGCGCTGGTGATCACCCTACGAATAGGGGAATATAACGTGGAAAAAATCCTTGTGGATCAAGGGGCTAGCACAGAAATCATGTACTACGACACCTTTAAGAAGATGGAACTCCCGACGAACTCGCTGCAAAAATGTCTTGTCCCTTTGGTTGGCTTCAGCGCGCAAACAGTATGGCCTATGGGAAAGGTCACTCTACCTGTCCGAGCAGGGTCGGTAGTATTGAAGACTGATTTCCTTGTGGTGGACATCCCTTCTTCCTATAACGTGATTATAGGAAGGACATGGATGCACAAGATGAGGGCGGTCTCTTCAACTTACCACCAAAAGATTAAGTACCCCGGGGCAGACGGAATAGAATGCATCAGGGGCGACCAGAAGGTGGCCGATCAGTGTTTTGCCCTGGTCTTGAAAAAGTCCCCAAAAGCCGAGCTAGTCCAAACGGTTGAGGTCCCAGACCAACCAACTTTGGAGGATGTCGGGGGTGATCCCACCAAGAAGATGGTGGAGGGACTGAAGAAGATACAGATTCAGGAGGACGATGCAGAAAAGTATTTCCTGATCGGCGAGACCCTCTCCGAGCTAGAGGAAAGAAATCTGGTTACTTTTCTTAAAGACCACGTTGATGTGTTTGCTTGGACCCCCCAGGAAATGCCTGGGATAGATCCTGAAGTCATTTGCCACCACTTGAACGTGGACCCTCAGCACAAGCCAGTTGTGCAGAAGGCAAGGAGGTCGGCCCCACAGCACGCAGACGCTGTAATTGAGGAGGTAGAACGGCTACTGGAAGCGGATGCCATACGAGAAGTGAGCTATCCAGATTGGTTGGCCAACACAGTGGTAGTCAAAAAGAAGAATGGGAAGTGGAGGGTCTGTGTGGATTTCACCAGCCTCAACAAAGCATGCCCCAAAGACAGCTTCCCACTTCCCAGAATTGATCAACTTGTGGATGCTACATCAGGCTATGAAAGGATGAGTTTTCTTGACGCGTATCGAGGATACCATCAGATAGCTATGTACGAGCCCGATCAAGAGAAGACGTCCTTCATCTCCCCCAGAGGGCTGTACTGTTACAAGGTTATGCCGTTTGGGTTGAGGAATGCTGGAGCAACCTATCAGAGGCTGGTTACTAAGATGTTCAAGGAGCAGCTCGGCAAAACTATGGAGGTCTACATCGACGATATGGTAGTCAAAAGCAAGTTGAGGCCTGATCACCTTGCCGATCTAAAGGTAACCTTCAACATTCTAAGAGAATACAAGCTTAAGCTAAACGCCTCCAAATGTGCCTTCGGGGTCAGCTCGGGGAAGTTTCTTGGGCACTTAGTAACTAAAAGGGGGATTGAAGCTAATCCAGATCAAATCACGGCCCTGCAAAGCCTTCAAAGCCCAAAGACCACGAAGGAGGTCCAAAGGCTAACGGGGATGGCAGCAGCTCTAAATCGCTTCATCAGCAAATCCTCAGACCGCTGCAAACCTTTCTTTCAACTTCTGAAGAAGAGAGAAGGCTACGAATGGGGAGCCGAGCAGGAACAGGCCTTCCAGGAGTTAAAAAGCTACTTATCATCACCACCCTTACTCTCTACTCCAGAAGCTGGGGAGCGGTTAATATTGTACTTAGCCGTATCTGATCGTGCGGTCAGCTCGGTCCTCCTACGAATAAAGGGGACGGAGCAGGCCCCAGTTTATTTCGTAAGCAAAACACTGTTGGATGCTGAGACACGTTACCTGCCGTTGGAAAAATTGGTATACGCTCTTGTCATAGCATCAAGAAAGCTGCCCCACTACTTCTTGCAGCACCCTATCACCATATTCACTGAGTATCCACTAAGAGCCTTGCTCAGAAAGGCAGATCTCTCTGGGAGGATTTCCAAATGGTCCATAGAACTGAGTCAGTTTGACCTTGATTACCAGCCTAGAACAGCAGTCAAAGGGCAGATTCTAGCGGATTTCGTAGCTGAGTTTACTCCAACAGTGGCACCACCGCCACCACCTCTCCACGAGAAGGAGCAAACTGAAAAGCCCGAGCAGCCAACGAGAATGGCCGATCCAGAACCAGACGAATGGAGGCTTTACGTAGATGGGTCAGCCTGCAACAAAGGATCTGGAGCAGGGGTTGTGCTTTTCTCTCCAGAAGGATTGGTTCTGGAGCAAGCGCTGCGGCTGGGATTTAGTGCCACCAATAATGTGGCAGAATATGAAGCCTTGATTGCGGGATTGAAGAGTGCCCTAGAACTAAAGGTAAACAAATTGCGAGTATTTTGTGACTCACAATTAGTTGTTAACCAGCTTTCAGGAGAATACGCTACGAAAAGCGAGAAGATGGCCGCGTACTCAGAGGCAGCCAAAGATCTACTTGATAAATTTTGTAAAGTCCACATCCAGCAAATCAGCTCGGGTCAGAATGCACATGCAGACTCACTGGCTTGCCTGGGATCAGCAATCAGGACAGAGTATCGCCGCACAGTGACGGTGGATTATCTGGGCGAACCAAGCATTGGCCGAGCGGTGGAAGTCGTCATGGAAACAGAGTTTGGGCCGAGCTGGATGGACCCAATAATGACATACCTACGAGATGGGACCTTGCCAGAAGATAAGAAGGAAGCACACAAAATCAAGACCAAATCCGCACGCTTTTGGCTCTCTCCAGAAGGTAAGCTTTATAGAAAGTCTTTTCTTGGACCATATTTGTTGTGTGTACACCCAGCCCTTGTTCAGAAATTCCTCCACGAAATCCATGCTGGAACTTGTGGGGGACACACCGGTGGCAGATCTATAGCCCACCGAGCAATATCCCAGGGGTATTGGTGGCCTTACATGCAGGAGGATGCAAAAGCTTTTGTCAAAACTTGTGAGAAGTGCCAGAGGTTTTCTCCCCTCATCCGAGCCCCAGCAGAGGATCTATTGCCTCTAACCAGTCCATGGCCGTTTGCTCAATGGGGATTGGATATCGTGGGTCCTCTCCCTATGGCAACGGGGAAACGAAAATTCCTACTCATTGGCACTGATTACTTCACCAAATGGATAGAGGGGGAGGCTCTTGCTAAAATCACAGAAGCCATGGTGGAAAGGTTTGTGTGGAACAAGATAATCACAAGGTTTGGAGTACCCTACTCCATCATCTCGGATAATGGGTCCCAGTTCGGCAAGAAGTTCAAAGCCTTTTGTGCTCAGTACGGCATCAGGAACTATTACTCCACCCCAGCCTACCCACAGAGCAATGGGCAAGCAGAAGCTTCAAACAAGACTATCTTAAAAAGTCTCAAAAAGAGGTTGGAGAAGAAAAAGGGAAAGTGCCCCGATGAGCTTCCAGCCGTACTCTGGGCCTACAGAACCACCCCACGGCGATCTACGGGAGAGACGCCATATTCCCTTGCTTATGGGACAGAGGCAGTGATTCCCTTGGAGATTGGGTTGCCGACCATTCGTACTACACTTGTGGAGTCGGGGGGCAACGATAGAGCCCTGGCCGAGCAACTCGATCTCGCTGAGGAAAAAAGAGAGCGGGCACTCATTACCTTAGCAGCATACCAGGAACAGCTACGAAGAAGCTATAACAAAAAGGTACAACCAAGGGAGTTCAAAGTGGGCGACCTAGTCTTGAGGAAGGTCTTGGCTAACACCAAAGTGTCCTCAGATGGGAAACTTGGACCGAACTGGGAAGGCCCATACAAGATTGTGGGAATTGCTGGAATCGGGGCCTACCGTTTGGCCGACTTGGATGGTGATCCAGTTCCACGGCCGTGGAATGTCCAGAACCTGAGAAAATTCTACCAGTGATCTGCTTATGTGATTACGAATACAATCCCAACATAAGTTCACATATGTTGGGATTACGAATAAAATCACCAAACAGTTATTTAGATTTTTGTCTTCATTAATAAAACTTTCATTTTTTCCTTACTATAATGTTGTTTAAATATGAACCCAAGTTGCTTCCACTCTGGATTCCTATTGGGGAGCAGATAGTCTGTAAGTATGAAAACACTTAGATTTGCAAACGTATATTGCAAAATTGCAACGAATATTGCGACAACAAAATCCTAAGTATGAAGAAACTTAGTGATACGTGCAACGAATATTGCAAAACACTTAGATTTGCAACGAACATTGCAATAACTTTCTGAGCACGAAAAGCTTAGATCTGCAACGAATACTGCAATGATCTCTAAGTATGAATAAACTTAGATATACAAACTCCAACGAATATTGGTAACCATCTAAGTATGAAAACACTTAGGTTTGGGAAAGTTTAAAAAAACACTTAGCATGCAGGAAAAAGTGTAGCACGAAGAAGCTTACACTTGAAAGCTTGAAAACACTTGAAGAAATACGAGTGCATAACAAGTACGAAAATACTTAAAGAGTACACCAGCATCAGATATTAAAAAGGCCACAGACGGCCGAACAGACCACGCAGGGTCACGAATAGGAGTTTTGATGATAACAGAGTAAGAATATAATAGGCATCAAGCCTCTTCACCATGCTGGCCAACATTGGTGGCAAGGTTAGGGTCAGGATTGTCACCTCCAAGGTCTGCGGGAGCACCATCACCTAGGACAATAAGGTCAGTGATGGTTTCCTCTGGCGGAGTCAGCTCGGTAGCAGACTCAGGTTGAGCTTCTAAGGTGGGTTGAGCCCCAGCATCAGCGTTGGCTTCGGCAGCAGCTACTTCGCTGGGAAGTTCCATGTCGGCCCAGAGTGGGGACGACGGATCCACACCTAGCTTGGTAAGACATCTCTGCCAGGCCGCACCCCAGACGGCATCTTGAACGACTGGCATCTGCGCCTTGTAATTGTCCGTGATCACACCAACAGCACGATCATATTCGGCTTCAGCTCTGGCCTCTGCATCCGCAAGTTGTTGCCGAAGTCCACGCTCCACCTCCTCAGCCTTCCCCTTTAGCTCGGCATTAGCCCTCCGCAGTCCCTCGGTCTCTTCCCGAGCATCTTTCAGCAACTGAGTGTATTGGGCATTCTCTCTTTCGGCTCTCTCCGCCCTTTTTTGCTCCTTCTTCAGTTCCTTCTCAGCGTCTTTAGCCCTCTCCAAACCAACCGACGCCTTTTGCATGATCTGCAAAGTACGAAACAACCGATAAGTGGAAGGGTAAAAGCGTAAGACAAGAGTAGAAGGGAATTTTGCTTACCTTGGCACTGGATTGAAAAATGGACTTCATGAGGCTGTCGTAGGAGTTGCCCTTTTCCCTATCCATATCCAAGGGGAGAAGAGCAGCTCGGGAAACGCCATATGCGACATCCACAGAGGAAATTTTGTCGATCATGTTCAAAGAAGTACCATCGGGGCGAGCAAGCAAAGGGGACCAGGGTTGTACCAGAGGAGGAGAGTTGGAGAGGGGTTGGCTAGAGCTCAAGCTCATGTCCCCAGTCCTTCTCCTCTGCAAGGGGGGCTGGTCACGCTGAGGGCTCTCGATCGGCCTCTTGTCCCTCTGGTTCTCAGGGAGAGAGGAGGATAGGAGATGAGAAGGAGTGATGACGCGGATAGCGGACGGAGCACGGGGAGCTCCGCCAAGGTTTAGCTCGTCCAACAGGTTGATCGGCTGGCGAGGCATCTCTCCTCTATCTGGAGAAGGTGAGTAACCAGACGAGTCGTCGGAGTCGGCAAGAAGGGCGCCTTGCTCAGCTAGGGATTGAACGACTGCACGGTAATCGAGTCCCTCTCCTTCTTCTTCTTCTTCCTCTACTGTCGTCCTCCCAGATGTGCTGGCTTCCTGGTCGGTACGAGTAAGGATGGGGATGGCAGTTGGAATGTCGGGTACGTGGGCAAATGTAATTTGCTGCTGAAGATTCTCTGGAGCAGTGGAACGCGCTGATCTCCTTGTGGCTCGGCCTCTTCGGGCACGAGACGTTCTTTGTTCAGCTGGTCGGCGTGTAACGATCAGTGGAGCAGACGGCGGCCAAGGATGTCTCGTTCTGGGCTCTCCAGCTCTTCTGATGTTACCCCAGTAGTATGGAGTATAGCCCAGTAGCAGGTGAGCTGCACGGCCAAGGCCAACGGGAGTTGGTGCGAAACCGTCGAAGTAGAGAGCCCTGGCGATATCCTCGCGGTGGAGGTTGCCGTGGATCAAGCGGCCGCCGTGATTGAGGTTATCCGCTGCAAAATAACAGGATGAAGAAAGAATCAATCATAGTTTCAAGAAAGAGCAAACACAATAACAAGGAAACTATTTGGGTACGAAGTACTAACGCAGTCGGCCTGGAGTGGTAGGGCAGGCAAAGCCAATAGTCCTCCCCTCGGCATCCCTGGGCTCCCAGTTGCCAGTGACTACGAGATAGTCATCTGCCTCTCCCTTTGAGGAATTTGGCAGGTCGGTGATGAGCTTCTGGTTGGGGTCCCTGGCCTTGAAATAATAATTATTGTCAACTGTAGGGACTACACTGTAGAGATAGTGCAAGTCCCACCAGTCGAGGTGGAGGCCGAGCAGATTGTTAAGGGCGATTGTGCCCATGACTACCCTAACGAAGTTGGGGCAAAGTTGCATAGGGTTAAGATGACACCTACTGCAGACCTCCCTAAAAAACGGGTGCAGAGGAAATCTTAGTCCACCTTCAACTATGAAGATCAGAGGAATGTGAATCTTATCTTGATCCTGGCCTTGCTCCTCTAAATCCTCACTCCTATTTAGCCGGAATTGTACGTCGGCGGGAATTTCGTATTTCCTACGGAATTCTATTACTTTTGCGGGGGTGCTTAGAAGAGCCCTATGTCTGCCCATTTTCGCTTAAAATTTAGGGTTTCACAGTTGAAACCCAGGAAAGAAGATGAACAAGCGTTGAAAAATGGCGAAGGGAACGAACACGAAATGGAAATGGAGAACTAGAAAGGGGCTACTTACGTGATAAGGAATGAACCTAGGGTAATATTCTCCGACGAGAGGACGTTTTTCGGCGAAAATCGGAGATGGCTTTGTTGCAGAAAACTTGAGCGACGTTGATGGCGGTGGAAGGGACGTTCTCTCTCTCTTTTCTTTGCTGCTGTCGAAATGAAGCGGTGAAAAAGGAAGAAGGATTTTCTAGACTCGAAGGGTTTAGGGGGGAAAAGTAATCATTATCCCGCCCAAAACCCCATAAAGATGGGACGTGACGTATGTGAAACGTCAGTGGAATCGTCCTTTGGGCTTATCCAGCCCTCAACGGGTCATTTCGCATTTAATGCGAAAGTAACTTTGTTCCCCACGTGAGGGGGAGGCGTGCAAGAAGATGCATCTGGAATCATGGAAGCTCTGCGCACCGCTGATGAATGACAGCAGTAGCAGAGCTGGGGAGCAATTGGAGTGGGTAAAATCTGATTACCCTACTTTTAGGCATAGCACGTGCCTAAGGCGATCACCACGAGAGGGTGAATAGCTCGGCACCACATAGGGAGTCCGTGGGCCCTGTGCCGAGCTGATCCCGGACCATGAATAAGGTCAGGATAATTAAATAAGTTAATATATCAGGATGCACTAACTCGGCATAAGACATAAAGGGATACCCCTGGTATGGCCGAGCTAGGTAGGGCTACGTGTATAGCTTGAGTAGCATTCTGGAATACATATTTCAGCTCGGCGTAATAAGCTGAACTATGTACGAGTTATTCCGAGCTACGTGGAAGCACGGCACAGCCACGAGAAGGGCGGTGAGACATTCCAGAATATTCTACAGCGGCTCCTTATGAGATAAGGAGCAACCCCGTGAAATAAGGGATTAATATGGGAAGTCCTAACGTGATTAGGAATATAGCTCGTATAGGAAAGAATCCTATATGGAAAAGAAGACCCCTGCTAGACGAGATCTAGCAGGACGTGGAGACTTGCCCCTAATAGGAAAGTCCTATTAGGAAGAGGATTCCTAAAGAGAATAGGAAACATAAGGCACGAGATGCCTAGACTCGAAAGGTACCCACGCCTATAAATACAGAACGATATCCATGAAGAAAGGTACGCTGTGAAACCTATTTTCATACGCATTGTGTTTTGAACTCTCAAGTACGTGATACTAACTTAGGCATCGGAGGGCCTTTGCCAACGAGAGGCAAAGGTGCTCTAACCCTTTTTCTGTCTTGCAGATCTAGGGTTGATTCAAGGAAGCACGTGATCCAGGGTTACGTGGAATTATCCCCGTACATGCCCTATTGGTTACTTGTTGTTTCTTAAATCCCGGCGATAAAAAGAAAAGTGCAGACTTTCAGTTTTCCTGCAATCATGTCTTCCTCACAACCTAGTTTACGACTATCCATTCTTTGTTGTGTATTTTGCTGCTTTCCACTTGGGTCAAATTAGTAGTTATTGCTATTCATCCCTTGGTCTACGCTTCACTTGCGAGGATCTTGCTTACATTTTTATGTCGTCTTGAATATTTTGGTATTTCCTGTACTTGTACTTCTCAGTATTGTTTTCATTTGTTCTTCTATATTTTGTGCATTGGTGGTTATGCATTTGCACCTTTGTGGCCTGTGTCCTATTCGTTCTTGATGTCATTTTAATCAAGTTTGTTTCTGATTGTGACCGGTTATCAATATGGGAAGAGAACTTCAATAATGTTGTGGAATGACTTATTCAAATGATTGGTGTTTTTTATCCGCTCATAGGTTGTTTGGTTTGATTGCTGCTTCACAATAACATGTGGTGAATGCTGTTACAGGTAGAGGTTCTTGGAGTTTCTCTTCCTTGGAAGGGCATAGTTAGTCGTGAAGGCCCAGCATCAAGGTTGTTTGAGCTTATGGACAATTGCCAGACAGAACCCCATCCTATTTTACCTAATTTGGGCATTAATCCATTTGCTGATGCTGCTTTATCTAATGAAGAACTTGCAGCACCGGTGCAACAGAACACATCTGCCAACTGGTTCGATCTTTTGACGGGAGACAACATGCTGTCAGAATCCATTTCCCAACCAGCAATGGAGGATTCTGTACCTGAGGGAGGTGGCTTTCTTGACTTTGACAAAGCTGTAGCTGAATATTCGAATGGGGAGACCAGCTCCAAATTAACTTCATCGCAAAACAATATAACTTCAGACACTGGTGCTCAGCAGTATATAAATTGTTTCAAGTTCCTTGCGGGCCCACATATGGTATGTTAGTAACTCTTGCATAAATTTTGTTTTAGGACATTATCTTACTATATTGCTGCTACTTGTGCTATGGCGTGCATTTTTGGTGATGCCTTGACATCTGCCTTCTTATTTCCTCTGTTATGGATTCCTCCACACTATATGCAATGCTTGACTATAACCGCTCTGTACTGATTCAAAAGGACACCTTTTACCATGATTACTGTAGTACTTCAGAAGATGCTCTACTAGTCTATATTACAATTTACAGCCAGATAGCCTAACAAATCACTGATTTAAAAAGGAGACTGGAAATAATAGCAGGACCCTAGAGACTCAAGAAAAGAGTTAAGTAAACAGTTGGTTTGTGGTCCTGGATTCAATCAGAAGGGGAATATTATGCGGAATGAGAAAATTTGCAATGGTATGAACGCATTAGTTGGGCCAACAACAACGAAGGAGGCATTAGGGTAAAAATTCCTGAGTTTACTGGGAGACTGAATCCCGAATGATTTCTGGACTGGCATGCTGGCAAACTTATTATCAAGAACCCTCACTTGACCGGACGTAGCATTTGCTGGTGGAGTCATTAGCCAATTCATGCATCTCGGCAGTCTTGCATATTTTTATGTACCTCAAATCCGCCATTGGCTATGGGACCATTTATGCGCGCCCAGTGTCCACTGTCGATATTGTGCAGTTGGGCTTGTATTCCACTCCCCCATTGCCTAGATAACATAATAATATGCTTTTATAATCAATTTCCTCTGATATTGAAGTTGCACGTATAGGTGCATTGTTTTGGGATGTTGTGTGGTGAGTAAGTGCGTATATTACATTTGGCATTGGAGCCAAACGATCCCACATGGGACATGGATACCGCGAGGGGGACGAGCATGCTTTGTGGTCCGTTGGAATGAGCCCCACTGCTGAAGAAATGGTGCTGGCCCTACCAAGGGACGAGCTTGGGGTGCTTGAGCAGTTTCCCTGCGAGGACGCGTGGTTGTTGTACTCCAAAAGATGGCCATCTGACACTGTTTTATAAAGTGTGAAGTGAACAGAGGCGCAGGTACTCCGCCTCAGTTTGCTGAAGTGAAGTGCGGGTTAAAAATCGCGATCAAGGTGCATGAAGCACGCGCATCCGGGCTAAGCGCAAGGCGCATGAAATGGCTTAAGTATCTACTTTCAAGATCTTTGCATTTAATCACGGTTTTCCAATTTTTAAGTCTACCAAGCGCTTAATGAGGTTCAATGTACTAGATCATAGCTTGGAATTTAAGTTGTGAAGTTTGTAAAAGTCCTAATATATTTTTGATAGAATGTAGAGAGAGAAGGAGAGATCAAGGGAATTTTCTCATTACAGTTAAAATGGGTCTATACACAGACATATACATGACCAATACTATACATGACCAAACTATCCCTAGGAATAGAAAACATAACATAATGAACCCTAATTTAACATAACTTAACACTCCCCCTCAAGTTGGTGCAAAGATATCTATCAAGCCCAACTTGAACACAATGGGGTGAAAACTTCTACTACTAAGACCCTTAGTGAATACATCAGCTAACTGGTCTTCTGATCTCACAAAAGGCATGCAAATTAAGCCGTTGTTCAGCTTCTCTTTAATGAAGTGCCTGTCGATTTCAATATGCTTCGTTCGATCATGTTGGACAGGATTATGGGCAATGTTTATAGCAGCCTTATTATCACAGTAGAGCTTCATGGGACTAGCATCAGGGAATCCCAGATCACGTAAAAAGGTTTGGAGCCATAAAAGCTCGCAAACACCATGAGACATATCTCTGTATTCAGCCTCTGCACTGGACCTAGCAACCACTGCCTGCTTCTTACTCCTCCAAGTAACCAAATTTCCTCCCAGAAAGATGCAATAGCCGGAGGTAGATCTCCTATCATCAATAGAACCTGCCCAGTCTGCGTCAGTGAAGGATTCCAACCTCAAATGACCATGGTTTGAAAACAAAATACCTTTGCCTGGAGAAGATTTTAGGTACCTCAAGATACGATAAACAGCATCAAGGTGAGAAGTACGGGGGTCATGCATAAACTGACTGACAACCCCCACCGCATAAGAAATATCTGGACGTGTGTGAGATAAGTATATCAGACGACCCACAAGTCTTTGATATCTTTCCTTATCTGCATGCTCTCCCACACTGCCAAGATGATGATTGACCTCAATAGGGGTGTCGGCGGGCTTGCACCCCAGCATCCCTGTCTCCTCCAAGAGATCAAGAATATATTTCCTTTGGGAAATAAAGATCCCTTTCTCAGATCTAGCCACCTCCATGCCAAGAAAGTATTGCATCGCCCCCAGCTCCTTAATTTCAAATTCCTTAGCAAGAAGGGCTTTAAGCCTCTGAAGCTCATTCACATCATCACCTGTCATAATTATGTCATCCACATAAACTATAAGGATGGCAATCTTACCATCACTCCTCTTGGTGAACATAGTATGATCAGCATGGCTCTGCTTGTATCCAAATCTCAACATGGCTTTGAGAAACCTGTCAAACCATGCTCTGGGGGATTGCTTCAAACCATAGAGGGCCTTTCTCAACCTACACACCTTTCCTTCTGTTGCAAAAGAGGAAAAACCTGGTGGTATGTCCATGTACACTTCCTCCTCTAGGTCACCATGGAGGAATGCATTCTTCACATCAAACTGTTGAAGAGGCCAATCCAAAGTAGCAGCACAAGAAAGCAGGGTCCGAACAGAGTTCATCTTGGCCACAGGAGCAAATGTCTCCTCATAGTCAATGCCATAGGTTTGAGTGTACCCTTTAGCAACAAGCCTGGCCTTATATCTCTCAACCATTCCATCTGCCTTGTGCTTTACAGTGAACACCCATTTACATCCCACTGGTTTCTTTTCATTTGGAAGAGTCACTAATTCCCAGGTGCCATTCTTTTTCAAGGCTTTCATCTCCTCTACCATAGCTTCTTTCCACTCAGGTATTATGATAGCTTCTTTCCAATCCTGTGGGATAGATATAGAAGAAAGAGAAGAGACAAAAGCACGATACGAAGGAGATAAACGGGAATATGAAACAAACTGAGAAATAGGATGTTGGGTACAAGTTCTAACACCTTTCCTATGAGCAATAGGAGCATCAAGATCATCAACGACAGTAGGGTAAAGATCATTACCAGATGAGTCAGCTGAAGAGTCAGGAACTGGAGTAGGTGATGATGATTGGTACTGTGGTAATGCACCAGGTTGACCCTTTTCCTTGCGAGTGAAAGTTTTTAAATCAGGTCTGTCCAATCTTTCTCTTGCATCCAGCATTATTCTTTCTCCAGATACAGGTTCCTCTCTTTCCCTTTCAGGATTACTAGGGCTAGGAGATGTCTCCTCCCCCTCACCAGTGTTCTCCCCTGTATCAACATTCTCCCCCTTACCAACATTCTCCTCTGTACTGTCAGTTGGGGGGAATAACCACGAATTAGAATCACAAGATGTCAACATCTCTTCCCCTCTAGAACTCTCCCCCTGAAGAGATGGGGACGAGAGAGGGTAGAAGGGTTGGTGTTCCCAAAAAGTGACATCCATCGAAACAAATTTCTTCCGAGAGAGAGGGTCATAGCAATGATACCCCTTTTGAGTAGGGGAGTAGCCAAGAAACATGCATTTGCGAGCTTTAGGATCTAACTTGCCACCGGGGTGACGAGGAGCATGCACATAACAAACACAACCAAAAATCTTAGGAGGAAGAGTAGAGACCCGAAAGTGACCAGGAAGGAAATCCAAGGGAGTCCGGAATTGAAGAACACTGGATGGCATTCGATTAATGAGATAAGAAGCTGTAAGGATGGCCTCGCCCCAAAAATGTTTAGGAACATTCATAGTAAACATAAGAGAGCAAGCCACCTCAGCAAGATGCCGGTTCTTCCTTTCCGCGACTCCATTTTGTTGCGGTGTATCTACACAAGTAGTTTGGAAAAGAATGCCATTGCCATCAAGATATGACTTGAAGGGACCATTCATATATTCAGTCCCATTGGCACAACGAAGTATCTTGATGTTTGTATCAAATTGTGTGTGCACCATCTTATGAAATGACCGAAAACATGAGAAAACTTCATTTTTTGCTTGAAGTAGATACACCCAAGTTATACGAGAATGACAATCAATAAAGGTAACAAAATAGCGATAACCAGAAATAGAGGTAATAGGGGAAGGACCCCAGACATCAGTGTGGACAACCATAAAGGGAGAAGCACTTCTCTGATAAACAGGAGCATAAAATGAACGTCTATGCTTCGCAAGCTCACAAGCTTCACAAAAGAACCTACTTCTAGAACATCGTTTAGTTAAAGTAGGAAAAAGTTTCTCTAAAACACCAAAAGAAGGATGGCCTAGTCTACGGTGCCACTGATGCAATAAAGGAAGAGCTGAACCCGTATCTGCCTCAAGAGCATGACCCAATGATGAGGGAGTAAAAGATGAACAAGGCACAGACTCCAAAAAATACAGGCCATCCTGAGCTCTACCAGTACCAATCGTCTTTCCTGTTCCCAGTTCCTGAAAGACACAATGAGTGGGAAAAAATGTCACTGAACAATTCAAAGATTGTGTGATACTACTAACAGATATAAGATTAGTAGTAAAATTGGGAACATGGAGAACGGAAGAAAGAGGTATGGTTGGAGAACAATGAATAGAACCTTTCCCGGAAATAGCAGATAAAGAACCATCAGCTACTCTAACTTTATCCTTACCAGAACAAGTAGAGTAGGAGTCAAAAAAGGATGAACAACCCGTCATATGATCCGTGGCACCCGAATCTATAATCCAAGGACGGGAGCTAGATGCACTGAAAGCACTAGCATGAACAGAAGCAAAGAAATCAGAGGCAGTGGAAGCAGTGGAATTAGAAGCGGTGGTAGATGGAGCGTCAAACCTAGACAATAGGCGCCTGAGAGTTTGTAACTCCCCCTCAGAAAAAAGGGCATTGAAAGCCTCCATTGTACCAACAATATCCGTTCCAAATCACCGTAAACCGACCCCGCAAATGAATCCGGAACGTCGAAATTAGTCTAGAACACGTCTCGGTCCTCCCAAAAATGGTCCGGAACAGTCAAAACACGTCCGAAGCAGTCAAAACACGTCCGTAACAGTCAAATTACCTGAAATGGACACCGCGAATGAATCCGGAACGTCGAAATTAGTCAGGAACAAGTCTTGGAGCTCCCAAAAGTGGTCAAAATTGGTCAAAATGGGTCCCTGAACCCTGCTGGACCCCAATAAACCCTCCAGATGAGCTCCTTGGCCCTTTTTCAAGCCGCTGAACCCTCCAGATGAGCTTATTGATCCTTTTGTGGTCGCCGAACCCCCGCAGACCACTTTGACTCGCGGAATGAACCCCCACTGACCTGTTTGACTCGCGCGTGACCCTTTGACCGAGAACCGTGAGCCGTGAAATGCACTTCCGCGAGTAAGATCCACTCGCAGCCACGCGCCGCCTTCAACCGGCGCGTGAGCCCTTTTCCGGTGTCCTCCGGCCACCGGCCTTGCACCACCGTGATCGCCTCGATGAGAGGGACAAAACCCTATGCTCAAAACTCCTCCTCGATCACTCTAGGTGAGATCGTTGACAAACCCAGCTGTTAACAGTGCTCAATCGAAGGTCGTACGAAGAACAGTGCTCAATCGAAGGTCGTACGAAGAACAGTGCTCAATCGAAGGTCGTACGAAGGTCGTTGGAGCTCGCCGGAGTCTGTACAACACTTGTCGGAGCTCGTATGGTGTCGTCGGAGGGAAGAAAGTGGTAGTCGACTCTATTTGTTCATGAACAGTGCTCAATCGACTCTGTTGTTCATGAACAGTGCTCAATCGACATACCAGAACACCCAATTCGACTGATAAACGCACAGAAAAGTCTCAAACCTCTACGAAGTAAGATCAACCATGGATCTTAGCTCTGATACCATGATAGAATGTAGAGAGAGAAGGAGAGATCAAGGGAATTTTCTCATTACAGTTAAAATGGGTCTATACACAGACATATACATGACCAATACTATACATGACCAAACTATCCCTAGGAATAGAAAACATAACATAATGAACCCTAATTTAACATAACTTAACAATTTTCCATCGGCACCTTCCCTATTTTGCCTTAAGGGACTTCACTCCATCAGACCTACCCTCCATGAGATGAGGAAGATGAGGATGATGAATGGGAACAAGTAGAATGGGAAGATGGAGTCGGATGAAGGAGAAAAGGAAGATGTGGATGGGTGTAAATCAAACGATAATGATGAAGATGAAGCTATTGGTGATTTGGATGGCTTCAAGGCGTGTGTCACTTCCAATATTAAAACCAGTGGGCCTACTTTTGTTTATCATGTTTCTGAAGCTAAACATTGACACCTTAATTTTGATGGATGGATGGATCATGGATGGATATTATGTTTTGTTTGTTAGTGTTTCATATTTTGTAATTTGAATGCCATGATTAAGTTCTAACTTTTAGTATTTTTAGAGTGTTGTACGTGTTATGATGAATCTTGGCTCTTGTAATAGATGTCATATTTGATGTATTAGATGATTTGGTCACTTGATCAAGTATATTCAACAATTTTCCAGTGCAGCTCCGCGCTTCGTCACCCAGGCTCCAAGGGCCCTTGGCACTTCGATGCGTCTTGGGCCTTCTAAAACATTGATTGGACAATCCAATGATTCTAATAGGAGGCTTTTTGGAAATAATCGCATGATTCTAGAGTTTGAAAAGTGAAGTGAGTAGGTTAGTGGTGGTGCTAGATTTCAATCCCACATTGCCTACATAGCTAAGTAGATACAAATATATGATTGTAAGTCATACCTTTGATATTCAAGTTGCACATATAGGTGCTTTGTGTGGGGGACATTGCTCATGTGGCATTGTACTGGCTCAGAGCTGATGTCTGCTCAAAGCAGATGAATTGTCCTGGGCCTGTGGCATTGCTGATGTGGTGAGTAGTAGTTTGAGGGGTGTTACATTTGAACTTCTCAGTATCTAGACAAATGCATTTTTTCCCCACTTGAGAATGATGAAAAAGAAACTGAATGCTTTCCCTGCTTTTTATACCATCTGCTGCATATAGTTAATCGATAGTGGTTGGGATTTACATTTTTACCATGTGTGGTAATGCCTGTGGAAGGTAAATTTTTGTCTGACGACTAT
Source organism: Vaccinium vitis-idaea (assembly GCA_963854785.1). NCBI lineage: Eukaryota > Viridiplantae > Streptophyta > Magnoliopsida > Ericales > Ericaceae > Vaccinium > Vaccinium vitis-idaea. The sequence goes on along the minus strand of OY978218.1, from coordinate 20,068,458 downwards.
TCTTTAATGTGGACTTGTTAATAACTTTTACCTAGCTGAACTATGCAATTTTGCAGGAACGGAAACTAGGATTCAAAGAAGCCATTAAACTTGAAATTGAAAGGCTTCGCCTAAATCTTTCAGCCGCAGAGAGGGATAGAGCTTTACTTTCGGTTGGCATTGATACTGCTACTACAAATCCAAATGTATTGCTTGATGAATCTTACACAGGGAGATTATGCAGGGTTGCAAACAATCTTGCTTTGCTTGGGCAGGCTTCAGTTGAAGACAAAATTACTGCTGCGATTGGTCTGGAGTCTACTGATGAGAGCACTATCGATTTTTGGAATATTCCTGGGATTGGGGATAGGTGTTCTGGTGGCATGTGTCAGGTTCGAGCTGAAGCTAGGGCAGCTGGATATGCATCCTCCATCTTGTCGCCTTCAGCAGCTTCACAATCCGTCTTTTTATGTTCTCAATGTGGGAGAAAGGTTTGCAAAATTTGTGCTTCTGGGAGAGGATCTCTTCTACTAGCAAACTATAACTCAAGGGAGGTGTCAAATTATAATGGTGTATTGAGCCAGGGTGGATCAAGCCATGGCAGCCCCGCAGATGTATCTTCAAATCGTTCAATGACCCTGGACGGGGTTGTTTGCAAGCAATGCTGCCATGAAACTGTGCTTGATGCATTAACCTTGGACTATGTCAGGGTTTTAGTGAGTCAGCGCAGAAGTGCACGTGCAGACAATGCTGCACAGAAAGCTTTGGGCCATGTCATTGGGTTTCCTTCTAAAAGAAATCAGTCTTCTGGTAGGAAGGGAAGTGTTGAAGTCTCAAGACAACTACTTAATGAAGATGAATCTCTAGCTGAATTTCCCTTCGCCAGCTTTTTGCACTCAGTATGTTCTTCCTTCTTGTCTTTCTCCTTGAAATTGGTGTATGCATAGACGTGGTTTCTCTTACACTTCCAAATTATAGCGAGAAAGTGGGCCGATCTAACTTCTAAGAGTTCTCAGATCTACCATGTTTCATTCCTTACAACTTTCTAGCGGTAGTCATGTTGGTTTTTAGTTGCATGGTGATCTTTGTAAAAAGTTAGAGTTTGTCTACTGTTTGTGTGACAATGATATCTTCTTTCTTCCACTTGTGAGATTTTGTCTGGTATGATCTATTTGTGTTTTCAGAGATGTTCTGGCTAAATTACATATTTCTCATGCTTTTGGAAGTTATTTGATGGTAACATGGGTGTTTTGTTTCTTGTGTTAACATCATAACCGGTTACGTTATGGAGAACATGTCTGAAAGGTGGTACGATCTCATTTCAAATGGTGAATTTACTGATCGAAGATCCAAAATTCTAGTCCTGGTATTTCCTTAATGGTTTTTCCTTGGGAAGAAAAAATGGACAAAACTTGGTATAGTTGAGCTTTGGTGGTACAAAATGTTAAAATGGACCATAATGGTCCTAGAAATTAGCCGTGCATGGTCACTTTGAACAAAAGCTACCACCTTTCATCGTATATCTAATTGGTAATGGAAATTGCCCAGAGTATCTTATCTTAAATTATAAATGTATGATACTACAGTCCAAGTCTCTCTTTTTTCCACATTCCTGTTCGACGTACCAGAAAAATCCACATTCCAAGTAACATAGATTTAGCTTGCACATCGTTTGCAAACAATTTTGCATCTTCAAGCTTTTCGCTGTTGATTTTTCTGAGCATGCCTCAAATGTGTTGAGCTCAAACTCCTCGATTCTAAAGGAGCTGAGCGCTTTTATAACTGAACCGAGTTACAACTAACTCTTGCTTGACTTGTTTACTAAAGGAGCTTAAAACTCGAGCTCAACTCATTTACTAACGAACTGAGCTGAGCTGATGATGAACCGAACCTTGAGTTGCTTGCCAATAGCTCAGTTCGTTTGCAGCCCTTCATTTGAGTCCCATCAAATCAGCTAAGATAGCCTTGTTGTTGAGGTTAAGAATTCAATCCATACAATTGGGTTGTATCATCTCCCATTACCCATTTGATTTTAGAACCATGTTTGTAGCAGTCACTAGCAGCTATATATTACTTAATGCAGAGCTTAGTTTAGTTAGGCTATCGGAGCTGATTGTGAAGGCCCCTAAAGGGTATTGTTCCAAGATTCTTTCTGTGTACTTACAGTGTATTGTTACAGGAGAAACTCCTAGATGCCCTTTTTTTTTTTTACCTCCCTAGATTCCCTTGATACCTACCTTTTCACTTAATTTCCTAGTGCTGAAATATTTCCTTAAATCAAATTTCGGAAGGTTAAGTTGCTTCCTGTAAATCGTCATGATCGTATAACATGATGTGCTCTTACATGCTGGAAGACTTTGACCCAAACACATAAGCTTTGTTTATTTAACTAGTATGTCACAGGACTAAGGACTAATATACAGCACTTCTCTTTTGGCAACCAGCTGTTTTACCTTGTTTTCTGATGTTTATGTAAAGTTAGACAAAACAATTGAGAGGCAAAAAGTAGGGTTTTGTTCTCATTACGTAGAACTTATACAAGTGTGAAAAAGATAAATTACACTATGATCCTAAACTATTAACTTAATTGCATGAGTAGACAGATACAATCTAATTACACATTTACACCCACAACTTAACACTCCCCCTCAAGTTGGTGCGAAGATATCAATCAAGCCCAACTTGAACACAATGGGGTGGAAACTCTTGCTGCCAAGCCCTTTTGTGAAAATATCAGCTAATTGATCTTCGGATCGCACAAAAGGCATACATATCAACCCTTTGCTCAACTTTTCCTCGATGAAGTGTCTGTCAACCTCTATATGCTTCGTTCTGTCATGTTGAACAGGATTGTGAGCAATGTTTATGGTAGCTTTATTGTCGCAGTAGAGTTTCATAGGACCATTATCTAAAATTCCCAAATCATGTAATAAAGTTTGGAGCCACAAGAGCTCACAAACACCATGAGCCATAGCTCTATACTCGGCTTCTACGCTTGACCTGGCAACCACTGATTGCTTCTTACTTCGCCAAGTCACCAAATTTCCCCCAAGAAAAGTGCAATAGCCAGAAGTAGAGCGTCTATCATCCACAGAACCAGACCAGTCGGCATCAGTAAATGCCTCCAATCTTAGGTGACCATGATTAGAGAACAAAATTCCTTTTCCTAGAGCTGATTTGAGATACCTCAAAATACGATAAACTACATCCAGGTGTGAAGTACGAGGATCATGCATAAACTGACTAACCACGCCCACTGCATAACTAACATCTGGTCGAGTGTGAGCTAAGTATATCAGTCGACCCACAAGCCGCTGATATCTCTCCTTGTCAGTGCGCTCCCCCATATAAGCACTAAGGTGATGATTTCCCTCGATAGGAGAATCTACAGGTCTACAACCCAACATACCCGTTTCTTCCAAAAGATCAAGAATATACTTCCGTTGGGAGATAAAAATACCTCTATCAGACCTTGCCACTTCCATACCAGGGAAGTATCTTAGTGAACCCAAATCCTTAATCTCGAATTCTTGAGCCAGACTAGACTTAAGATTAAGAATCTCTTCCACATCATTGCCTGTCATTATTATATCATCAACATAAACAATAAGGACAACAATCTTACCAGTACCTCCCTTGATGAACATAGTATGATCTGCACGGCTCTGTCGGTAACCAAACCTCGACATAGCCTTTGAAAATCTTCCAAACCACGCTCTAGGTGACTTCTTCAACCCATAAAGAGCCTTTTTCAATCTACACACTTTTCCCTCAGTTTGAGATGAAGAAAAACCTGGTGGGATAGCCATGTACACCTCCTCCTCTAACTCACCATGGAGAAATGCATTCTTCACATCAAACTAGTGAAGAGGCCAATTCAAATTGGCAGCACAAGAGAGTAGAGCTCGCACAGAGTTCATCTTTGCTACGGGGGCAAACGTCTCCTCGTAGTCAATACCATAGGTTTGAGTGAAACCCTTGGCAACAAGTCTTGCCTTGTATCGCTCAACTGTACCATCCGCATTTTGTTTAATAGTGAAAACCCATTTGCATCCCACTGGTTTCTTCCCTCCTGGAAGAGATACTAGCTCCCAAGTGCCATTCTTTTTCAAAGCCGTCATCTCCTCTACCATAGCTTCTTTCCACTTAGGTATTATGAGTGCATCCTGCCAATTCTGTGGAATAGATATAGAAGAAAGAGACGAAACAAAGGCATAGTATGAAGGAGATAAACGATCATAAGAGACAAACTGGGAGATAGGATGCTGAGTACATGATCTAACACCTTTCCGAAGAGCAATAGGAAGATCATCAGAATTAACAATAGGAGGTTCATCAGAATTAACAAGAGGAGGTTCAATGGGAGAAGAGCCATTACCAGATGAGTCAGCTGAGGAGTCCGGAACTGGAGCAAGTGATTGTGATTGACAAGGTGGTATTGCACAGGAGGACTTTCCTTTTTTCCTGCTAGTGTAGGTCTTTAAGTTAGACCCTTGCAGTCGCTGTATACCTTCTCCCTCATCACCACCAATGTCATGTGTAACTCGTTCGACATATATTGGTTCCTCTCCAGACTTTTAATTCTCCCCCTTACCATGATTATTATAAAACAATGTCTCCCCTCACCATAAAACATCTCTTCCTCCTGCCTATGCTCCCCCTGAAGAGATGGAGTGGAGGGAGAGAAAAACGACTCTGTTTCCCAAAAAGAGACATCCATAGAGACAAAAGATTTCCTAGAATGAGGATCATAACATTTATAACCCTTCTAGGTAGAAGAGTATCCAATAAAAACACATTTATGGGCTTTATGACCCAACTTGCCACCCGAGGGATGAGGAGCATGAACAAAACACACACAACCAAAAACACGTGGGGGAAGAGTTGTGGCACGAAAACTGCTAGGGAGACACTCAAGGGGAGTTTTAAAGCTAAGAACACTGGATGGCATGCGGTTAATAAGATAAGTTGCAGTCAAAATGGCTTCTCCCCACAAATATTTGGGAACTTTCATGATGAATAAAAGAGAGCGAGCTACCTCAGCTAGATGACGATTTTTGCATTCAACAACTCCATTTTGTTGTGGAGTGTAAACACAAGTCGTCTGAAAAAGAATACCATTTTCATCCAAAAAAGCCCGAAAACTCTTATCTATATACTCAGTACCATTGTCACTACGGAGAATTTTGATATGCGTATCAAATTGAGTGCGTATCATCGCATGAAAAGATTTAAAACAAGAAAAAACTTCATTTTTTGATTTAAGTAAATACACCCAAGTGACACGAGAATAGCAGTCAATAAAAGTGACAAACCACCGATGACCTTTTAAAGAAGTAACAGGTGAAGGACTCCACACATCAGAATGGATAACCATAAATGGAGTCACTCCTTCTATTGATAGTAGCATAAAAGGAACGTTTATGTTTTCCAAGCTCACATGCTTCACAAAAAAATAGACTCCGAGAACAATGTTTAATTAAATTAGGAAAAAGTTTTTCCAAAATCCCAAAAGAAGGATGACCTAACCGACGGTGCCATTGATGTAACATAGAGAGAGCTGAACCAGTGTCTGCTTGCAGAGCTAGATCACATGATCGGGGTGAATGAGATGGGTGAGGTTCAGATTCCAAAAAGTAGAGGCCACCATGTGCTTTACCACTGCCAATCACCTTCCCTGTATCCAGTTCCTGAAAAACACAATGGGTAGGAAAAAATGTTACGGAGCAATTTAAAGATTGGGTAAGACTACTAACAGATAGAAGGTTAGTAGAAAAATTGGGAACATGGAGAACTGAAGAAAGGGAAAGGGTTGGAGAACAATGAATAGAACCTTTCCCAGAAATAGCAAATAGAGAACCATCAGCAATTCTGACCTTATCCTTACCAGAACATGTAGAATAAGAGTCAAAGTGTGATGAGCAACCTGTCATATGATCTGTTGCACCAGTATCTATTATCCAGGGAGAAGAGCTAGAGGCAGTAAAAACATTAGCATGGATACCTTTGTGAGCAAAGAAATCAGTGGCAGTGGAAGCAGAAGCGGTGGTAAATGGAGCATCAAGCTTCGCCAGAAGGCTCCTGAGAGTTTGTAACTCTCCCTGAGAAAAAACATCAACCTGGGCAGTTTTGAAAGGAAAGCCTCCATCATATTAACAGAGAAAAAACGGTAACGAATTGCTAAAGAACCTCAAGATAATAACCGGATAATACTCCAGAAGTGTGGAATAGTACTCAATACTGTCCAAACAGTATTGAACAGTCCACAAATGGTTCCAAACAGTGTCGAACAGTGCCAATTAACACCCAGATACCCAATAGCAAACCGAGAGCTAGTGAACGTGAACAACCAGTCAACTCCTAGTGCAGTAGAGAGCAAAACGCGACCTTCCAGTCAATCTCGAAGCAAGTCCAGTCGATTTTAAGGTCAAATAGAGTGAATCCAGTCAACTTGAGTAAACTCAGTCAACTATAAGACCTAAAAACGAGTGTTGTTGGCGTTGTAGAGACTAAAAAACAGCAAAAACGAGAGTTCCGGTCGATCTTAATAAAAAGGCACCAACTTGAGATGAACAGTGATTGATGAACATTAACGGAATGAACAGTAGCGTAATGAACAGTGCTCGATGAACAGTACTCGATGAACAATAGCGTGATGAACAGTAACTGATTTTAGGGTTTTCTGGTCGTGGGTTTCGTTGATGGTGATAGTGATGACTGATAGGTTTGTCGTTGAGGAGAATACTCACTCAACTCACAACAATGGTGGAGAATACTCACACACGACAGCGTAGCGATTAGATCGAAAGCTCTGATACCATGTAAAGTTAGGCAAAACAATTGAGAGGCAAAAAGTAGGGTTTTGTTCTCATTACGTAGAACTTATACAAGTGTGAAAAAGATAAATTACACTATGATCTTAAACTATTAACTTAATTGCATGAGTAGACAGATACAATCTAATTACACATTTACACCCACAACTTAACAGTTTAATTTGTTGACATTATTTTAGGTTGAAACAGCAGCAGGTTCAGCACCATTCTCGTCATTGCTTGCACCTCTTGATTGTGGATCACAACATTCCTACTGGAAAGCTCCTCGTAATGCCTCCTCTATTGAATTTGTTATTGTTCTTGGTGATCTTTCTGATGTATCAGGGGTGGTACTACTTGTTAGTCCCTGTGGCTATTCAATGTCTGATGCTCCTAGCGTAAGTACACCTTCTTACTGCTTCTTTTTGAATTAATGTTCGCAGAGATATCTATTTGAACAAGAAGCCTAAAACTTTAAATAATACATACGTTTCTTGCCTAAATGTTTTGCTGCTTGTTCTTTCAAATTCCTATTCTTTTTACTGATAAATATTGGTTTGCCTAATCTAAAGAAAATGTCAGGTCCAGACTTCTGGCTTGGTTTGAATATTTCTAATCTTATCCTTACTCGTTCAACAAGAGTCAAGTCAGTAACTCCTTGTGTATTGTTAGGGATGAGGTCGTGACGCTCTAAGAAGTGTGTAATCTTTAATCTCCTCACCAGTTCGATGATAGTAACAACTAGGGGTGAGCAAGAACCTGCCCGACCCGACCCGAAGGGATTCGGTCGGTCTGAAACCAAGTAATCGGTCGGTTACAGGTTGAGATTTCTCCAAAAAATCAGTTTTCAGGTCGGGTATCGGGTTTAAGCTTTACAAAACCGATTAACCCAACCCGACTCGACTAGGATACCTTTATATAATATTATGCTTTATTAATGGTGCTGTACCGGTGTACCATCCTTTCCAAGAGATGTCGTTTTCAAACTTTAAATTTCGAATACAATACAATTACATATAGTGTAAAACAATTACACGGGGTGCAATAAAGCTACCCACCCCATTACTCTCCTGACTCTATCTCTTCCCTATGTGCTGTCCCCACAGTTCCCTATGTGCACACTACCCACCGCCATTACTCTCTCCTCTCTTCTTTCACCCTGACTGAAAATATTAGGTTCCAATGTACTCTTCCCCCCTCTCCCTCTTCTCTCTCATAAACTTCTCAAAATGCAAGAAACTCTTTTAGGTGCAGTGGTGCACTCTCTCTCTCTCTCTCTAAATTCTCCTGAACACCAACAAAGATCAGACCGGCTCAAGACCAGCAAGCCAGCAACCGCGCATAATTTCTTTTTTCCTTCTCTCTAATCTCCTTCTTAGGCTTCCTCTACAAAGGCTGGTTGTCCTCCTCGTCGTTCTCCGTTCATAACCTACACAAAATCTCGAGATATGTATAATTTTTTATGAGATCTGCATTTTTTTTAATGTTTTGGTAGAGACCCGACCGATCCGACCCGCCAAAACCGTAGAGGTTATTCGGGCGGTTTTTCCATGCCCACCGGTCAGAGTCGGGCCCAGAAATTTCCAACCCGACCAGTTCGGGTCGGCATCAAACCCGACCCGACCCGATCCGTGCTCACCCCTAGTAACAACTGTTTTCTTGCATGCCCATCTCTTCATAGCTGTTTGGTGTGCTCTTTAATTCCTTGTCTCGGTAATTGAAATCAGTTATTGCTCCATCTTGTAGAACACATACTGTACCCAGTATATTTTATGAAGGGGAAAATCTTTCTAAGGGGGCTAGATTGACTCTTATTAAAAGTTCTCTATCTAGGATCAGAGTATGCCAACACACTTCATGTCATTTTCACCATCCCCATTTTCGTTGTTTGGGCATAGAGAAACTTCTCAGTTCTCAGGGGCCATAGAGAAACTTCTCAGTTCTCAGGGGCCATAGAGAAACTTCTCAGTTCTCAGCGACTTGTTGCTGAAAGGTGTGGGGGAAGAGTTCAAATACTATATTGTTGATTGGGAAGCACTTTTGATGTTTGGTAACTTAAGAAAACGGGACACGTTTTTGTTGGATAAATGGTTTATGCGCAAAACTGTGGGGAGTTGTTGAATCACCTTGCATTCTCCGCATTGGCTTCTCAGATTGGTGTTGCATGGGTGATCCCTTATTCTGTGGTGGCCCTTTCTGGTTGTTGGCCTATAGGGTGTCAGAGTGGTCATTCGAAAAGGCTTCTAGAGACGCCGCACCCTTTTGCATATTTTGGTAGGAGTGGTCATTCGAAGAGGCTTCTGGGGATGCGGCACCCCTTTGCATATTTTGGTATATTTGGAGGGAAAGGAATTGTAGGTTATTTTGGGTTCAAATGCACCATTCCTGTTTTAAAGGGAATGGTATTCTCTTTCCAGTAATTTGCCGTAGAAAGAATTGTCCATTTTCTTTGGTTTCTTTTGAGGAGCTTTTTTGGGAGAGTTGTATATCCCGTAGATTTCCACTGGGTTGGTAACTTGGTATATTTCCACATTTTATATTCCATTTGTACTTTTGGCGTTCTTCAGTGATGTTATTACTTATCAAAACAGCACAGTTTGTCTTTTTGATACCAGGTTTGTAACTTCCTTCGAGAGGAATTGTAAAATCTTAATCTGATTTTATTTTGTATTGAGCTTGGATGACGTCTTTATGTTATTGCAAGGAGCTACAGGTTCTTTAAAGACCATTATTGGATGCAATGTATGTATGGGAAGGGTGCTTTTTTCTTTTTGCATTTTGTACCAGTTCTGGTTCGGATCGTCGTAGTCATAAGAGTCGTAACTCAGTTTCTATGAGATCTCCAAGGATGAAGTTTTATATAAACCCGGTTTGATTGCAGTAATTGTTTGTTTTTTCTCCTCCTTTTTCTATTTCCGTTCTCCATTTAAATGGTTTTCTTGGTTATTGTGAATAGAACGGAGAACTTGGGCAGCTCCCTTCTCCCATGTAACAAAGTTCTTTCGTGCCACCAAGTGATGTTTAAATATGTTTTGTTTTCCCTTTTAATGCGTGAAATTTCCTTTCATTAAACATTTTACTGATGGAAACTCTGAGTTTCTCCAGTAAACTCTGATTTTCATTGCTTTCTGTAATAGCCCTCTCTTTGTTGGCACAGGTTCAAATTTGGGCCAGTAATAAGATTCACAAGGAAGAAAGATCGTGCATGGGAAAATGGGAGGTCCGATCCCTACTCACATCTTCCTCGGAACTATGTGGACCAGAAAATACTAGTAAAGGGGATACAGTTCCTAGGAATGTTAAATTTGCCTTCCGAAACCCTGTTCGATGCCGCATCATCTGGATAACTCTACGTCTTCAAAGAGTTGGTTCAAGTTCCATAAATTTGGGGCAAGACTTTAATCTTTTATCCCTTGATGAAAACCCTTTTTCTGAACTTGATCGACGTGCCTCTTTCGGAGGGACGATTGAAAGTGAGCCATGTCTTCACGCCAAAAGAATTCTAGTAATTGGAAGCCCAGTGAGAAAAGATATCGGGCTTACATCACCTCAGGCCTCTGATCAGATAAATATAAGAAGCTGGTTGGAAAAAGCTCCACAGTTGAATAGATTCAAGGTGCACCTAATGTGGTTAACAGTGTCCTGTCATTAATAGGTTTTTTATTTAACTTTATTGCCGCTTAATTCGGCATAACAATTTTTTTTCAGGTTCCAATAGAGGCTGAGAGGTTGATTGGCAACGATCTCGTTTTGGAACAGTATCTATTACCAGCCTCACCTCAGCTAGCAGGATTCCGTCTTGATGGCTTCAGTGCAATACGGCCTCGAGTTACTCACTCTCCTTCAGATGTAAATATATGGGATATGTCATCTACATTTTTAGAAGATAGATATATATCTCCAGCTGTACTGTATATCCAAGTATCTGTTTTCCAGGTACTCACAAAACCCATTTTGTTATACTGCCTTGTCATTCTTGTTGTGTACTACATATATCTGCTTTTTTGTTCTGATTCCCTCGATGTGGTTTCTGTTACTCCCACTAATAATCAATTATGTAATGCTGACCATCTTTGTACTGGTGTGATTGTGTTTTTCACATTGGCTTAATTAGCTCTAACCCGTACTAATTATTTATGTTCAGGATATTGTGGATATAAGTATCCTATTGACTCTAATTGCTTAGATCTGTATATCTTGCATGCTCTCTTGCTTGTGAGTACCTATGCCCTAGAGGTTTGTTCTCAAAGTACGGTTTAAAACTAATCACACAGCTTTTAAAATATGATGAACCAATCCCCTTCTTAGAAAATTAGGGCAGCTACAGTCCATCTCGGGGACGCAAGTGATCAAACTGTTTTGCTGATCTAGTTAGAGTAACTGTTATATGATGGTCTAAATAGAGTACTAAAGATTCACCTGATCGGACGGAGTGTGGTTCAGGAATAGCACTACCATCACAGCATCAGAAATCCAAAGGTGAATGCTTGTGATGAAATCAACAATGTGTAGAAAGGGAGATGAGGGTATAATAATTTCTTAATGTGTGGGGGATTGTGTCCTCTCTTACGTCCCATTCCTTCCGCCATCCATCTTTATATGCAAACTTCTGTGAACAGAAGTCCTTAGCATAGTTGTGAAAAATCAGGGTACATAAATAATGTAGTATTGTATTTTTGTTTACAGATTGAATATGTAATTGAGATTGTATTGTTGTTATTAATACGCTTATGACTTCAGTTTACTTGTTTTTCCACTAGTGCTGGAAACTTGAGAACTCTAGAATATCTGGTCTTCTGTGCTTATTTACCATGTTAGTTTGTCTACATTTGATTGAGACCAAGTGACAAGATGGTTAGTTTTGTTTTCTTAATTCACTTTCTGGCTTGCACACATTAATTGGAAGTCTGGAATCGTAACGGGAGGTATATGCAATTTGCAGGAACCTGATAATATGGTTACCATCGCTGAGTATTGTTTGCCAGAGGTTAAACCTGGGACGGCTATGTATTTTGATTTTCCTAAACGAATACAAACCCGCCGAATCTCATTCAGACTTCTTGGAGATGTTTCCGCATTCACAGATGACCCAACAGAACAGGAAGATTCTGATTCTAGGGCCCCTCCGTTGGCTGCTGGTTTGTCTTTGTCAAATAGGGTCAAGTTATATTATTATGCTGATCCTTACGAATTCGGTAAATGGGCCAGCCTTTCAGCTGTCTGATTATATTTTTTGCACGAAGAAAGGTGGTTTGGGAAATTCGATGCGATTGGTTTGTAGTATTTCGTCATATTCCAATTCTTTGTTGTAATGGTAGATGTCTGTGATAGTGTTAATATCCTTCAAGTGGAATAATAGTGGTGCTGGAGAAAAACCAATATAGGGCTTTTGTTTTTCCATTAGAAAAGATATGTGAGCATGTGGTATGATTCAATTGTAATTGAAACCAGATAATTTCCTTTGGTGGTATGTCTTTGGTTTTTGTAAGAGCATTGTTTTGCTACTTCTTTCTTGGGTTGCTCTTCGGCTTCTTTTGTTAAATAGTTAGGTTACTTCTGTACTATCGTTTCCTTTGGATTATGAACTTAATTTTCCATTGATGAAAATTGATCCAATTGAATAGTGGTTGCCTGCCTGCATGAAATTCCCAGCTTGTGTTCTAATAATAACGTTTTTGTGATATACCACCACTGGGACACCACTGGGCTTGTCCCAGTGGAAGGTGTCTGGCCTTGCTCTCAAGTGGGCAGAGTTCGATTCTTGTCAGGTATTGCAAATTACCTAGTGGGTCGAGGCAGTGGTTGCTTTGGCTCATCCGGAGGTTTACACTCTTAGGCTGTGTTTGGATGACTGGAATCTTGAGTACGATTATATATATGTGTTTGATTCTTTTACTTCTTTACAATGGAAAATAATTGTGTGCGACCGTGCCAGAGAGAGCCTTTAAGTCTTCTCTCTCGGATTAACTTCGGAAAGCCAAATCTAATCAGACGATTGTGTTTTACTGGTTCAATTACCTCAATTAAGAGGATTTTTCTTTTAAAGTGAAAAAATATAAACCAATTCACTTAGGAAATCAAAGAATAATAAAGAAGCAAGATACTTTGATTAACAAATCAAAGGTTAATTTACTTTGAAATCGTCTACAACTTTAAATAGAAAGACAACAAGAACTTCGAACACTTGATTGTTACAATAATTACTAACATCTACTTCATAATCTACTTCGAACTGAGTCGAATTTCTAAAACTACAATTCTAAGTGCCAAAGAACAAACCAAGCATCATTTTTGCTGTTCGTTGAAGATTTGTCCGGGGGTTTTTCACTCTTCAACTTTTTCTATTTATAGGCCTTGCTCGCAATTTGAACTTCCGGCTTGATTTCTTGATTTCTTGACTTCGAACTCTATCATTTCATTTCAAACAGGTAGTTTCTTCCCTCCAAAAACATTTGAACTTAAATTACTTAGATCTTTCTCCAGAAGCTTTGAGGAGTAACTGCCTTGCACGACTTGTTCCACGTGTCTCCACTGTCAAATGTCTTAATTTACACGTTTACACGTGTAACTTATGCCTTTTAGCAGTTAAAGGTGTGGCTTCGAAGCCAATTTCTTTATTTATCTCTTGGCGTATAACTGCCAATAATTACTTTTCAAATTGGATACTAATGCGACATCGTATTGATCCATTTATAAACCATTAGTCCAGTGCTTTTCATTAACGATAAGCCACCAACGTTTGACATTCTTAATTACGTGTCAATTAATTACTGGATGTGTTGATTTTATATGTAAACATACCCCCGCATTAACATCGATATTCAAGGAATTTGAATGTGTGTTAATGTGCCTTTACCACTTCGAATTCCTACATACTTCCAATGTGGAAGTTATTGGTAGTTTTTTCCACTTCCAATGAGAAATTTACGAGCAGCTCCTCTATTTCCAATGAAGAATTTATGGGAAATGGGCAGTTAATTTGCACGTCTCCACTTACAAAATTTGAATCGTTTCATCGTCAAGTTTCATCTATAAATGTATCCAATTACTGGTTAACATTCAACACTAATCTTCTCTCTAAACTAGTACAAATGGCTGATTTTACCAATACTCAAAATGCCTTCGAAAACATGGATCTTAATGGCTACACCCCCTTTCAAACTGAAAACTCTGTTTCACCCATTGCTGGTGAAATTCGAAGAAATCATTCTTATGTGGTAACTCAAATAGAAGAGCACACTCCCATCAATCCATGGGAGCCTCCTACTTCTACCACAGAGCCATCACTATGGGGTTTGCCTTCTGAAATAGTAGTGGTCAAAATGGATGACCCTACTGCTGTTAAAGGTTGGAGTAAATACCGCTCATTGGCCATGAGTAGGTATTTTTCTCCCTTCATTAGAGATGATCCAACTATGGTGTTGCTTGACAACCTTATTGCCTCTTGCCTTACTCCTCAATTCTTTAAGGTTGAATAGCCGGAAGGGTCAGGTTTTGCTGGTTTTGCTGAGCTCAAAAAGAGAGCTACGAAACAGTATATATACTGGTTAAATGAGGTTTGAAGGCCTCATTTTGAAAATTTCATTGATCCTACTTCTCCTCCCCTTCGAGCCCTTCCAGAAAATCCTGATTGGTTCGAAGAGTTGAAAAACATCAAGTTTGATCCCACTACTTCTCACGCTTACTATTCTTATACCATTTTCCCCCATTCTGACACTACCAAAGCCAAAGAAGTTTTTGCTGCCTTTACCTTTTTGGATATGAAAATTTTGGAAGAGGATGTCCCTTACAAGAACTTCTTATGGGCTTGTGAGACCCTTTAGTGTGCTGTCTTTGAGCAAATTGGCTCTTTCATCCATTCTTTTCAGAGTCAAATCCCTCTTCTTTGAATGTGGATGAAAACTAACAATGCTGCTTTTGGGTTTAACCAGGACCTCCATGATTATGAAATTGTTCACGATCAGGTCACTAGGCTTTACAATAAGATAGAAGACTTGAAGGGAGTTCCTTCAAAGTCCCAGTTGGGGCTTCAACACAGCTTCAAAAGAAACTCAAGAGGCGTACAAAGAAAAATGCTTTCAAGTTGGCCAAGCTTCAAGTCAAAGAAAAAAATTTGGTTTTGAAAATCAGGTCATTGATTGAGAAAAAACTCAAACTGGATGAAGAGAACAGGGTGAGGATTATAGAGAGGCAATTCTTTACTTCTACTTGGGAAAGGTTTCATGCTCTAGTAACTTGGAGTTTTCCTCACTACTTTCAGATTGTTCCAACTCCTGTTGGTGCTCCTGTACCAGTTGTTGTTTAGGTTTTCTCTTCCATGTAATAGGATGTAGCATGTAATGACTCCTTTTATTTCAATGCAAGTGTAGTTTCTTTAGGGTTTGTTTTGTATTCTAAATTCCCTTCGAAGCAGTTTAAAATACTTCAAACCAATTAAAACTTGAATCCAAACCAAACTTTGAACAAGGAGAATGGAGTCTTTTTAGAGGAAACCAATAAAAATGGTTTAAAAGACATGATAATCTTAAAATTAAACCCAAACATCATTTAAGGGCTCAATTCCATTTTCAAACATAATTTTAACTTGGGCCTAAACATTTTGAAGTCCAATTAACTCTTAAACCAACATTTGACCCGAACCGACATACTGTTTCAAGCACAACGTATATATATCTAGGGCTTAAAACTTTTCCATCATCACATTCAACTCTCAACTTTTAAAACACTCTTTCTCCCTCCTTTATTCTCAAACCTCTGTAACCATGGCCTTTGAGAGTTGAATACCAAAGGGTACTCCTTCCTACGTTCTTAGGAAGTTAGTTGATGCAGAAATTGCGAAGTCCAATAGTGGAACTTTACAAAACCGTGTGTTAGTTGAAAACCCCATTAAGCCCAGTACTCAAATTCTCGGGCCCGCATTCTTTGACCTTCCTCTCAAATTCACACCATGTTACCCTATCCTTGAAGGAAGTGATCTTGTGAAAGACAAATTCCTAAACTTCCAAGATTGGGCGAAGAAATTTTTTGTTTGTTGGCCAAATTATGATCAAGACTGGGATAAATGGACTACGCGTATATTGGAAACCAAGAAGAGGGAATTAGGGCAAACTGGGCTTCTGTACGTTATCTCCTTGCTTCAAAATGGTATACCACAAAACCCTGCTCTTATTCATGCTGCTTTGGCCTTTTGGGACCCATCGTTCAATTGCTTTCGATTTAACTGTGGGATGATGGTTCCCACAGTTCTTGATGTATCCTTTCTTACTGGGCTTCCCCCATTTGGTCCTCTCTTTGATATATATGCATCTATTGATGTGCCATTTCTAAAGGAAATTAGAACCAATGGTGCTCATGCCTCTTATGGAAATTTTCTACGTGCTGAAAGGAGATATGAAGAAAATGTGTCTGGTAGAGAGTTTTTTGCGTATCTTCTGTATACCCTATGCAAAATTGTCTTTTGTCACAGTGGTAAAAAGATTGTACTTGAATATGCCCCCTTAGCCTATACTCTTTCTAAAGGTGAGGCCATTGACTTGGCCTCGTATTTCTTAGGCTATGTCTACAAAGTGGGTTTTGACAATCATTCTAAACCACTTGCATTTAACTTAGGAGGCCCTCTCTGGTTTTTGTAACTTTGGTTCTTGACATATTTTCCAGACCATAAAGTTGCTATGAAAGAACCCCTTGATGTTTTATGGGGATAAGTTTACAGTTTTAGCCCGCGAACCCCTTACCTTAATTGGGTAATTTACAATACTTTCACAACATGAGAGAAGATAAAGAAGAAAAAGAGTTCCTCCCTTTCAGTGATTGGAGTATTGGTCCCACATGGGTAAAAAGAATGATGGAACACATGGGTGATGCTTCTTATCGTGATGCTTGGGGAAACATCCTTCTTCCAAGGGAATTTTTTATAGGTGCTTATATAGGAGGTTGCAGACAATCTCATGCTAAGACTTATTGCCCTTCACAATTTGCTAGGCAATTTGGCCTAGTGCAAGCTATCCCTTGCCCTTACCCTGGAGAAGTTAATATTACCCTTCATGAGAGGCACAAAGCTGATAAGAACCAAATTTCGCGACTTAATGTAGAATTCAGGAGATTTAGGGCAACATTTGAGTCATTCAAGTTTGTCATTGAAAGCCCTCTTCTCTCTAATTTCACAAACTGGTGGCACAATGTCATGGGGTTATACAATCAAACCGAAATGGTCCAACACTTTGCAAAACACATTGGAGCCACCACCACAGTTGAAGGTACAACCCAGTCTAGCTCACTTTCCATATCAGATGATGGGTTTGGGGTTGGTTCGAAGGGCAAATCCCATGAAGAGCAGACACCAGAGGTACATAGTAAGAAAAAAGGGGAGAAAAAACATGTTTCTCCATCCTCTGATATAGTACCTGTTGTTCTCAATGTTCCACCTCTTCAGGTTGTGCCATATGTGGTTACCAGGGCTCAGAAGAAGAAAGCTACTCCACCCTTTCCAACAGCCTTTACTCTTGTGCAAGAAGATTTTATTTTCAATATACCTCTTTTTCTCACTTGTTGTTTAAAATGCAGAGTCCCCTTCAAAGAAGAAAACAAGAACAAGGAAAGAACCCCCTGAAGCTCCTGTTTCATCTCCTTCAAAGCCAGGTAACTTCATTTCCCAATGAGTCTTTACTAGTATCTATTGCTCTTTCTATTTCAATTAACAACCAAAGGAAATAAATGCTATAAAAGAAAAGAGAAAGAAATTGACCCTGAGGAAACTGAAAGGGCTAGAGCCTATGAGGCTTCGAAGAGGAGAAGAAAACTGGTCACTTCAGATTCAGAAGATGAGGAACCAGAGGAGGTTCCAATAGGCCAACTTGTAAAAGCTAATTCCTTATGATTTTCATCTTATTTGACTTAACTCCTTTGGCTTTTGGTATTTACCTTCTACCACTTATTGTTATTGCAGGAAAGAAAACCAAATCGAAACCCCCTGGAACTTCTCCTTCAACAGGGAGTCCTTTAAAGACTGTTGGTCCTACACCTGGTGGAGGTCCAGAAGAGGTTACATCCACTACTGATGAAGCAAATGGGGCTTCTAAACCTGACTCAGCCTCTGGATCTATCCCAAAAACTCTAGCAGAGGAAGTTGTTCCTTCTATTTCTGTTCAAAACATTGGGGTAATTGAAACTCCCAAATCCCAACAAGAAGATATATCAAAGAAGGTTCCTTCCCCTACTGCCAGCCCAGTTGCTACAGAAGTTCCTTTTGGAAGCCTCAGAACAACCACAAGAAATTACGGTAGAAAAAATCTTGGACAGTGGTGGATCAACTCTTGTTACTGAGACTTTGCACCCTGATTCTTCTGCAAACATCATTGATCAACTTGAGTCAACAGTTGAGAAGACCACCCTTAAAGAGACCTTAAGCAATGATCTTTCAATAGGGCAAGTCCATCCATCTGAGGTAAAACCATTCTTTTAATTTAATTTGTTCCATTCTCATACTGCTGCTCAAAGATTTGAAGTATAATAAAAATGCAGATTTCTCTCTAAACAGGCAACTCCATTAGCAAAGATGTGGACGTAGTTTCGGGATCCCACACGTTTTTGGTTGTGTTTGTGAAAAAGGGCGATCCGAGAAAAAGGTAAAAATTTAGAGTCGCCACCCGGGGTTTGATTTTGGAAAATGTTAGGTACCCGAGAAACCGTTAAAAAAAAAAATGACTCTTGTGCCGCTGAAAAAGGGTTTGATCTGCGGAAAATAGAAATTTGGGTTCGGGAGCCAGGTTACCCGCGGGGAAGGTTTTGTTTCAAAAATGCACCCCGCATGCCCGGAATTTTCCGGTCTCTGCTAAATCTTTGTGGGATTATTCCTTGAAAACATTTTATGAAAAACTTTATTTCACATAAACAATATATCAAGTAATAACATGCTTGAAAGGAAAAAATAACGATAACAAATCAAGCAACGCACAATCAAGTATATAAATGCGAGAAAATCAACCAAGAGGGGATATAAGTGCAAAAATATGAAGTAAAGGTGGTTAAGTCCAATTTACCCCACTGGTTTTCCCAAAAAACAGAGCATCGGACTTCAGAAAACAGAGCATTGCGAAATGTTTATCCGATTGAAACCAACTTTGTTTTTGGTGTAAAAACCATACTATTTGTTGATAAAAATAGATTTGGAAAATGATTTTAGTGAATGAATGTACCTCATTTTTGGGATGGCATTCTGTAATGATGGACGATGTCACGGAACGCCTACCTGAAAGGCTCAATCCTTATTGAAATGTCTCCGTTTGGACTCGAGGAAGAGCTACGGAGCTCTCCTCGAGCCCAATGGAAACTCCCCTCAGAAGATTACTGTGATTCAAGCGTAGATTTTGTACCTTGAAACGAGCCGGATGGGTTAAAATGGGACTTGTAGCCTTCTGGATTTGTAGGGTAAAGTATTTGAAGAATTTTGTGGAGTATGGGTGAGTATGAACAGAGTAGCAAGGCTTTTGGTATGAGAGTGATTTCTTCAGGAAATTTTTTGATCGGTTTCTTACGTTTTTTTTTCCAATCCTTTCTCCGCTGTCGAGCCGTTCGACATTGCGAGATATATATAGAGGAGAGGTGAGATTTGAACAAAAGAAAAGAGCGGGCTCATGATTGATTTAGGCGTATTACGCAATCGAACTGAGCTGCTGGGAACCCGGGAATCCCGTTGATGGGACAAGGGTGCCGTACGGTGTCCAATATGTGCCGTACGGTGCAAAGTATAACACTGCACGGTGTTCATGGAAAATCAAGCCGTATGGTTCAGGAGATGAGGCCGTACGGTTCAGGTAGGTTTTGGGTTTTTGATCCATTCGACTCAAGGAACTGTTCAAAGGTACATTTCGCGCGTTCTTTTCATCATTGCGGATGCACAAGTCATTAAAATTGGGGTGTCTACAGTTGCCCCTCTTCGACGCGGCTTAGTCACCATTGTGTTGGTGCAAGTCACGTTGAAGATTCGGACATCCCAATTTTGACAAACCGTGTCGGAAATCAATAAAACAGAAAATTGTGGTTGAGCTTCGGAGCTTCCTACATACCTCATTTTGTGAGGATCAGACCAATCGTAGTTTGTCGGGGCCGTCGTGAAAAAGTTGGCACCTCAGTTTTCAACGAGGGAAAAACGAATGATGTTTGCAAAAAGAAATACCTCGAAGGCCCTGAAAGCCCTTACAAATATTTCGGAGGCCCCTGAGAGCCGTTAAAAATAATTCAATGATTCAGAAAAACGCCGTGGAGGACTTAGAAAATCTTGAAACAGTAATTGCCGTAGAGGACTTAGAAATTCGGGAAAATAAATGTCGTAAAAGACTTAGAAAATTTGCGAAAAATAATTGTCGTGGAGGACTTAGAAAATTTGCAAAAAATAATTGCCGTGGAGGACTTTAGAAAATTTGGGAAAATAAATGCCGTAGAGGACTTAGAGAAAATTTTGCGAAAAATAAATGCCGTGGAGGACTTTAGAAATTCGGAAAAATAATTGCCGTGGAGGACTTAGAAATTCGTGAAAATAATTGCCGTAGAGGACTTCGAAAATTTTTGTGAAAAATAATTGCCGTGGAGGACTTGAAAATTTGATAACACCATAGAGGGTTTTGCAATATGGTACCGTGGAAGTTTGGAAAGCGGGCCACTTTTGAAAGTGTTTGAACAAGCGAGGGGGGGGGGGGGGGAGTGCAATTCTTTGAACCGAATGGGGGTACCGTATGGTGTACAAATGTACACCGTACGGTTTGAATGGCAACGCCGCACAGTGGAACTGGTATTTTCGGTTGAGATTGATTCCGTAACCGCCAAAGCCCCTCCGATTTCTTCGTTCCTTGTCTAATACCATGAGCGGTTGTACTCCATAGTGAAAACCGAACTCTCCTTTGCCCGAAACCATCTTCTTTCTTGCAAAATTTCCGATTGAAACTTTTGATTTCGAAACCCATGGCGAGTTCGAGCAGTAGTGAGGATCGATTGTCACCGTCCGGTGCTGGACCGTCGTCGCCGGCGTATATGGAAGAGGGTTTGGAACCCCAGTTGGTCGTGGGTGTTACAACTTCGATGGGTGACGCGATTCCGAGTTCGGTTGGCTCGGGTGGAGCAAAGATTGGTGGTGATGGGCACCGCACGGTGCTAATTGGGGGTGAACTACCCCGTACGGTTGAGGTAGGTAACGAAACACCATATGCGGCGGTTGCTGGAGGTATTTCGACAAGCATGGGTGGGACCTCTGGTCCGATCGGTGATGACCCGAGCACCATGGTTGATCCAAGTGGTGGTGGTTCGACCACCGTGTTGGCAAGCGGTATTCCGGCGAGTGGAGTTGGTGACGATCGGCCTACAGGAGGTGATAATGTTGCCATGCAGGGTGGCAAGAGCAGTTCTGAGTCTATGGAGGTTGACGTGCAAGGCATGGGTGCACAGGCCTTAGAGGTGGAGATGGATATTGGAGGTGTGCACGTCATGGTTGAGCAGAGACCCGTTGGGGAGGGTGCAGATACTGGTTTTCAGGAGAGTTTGGTACCCAGCGGCCTTTCGAGTGTTTCATTGGTTACTGAGGTGCCCGTTGGAGGAGAGCAGACGTCAGTTGATATCCCAGTGGTTAGGAGGGATCTGGGGAAGGACCAGTGGTTAGGAGGGATCTGGGGAAGGAGAAAGTGATAGTGGAGGAAGCTCGGGATTCGAGCAGTGGTGGTGAGGAGATGGAGGCTGGCGCTATAGACCCACTAGTTGTTCCTGCTGTAGTTGGTTCTTTCCGGACTCTAGGTTTTACTTTGGCTGATACACTGGAGGGGGTGAGAGACGAGGACTTGGCGCGGACTCTTTAGGAGGATCCGACTTTTGCTGATGTTCTGGTTGAGGAGGGAGTGCCTGAGCACGTTCAGGACATACTTCTTGAGGAGAGACAGAGAGAGGCCGAGGCTGCAGGAGAGGGGGAGCCTTTTTCTCTGGTGGTAGAGGTAGAGAGGGCTCAGAGGGCGAGGCCTCCGTTTGACCCTGAGACTTACGTGCCACGGGTGCACTTCTTCATACCGCTGGGGTGTGATGTGTACTCGCCAGTACACCTGTTCTACAATGAGACCACTTTGTTGAGAGACCCGGAGACCCATATTTCGGCACGTCCACTGTTATGTACTTTAATTGTTGCATTCAACCATTGTACTTGCCTTGAATTCCTGTATTTGCATGTTTTCTATTGCTGTTGTTTGAAAAACTTGTATTTGCTTTCTGAAACAGAGATACACCTTTTTGCCTGTGTACGGAGGTTCGTCAGACTCCTTGGAGTGCTTTCGGGTTTTGCCGAGGGCAGTGAGAGAGGTTATTGAGGGTACTGGCTTCATGGGGTTCATTCGGCTTCTGGTGCCGACGCGGGCGGACCGCAGGTTGCTGAGGGCTTTGATTGAGCGTTGGTGGGACACCACCAACACTTTCCAGCTGAGGTTTACTGAGATGACCATGACGCCATTGGATTTTCGGCGATCACGGGTCTGAGAGACAGCGCAGTTATCAGGCATTTTTTGGGGAGAGAGATAGGCGATGGTAGATACGGTTTGCGTGCCGTGGTAGTAGTTTTGATGATGTCAGGCTTGTTTTGCCCCTGGATAGATGCACATTATTACTTATGACATGGATATCGTCTTGGTTTTTATAAAAACTCGCACGTAAAATGACTTACATTAACAAAGACTTGAATCTTAAAAGCCAAACCTAGCACTGAGAATGTATGACACGAGACACTATGGGGAAATGAAATGTACTTGAGTTTGAAACTGGGAAAGACGTGCGGATTGACTTGATAGAACCAGACACTCTTGGCTTTCGTGGAAAGAACTGGAAAAAATGATGGGAGAGGGGAATTTAGAGTGAAAACGACCCGTAGCTTGATGTCTTGACTTGATGGATCCAACAAATCCCAAATGTATGCAACAATGCTTGCACAATCAAATAAATCTCAAAAACTCATAATTTGGTGTGCCGGGACTTGATTTTCGGTAGTCCCGAGCCTTCCAAGTGAACGAAGATTTGACCAACCCATGAAATACAATTGATACACTCTTCTTGAGTTTGAAAATGCATGACACGCCCTTGCTTGAAGTGAATATCTCGAGAAGTTGTGGAAAAAGTTGCAAAATCTCACCCGAAGCTCCGTATCCGGGGTTTTCGGCGCATCTGTCTATTGAGACATCTTTGAAAGTGTGGAACAATCCTTCCATTAAGCCTTTGATACTCATTTTGGGTTGCATGTATAAGAGAAATGGCCAAAAGAAGCTCGGAATGGGTCCTGGTGGGCCAAAATTGGAATTTTGGTCGAAAAATAGCCAAGTACGCAGTACAACATAGGAAATTGCACCGCACGGTGCAGGAATAGTGTCGTATGGCACTGGCCTTTGATGCCCCACTTCTGGCACTGTCTTCTGCAGTTCTGACTTCCTGATTCGCCTTCTCAATGCATGTTCGCTCGTTCAGATGTCTTGAAATGCTGAATCAAAGCCTATTTCAGGAAAGTTTATAATTTCTCGCATTATCTCGCGCTCTTCAATGCGGCACGCTTCTCGAGGTGCACGTTTTCTGAGATTTTTGAACTTTTCTCCTTGAATGCTTATAAATAGCATTGTTTCCACAACATATTCATCCTGGAAATTGCATTCCTCATATCTTTCTATATCCTTCAAATGGCCATTAGTATCTCAGCTTTGGTTCGTCCTTAGCTTAACGAGCTTGACGGCCTGGGTTAGCTGAACTTCCGTAATCATAGGTTGGCATCTATGCGTTACATTCGGGATGTAACTATACGTCCTGAGTTGCTACATGCTATTGTCCGCTTCTGGGATCCTGAAGTGCATGTGTTTCGCTTCGGCCTTCAAGAGTTGTGTCCCACGGTGGAAGAGTTCCACGCGTATCTCGGAGGTTTTGACCTGGAGACTCCCGTTATTCCTCTTCAGGGAGTGAATTATGTTGATGTGTTGTCCTCAAAGCTGGGTTTAAGTAAAAATGCGGCAAGGTCCATGATCCAGGGAAGCGTGCTCAACATTCCACGCTTGATCAACCAGTTTCGTCCTGAAGGTTTTCCCTTGTGTCTTGTCATTCTCGCGGCGTTCCTGTTTGTTCGTTCAGACAACCAGGTAAGTGCGGCATTGGTGGGAGTGGCCAAGCAAATTGAGGAGCGCAAAGATGTAGCTCCAATGGTTCTGGCTGAAACTTTGATGGGTTTGGATGGAGTACATACTGGGCGGACCAATGCTTTTGAAGGCATTGCTTTGCTCTTACATGTAGGTTTCTCACTTAGCTCTCCTTTTTCTTTTTTATCTCTCGTTCTCTTTTTACCTCAACACTCGGGTTTAGGCTTTCTATGGCTCCGTACTTGTTTTCTCTCTCATGCAGACTTGGCTTTGTGACAAGGCTGCCCTTCTGGAGGCGGTGCCGCGGAACTGGATCCATGAGACAAAAGACTTTGTTCAGAGGGAGTATCGGGAGTTTCACAGGAGTGTTCCCGGTTGGGTTCAGGTGTTTTCCCAGCTTAAAGAGGACACAATTTCTTGGCACTTGAACTGGATGGATCGTCCGACCATGACGGTGAGCAACATGGGACGTCATAGGATTGTTCTGGCAGGTCTGACTTGCTGGACCTTTTACATTCCTTACCGTGTTCTTCGCCAGCTTGGTGTTAGTCAAACAATACCGCTTGTAAATCCTGAAAACTTCGTCATGCCAAATTTCAACCATGCAACTATCCAGGCTTATCAGCGTACTTGGATGGAGCGTGCGATTGTTCCCAGAGATCAGAATTCTAGCATTGTGCTTACGGGGTGTTACAAGAGATGGTTGGTACAAGAAATTGAAGCAAGAGAGAATGGAAATCAAAACTGACGTTCGCTTTAGTCTTAATGTACCCGAAATAAATTGCTGACCCATGACATGTCTCATGCGGGCTGATGCTTTGCTTTGGTTGTGTTGTTGTGAAAGATTCATGCTCAGCCATGTAATCGAAGAAATCAGTTTGAATAAAAAGTGAATTGTGAAAGTTTTCCGCTTTGATTCTCATTGATTGTGATTGTAAGTGCGAATGACGGCTATGGATAAACTCAAGAGATGTTACAAAAGATTGTGACCGGTCCTCATTGTGAGGATGCCTACGTATCCTTAAAAAGGAATCAGGTCATGACATAGTTCATGCATATAATTTTGGCTAGTGTTCACTTGAGTATTTTCAATCTCCTTTTGTGCTCTAATTTTTGCCTAGTACCGCCCTTTCGGGTTTTCGGTCTAGCGAGCTCTTTTGATTGACTTGTCTTGAATTTTGCCTAAGCCGCCCGATGTGGGTTTTCGATTTAGCAGACGTTGCTCTAATTTTTGCCTGGCACTGTCCGCCCTTGCGGTTTTTAGTCCAGCGAGCTTCTCTCAGGGGTAGTATCGCTTGAGCTGATCCATGTTGACCAATGTAGAGAATTCATTGTTGTCGAGATTGATGAGCTAAGTTGCGCTTCCAGACAAGATCTTCTTGATGATGTATGGCCCTGCCCACTTTGGCTGAAATTTCCCGCGTGGATTGAAAATTGGAGCCCGGATCTCCTTTAGAACCATATCTCCTTCTTGCAGATTCCTGGATTTGACTTTCTTGTTAAAGCACATGCGATTCGGCGTTGATACCCTTGAACATGATACAAGACTTTGAGCCCTTTCTCGTCGAATAGCATGAGTTCTTCAAATCTTGCGTTCTGCCATTCAGCTTCCTTGATGTCAGCTTCTATTAAGACTCTCAGTGAAGGTACCTCAAGTTCAATAGGGAGAACGGCTTCCATACCGTAAACCAAATGTAGACACCCCAATTTTGATGACTCATGCATCCCCAATGATGAAAAGAACGCGCAAAATGTACCTCGGAACAACTCCTTGAGACGGATGGATCAAAAGAACCAAGAAAATCCCCAACCACCTGAACCGTACGGCCCAAAACCCTAAATCATACGGCTTAAAATTCCATCTAAAACGTGCGGTGTTGCTTTGTGCACCGTACGGTATAACATTGATGCCGTACGACGTTCCTTGTCCCATCAACAGGATTCCCGGGTTCGCCCAGCAGCTCAGAAGCGATGATGATATTCGCAAATCATAACATTCACTGGCGTACGGGAATCGTCTGAATGATGAGCTCGCTCAAAATCTCCTCTATATAAGACGTGAGAAAGGAGGGCCGGAGATCGATCGGTCAGTTCCCAGAAAAATTTCCCTCAGAAAGCAAACTTGTCGTCCCTTGTTACTTCACCAAAACCATCTCCTGAGTAACCCTCTTTCGTCGAAAAACCCTTCACCCTACTCATATTTACCTAGCCAAAATCCCTTAAGCACCTTGTCTTGCAAATCCAGAAGGTTACGAAGTCCATTTCATCTCATTCAGTTTGTTTCGAGGTATAGAATCTTTGTTCACTTGATCGGCTAATCTTCTGAGGGGGATTTCCGTAGGGCTTGAGGAGAGCTCCGTAGCTCTTCCTCGAGTCCAAAAAGGAAATATTTCAATAAAGTTCAAGCCTCTCAGGTAAGTATCACGCGATGTCGTCTATTGTCGCGGGATACCATCCTAAAAAACGAGGTACATTCGTTCACTAAAACCATTTTCCAAACCTATTTTTATCAACAAACAACATGGCTTTTGCACCAAGAGCAGAGTTGGTTTTAACTGGATAAAACGAAAACTTCTTTTTTTTGGAAAATATGTGCACAGAGGTACCGTACGGTATCCAAAGTATACCGTGCGGCGCAGTTTTGTACGCCGTACGGCACCTCTGGAAAACATTTTTGCTTGCTCTGTTTCTGGAATTCGAGGCTCTATTTTTTTTCTTTGACAAAACCAAAAGGGTTAAACTACAATTGACCCCTTTTACTTTCTGTTTTCATATTTACATCCCCTTTTAGTTAGTTTTCTCGCATTTATACATTTGATCGTGTATTATGTGATTTATTATTATTATCTTGTTTCCCTTAAACATGTTCTTCCTTGATACACTGTTTATATGTTTTAAAGTTTTCAGTAAGATGTTTTCAGAAAAATCCCACAGATTTAGAAAAGACCAGAAAATTCCGGGCACGCGGGGTGCATTTTTCAAACAAAACCTTTCCCGCGGGTAATTTGGCTCCCAAACCCAAATCTCTATTTTCGCAGATCAAACCCTTTTTCAGCGGCACAAGAGTCAATATTTTTCTAAACGGTTTCTCGGGTACCCAACATTCTCCAAGAATTAAGGGGTGGCGACTCTAAATTTTTCTTTTTTCCCGGATCCCCCTTTTTTCACAAACACAACCAAAAACTCCGTGGATACTATCGCGCCCGTGCGAAAAACGAGCGTCCACAAAATGGCGACTCCGCTGGGGATCGATATTTTTTAAATTAATCTTTATTTTGACATTTTACACTTGTAAAATGACCTTTCGAAAGGTTGACACCAAGTACGTGCTTCACGCCGTACTAGAAAGGATTGATGTCAGGGTGAAAACCCGATCAGTCAAACTTGAAAAATATTTGTGGGATTTTTGAAAAGATTTTATTGTTAAACTTTTGCATTGCACGTGCATGGTTACTAGCCTCGCCGTTGCGTCTTGGTTACCCTACCCCGGCTTGCTGGTGTTAGGACATCCCAGGATTCTCGGCAACCTTGGACGATGATGAGTCAGCCTGCCGTTATTACCCTTGCACGTCAGTATTCTGTGCAAAGAGGAGGCAAATATTGGCTCTAGTCTGGGGAACCCCCTCAAACCAAAACCGGCCTTTGCATATAGATAATCCTAGAACTTTCCAACCTAAGACAGGAACCCACAGGGTAGGATTTCGTGATATATCCTGCTGCGTGATTACTGTTTTCCCATACCCTATCGGCATGCTACCTGTTTACCACTTTTCGCACATACCATGCTACTTGTCTACTGCTTTGTATATACTTGCTCTCATTTTGCATGCATACACAAGTTAGATTGATCATAGGCTTCACTTCATTCACCTGAAGATTACCTCGACAATCTCTGGTTGAGCTGAAAACAAAACAAAAAAAATCCCATTTTTCAAAACCATTTGCAAATAGGCTCCGTTTTTCTCCAAATAAAACCAGTACTCTTCCTGTCAGAACACAATGGCTGACCAACCAAGCAACAAGAGACTCAAGTCCACCTTCTCCACTCACTACAATGCTCCTGTCTGGATCATTGAAGAAGACGAGTCCCCCAAGCCTGAAGAAAAGACCCCCAAAGGCGAGAAGCTCTACAAGTGGGTTGACCAAGTCACCGAGCCCAATCAGTGGAACAGCACTGAAAGCCATCCAGGATGGAAGTTCCATGTCTCGCCGGACAATGGACCAAATATGCTCCCAGACAAGATCACCGTCATGTACGAAGAAAATGATGAAGACTTTTGCCCCATGCCACCAATCAAGTACTTTGATGAATGCGGCAACCCAGTGTACTACTTTGCTGACCCAGTCACTGGCCATAAGTACTGGGATGAATGCAACTGTGATGGATGCTACGAGGATTACCTCCTTGACAATGAGGACATATCCCCCCATCAACTTCAGGAATAACATGTTACGGAGAAGCAGGAAGAAGAGGAAGCCAGGGCCCGCGAGGGAAAGCAGAAGCTCAGCGAAGCCAGTCCACCATCCACCCCGGTCAACCCAACTCATCCCATCCCGTGAAGCCACGATCTGAACAAGCTGAAGCACGCGCCATAACCAGATCTGATCAAGCCGTCAAGGGCCCTTTTGGAACAAAGTCAGCATCAGTTGTCCAGTTGTTTATCCAGTCTGTCGCCGGTTGCTTATCGAGTCTGTTGTTGTTTTCTGTATGGGTTATTTACCGAGTCTGTAATGACCTGTATTTTTTTTATCGAGTCTGTTTTCCGCCTGTCGGAACTCCTTTTGTATCACTCCCTGATAAGCACACAAATATGTAAATATTAGTGGGCTTAAGTCCTCAAGTTTGATCTTATTATTATGTTTATTATTAATTTTTATAAGTTATTGCACGTAAGTTTTGTTTTGAGTGTTTCAGGAAAAAAGGGGATAAATATGGTGCATCGGATGTTGCGAAGAATGTAACGCGCCACGCTGGATAATTTTCCAACCCACCTTGGCAATAAATGCATGAAGGAAAATTGCAAAAACGGAAAAGAAAGTTAGAAGAGTGGATGGCAATAAGTCAATAGGGCGGTTGGGAATCAGTAAATGAAGTTTTAATTGCGGAGTCCGGATGATATCTTGTTTTGCCCCACGAAACACATGTCAAGCACAAAAATTACAAGAGCTATACCGTTTTATTCCCGGAATTGAAAAAGACTACTTCCCCTTATCCTTTGTTAAATTTCTCCAGCCTAGAATTCAAGAGCAAATTTCTCCCCTTAGTTTCTCTGAAATCCTTTTGGAAGTTAGTTTATATTTTTGTTGTTTGTTGTTTATTTTCCACGAAAGTTGTAATATTTATTGTAATCTGAAAACATCTACTTTTATAATCTCAATTTCTAGTTCGTTTCAATTTCCTCATCTTTTCAATACTTAGTTTGATTTCCGTTAAAACAAAAGATTGAGGTTTGGTTGTGAGTATGCGCAAACTACTCGGCTGTTTCTCACACCAAACTCGAATCTAAGTTTAGTCTTACTTGTGGATTCCTTTGAGATTGAAAGGAGGACACCTTTGGTCTACCCTCATGTACACATCTCATCGGTACATTCTTAAGACCGATCTTTTTAATCACTTTAATAAGCCGTAATGTTTAGTGTAAATTTTAGCTTTTCCTTGGCGAGTTCTTTGTCAATGGAGGAGTAGTCATAGACTCGGCCTAGGGTGATCACCACCCAAGTGGCCTAAGTGGATTCGTGATTCTCACACATGTGCTAACAAAGTTTGTTTGTGGTTAATCCGGGCTCGTAGCTATTGATTTAAAACTCAAGGTTGTTAAGTTTTTGATTTTGCGTCGACAATAAAATTGGCACGCATAATTCTTAAATCGATGTCATTTTGAGGGTTTAACAAATTTTCGATCGAGCCTTGATTAAATCAAACACCGAAAAAAATAGAATTTTATTGAATCTTCTTCCGAGAGAGCGCACAAATACCGTGTGGCTCAATCGTGTTAAATTGTGAGAATCATGGATCTATTTAGGTTATAGGTGATGTGAACCTTGGCCCGAGCCTTTTAATTTAATTCTAATCAAAGTCATAGTTTCAATTTTAATTTGGCAATTTCCAGTTTTAAATTCACAAAAAATCAAGAAACAAAAGGGTTGGCTACCTATAGCTACAAAACACTGTTTAAGATCGATAGGCCACTTCACTCAAAATAACCGTTCTCTGTGGTTCGACCTCGGACTTTCCGAGTATATACTTGCAATCGACTACATAGCCCTACGCTTGGGGTTAGGCACTTTGAGATACAACTTTTGGAGGCAAGCAAGTTTTTGGCGCCGTTGCCGGGGAACGGTGTAATTTGGAGTATTTAGTTGCGTCGCTCTATACCCCACTGTAAGTATTTCGCACCTTCTATGTTTTGCATATTGTACTGTAGCTTGTAAATAATGTGTTTTGTAATAATCCAAAATTTTTAATAAAATTTAGGATTATTTAATTTCATTTTAATTACTTTAATTTCGTTATTTAATCTCTAATTACATTTAGGGCCCTTAATTTGCAATTACTACGGTTTATACCCTAATACTTCCAAATTACTACAAATTCGACCCTAAGGCACGTTTACCTTTTAATCGCGAGCATTACATTTTTATAAATTCATTTCATACATAATTATACACTTTTATACACATACACGAGCAATACTAGTACACATACACACATATGTTTATACATATACTTTATACATCATCCTACACTACCCAACCACCACCAACCATCACCAATAGCACACTCTACCTCCCCCATCAGCCAAAATCAGTCAACATGGGCCCCCCTTGACTGCCATACACTCCACCACCCTCCCCCATCACTTCCTAACCCACTATGTCACTTCTTTCACCAATCTTACACTCCAACTCCACCCAAAACTCATTTTATACTCCCCCAAACGCCAAATTTCGTCCAGAACAGCTGCTGCCCCTCTCATTCACTCTCTTCCTCCTCCAAACTCTCCCAAGAACTCCCAAACCAAGAACACAAAGCCCCATTAACATCCTTCAAGTTCTAGAGTGAGAAAAGTCAAGAAAAGTGGGTTTTCACTTCAAGATATCAACCAAAAGCTCCCACCTCTCATGTTCCACTTCAAGATCATCCAACACACTCCAAGGTACCCACATTTCATCACCTAATCCAGCCAAGGCCGGTCAAAGAGCTCCCTCCACCGGTTTTTCGCAAAAATCCGTTTTTTCGCCAAATCTTCGCAAAACAAGGTAGAAACTCGTACCCAACCTATTCCAAGCTTTTGAATGAGTTAGAATATTCTAGGAGTAGTTTATAGTTGATGGGTTAAAGCCCCAAGTCAAGCGTTTCACGAAACCCGAGCCAAAACGCGATGTGACCCTTTTTACCCGAAACCGGGTTTTCATGCTTAGTAAACCTTAGATTTATTGTGGTTCATATTTTTAACTATTCCGAGCATGTTTAATACTTTACTAACTGTTTATATGAGTTTCTCCATGAATTTATTGTGCTTAATCTTGTTCTTGATCGTTGTGTTAAAGTTGGGGACGTAAAGCGTAATTTTGTGAAATTTGGCGTGTGTACTTGTGTATTATTTACGAAACCTATTTTTATCAACTAAGTGTCACTACTGGAAATTTAGGAGTGTAACGAAATGACCAGAATGCCCTTCGGGTGTAAAATGACCATTTTGCCCTTGTGTGTGTAAATTACATAATGTGTAGTTTTGTACTTAGTAAGAAAATCAAGGAATTGCGTTTTATGACAAGTTAGGACTTTATTAACTAAAATAAAGTATTTCTACGTATTTACCCTTGTCGGTGGCAAAATTACATTTTTGCCCTTGTATTATGTTTATTTACAAAAAGGCCCCCAGAGTTTGTAAATTACACTAAGGACCCTAGAGTCGTGAAATTATGTTGGACACCCTTTCACTTACTTAAAATGATGTTGGTGACCCTTGAGATATCGTTATCACTTTGCTTCTACTCTTAAATTCACTTTTCATAAACGTGTTGAATGCCAGAATGGACAACTAGGTTCTCGGGTTGGGTGATCGTACGCGGATATCACATAGACGATGAGGATAATGGAAAAGTGAATTGGAATTGATCATGGGGAGTCACCCCGAGATTTGTTGAATGGCAGTCAGCCAAGTGATGAATTGATCATGGGGAGTCACCCCGAGATTTGTTGAATGGCAGTCAGCCAAGTGATTTCGTTTTGGAGGAATATTTGGCAGCCTGCCAGGATTTCAAAACCCTAGGATATGACAATCTGTGATTACTTCATTTGAATTCTGAGGCGTTAAAAGGGTGGATGTATTATAGACCGAGTCACGGCTATATACCTACAGGAGTTGACAGTTGTCACTCGTAGCCCAGTGGTACAGTCAGTCCCTGGGAAATTCATCCTTGCGAGGCGGCTGACAGTTGGATTAAGTACGCAACTTATACCTTCCGTCGGGGCTCCCAGTCAGGGCAAGCAAGGGGGAGTTTAATCACGGTTTGGTCATATTCCTTAGTGGTTAACCGGGAGGAAAGTTCTCTAGGTTGAGAACTTAGATGAACATGTAAGTTAATGGCTAGCAATGAAATCAGCTATGTGTTTAATTTTGGTTTTACGATTTATTTCCTGATTATTCCTTTAATTACTACTTTTCAATCATATATGTTGTACTTGTATGTTAAGCAAGGGTTGGGAGGGTTAGAGTAGCTATTGAGTGATTTATCGCTCACGGTGTTATACTTCATGTAACCCTGGTATAATACCATGATGTTGCTTTGCGACTCGGATGTATTATGCCAGATTGTGATCAAACAGGAGGTGTAGGTGTCGAGGGCGATGCTTATTTTGGAACAGAAGGTTTTCCAGTGGATCAGGCTCAAGCGGAGCATTGGGATCAAGATCTCAACCTTAATCTGTAGAACCCACCCCTTTATTTTAATGTTGGTCTGTAATATTAATTTCTCAAACCGTACTAAGTATTTTGTAATGGGCTGCACTTCACGTTTTCCAACGTGTACTCTGATGGAAACTCTTTTTATTAAATTAATCAAAATTAGTTGTCTTAATTAATGCTTCCGAAAATTGGGGTGTTACATGTTTAGTCATAATATATTAGTTTCTTAAGCATTTCAAACTTTCTGTTGTTAAAGAGTAAAAAAAAAGTAAGTTTAGTTTGTGAGGTTAACATAAAAAAAAATTAATAAAAAAAAGGGGTTGAATTTTTGTTTCTGTTTTATTCAAAGAAAGGTCAAAGCTTTCAACTCTTAAAGTAAAAAAAAAAAAGTCTTCAATTTGCCAAAAGGTCTCACGTACAGTCTTTTTCATGTTTTCAATTTGTTCTCCAAGTCAGTTTCGGAGAATAGTCTAAGGAACTTGTTTTTTTTTAACTATGTCAATCTAAAAAAAAAAACAGAATTCCAAAGAAGAAGAAAAAAAAGAGTAAATGATGTGTTTAGTTGTGTATGTCTGCTAGTCGTTGGGTGCAAGATCCTAAAAAACATTGGGTTCGTTCTGAAATTACTAAAAGGCTAGTAAGTTATTTTGAAATGGCTGAACAAGAACTTGCTAATGTCCCTCCTACGAGGACGATGAGGGACTATCTTAATCCAACACGCGCGACTACACCATCGTGTATAGTGTTACCTGAACCCACTGCTGGCAACGCTAATGTGTTTGTGGTTAAACCAGGGATGTTAAATTTGTTGCCTCATTTTCTAGGTCTAGATTCTGAAAACCCTTACACACATGTGAGGGAATTTGAAGATGTCATTGGAACGGCGTGTAACAACCCGGCCCAATTAGAGTCAGCGCGTCTTAAACTTTTTCCATTCTCACTAAAAGAAAAGGCAAAAGTTTGGTTCATTTCGCTGAAACCTCAATCAATACCCGATTGGAATGAAATGAAAAAAGAGTTCTTCCTTAAGTTCTTTCCTACGCACAGAACCAATGCCTTGAAAAAAGTGATACAGTCTTTTAAAGAACAGGAAAACGAACCTTTTCACAAGTGTTGGGAGAGGTACAAGGACTCTTTGAATGTAGTCCCACATCATGGCTACGATGATTTCCAAAAAGTTACCTACTTTTATGAGGGAATCTCTCCTCGTACTCGTCAATTCATAGACATGATGTGCAATGGGGAATATTTGAGTAAGCTACCTGCGGAGGTACTTGAGTATTTTGACTTTTTGGCCGAAAGCACTAAGTCGTGGGATTACTCTGATCCAAATGAAAAGACTAACCAAGTGGTTAGTCACGGCCAAGTGAGTCCAGGGAAGTATATTTTGCGGGAGCAGGATGATATTTCCCAAAAAGTTGCCCAACTTACTCGAAAGTTGGAGAAAATGGACATGACAAAAGCTGTTGAAGTAGTGTGTGTTATCTGTGACACACAAGGGCATTCAACTGATGATTGCCCGACAATACCTGCTTTCAAAGAGGTACTACACGGTTCTAGTTCCGGAATAGAGCAAGTTGAAGTAAATGCTCTAAACCAAGTTCAAAACCAGAATAGGAACCCGGCCAATTCTCCTTACTCCAACACTTACAACCCAGAGTGGAGGAATCACCCAAACTTTAAGTGGCGCACCAATGAAAACCAAGGACCTCCCCAAGGTCCGCCTCAGCAGAATTACCAAGTCCATTACCAACAACCCCCGCCCAATTACCAGCAAGCTCAGGGACCTCCTAGGTACCCACAACAGGCATATGCACCGCAGGGATCACCCATGGCCCCTCAAGTGTATCAACCGCCACATAAGCGCAGTATTGAGGAAACCTTGCAAATGTTCATGCAAAGTCAGGTTGCAATTAATGAGCAGAATAAGGAAGTCATTGGAGACATTCGTACCCAATTGACTAAACTGACCTCTTCTGTGGGGGTCATGCAACAAGAAAAGGGTAAATTTCCTGCCCAGCCTCAGGCCAATCCTCAGGGCCAACACTTCGTGAGTAGTTCATCTGGAACTAGCCCCAATGTTGAGGAGGCAAAATCAATCACCACATTGAGAAGTGGTAAAGAAATTGATAAGTCTATAATACTGAAGACTAAACCTGTCCAACCTTCACCACCACCCCCGTCTCCTACTGAATCACTAAGTGGTGATATACCTGACACTCATGAGAGTGTGGAACCAATTGTGACAACTGGTCCAATCCCAGCTCCGTACCCTCAGAGATTAAGGGTAGTGCCGAAATCATCATCAAATCCAGAGATTTATGAGTTGTTTAAGCAAGTCAAGATCAACATCCCTTTGCTGGATGCGATCAAGCAAATCCCGTCGTATGCGAAATTTTTGAAGGACTTGTGCACTGTCAAGTGTAAGCTAAACATGCAAAAGAAAGTCTTTCTCATTAAAAAGTTTTGTCCCTCAGGACGATTGATTTAAAAAGTTTTGTCCCTCAGGACGATTGATATAAAAAGTTTTGTCCCTCAGGACGATTGATATAAAAAAATTTGTCCCTCAGGACGATTGAAACCATTCAAATCGACGAGCCTTCCCGGGTCGTGAAATGCCAAACAATTATGCGAATCAACGAGCCTTCCCGGGTCGTGAAACGCCAAACAAATGAATTATGCAAATCAACGAGCCTTCCCGGGTCATGAAATGCCAAACAAATATGCGAATCAACGAGCCTTCCCGGGTCGTGAAACGCTAAACAAACGAATTATGCAAATCAACGAGCCTTCCCGGGTCATGAAATGCCAAACAAATATGCGAATCAACGAGCCTTCCCGGGTCGTGAAACGCTAATCAAACGAATTATGCAAATCAACGAGCCTTCCCGGGTCGTCAAACGCCAAACAAATGAATTATGATTTTACGTGAATCGTCAAGCCTTCCCGAGTCGAAACACTAAAAGCAAATGATTGTGACTATGATTGTGATTGTGATTGTGATTGTGATTGTGATTGTGATTGAGTGTAGCTACCCTCTGAACAACGGGGAGGCTAAATTTAATGGGGCTATCCCTTGAGCAACAAGATAACCAATAATAAGATGATTGTCTACTGAGCAACGAGACAATCGAGGAAATGTGATTGCTTACTGAGCAAAGAGGCAATCAATACGCTATTGTACCAAACACATAAATGTGATGGTCTTAGCGGCACAATGGTTCGTCAACAACAAATTCTCAGAACAACTGATTAAATGCACTAACTGGTTAAACAAATATACTCAAACAACTTGACATGATTGATGTACACAATAAATGATTGATTGATTGAATGCACCAGCTAGGCGGCTTTTCAATGATTATCCCAAATGACTTGACCATGCTGGTTTTGAAATTAATTTTGAAAAAGGTGACCATTTCTGGTCTTGAAATTAATTTTGAAAAGGTGACCATTTCTGGTCTTGAAATTGATTGAAAAAGGTGTCCCTCAGGATGATTGGTTAAAAACTGTCCCTCAGGACGATTGATTGATTTAAAACTTGTCCCTTAGGATGATTGGTTGAAAACTGTCCCTTAGGACGATTGATTGATTTAAAACTTGTCCCTCAGGATGATTGGTTGAAAACTGTCCCTCAGGACGATTGATTGATTTAAAACTTGTCCCTCAGGATGATTGGTTGAAAACTGTCCCTCAGGACGATTGATTGATTTAAAACTTGTCCCTCAGGATGATTGGTTGAAAACTGTCCCTCAGGACGATTGATTGATTTAAAACTTGTCCCTCAGGATGATTGGTTGAAAACTGTCCCTCAGGACGATTGATTGATTTAAAACTTGTCCCTCAGGATGATTGGTTGAAAACTGTCCCTCGGACGATTGATTGATTTAAAACTTGTCCCTCAGTATGATTGGTTGAAAACTGTCCCTCAGGACGATTGATTGATTTAAAACTTGTCCCTCAGGATGATTGCATGCGACTCGTGCATCGACACTCGACGACAACAACGACAACATTCCTTCTTTAAAAAGCAGGAGGCTCAATGGGTGGCTCTTTTGCTTTACTGTCTTTCCCTTGAGGCCAAGGTTTGGGTTGGAGCTTAGCAAAACTTGGGTTTTGGATTGGTTTGAGGCTTTTAGGCTTCTATGCCCCAGTCCTAGATTTGGGTGTATGCTTCCCCCAGAAATGGCATTAGGCTGACATGCCCCACAGATGATGATCCTCAAATCTGATTTTCTTTCTCGGCTCTGCTGATGGTTTTGACAACCAATTGACCATGTACCCAAACACGGGTTCTTTGATGCATTGAAATCGTTTCCACGAGTCAAGGATAGACAAGATTAAGACTACATGATTGACTGTTTGACAAAGAGGTGGATTTTTACAAGGCCGAGGAATTTGATCGGCCTTTTGGACAAAAGGATGGACATTGATGAGACCGACAAGGCCAAGGAATTTGATCGGCCTTTTTGACAAGGGGGTGGACAGACCGACAAGGCCAAGGAATTTGATCGGCCTTTTTGACAAAAGGATGGACATTGATAAGACAGACAAGGCCAAGGAATTTGATCGACCTTTTTGACAAGGGGGTGGATTGTGACAGACAAGGGTTGGGGAATTTGATTGACCAGGTTGACATGACGGATATGAGCAACTATGTGAATGGCTTGATTGGGGTGCCCCAAGTGAGCAAAGGTTGATACGGAAGAACATGTCAACTCGAAGGGTATGGAAGACTATGCTGACCCAAAGTTTCTGAAAGATGGCAACCATGCTTCACCATTGATGTCGAAATTGTCATGATAAAATTAGATTTTGATTTTGTGATTGTTTTACTCCGTCAAGTGATGTTCATTCAAATCTACAATAAAACACAAGATTTCTTGTCGTGAACCCATGCCCCAGATTGCTGATGATGCCTCATTGGTTTTCCTTCAAAGTGCCCAAGTTTAGAGGGCTGCTGATGAAGACTCGTTGATATGCCCCAGTTTGGATTTTTGCTTTGCATGACGCCAGTGTTTGCACAATGCTTTGACTTTTTCAAGGGAGATTAGACTGTTCCCTTTTGACTTGAATTCTCACTATCAAGTTGCACTTTCCAATCTGAAAGGACTTTTATCTAGGTTATGATGGGGCCAAGGTTATGGGTTTAACAAAGGAAGGATTATAGGCTCAAAACATCTCAATTTTCCTCGGGGTTATTTGAGCTAGCAGCTATCTTGGACTTTTTGTGCCATTTTTGCTTCTGATGGGTGCTTTCATGTGCTTTTTCTTGCTTTAAATGAGCACTTCCTTTCATTCGTTTCAAATTTCTTCAGTGTTCTTCATCTTGTTGCACCCATGTATTTGACAAGCCTATGAGTTTGGCACTTTCATTGTTATGATACTTTGAATCTTCACACGCTTGTATCTTTGGCCCTTTTATTCTGTTGGCTGTCATGTGTTTGACACTTTCATATTTCTTGTTTCACCCCAGTGTGGGGGATAGCTGCCTAGCTGGGTTCTTTTTCAAGGAAATTGATTCAGGCTCAAAAGGGCTTTGCAATGGATATTTATGTGGGGAATCAAACAAAGAATGCCTTTCTTCATTTTGAATTGTGCAACTTGATGTGGAGAACTCATGCTTGCTCTAACTTTTGCCTAGATCTCATTTTGAAGTTTGATCTAGCGAGCTTTTTGCCTTAACTTTTGCCTAGACCGCCCTTACGGGTTTTCGACCTAGCAGGCTTTTTCTGTGTCAAAGCATTGCTTCTTGATGGCGCTGGGGAATGGTCCATTGAAAATCCTCCTTGTACGGGGCGAGAGTTCAATCCAAATCCATCTCGTGTTTTGAAGTGATTATCATGTTTCTCAAATGATGGTGGAAAACAATTCCAAGTTGAGGTATTATTACAAAAATCCAAGTTTATGATTGACAATTTTAACACAACGGGGGACAACATTGATTTTTGATAGTTACGACCGAACCGCGAAGGGTTGCCTACGTATCCCTTTGCAAGGAATCAGGTCGCGCGTAGTTCAGGACTACAAAGTTGACTCTATTTTTGGTATTTTTTTTTGTTTTTTTTGTTTTGACAACAACAATATATTACAGACTTGAACTTGAAAAACTCATAGACAAAAGAGCACGACAGACTCGAAGATGAAAACACACAGACAAGGAAAACAAAGACACAAACTAACACGACTTGCAAACTGATTCTTGACTTGACACTTGAATACTTCCAAGACTCGTGGAAGATTGACTTATTACATGGCCATCGATGGTTCATTGATTTGACAAGGTGCTTGGTTTCGCCAGTGGAGCAGAGATGGATCCGTTGTCAATGAGATCTTGTATTTCGTGACGAAGGCGTTGGCATCTCTCGGTAGGGTGACCGGGTATTTGGTGGTAGATGCAGAAGGTATTTGGGTTGTAGGAACGTGGAGGACTTTGTGGAGGTGGGGTTGGTTGAAGTGGTTTGAGAAAACCAGCCATGAGAAGCTCCTTATAGACCGAGGGCAAAGGTGCAGAGAGTTGGGAAAATTTTCTTCGTCGACTTTGAGGGCGGTTGATTTGGGTTGTGACTTCGTTGACTGGTTCAGTTTGGTTGGGATCATTGTTGGTGAAGCTCGAAGGGGCATTTTTAGTGGAAGTGAGTCTGATTTGATTGACACTGAGATCTTGTTTTTGTTGAGGAGTGTTGGATTCTGATGGCAAAAGAGAGATGGTTTTATCGTCAATGAGATCCTGGATCTTGTGACAGAGGCGTTGACAATTGTTGGTAGCATGACCGGGCACCTGATGGAAGGCACAAAAGGCATTTGGATTGTGGTAAGCTGGGAGCTTTTGAGGTAAAGGAGTTGGAGAGAGTGGTTTAAGAAGACCGGCCATGAGAAGCTCTTCATAAACTGAGGACAGAGGTGAGGGGAATTGGGAGAATTTTCTTGATTGGTCTTTGGGCCGGTTGATTTGGATTATGGTGGTGGTTGGTTTGCCTTTGCTGATGGTGCTGGTTGAGAAGTTGGGGTTGATATTTGTGGAGCTGGGGGTGGCTTTTGCATTGTTGTTGGTAAATGGTGTTTTGGCTTTCTCGAGGTAGACCTTTTCGCCTTCTGGAGTGAGGTGGTCCTTTTCAACGTCCCAGTGGTGCATCTCCACATCTCTCGTGTCAATGGAATTTCCAAAGCATATGGGTTTGAATCCTTCCATGATAGACTCCTCCAGTTCAGAGATCTTGGCCAAAGCTGCGGCCATTTCTGGGCTTTTTCCAGGTCGTTGGAGGTTCTCTTGGACCCCCGGAAGACAGTCACGGATGTCAGTCACGGATGTCTTGCACTATGATTATGAGCTGGGTGATTTGATTTCCCAGGTTATTCACAGCCATCTTGAGTCCTTCGATTTCAGCCGGAACATCCATGTCTTGAGGTTTGGGTTGAGTCAACTTCTGTTCGGGAAGTTGTAAGGCTTCTTTCTTGGATCAATGGCTCGGGACTGACAGTAAAGCAAAAAGGTCAAACTCAGATTGTGCCCTTGGTTTTATTGAAGGAAATGTTGTGCATGTGTCGTTGCATCGTGTCGTCCTAAGATCTAGACTATCGGTCTCGGTCTCACTTAAGACATTGCACGGATGTTCGAAACAACAACCATGGGTAAGTCGTGACAGGCAGGTTAAATTTCAATCATCGTGGAATCAGAGCCAATCTCCTTATAGACCATCCGAGACAGAGCAATAAGATTGTTGAAATCCGGATACAAATGCACTTAAGGCTAGCCCGAGACGTGGGGAGCCGTTCGAGCACGGCAAACACTGGAGGTATCTCAAACTCTGTGGATTTAAAGTCTCCTAGACTGACATCTATCCTATAGATTATGCTAAGGTTAGCCTATGGTTAGTCTACCGGTTTCAAATCTCACTTAGAGCCATTGCACAGCAGATTGAATCAACACCACGGGTAAGTCGTTTACTCGGCAGTTACGGCTTTTCAACCTTCAGCCTAAATGTTGAAGCCGCAACCGTTATCCTTTCTTGACCATCCGAGACAAAGCAATGAGGTGCCGCCATCCAGTTACAAATGGGCCCAAGGCTAGTTCGAAACACGGGCTGCCGTTCGGGCACGGCAAACACCGGAGGTATCTCAAACTCCGTGGATTTAAAGTCTCCTAGACTGCATGTACAACCCTAGGGTCTACCGGATCCGAATTTCACTTAAGATCATTGCACAGAAGATTTTCCAACACCCCGGGTAGACCATTACTCGGCAGGTTAAACTCCAAACTTGTTGGAATCAGAGCCAATCACTTTTCTTGATCATCCGAGACAAAACAATTTGGGTGTTGTAATCCAGATACTAATGACCTTAAGGCTAGTTCAAATCACGGTGGCCGTTCGGGCACGACCAACACCGGAGGTATCTCATACTCCGTGGATTTAAAGTCTCCTAGACTGAATTCGACAGCTTTGGAAGATTGCCCCAATCCTCAAGTTTTCTTTTAAGTGATAAGTCCTTGATATCGGATGATCGGATTTGGGAAATTCTGATCCACACGAATTCCGACAATGATCTAAGATCAGATGCCTAAGGGCGATTGACCCTCCTCGGGCCAATGTCCCTTAAACCCGTTTAGATCAGTGTTTAGGAATTTGATGATCCAAATTTTCCCACGTCCGGTCGTCCTAAAGGTTAACTTGTAAGAACAACGCACATATGGGATGCACGACTCATCATCGGGCCGAGGCAACCTTCTACTAACTGCCGAGGCACTAAAACTAAACGGGATATCTACACAGAATATCTATACAAACGACGCTCGCGACAACTATATACAAAGCAAATGCATGAATGCAACATGGCATGGCGAGG
The DNA here is from genome assembly GCA_963854785.1 of Vaccinium vitis-idaea. Lineage (NCBI taxonomy): Eukaryota > Viridiplantae > Streptophyta > Magnoliopsida > Ericales > Ericaceae > Vaccinium > Vaccinium vitis-idaea. The sequence continues at coordinate 20,026,776 of OY978218.1, read as the reverse complement.
AAAGCAGTAACACATAGCACGTAACAAGATGGATCATGTAAACTTAACACATTGGTTGGTTATCTAACGTGGGGTTCTATGGTTAACTAAATGCAAAGGCCGGTTTTGGTCACCGAGGGTACCCCGGACTCAAAATCAAAACCGCCTCCTACCGTTAAAAACGATAGTGACGATGTGATTTATCACGGTCGAGGGCTGCTGGGCATTTCGGGATTCCCTATCACCGGCAAGCCGGGCAGGATTGCCAAAACACACCAGCGGGGCTAAGAACGATGCAAATGCAATGCAAAAATTAAATTTCAAACATTTGAAAAATCCCACAAAACATCTTTCGAATTAAACCCACTTTGATTAACACATATTTCAATAAAATTACACAAGTGTAATAAAAATTGCACAAGTGTAATTAAATAAAATATATATTAACCAATATTCCCCAGCGGAGTCGCCAGCTTGTGGACGGCCCACTGGAAAACGGTGCGATTCGCGTTCGAAAAGATTGAAGATTGTTAGAGTCGCCACCCGGATTTGAGGTCCGAACCCGAGAAACCGATCAAAAATATGACTCGTTTGCCCATTTGAAAAAGATTTCACTGATCATGGCGGAACCAAAGATTTCTCGGATTCGGGGGTTTGGTTACGAGAGGGGAAGGGTTTTACGGCACCCCTCTCGCCCGGTCCGTGAACCGGTCTCTACTCGATATTTTGTGGGATTTTGAAGATATTTGAAATTCGATTTTGAGCAAATAACGGGGAGTATGGGAATGGGAAAACACATAAACAAGTATTCAAAAAGTGATGGTGGATGCTTTTGCAATGTACAATGCAATGGTGGAATGATATAAACAAAGAAAATGACAATGAAAGAGAGAAATAGGACTTAGAACACCATATTGAGCAAAATTATTTGACTTTCTAACACTATTTACATTTTTTGAAAGCCTTTGAGACATAATCAGGAAGAATATAAAACTACAAAGTTGTAGCCCTTCAAATTATCTACGTTTTGATATATAATACGTTGAAAACGGAGTTCGGAGTAAAAAGTTATGGCTGAAACACTATGATTAACTTTCTGTTGGGGTTTGAGCGCTCAAAGTGGATTGAGCGCTCAAGGGTAAGGCCTTGAGCGCTCAAGCCACTTCCAGGTCGCCAAATTCTGCTATAACATGACATTGGATGATCAAACAACCCCAAATCAATGATTATACTTTATTTTCCCAAAACTGGACAGAAACATGGATTTTGAAGAGTTTTGGAAAGTGAATAATGTTGTAGAAATCAACTTGGATGATGTATGAGAGATGAGCAATGCTTTTCTTGATACTTTTCAGACCTTGTAGGCTCATTTCAAGTATGAGGAACTTGAATGAGCCCACTGGTCTCCCTCAGCAAGACCAAAATAGTGATTTTCACATGATTTTCTACCTTTTCGGCTATGATCAATGCTTGAACTTGTGGTTTGATGAATGGATGGGTAGTGGCTATGTTTATGAACTATAGATGAAGTATTTTGGACAGAGGAGTGTGAGTGTAGGGCTGATTGAATGATTGATTGAGTGGATGATGGAGTATTTGAGCTTAAAATGGTGATTTTGGCTTGGATGGGGTGGGTCTTGATGGAAGAGCTAGGTTTGGACGAAATTGATGGGGTGTATGGGCTGTAAATGGCTTATTAGAGTGAGAGAGTGGCTGTTGTAGTTGGTTTCTCAAAGACCCATGTGTTGTAGGCCTTTTTTTAGAAGGTTTTTGGGTGTTTTGGAGGTTGAAGATGATGGTGGGTGGTGGCTATGGAAGAGAGAGAGGCTAAAACGTGATTGAAGTGATGAGAAAGAGTGGGTTTGATCTGATGGGGGGAGAAAATGGCAGTAGGGGCAGCCCACCTTGTGAGTGAGGGAGTGGAGGAGGTTTATATAGAGAGAGAAATGGGAGGGAAATGGGTTTAATTTTTGAATTGGGTTTGGGGGGTGATTGAGGAGATGTTCAAGGGTCTAGGAAGTGTATTTAGGCAGTAGAAAACATAGGTAGACGCTCCTCTTGCAGAGAATATCATGATTAGATGTTCTGCAGAAAACTGATCTGGATCAGAGTTGAGCGCTCAAAGCCATGGGCTTGAGCGCTCAAGGTAGGATTTTTGGGTTTGAGCGCTCAAGGTCCAGGGCTTGAGCGCTCAAGGCTGTTGCTCAAAAGGTAAAACTTTGCGGGGCCGCCCCGGGTGCTACCGAACTCCGTTTCATGCGTGGTTTGAAGCGTTGGAAAGCTTATCGAGTGTACTTTCTAACCCAAGTAGTTTTAACCCAAGATAATTTGTACATTCAAGTATGTGACCATTTTACCCTCAGAAGGTCGGGAAAATAAGTCATTTTGGTAAAACGGACACATCTCCCTCATTTCAAAATGGATTGAGACGTATTATATATCAATAAAGAGGGTTTTGAATGTACTAGAAGATGATGTAGGCTTGGATTTGTTTTGAAATGGTTTATGGATGGTTTGAAGGGTATTTTGGTCATTTTTGTTGGTTTAAGGTTGTTCTAGGAGGGTTTAGAATGGTTTAGGGTGGTTTGGTGAGTTCAAGCTTTGTTCTTAGCCTCGAGGTATGCACGATTGGTCTATTTCATCATCGGGAATGCTCGAGTGCATCCTGGGTTCAAAATCGGGGTGTCTACAAATACGTGTGAGAGTTCGATACTTACCAAGGAAGCGGGGAGTCTGTCAAGCGAAGCGCGGAGAGCGTGGATGTTCCCCCGCGCTGAACCACCATATCGGAAGCCCTCCCACCAGCACAGTGCCCGGGGAATGACGTTCGGGTCCGCGTGACGTGTCTCTGGGGGATGCAACCCCAACACCTCGTAAGCCCAGAGCTACATGGCAAACAACAAGTTAGTCAATCAATGCAAGTTTTGATAATCAAATGCGAGTATTGAAATGCGTGCATTTAAATTTGAAGCGAAAGTTTTGAATTTTTACCTCCCAGACGCTCCACAATCCCGATATGCCAGTCCTTTTCCGCCTAGAGACGGCATTCATGAACGCGTAGCACGAACCAAGTGCCGCTCCACCCCAGTTGTACATCGCCGCCTTGGCGAAGTCCCTCAGCCCACCAAGATAGGAGAGGTGCACCCTGTTATGCCTGTTTGGGTACAGTGAAGCCCCAAACAGGTATAACAGGTAACACCTCGCCTTCCGTGCTGCGTCCTCCTCATCCGTCGGCTCACCCAACCCCCTCAACTTGAATTGGCCATATGTGGCCATCTCTCCCTCCCTGTTGGGCACGAAGCCCAAGAACCATCTCAGCGCTGCCTCATCCCTACCAATCCCCGAGTCGAACGGGATCGGGTCTCCTCCTAACTGCAATCCCGTGAGCGCCGAGAAGTCCAGTGGTGTCATCGTCGCCTCCCCGAAGGTAAGATGAAAGGAACTCGTAGAGTCTCTCCACCTCTCTGCCAATGTCGTCACCACGGCATGGTCGTGTTATGTGCTCGTGAGAGTCGGGATGAACTCCCCGAACCCTGCCTGATCCACCAATGCCTTCACGGAGGCATGCAACTGCTGGTAGACCTCCCAACTGAAACCCATACCTCTGTGAGCCTTCAAGCGCAAGTTTCTCTGCATGCAATCAACAAACAGGCAAACAATCAGGCGTTAGTCCAATCATTCATTCAATCGTCAGTTCAGTCATCAATCAAGCAGTAATTCAATCATTCAATGCAAATTAGGGTTTCTAACTACTGAAAGTACGCGAAAGCAATAAACAGGAAAGCAAAGCGAGCATACCGTCAGGCAGTCAGTCGAAAGATGGACCTCGGGGTTCAGTAGCACCTCCTCTCCAAGGTACAACTCCTGACGAGGAGTGTAATCATCTGAAGCGGAAGGCACGAAGAGGTGCACTGGTGGGGCATAGGTCGCCGCGTCGAAATCCGGCCTCTTCCTCTTCTGCCACTGTCTGGCAGCCTGGACCACCGTCGTCCTCAGTCCAGCCGCCCTCTCCTCCTCCTCAGCCTGTATCCTAGCTGCCTTCGCCGCCTCCTCTGTCTCGAAGTCCTCCCAAAAAGCCCTCGCCGCCTCATCCTCATCTACTGCTTCCCGCAGCAGTGTTGCCTACCTCTCCCTACTCTCAAACTCAGCCCTCGCCGCATCCAGAATCCCCGGGGCATCCGATGCAGCTGCCAGCACTACCTCCTGTGGCGCGTGCTCAATGTAATCCTCCCGGGAGATCCCTACTGGCCCCTGATCCAACGGCCCGCCACTCGGTCCCCGAACCGATGGCTCATCACCTATCACCGCCGCCTTCCCCTTATCTCCCCCACTAGGCTACTGGCCAGGTCTCGGCTCTATCCTCCAGCGGGGTGCCCTAGTCCTGGTCACCCCACGCGTACCCTCTGCCCTATCTCCGCCACTACTACCGCTAGTCCCCCTCTCCTCAACTGTCTCCTCGCTATCGCCACTGCCATCGCTATCCTCATCGTGAACCTCCACCATCTCCTCATCTCTCTCCACACCCCTCTCCCCATCTCTCTCCTCTACCCTCTCCGATACCGGTGCGTCATCACCACCTAAGCCACTACCCCCACTGCCATCTCTCACACCATCTCCACCAACATCACCACCAGTCACCGCCGTCTTGGTGGCTGGATCTCCGCCACTGCCAGAAACCGTCGGGTCACCACCATCACCGGTCACCACCGCTGCCATCTTCTTCTCTCTCCCTTTCTCCCTCTTTCTCTCCATCTCTCCCCGTCGTTTCTGTGGTACCCATTTCTGTCTCCTGCAAATCCCTTTGAGCGCTCGAACTCGATGGTGGAGGCACCACCGTACTATCCCCACCCCTTTCCGCCGTCGGCGAGGCCACCGGAGGCTGTGCGTCACTGGATTCTTCCATGGAAACCGATCAATGCCTCAAAATCGAGCCCTAATCTACTGAAATCGGACCGAGATCGTGCGAATAAACCCTAAGAATTGGGGGTTTTTGATTTTGTAAGAAATTTGAGTGAGAAACGTTAGGGTTTTGATTGGAATCACAAGAGAGGTGTGAGGAATTGCTCTCGGCAAATTTTGAAACGTTATGGGAGTGAAATGGTGTAAATCAGAATTAAAACGGATGTTGGGGGCTCTAAACCGTCGTCCCCGTTCAGGGGTTCAAGCGCTCAAGTTGGACCTTTTGAGCGCTGGAGGGTCAACATTGAGGATTGAGCGCTCAAAGTTTTGGAGTTGAGCGCTCAAGTCGAGTCGAGCGCTCAAAGGGGATACCCTGAGCGCTCAAACCCAATCCTGGCATAACTTTGGCTTCTTTTGCAAGCCTTTCAGGGGCATTTTAGGCATCCCTTGTGATTTGTTAGTATACCTTGGACTCGTTAGTCCCAACCAATCGAACGCATATTGATCTGAGGATCTAAATCTCAGTGATTGGCCGTGTTAGGCCATGCAAATCATGTCTGGTAATCATGTTTCGCGATAGCGTACGCGCGAAGTGTTTTGACTCCGGTCTAAGAGCCACATGCTTGTTTAAATCATGTTTCCGGTCTGAGAGCCACGTGCTTGTTTAAATCATGTTTCCGGTCTGAGAGTCCTTGTGCTTGTTTAAATCATGTTTACCAATCATGTTTCGCGTTAGCGTATGCGCGAAGTATTTTGACTCCGTCCTGAGGGCCTTGGGCCTGTTTAAATCATTATTCCTAAGGGCCTTGGGCCTGTTTAAATCATTATTTTTTGAGGGCCTTGTGCCTGTTTAAATCATCTTTGAGGGCCTTATGTCTGTTTAAATCGTCTTCTTTGGTCATAAGCCTGTCTAAATCTTTGCTTGAAGGCCTTAAGTCCGTTTGAATCATGTTTGAGGGTCTTGAACCCGTTTATGTTTGTTTATTGATTAAAGTATTTTTAATTGCCCCGAAGAACTACGCCGGTCTGATCCCTGCAATGGGGGTACGTAGGCAGCTCATAGAGCACGATCGATTGATCTTTAAAGTTTTCCTTTGAGGCTTGAGATGCATCGCGGGGAATGAGTCAGTTTGTCTATGTCTTGGACGTCACTCATACCAAATCAATGGCATCGAGTCCCGTCCAAGAGGGGCAACTGTAGACACCCTGATTTTGAACCCGGGATGCGCTCGAGCATTCCCGATGATGAAACGGACCAACCATCAATCTGCCACCAAGGACCTTGAGCGCTCAAGCTTGAGGCTTTGAGCGCTCAATCCTGAGGAGCACCTTGAGCGCTCAAGCCTACGGCTTTGAGCGCTCAACTCTGATCCCAGTCAGGAATTTGCAGAGTATCTCATCATGAGATTTTCTGCATGGGAGCGTCTGGGGTGATCTCCTACGATCCTAATACGTATAATACACTCTAAAACAACCCTAAAACTACCCCTAACCCACTTTCAAATCAAAACCCACTCTCTCTCTACATTTCCCTCCCACTCACTCTCTATAAAAACTACTCACCACCCATGGTTTTGGGGGATCAATTCACAGACTCCAAGCTCTCTTACACCCCCTGAAAATCGTCTACCATCCTCTCTCTAGAAAAACCACCCACATTTCACCCAAGCCATCTACAAAACCATCTTTCGAGTCCAAAATACCACTACTACTCATCATCCATCGATCAATCAACCTTACACACTGTTTTCACCCATCCAGAATACTAACCAAACATCCATAATCGTCCATCCCCAAGCCCAAAATCAAGTTCAAGCTTCCAATCATTTTCAAAAAGGTAGTTAAACATGTGAAAATCTCACAATTTTGGTCCTTCTGAGGAAGACCAGTAGGTCCAAGCAAGCTTTCTGTACTTGCATTGGGCTTACAGGGTCTGAAATAACTGAACAAGACACTTTTTTTTTACAGTTGCAATAGAGGCTGAGCGCTCAAGCCTTAGGTCTTGAGCGCTCAAACCCAGTTCTGGGTCAGTCACTGTTTTGCTAATCTTTGCACTCTTCACTTGTTTTGATCGTCATTAAATGGTTGAATATGTTCATTCTCAAAACAGTTTATCTCCATCTCTAAAGCACATGCATGAGTGTTAATCTGCCATTTTATGATAATTAAATGTGAAAAGCTTTGTAAATCCTACTTTCAAAGGTCGAACAGTGACTAATTGATGTTTTAACCACTTGTTCCATACATCAGGGATCCTGAGAAACATTTAAAATTCATTTTCAAGTCAGAAAACTAGAAAGCCAGATTATGGATTGAGCGCTCAAGGGCATGCACTTGAGCACTCAAGCTTGTTCTTGAGCAGTTGATGTTTATGTCTTATTCTTGAAAAGTGGCGCTGTAAATTAACTAGAAGGTGTGTGTGAGTTGTTATTACTGTGCTTATGATCTGGATCCCTCTCTCTCTTCCATTTCCAAGTATTTCCTTTGTTAATTTGTGGTGATTCTCCTCTTTTCATCATTCTTTAAGGGATCAATCCACCTGTTCTCATCTGATTCTCCATAAAAAAAATGTTTCATCAATGTTTGATCTTGTAAAGAATGAGCAAAGAAGTGATGAAGAGGCATGAATTCACAGAAGCCAGAAACTGGTTTGAGCGCTGAATCCATGAGCCTTGAGCGCTCAAACTGGTTTGGAAGGTTGAGTGCTCAAGCCATCACCCTTGAGCGCTCAATCCCTATTCTGGGATCCAGATTGTTAGTCAGTTTATTAAGTCTCATGTTCATAATTTCTTGAGTTGTTGTTTAATTTCTGTTGTAATTTACTTCTGTGAATGTTTGTAGTCTCATGTTCATCATCCATGTAGGTCACGTGCACAAGTATCCACCATAGATTTGTATCTTTTGTGTATATATTGTCGTTATGTGATTCCTGTCCCCGATTCCCTATTTATGTGGATAAATTAAATTTCAAATATTTCCAAAATCCCACAAAATGTCGAGTAGAGACCGGTTCACGGACCGGGCGAGAGGGGTGCCGTAAAACCCTTCCCCTCTCGTAACCAAACCTCCGAATCCGAGAAATCTTTGGTTCCGCCATGATCAGTAAAATCTTTTCCAATGGGCAAACGAGTCACATTTTTAATTGGTTTCTCGGGTTCGGACCTCAAATCCAGGTGGCGACTCTAACAATCGCAATCTTTTCAAAGGGTAAAAACTGCTCAATTTCAGTGGGCTGTCCACAGTCCCCAAAGGCCGAGCTGGTGCAGACAGTTGAAGTTCCAGATCAACCAACATTGGAGGATGTCGGAGGAGACCCCACCAAAAAGATGGTGGCGGGATTGAAAAAGATACAGATTCAGGGAGACGATGAGGAAAGGTATTTCTTGATCGGCGTAACACTTACCGAACAGGAGGAAAAGGATTTGGTTGCCTTTCTGAAGGACCACATCGATGTTTTTGCATGGACTCCCCAGGAGATGCCTGGGATAGACCCCGAAATAATCTGCCACCATTTAAACGTGGATCCTCGACACAAACCAGTTGTGCAGAAGGCGAGAAAGTCGGCACCACAGCACGCTGACGCTGTGATTGAAGAAGTGGATCGCCTACTAGAAGCGGATGCCATACGAGAAGTGAGCTATCCTGACTGGCTAGCCAACACGGTTGTGGTAAAAAAGAAAAACGGGACAGCTTTCCACTCCCCAGGATCGATCAGCTAGTAGACGCCACATCAGGCTATGAAAGGATGAGCTTCCTTGACGCATATCGAGGATACCATCAAATAGCCATGCATGAGCCAGACCAGGAGAAAACATCCTTCATCTCACCAAGGGGACTCTACTGTTACAAGGTTATGCCATTTGGGCTAAGGAACGCTGGAGCAACCTACCAAAGCTTGGTCACTAGGATGTTCAAAGATCAGCTCAGCAAAACCATGGAGGTCTACAGCGACGACATGGTGGTAAAAAGCAAGTTAAGGCCTGATCACCTTGCCGACCTGAAGGTAACCTTCAATATTCTAAGAGAATATAAGTTAAAGTTAAACGCCTCCAAGTGCACCTTTGGAGTCAGCTCGGGAAAGTTTCTAGGGCACTTGGTGACTACGAGGGGGATTGAGGCTAATCCGGACCAGATCACGGCTCTGCAAAACCTTCAAAGCCCAAAGACCATGAAGGAGGTCCAAAGGCTAACTAGAATGGCAACAGCTCTTAACCGTTTCATTAGTAAGTCCTCAGACAGTTGCAGACCATTCTTTCAACTTCTGAAGAAGAGAGAAGGATATGAGTGGGGAGCCGAGCAAGAACAAGCTTTCCAAGAGTTGAAACTCTACTTGTCGTCACCACCCTTACTCTCTACTCCAGAAGCTGGGGAGCGGTTGATATTATACCTGGCAGTATCTAATCATGCGGTCAGCTCGATTCTCCTACGAACAAGGAGACAAAGCAGGCTCCGATCTACTTCGTGAGCAAGACAATGTTAGATGCTGAGACACGTTACCTACCGTTGGAGAAATTGGTATACGCTCTGGTCATAGCTTCAAGGAAGTTACCTCACTATTTTTTACAGCATCCCATCACTGTGTTCGCTGAATATCCATTAAGAGCCTTACTTAGGAAGGCAGACTTCTCTGGACGAATATCCAAGTGGTCCATTGAATTAAACCAATTTGACCTTGACTTTCAGCCAAGGACGGCAATTAAAGGGCAGATCTTGGCTAACTTTCTAGCTGAGTTTACCCCAACAGTTGCTCCGCCTCCACCAGCTTTCCACGAGAAGGAGCAAAAAATCAATCATCCCGAGCAGCCAACGAGAATGGCCGATCTAAACCCAGAAGAATGGAGGCTCTACGTTGATGGGTCAGCTTGCAACAAAGGATCTGGAGCAGGGGTGGTGCTGTTCTCTCTAGAAGGTTTGGTACTGGAACAAGCTCTACGGCTGGGGTTTAGTACCACTAACAACGTGGCAGAATATGAAGCTTTGCTTGCAGGACTGAGGAATGCCCTGGAACTCAAGGTAAACAAATTAAGAATATTTTGTGACTCACAACTAGTTGTTAACCAGCTTTCAGGAGAATACGCTATAAGGAGTGAAAAGATGGCCGCATACTCAGAAGTGGCCAAGGATTTGCTTGACAGATTTGACACGGTTCATATCCAACAAATCAGCTCGGGCCAGAATGCACACGCAGACCCATTGGCATGCTTAGGGTCAGCAATCAACACAAAGTACCGCCGTACGATAGCTTTGGATTATTTGAACGAACCAAGCATTGGCCGAGCTGTGGAGATTGTGATGAAGACGGAGTTTGGGCCGAGCTGGATGGACCCAATAGTGGAATACCTACGAGATGGGACATTGCCAAAAGACAAGAGGGAAGCTCATAAGATCAAAACCAAGTTAGTACGTTTCTGGCTCTCTCCAGAAGGTAACCTTTACAGAAAGTCTTTTCTCGGTCCATATTTGTTATGTGTACATCCATCTCTTGTTCACAAATTCCTCCATGAGATCCATGCTGGAACGTGTGGGGGACATACTGGTGGAAGGTCAATAGCCCACCGAGCAATATCCCAGGGATATTGGTGGCCCTACATGCAAGAGGATGCCAAGGCTTATGTCAAGAAATGTGAAAAGTGTCAGAGATATTCCCCTCTCATCCGAGCTCCTGAGGAGGATCTGTTGCCTCTGACCAGTCCATGGCCGTTTTCCCAATGGGGATTGGACATCGTGGGTCCTCTCCCCATGGCAACAGGGAAACGAAAATTCCTGCTCATTGGCACTGACTACTTCACTAAATGGATAGAGGGGGAAGCTCTGGCCAAGATCACGGAAGCTATGGTGGAAAGGTTCGTGTGGAACAAAATCATCACACGATTTGGAGTACCCTACTCCATCATCTCAAATAATGGGTCTTAGTTCGGCAAAAGGTTCAAAACTTTCTGTGCTCAGTACGGCATCAGAAACTACTATTCAACCCCAGCTTACCCACAGAGCAATGGGCAAGCAAAAGCCTCGAACAAGACCATCCTGAAGAGTCTCAAGAAAAGGATGGAGAATAAAAAGGGGAAATGGCCCGATGAGCTTCCAGCCGTGCTCTGGACATACAGGACTACCCCACGGCGATCTACGGGAGAGACGTCGTATTCCCTTGCTTATGGGACAGAAGCAGTGATCCCCTTGGAAATAGGTTTGCCAACCATTCGCACTACTCTTATGGAGTCAGGGGCAACGATAAAGCCCTGGCCGAGCAGCTCGACCTCGCTGAGGAAAAAAGAGAACGGGCGCTCATTACCTTAGCAGCATACCAGGAATAGCTACGAAGAAGCTACAACAAGAAGGTGCAGCCAAGAGAATTCAAGGTTGGGGATCTAGTCCTGAGGAAAGTCTTGGCCAACACCAAAGTATCCACTGATGGAAAGCTCAGACCGAACTGGGAAGGCCCGTACAAGATTGTGGGGATTGCTGGCATTGGGGCTTATCGTTTGGCCGACCTGGATGGAGACCCAGTACCACGGCCATGGAACGTCCAGAACCTGAGAAAGTTCTACCAGTAATTCGTTTATGTGATTACGAATACAATCACATCCTTTTTAAAAGAAATTTACATCTGTTTTTAATACCTAGTTGGGATTACGAATAAAATCACCAGCATAAGTTTCCTTTATCTTTATTTTGAGCATGAATGAAATTTCATTTATCTTCTTATTGTGATATTGCTTAAATATGAACCAAAGTTGCTTCCAATTTGGATTCCTATTGGGGAGCAGAGAATATACAATAACGACACTCAAAAATCTCTAAGTATGAAGATACTTAGCCGTGCAACGAACATTGCATTTGCAACGAATATTGCCACAATTAAAATCCAAAGTACGAAAACACTTAGATATGCAATGAACGTTGCGCTAAAACACTAAGTATGAGAAAACTTAGTGTTGCAACGAATAATGCAAAAAGATCCTAAGTACGAAGAAACTGGGATAAACAACAAAAACTCCTAAGTATGAAGACACTTAGGTTGAGAAAAGTTCAAGTATGAAGACACTTGAAGCTTATGACTGGCAAACACTACAAAATGGAAAGTACGAACATACTTAAAAACACTTGCAGAAACAAAGGTACTAAGTACGAAAAGCCATATCAATTTAAAAAGCAAACACTTTGTACCACTAGCCACATACGGCCGAACTAGGTCACGCAGGACCAGCCATCAGAACCAGGAAAAACAAAATTCAAGTGTCAATTAGGCCACACACGGCCGAGCATGCCACGCAGGGCTAAGTCATTTAGAGTTCGACAAACAGAAGTTTGAAAAAACATCATATAGGCATCAAGCCTCTTCACCGTGCTGTCCAGCATCGGTGGCAAGATTGGGGTCAGGATTACCTTCAGCAATGCCTTCTCTTTCTACGGAAGCAGAAAGGTCAGCTATGTTTCCCTATGAGGGGGTTTGCTCTGTGGGGGGGTCAGTTTGAGCTTCAGAAATTGGAGGTGACTGGTCGGTGGGACGATTTTGAGCAGCTGCCATCTCGCTCGGCAGTTCCATATCAGTCCAGTGAGGGGATGACTCATCCGCGCCGAGCTTGCTGAGGCATCTCCGCCAAGCCATCTCCCAGACCGCATCCTTCACTACCGGCATTTGAGCACGGTAGTTGTCAGTAATCACCCCAACAGCTCGGTCGTACTCCGCCTCTGCTCTGGCCTCCGCTGCGGATAATTGCTCACGAAGACCACGTTCAATCTCCTCCGATTTCCTTCTCAGATCAGCGTTTTCTCCCTTTAGCATTTCCGTCTCAGCCCGGGCTTCTTTCAAAGACTGGGAGTACTGTGCGTTCTCCTTCTCAGCTCTTTCAGCTCTCCTTTGTTCCTTCTTCAACTCCTTCTCGACATCCTTGGCCCTCTCAAAACCCACGGATGCTTTTTGCATGATCTGAAAAGCAGGAAACAAGACATAAGGAAGGACGGAATCCTAAGCACAACGAGAAGAAAATGGGGGAATTTCCTTTACCTTGGCACTCGACTGGAAGATCGATTTCATGAGCACATCGAACGAGCTATTCTTCTCTCTCTCAATGTCATTAGGGAGAAGAGCGGCTCTGGAGATGCCAAACGCCACATCGGTGGAGGAGATTTTGTCGATCATGTTTATAAGGGTACCGTCAGGACGGGCGAGCACCGGGGCCCAGGGCTGCACCAGGGGTGTCGAATCAGGGGATGTTTGGCTCGGGCCCATGTCCCCAATCCTCCTCCTTTGCAAGGGAGGCTAGGTGTGCTGAGGACTCTCGATTGGCCTCTTGTCCCTCTGATTCTCAGCATGAGAAAGGGGCAAGGTGTGAGAAGGAGTGATGATGCGTACAGTTGGTGGAGCAAGCGAAGCCCCGCCAAGATTTAGCTCATCGAGTAAGTTGATTGGCTAGCGAGGCATCTCTTCTCGATCTGGAGAAGGAGAGTAGCCCGGAGAGTCGTCCGAGTCAGCAAGTAGGGCGGATTGCTCGGCGAGTGAGCGTACGATCACGCGATGATCGAACTCACTCCCTCTTCCTTCTTCTTCTCCTTCTTCTTCTACTCCCTCCTCTTCTATTGATACCCTTCCAGACGTGCTGGGCTCACCGTCAGCTCGGACAAGAATAGGGATAGTTGTTGGTATTTCTGGTATGTGGGCAAAGGTTACCTGTTGTTGAAGATCCTCTGGGGCTTGAGACCGTGCTAACCTCCTCCTATCTCGGCCTCTGCGAGCACGAGTCCTTCTTTGTTCGGCTGGTTGGCGTGTTACGATCAATGGAGCAGCTGGCGGCCAAGGGTGTCTTGTTCTTGGTTCTCCAACTTTTCTGATGTTACCCCAGTAGAATGGGGTGTAACCCAGCAGCACGTGGGCTGCACGACCGAGACCAACAGGGGTTGGTGCAAAACCGTCAAAGTAAAGGGCTTTGGCAATATCTTCGCGGTGGAGTTTGCCGTGAATCAAACGACCACCGTGATTGAGGTTGTCCGCTGCAAAACAACAAGGAGAGATGGTTAATTGCAGTTTCAAGAAAGACAATGAATGAACCAACTGAAAAACAAAAAGAGTACTAACGTAGTCGGCCTGGAGCAGTGGGGCAGGCGAAGCCAATGGTCCTCCCCTCAGCATCTCCGGGCTCCCAGTTGCCAGTGACTACGAGATAGTCATCTGCCTCTCCCTTTGAGGAATTTGGCAGATCGGTGATGAGCTTCTGGTTGGGATCCCTGGCCTTAAAATAGTAGTTGTTGTCGACTGTAGGGACTACACTATAGAGATAGTGCAAATCCCACCAGTCGAGGCGGAGGCCGAGCAGCCCGTTAAGGGCGATTGTGCCCATGACCACCCTGACAAAGTTGGGGCAAAGTTGCATAGGGTTCAATTGACACCTAGAACAGACCTCACGAAAGAAGGGGTGTAGGGGGAACCTAAGGCCGCCCTCGACTATGAAGATCAGGGGGATATGAATGGTATTTTCGTCCTGACCCTCTTCCTCTAAGTCTTCAGACCTGTTAAGCCGGAATTGGACATCGACGGGGATATTATATTGCCGGCGGAAATTCACTACGTTTTGGGGGTTGCTAAGGAGGGCCCTATGCCTACCCATTTTTACAGAATTAGGGTTTCACCGTTAAAACCCTGGGGAAGAGGTGGAAGAAGAACGGAAACAAATCAGACAAAACAGGAGTAAAAAAATCACTTACGTGAGGAAATGAAACTAGAATGGTACTCTCCGACGGAAGACGCTCTCTGACGAAAAACGGAGAAGAAATTGGTTGCAGAAAGTTCGAACGGCGTTAATGGCAGGAGGAAGCTATTTCTCTCTCTCGCTTGCTTCTGATAAGGATAAAAGTAGAAATGAGAAGGGGAAGAGTTATCAGAGGAAATAAGGGTCTTTGGGGGGGAGGAGAAATAATGATTATCCCGCCCAAAACCCCATAAAGTAGGGCGTGACGTACGAGAAATGTCACCCCAAATCGTCCTTTGGGCTTATCTGATGACCTACGGGTCACTTCGCATTTAATGCGAAGGTAGCCTTGCTCCCCACGTGAGGGGGAGGCGTGCAAGAGATGCATCAGGGACCGTTGAAGCCCTGCGCACCGCTGATGAATGACAGCGATGGCAGAGCTGGGGAGCAATTGGAGTGGGTAAAATCTGATTACCCTACTATTAGGCATAGCACGTAACAATCACCACGGGAGGATGAATAGCACGGCACCGCATAGGGAGTCCGAGAGCCCTGTGCCGAGCTAGCCAAGCCATGAATAAGGTCAGGATAATTAAGTAAGTTAATATATCAGGATGCACTAGCTCGGCGAAGGACATAAAGGGATGCCCATGGTATGGCCGAGCTAGGTGGGATACGTGTATAGCTTAAGTAGCATTCTGGAATGCATAAATCAGCTCGGCGAGATGAGCTGAGTTATGTACGGGTTATTCCGAGCTATGTGGAAGCACGGCACCGCCACGAATAAGGCGGCGAGACATTCCAGAATATTCTACAGCGGCTCCTTATGAGATAAAGAGCAATCCCGTGAAATAAGGGATTAATATGGGAAGTCCTAACGTGATTAGGAGTATACCCCATATAGGAGAGAATCCTATATGGAAAAGAAGACCCCTGCTAGACGAGATCTAGCAGGACATGGAGACTCGTCCCTAATAGGAAAGTCCTATTAGGAAAAGGATTCCTAAAGAGAATAGGAAACAAGGGCACGAGATGCCTAATATGAAGAACATCTACACCTATAAATACAAGACAAGAACCATGACAAAAGGTACGCTGTGAAACCCTATTCATACGCATTGTGATTTGAGCATTCAAAGTACGTGACACTAACTTAGGCATCGGAGGGCCTTTGCCAACGAGAGGCAAAGGTGCTCTAACCCTTTTTTCTGTCTTGCA
The DNA here is from genome assembly GCA_963854785.1 of Vaccinium vitis-idaea. Taxonomy (NCBI): domain Eukaryota; kingdom Viridiplantae; phylum Streptophyta; class Magnoliopsida; order Ericales; family Ericaceae; genus Vaccinium; species Vaccinium vitis-idaea. The sequence continues at coordinate 20,010,997 of OY978218.1, read as the reverse complement.
GATTTAAGGCTGAACCAAGGAAGCACGTGATCCAGAGCTACGTGGATTTTACTCCCCGTACAGTTGATCGAATTTGGTGCCAACTTGGGATGATACGAGCTCAACGCCACCTTACCCAGGCTTGAAGGAAACATTTTACACATCAAGGCGCCGTCCCTTGCATGCATAAACATCGCCTGCTGGTAGTGTTGAATGTGAGTTACTGGATCATCCATACAGCACGAACGGATTGTGCTTGATCCTGGTGGGAGGGTTCGCCCGTTGGATCCACTTGGCGAGTGGAGAGGCGGCCACATGTTTGAGGGCCTTTCTGGCTGCTTCCCGAGCTATTTCGCGCCCGTCATAGTGCTCATTTGAATCAGACCTTTCGTATCGGTCCCTTCCATGCCTTCTTCTTCCCCTGCTTTCTGGGGATTCACTTGCGGCCCTTCTCTTCCGCTGGGGCTCTTCCTGATCGTGGAGTCTGCCTTCCTCGATGAGTGTTCCCTCCCCGATCGCCTCCTGTCCTTACTTCTGTCTCGAGATCTGGATTTCAGATTTTCCTCCGCTTATCGCAAGTGGTCCTTCAGATTTTTTATTGCAGCCTCTTCCTGCGCGATTTGTCGCGCCAGGTCTGAGACTTCTTGTTCCCTCCGTATAAAACTTTTCGCGTATTCCCTTTCTCGCCTCTCCCTGGAGTTTGCCTTTCTTTGAGGGGTGGCGTGGCGTGGAATTTCGTCGCTAATCCCTCCGTGATGGGACTTTCAAATTTCTTTCTCGGGATCTGTCCGGCTGGGAGCGTTCCACATGCTCCACTTGGCTTGCCAGCCTTGCACGGGGGGAGGGGGGAAGCTTCTTAGGGGCGCCGGGTGGATCTAAAAGAGGATCCCTCCCAGCCCCACTCTTCTGTGGTGTGTGAAGATCGCGAGCGTCCATGGATGATCTCTGGTGGAGGTTTTTCTTATTTCCCACAGACGGCGCCAATTGTAAGAGGGGAAAAACTCACGAAGTTATTTCCTTGCTCTTATGAGATCAAATCCTCTTCTAATGGAGCAACCTCGATCCTACAGCACGAGCAAACTGTCAAAGCACCCCTGTCTCTAGGCGGCAAGGGCCCTCCGATGCTTAAGTTAGCACTGACGAACTGGAGGATAAGCTAAATGAGTGTATGAGTATGAGAATAGGTTTAAGCATACCTCTTAGGTTTATGTTTCGTTTTCTTTTATAGGCGATTACTTTGCACTTACATTCCTTGTGGAATTCTTCTATGTTTGGAATCCTTCCAAGTTTTGGATTCTTCCTTATTGGGCAATGTTGCCTGCATGATTCTGGATTCCTTATTCGATAAGGATGCTTGCCAAGATGGTCACTTATTGCTCGTTCGGAGTTTTACCCTTCCTGGGAGTTTACTCCTCTTTGGTATGCTTAACTGGATTTCCTTCTTTGAATAAGATTGTGCTTATCTTCGCAAGCTTAATCTGATTCTGGGAATATATTCGAATATTCCCTCCCTTCCTTATCTTCGCAAGGAAAGTATACCGCTAGGGTTTATCCCATGCTGGGTTGCTTGTCCTGTAACATCTGACGAACAGGATGATCAGAGCCGATACTAGATTATGAGCTTGGTGGTCGTCCGTGCCCCACTCTGTGCTATTTACCACGTGCATGGGCATGTGGTAACTTTGACGAGCTCCTTTGTACGTCTTCTATAGTTCCGGGAAAACACCCCACACATCACTATATACCTCATAAACTGTACAGGTTACCGTTTGGGAACAAGATGGATTCACACAGAAATGATTAAAAAAAAGGAGGAGATTACAATTTCTTGATGAGGAGATTGTGTGGGACTCATTTTGGGGTATCTTGCAAATTATCAGAGTTGTTACAATTCATTTAAATAGGGTTTAAAAAATCCATGTGAAAAAATCAACTCATTCGGATATCGATTAGGGCTTTGATCGATTTTTGCCTATGAATTTGTGAGGAAAAAAATGAAAAAATTGATAAAGCTTTACAGATATGCGAATGAGCTGATTTTTTTTTATAGGGGTCTATAAAATAACGTCTTAAACATTTGAATGGCTTTGAACATTAATGTGAGACTTCGAAGAGATATCCTACACAAGGTGGTGTAGGTTTTATGCATACCAAATGATGTACCCATAGCTGGGCTCTTAAAAAATCCAACAAAGGGGTGACTCAGGTACCATTCTCCTTAACATTTTGTCTAATAATTTTTTTGGTATTTTATATTTTTTGTAATTTTTTTATTGATTTTATAGGATTAATCATTCGTATTGAGAAGAAAATTAAAAAATACAAAAAAAATGTCAACCGAAAATTAAAAAAAAAAACATTCATATAAAACGCCACTTTCGAGAAAAATGGCAATTGTTTAGTATTTTGTCTTTAATGATTTTATTTTATTTTTTTTGCTTTTGCTTATAATTTTTTACTTCTAGACTTCTCTCGTCAAGATGAATAATTCATTCAAAAAATATAACGCGGATCTAAAAAATATTAAAAAAAGAAAAATAAAACGCAAAAAAAAAGAATTGATATTGACACTATTCAACTTGTTAATGACACTTCACTTTGGAATGCCAATATCAATCCCTGTATGAACTTGATATTGGCATTGCCTTTATTGATATTGTAACAATTCCGGATCCCTGCACCATAGGGTGTTGTGCACCATGTGTACAGCAAAGACCCTGATCCTATGAATTTGGAAAGTGCTAATATTATTTTTTTTCCTTTTTTTTAAATAAAAAAGACAAAAAACCACTACTCAAGAGACCACCTGGCACCACCCTACCCACTCTATGCGGTAGTTGGATTCCTTGCTTGTTCTTAGGGCATGTTTGGATGAGGGATATGAAAGAGGGATGAGGGAGTTGGGCTATTTAGTACCCCTTCCCTTCCTTAATACCTTGTTTGGCAACCAAAATTGACCCATGACTAAATAGCGCTGGTAGTAAATAGTCAGGCCCCTCCATGACTATATATAAGTAGGAGGAGGGTGTCTATCCCCCCATTTTACCTCCCTACCCCTATGCAATTTCCTTCAGATAAAAAAATAAAGTACTTCCGCGCATAATTTTTAATTTTTGTTTGCACCAAATTAAACTACTACTAGAGATCCTTTTATTCAATACAAAAACATTTGAAAAAATTAATACTTTAGAATTTGAAATTATAATTCGTGTATTAACTTAAAATAAATATTATAAGTTACAAATAAAAATAACTTTTTATTTTTTATTAAAATAAATATTACAATTAAGTATTAGAACTTAAATGTTTTAAATTACATGAAATTAATTAATTTTGGTTTATAATTATATAAATACATAATTCGATATATTCATTACCAAGGGCAAGAAAGTCTTTTAACATGATTTTACATCATTCATCCTCCTTATCCCCTTTTTTTATCCATCATCCAAACCATGTACTATTTAATCCCCCTTCTTAACTGTCACATCAATGTGGGTCCACTCTTCTTATTTAATCCCCCGACTATTTTATCCTCCCTTACTATTTAATCCCTCCAAAACTAATATGCCATCCAAACAGGCCGTTACTGTTTTCCAACACACTTATGCGTCTGACATATTTCAGATATTTTGAACCTCATTGATTGCTATATTCGAAGTTACCAATTCAACCGGTTCCCCCGTCTTGATGTGGCCGTTTGATTTGCTTAACGGAGTAATTAGGAGAAAATTTTGGATACGGGTATGGTAAATCCACGTGGTGTCTGACACCACAATCGAGCCGTCCAAACATGTTTTGGATGAGGGGTAAATTTCGCTCCAAAATTTACAAAAATGCCACATATGGATCTGTGCCGTCCAAAACATGTTTGGACGACTTAGATATGGTGTCAGGCACCACGTGGATCTAGCCTACCCGTACCCAAAATTTTCTCAGTAATTAGAGTATCCGCACCAGTATCTTGCTATTTTCGGTCGCCATTTTTGGTACAAATATCATTTGGAATATTCATTTTGCAAAGAAAAATGGCAATTTGCCATATGTTTTGCCATTTGTTGTTTTTTTAGAATTTTTTTTGGTTATGATGTGGCACATTTTTTTTTCCGTTTTTGACAACAAATTATTTGGTGTTTCAAGGATCTGCTAGAGCACAGATTTCATGCCTGATCCCTCAATTTTTTTGAAATTTAATGTTTGAGGGATCTACTGGAGATGTTCTTAGAGTTTACTACTCCATCTATCCCAAATTGTTAGTCCATCTTCACTATTTGGGACCTAATGGTCTATATCTTCTCATTTATAATTACTTTTTGGGTCAATTTCACTTACCTCCCCTGAGGTTTCTGACAAATACAGAGACCTCCCCTAATTTTTTCTGAAATTCCATTGTCCTCCCTTACTTTTGAAAATAATGGTCACTTACCTCCCTTGTCGTTACTTTAATGCTAACGGCGTTAACTTTTTGCGTGAAATGACTGAAATGCCCTTAGTGTATATTCTCTACCCTTTTTTTTTTATATAAAAAGTAGAGTTAAAAAAAATTTCCAACTAAATTAAATCGTTTTTCATTTTGAAAAAAAATAGTTTTCAAACAAAAAGTATCAAAGAATTTTTTTTTTCATTTTGAATATTTTTGTAGGAAAAAAAAACTAGTTTTGAAAATATTTTTTTAACTTTTCCTTTTTGAAATTTATTTTTTAGATTTAAAAAATAAATTTTTTTTTAAATAACGGTTTACCAAAAAATAATTTTTTTTTATCCAAGACAATGTTTTCAAAAATTTCGCATTTCAAAAACTGTTTTAAATTTTTTTTTCAAAATTAGTTTTTTTTTTCACTAGAAAAACTTTTTCAACAAAAAAAATTCTAAAAAAATTAGTTAAAAAGACTTCATTAGCCTTAGTATATATTCTCCACCCTAAGAAAAATCGATTAATAAAAAAATAGAGTTAAAAAAGTTTCACTTAAAAAGTACTGGAGAGAATTTTTGTCACAAAAAGCTACTTTTTTTTTTAAAAAAGTTTTTTAAAACAGTTTTTGAAATGCGAAATTTTTGAAAACATTGTCTTGGATAAAAAAATATAGTTTTTGATAAACCGTTATTTTGAAAAAATAAAGTAAACTTTATTTTTTTAAATCTAAAAAATAAATTAAAAAAACAGTTTAAAACTATTTTCAAAACTAGTTTTTTTTCCCTACAAAAAAAATATTCAAAATGAAAAAAAAATTCTTTGATACTTTTTGTTCGAAAACTATTTTTTTTCAAAATGAAAAACGATTTAATTTTATTGGAAAAAAATTTTAATTCTACTTTTTTTAAAATGTTAACCCCGTTAGTCTTAAAGTAACGGCAGGGAGGTAAGTGACAATTATTTTCAAAAGTAAGGGAGGGCAGTGGAATTTCAATAAATGTAGGGGAGGTCTCTGTATTTGTCAGAAACTTCAGGGGAGGTAAGTGAAATTTACCCTTACTTTTTATATCCAATATGGTTTTTTTTAAATAAATCTCAATTAGTTTTACTAAACAAAATTTTTTGAAATCATGAAAAACATTATAGATTGTGAATTATAGATTATTGTTTGAGTGGCACGACTGCCAAACGAGGCGAACAATTTGGGACGAAAGGAATACTTTGTATTTATAATTGATCAATCACTCTTTATACTTGAGAGCCGGTTGAAACATTTTGAGAAGTATGAATGAAAACGGGGTTTTTGTTTTATATGAGGAAGTTGAGTTTTAGAAGCGATGAATGTTTGAAAATTATATATTGTATATTTGTGTCAAACTAAAATATTCCTTGAAACTTGAAGGGGTTTTTACAATAATGAGAATGTTATTTTAGAATTGAAAATCTAGAAAAAAAAGTTTTACTACAAGAGATAATGAAGCCAACTGAAGAGGTCAAACATTTGTTATGAATGGAGAATTGTTTTCCATTCCAAATACATCAATTGCTTTATGTAGAATTATTGACTATTTAGGTTACAGTTGATGTCACAAGAAATGTTGAATGAACTCTCCATCATATCTGTTGAGCATGAGATGATGTATAAGATTGATTGTTCACGATATATTTAGTACTTTTATTGCTAAAACTTTACGAGGAGTGATATTTGAAATGATAATACTGTTTTTAAAATTATGTAATGTTTGGTTATTTTTTGGATTAATTATATTAAAGACTTTGGAATCTTTGAATGTTTGGTCACTGAATCAGGAATTTCTTCATCTTGATACTACCTAGATTTGTTCTTGGAAATACAATTTATCAACTTATATTTTGCTTAAAGATTCATAAAAGGACCCCACTCAAAAAGTCAGGGCCTACCGTTGATTAATTCTAAAGGGTCAGTTAAAAAATAAAAATAAAAAAACTTTGTCCGGCCTTTAAGTAGGCTCTCCAATAGTAACCAAAGAATTAGGTCCGTGAAAATTTTTCAAGTGTACATAAACTAGTCGAAACACCCTAACTTCTCAATATTAGAAACAGTAGTATGGTTCGGTCCATTAACTGGACGGGAGAGGCACGTGCTTTAACATATTTCCAAAGACGACAGATTTGTTATTACCATGGGCGGAGGAATAAGAGACAAGAGGCGGTCACTTGACTCATCTCTTTAATTTCTCACAAGGATTTTTGATAGTTTGGAACTAAATTTTTGCAATTTTGAACCCGTTAAAATTTCATGAATTGCCCTAACTTGCTTAAAATACATAGAATTCTCAAGTTTTTTGTTCTTTTTTAGAGTTGATAGTATTGCAAATTAGGCTATCATACATTATTTTTTAAATATAATAAGTCCTTAGGATCAATTATAAAGCGAAAATACTTGTATCACTGTATGTCTACACTATAATTAAGTTATTAACCTCTTAAGTTACGTAGTTTTTTTTTTTTTTTGCATGAGCAAATAGAAAAAATACTCGCTCCCTTCCAAATTGCTAGTCATTTTTTAGAATTTCAACTTTTAAGCAGACATGCAATAACTGCATTCAATAAATCCATTCAAACAGATTCATTAATTTTTAACAATGTCCTTATATTTCTACTGTTAAATGAAATTATTGTTGTTGAAAAGTGGCTGTTTTGGAAGATTGAATAAATTTATTATGAACATCCCAAAATAGTGCTCCCTCCGTCCCAATTTAATTGCTCCCTACGATTATGCGCGTCGTCTTAAAACTCTTATAGTTTTTATTCTATAATGTATTTTATATGTAATATGGATCATATTTTATAGATCTCAATTAGTTCTATTAGACAAAAAAATTAAGAACTTTGAAAACATTACAAATAAAAAGATATAAATGTTTGAAAATGGCACGGATATTCGTACGAAGCATTTAAAATGGGACAGAAGGAGTATAAGATAAATAATTTGAAACGGATGGAGTAACTTGCATCTAAATCTAATTTTTTTACTCTACTAATCTAAAATCCTAGCTCGCTCCTTGTTATTAAGGGAAAGTGCTACAGGTACAGATGTTTACGTACAGAAAATACACAAATCATGCACAAAATTTCAGCTCAATCGGACGGTTAGAAGTGCTCGAACCAAAGTCCCACCGTTTCAATCAATTTTTTTTTATTGAAACGGTGAGACTTTGGTTCGAGCACTTATAACCGTCCGATTGAGATGAAATTTTGTGGAGCCCCTCGGAAAAATGTTTTAAGAATAATGAACGATTCGGATCACTCATGTGAGACCCAAAAATGGATCCCCAAGCCTGATCTATGCATTTTCTGTACATAAACCTCGGTACCCTTAGGTTTATCGGTTATTAAAATAAGATTGCTAGCCTAAGCATGTAATCTTCTTTTCACAGGTAAATAACACCTTGAGCACGATTAACAGTGAGGGAAGAATATCTCGTTTACTGTAAACTATAGTATTAGGGGCCACTATAGTATTAGGGGCCACATTGAAAAAGTGCATGGAGATTTGGGAAACAACCACCTCATTGGCGTAAATAAAGGAGAGGTTGGAAGGGCAATTCTGTCAAACGAAGTTTCTCATGCCTCTCATAAGTCATAATTGACCCCTTCGGAGCTTTCTAAATACACACCTTATGCTATTCACAGTTTTTTTTTTTTTTGATCCGAATGCTATTCACAGTTCACACCTACCCTTTATGTACACCCTGATTCAAATTAGTAGTAAAAAAAAAAAAAAAAGAATAAAAAAGACCCGAATCCCTCCACCAAGGGTTAGTTCAAGCGTTTTTAGTGCTCAAGCCCAAATCTCATAATTGTACAACTAAAAATAAATACTTAAAACAATTTTTACAACAACAATCACAATACAAGAAATTTAAAACAATATAAAGTTTTTTTTTTAACAGAAAAACAATATAAATAGACTAACTTTTACTACTAGCCATATTGTTTAATTGATATTTTTAGGAAGAGGTGGATTATACAAGTGTTATTGCTACTTTTGTTTCTAGAAACACAACCCGAGTAATATTCAAGTGATACTTATGCGTTCTTGAGATGATATGTATTTGGAGACTTCGTATTTTGTGTTCTTATATAATGATTAAGATTTTATCAAAATTTGATAAAATCACCCCTTGATTTTATCAAATGAGGAGGATGATTAATAAAATCTCAGTTTTTTTTAATGCAAAAAGGCGGAGATTTTATTAATCATCCTCCTCATTTGATAAAATCAATGGGTGATTTTATCAAATCTTGAAGATAAAATCAAACAAGAAACTTAGCCTTAGTGTTTTATTTTGGGCTTTTAGGCCGAATGAACTTTTTTGTTTAGGCCTTTTTTAACAATCAGATTAGGTCTTCTTTGTTTTTTCTATTGTGCTATGAAAAACTATACTCAAGCCTAATAATAAAAATTATAGGGATGCCCCTAATTTTTGGATTTTCTTGATACCCAAGGCCAGGCCTCCCGGTCTTTGGGGTTGGGTCGGTCTTGCGTCCACCTAGGTCTAACCCCTCTTCTTCCATCTCCCAGTCCTACTCCTCCATTGCTATTTTAATTCTCATTTGATTAAAAAAAAAAAGAATTGTTTACGCACTGTTTCTTTTATGTTATCAAATTTTGTTGAATTGTAAGAAAATCACAATAATCTGTCTAAGCTAATTACTGTTAATATGCCAAAAAAGTTAAGGCTGTTTCATTGTGATTCACCAATTTTTTAATATTTTTTGTCCAATTGAGAAAATATATAGTAGTATTTGACAAATAATAAATATTTTATGCATTTTAAGTCACTCTACTTGATATTTAAACTTTTTCTCATTTCAACACATTTTTTTTCTTCCAATTTTTGATTGAACAGCCGCGAGGCCCCGCTCTGCTAAGGAAAATAAGTTGGCTTATTTTATTATTATCATTATTACGGAGTATTTTAATGTATTGTAAAAGAATGATATGTCTTGAGATTCAAAATAGGGTTAATTCCACTGACCTCCCCTGAGGTTTGGGTTAAATCCATTGACCTCCCCTCTGCTTTCTGATATTCCACTGCCCTCCCTTACTTTACAAAATATTTGGCAGATAGCCTCCTTGCCGTTAAAAAAGGCCTAACGGGGTTAACTTTGATGGTGAATTGACGTTAATGCCCTCAAATTCGAACTTTACTTTATTTTCTTTCTTGTTTGAGTTTATATTACATAAAAAATTTGAAAGGAGTGAAAAAATAACTTAATTATTTACTTTTTTCTTGAAACTTTCTTTTCTTTTACTCAAAATTGTTATTATTATTATTTTAATTTTTTAGTTCTCATAAGATATATTTTTTTAAAATTTTAAATAATAAAAATAAGAGTATCAATAATCTCTTAAGTCCACTGCTTGCATTGTTGTTGTTATATTTTTTTTATTACTTTTTTTCAGTTTCTTTTTCTTTTTCTAAATCTAAAGCTCTAACTAGACTCTTTTTTTTCTTCTATTTTTTTTTATTACATAATTTACCTATCCTCTCTCTCTCTCTCTCTCTCTCTTGCATTAGAGGTAATAATTGTCTAAAATAAATATACACACCATTTTAGGAGAAACAAGCATTTTGCACAAAAAAAACTATTAGCATGAAATTTGTTCGGATAATTTTTTTACAACAATTCAAGGATCCCATTGAGAAAAAAATTATCTAATTTTTTTCCAAAAAAACTCATCAATACATTATTTTTTGCGTGCATCACGCAAATGCAAGGTTCTCACAAATAATGGATAGTTGTCCCCCAAAATAATATTTATGAGTCCCTTTTTTGGGTAAAAAATTTGACTAATTTTTTTCTCAATGGGATCCTTGAATTGGTGTAAAAAAATTATTCGAAAAATTTCATGCCAATAGTTTTTTTTTGTGAAATGCTTGTTTCTCCTAAAAGGGTGTGCATATTTATTTTATACCATTATTACCTCTAATGCAAGGGAGAAGAGAGAGAGAGAGAGAGAGAGAGAGAGAGAGAGAGAGAGAGAGAGAGAGAGAGAGAGAGAGAGAGAGAGAGAGAGAGAGAGAGAGAGAGACAGAGCGCAATTGGGTAAATTATGTAAAAAAGAAGAAAAGAAAAGGGAGTCTAGTTGGAGCTTTAGATCTAGAAAAAGAAAACTAAACCTTAAAAAAAAATTAAAAAGAAAAAAACACCAATGCAAGCAGTGAGCCCGTCCCCAACCCCCAGTCTGTCTGTCTGTTTTAAATAAAGTAGAATTGATACTCTTATTTTTATTATCAAAATGTTAAAATATATCTTATGGGAACTAAAAAATTAAAAGTAAAGTTCGAATTTAAGGGCATTAACGTCAATTCACCATCAAAGTTAACGTCGTTAAGCCTTTTTTAATGGCAAGGGGGGTATCTGCCAAATAGTTTGTAAAGTAAGGGAGGAGAGTGAAATAGTATCATAAAGCAGAAGGGAAGTTAGTAGAATTGTAATAACCCGAAATTTCGTAAATAAAAATTTCGATTTATTAATTCGATTATTTATTTTTAATATCGCTAAATAAATATAATTTATTATTTGGTTTAATTAATTTGTACGAATTAGATTTAATTTGTTTATTTCTTTTATTTATACTTTTTGCGCTGTAAATCAACGCGTGCACACCGAGTATTTCACCACATCGCGTTCGGAAGCCCTACTAATTCCCCCAACTCCTATTTCGTCCTATTATGACTAGCCTTATCCTATTTAAAACCTAAATTAGGCCTATTTCTATTTTTGGAAAAACTCTAATTAGGAATGAGCTCAATTTTGACTTTTCTACCAATTTTGACTTTACTTTTACTAACCCTAATTTGGAGTTTTGTGAATTAATGAGAGCTAGAGAGAGAGAGAGGGCGGTTTGGGGAGGAAAGGGGTGAGAAATTTCTTCCCTTGCCGTATAATTTTACGGACGGCTATCCATACGCGCATTCGCGCACATTTCGGCGCCGTTTTTCTTCTAAAATCTGAAGCATTATATTTTTGGATTCTCTTAAGTCTATCTAGGAATTTCCTATCATACTTATTTATTTTCTTAAAACTAGTAGTTCTCTAATTATTATTCGCGGTACACTAGTTTGTATTTTTCGCGCACAAGATCAACCGTACGGAGTATTTCTCGTCCCAACGGTGGGGAAAATATCTCCCAATTAATGGGGGAACATATCCTATCCTATTATTGATAGCCTTATAAGCCTATTATTTATAGAGTTACTTTTACTATAAAGTAGTTATGTGTATATATGTATAGATATATATGTATTTTACCCCGTGGCTAGTTTCGTGTGTATAACTAGTACCCAAAACTACCCATTTACGCCCCAACCTAACGAACCTAGACATATTACGTCATATCCTATGTATCTAGAAACCCTTACTTGGTCCCCAAGTCTTTAAAACCTAGCAGATTGACCTTATCCTAAACTAGACATTAAATTCTACATTTTTACTTTTACAAAAGGTTTTTTGGACACTTATGGGGAGAGGAGATGGCTGGTCCTTTTTGGGGGAGGAGAGCCTCATTGCTTTCACTATAAATAGCTCACTCACCTTGCTTCATTTCTCACACCAAAACCTCCCAACTTCTCCACTTTGTGCTTTCTAGTGTTCTTGAGTGAGTTCTTGAGTGTTCTTCCACATTCAACCTTCCACCACCACACTCCACCACTCGACCACCCCTAGATCTTAGAAGAGTAGTATAAGTTAGCAAGAAAGCGTTCGAGTAGCCGCTACTCCGCCAGAATCCAATTAGTTTATCGGCTTCCGACTAATCATCGGAATTAAGGTAGATACTTTATCATAACCCTAGATTAGTATATTCTAGTTCATTTTAATTATGATGTTATTATGCTTAATTATGCTTAATTATGTTTAGACGAGATTATGTTGGATAAATAGCGGTTTAATAAATATTAGACTTTGAAAATCACACTTAGTCATTACTATGCACGATTTGAAATTGACTTATCAAAATGCACCGTTATAATGCCCAATGGACTTTTGGAAAACCAAATTACCCAGTTATAATGCCCGAATGAAAATCAACTTTTCAAATTTATGCCGCTATGCTGCCCGATTAATTTTTTGGAAAATAGCCGACTAAACTTTTTCTTAAAACGACTTCAAAATGTTTTGACTGTACTTGGACTGTTGAGATTAACCCAAGGCTAACACCCTTGAGGGTCTGTAAAAAAAGATAAGCCTAGCGCTGTCTAAGAAAGGAATGGTGCCAGTAACTGCATTCGTGCGGCCATCCAGCCTGGGACTCTCTTGGTTATCTCATTGTCTAAAGAAAGTCACCGAACGAGATATTATACTAAAGTAACACGGTTATCGTGAAATGATTTTTAAACGAAAGATTTTTCGTGAAACGATTTTGAACATAAGATTTTTATGAAATCACGACCTGTGCACGGTTTTCCGAGACGATGCGACACGACACGTTTTTCGAGAAAATGATCGATTGTTTTCACAAGAAGAAATAAAGATGAGAATGAAAATGATGTTGTGATGAAAATTGAGACAATATTGACATTAGAGTCCCGTCTCAGTTCCCCGGGGTGAACTGGTGGTCAAAGCTCAATGGAACTATACGGTAGTACTGTTTATAGTTTCTCCTCAAATTCCGCGGGGTGAATTTGACGGTCAGAGCTTACTCAGTACAACACATAGTGAACGGACCTCATAAAAAAACTGGTGGGGATTCAGTGATATGGGTAGCCGAGACTATGTCGCATGTGACGCGGAGTTAGCGGACCTCATAACTGCGGGTAGTCAGTATATGGGTGGCCGACCCTTCGAACGGAAAGGTTGGTGACCGTTAGAATGGGGTTGTAGAATGGGCCAATAACTTTCGAGTGATGTGAGATGTTGATATGGTTGAAATTTGAAGAAGAATGTTGTTATGAGAAAATGATACGAGATACTGACACTGCACTCTGATTTGAAAAGAAATGGGATACTGATTTTTATTAAAGTTGCACTATGATTTGATTTGATTTGATACTGATGCATTGACACGCATGAACTTACTGTTTTGATAAATGATTTTCAACTATTTACCTGCCAACTTTATTGTTCTAGAATTGCTAGTTTAAGGTTGGGGTAGGGTATCTATTGAGCGTCCTCGCTCACGGTATTGCACTTGTGTAACCCTGACATAATATAACGATGTTGCTTCGCGACTCTGACGTATTATGTCAGACTATGTCGACGAACAGGAGGAATAATATAGCGCCGGGGGAGCTGCCGACATGGAGCATGACCAGATCAAGGAACGTACAGAGCCATAGAGTCCACCCGGTTTATCTTTTTGTAATCTGTGAAGGATAGATCATTTGTATGTATTTTTGGTTATTATTATTACTGTTTAAGACCGACTTTAAATTGTAATAATAATCCATAACGCTTTTCCCAAAAATGTGGGGCGTTACAAGAATTAACCCAAACCTTTGGGAAGGTAAGCGGAATTAATCCTTCAAAAGAAGTTAACTTAAAAATAAATTGGCTTAATGGAATGGGGCATAAAGTTATTTTTTAGCATTTTCCTCTTATATTCTAGTAAGTCCGTCCCAAAACATGCAAATAACGGGTGAGGAGGTTTTTGTTTATTTTTTGTTTTGTTTTTTGTTCCGAATGAGTTTCCCTAGTCCGGTGTGTTTTGGTCCTGGTCTGGTTTTTCCAGATCCGGTGGGTTGTGGTGGTGGGAATAAGTGTTTAGTTTATATTTTTTCTGTTTGTTTGACCGCCAAGAGTGGTGGTCTGTAATCGTTGCGGTTGTTTTCCGGTGATATGGCCTGGTTTCGTCTGGTCGGGAATGTAATGACTCAGTTTCTGCTGGCAACATGCTCGTTTCGGATCAGGATATTGTCCGGTTTGTAGGCAGCTTGCTTTGCCATTGTCTTGTTCTCATGTATCTGTACTTGATCCTTATGGATCTTTCTTTTAATGATAATGGCAGCAATTTCTTCTTTAAAAAAAAAAAATGAGTAAATACTCCAATATTTTTGGTAGGAGTAGTCCACAAAAAAGGAGTCCAAACTGGGAACATGATCTGTGCCGGACATGTACCATCACATGGTATCCGTCGCCATATCTGAGCTGTCCAAATGTATTTCGAAAGACCCAAATTTATTGGGGTAAATTTGCACATAAAATTTACAAAAATGTCACAATTCAATCTAATCCGTTCAAAACACGTTTGAATGACTCGAATTCACGACAAATATCAAGTGGCACTACCAGTTCGGCATTAAGAGCCCATTTCGATGAGAGTTTCGACCCCGACTAAATTATCCGCCCCCTCCTCGTCCCGGTCCCCCTCCTCATCCATTGTTTGGGAGCCCCAAAACCCCTCCCCAACTAAATAATCCGGCCTCCCCTCATTCCCCTTCCCCCGGACTAAACATAAGCAGGGGGGGTGCTTATGTTTAGTCTGGGTTCTCATCCGGGACCGAATTACCGGGCTACCCCTCTCAAACACCCCCACACAAGCACAAACCACCATTGTTAACGAGATTCAACCCAAATTTTACAAAAAAAAAAATAGTAATTTACAAATAAAATTTTGGATTAAGAAAAGAAAAACCCAGAAAATTTGTTTTTTTTTTTTACCTTCTTAGACCCAGAACCTTCCTCTGTTCGTCAGAGCTCCAACCAGCGGAGGAGGATCGCCGTTGTCGGCAAGTGAGAGAGGATATTGGATCGTTGTCGTCATCGTTGTTGGATCGTCGGAGCTGCGGTGGTGGACTCTATTGTGTGGTAAAAGAGATGAAAGGTTTGTTGAGAGAGAGAAGAAAAGGATTGGCACTGTTGAGAGAGGGATTTCGATATTTACAAGAAAAAGTTTGAGGGATTTTGATATTTACAAGAAAAAGGAGGGGAAAAATTATATGGGG
Source organism: Vaccinium vitis-idaea (assembly GCA_963854785.1). Classification (NCBI taxonomy): domain Eukaryota; kingdom Viridiplantae; phylum Streptophyta; class Magnoliopsida; order Ericales; family Ericaceae; genus Vaccinium; species Vaccinium vitis-idaea. The sequence continues at coordinate 19,995,670 of OY978218.1, read as the reverse complement.
TGGCACACACATCAACATACATACTCTAAAAAGAATTACGTATTATTATACTTCAATTATATATATATATATATATATAGGATTAACTTCCAATAAGGGTCCCTTATTGAAGTTAAAATGCGGACCTCACCTTTCCGAGCCAAATTTTGACGATCCGAACCGTTCAATGTTTTTAAAATGCATTTTTAAGGGCCCCCGTGAAGATTCGTCCAAAAAAAAATACCCGTAAGGGCTTCATCCGATCGGTTTTTGTTAAAAACGTTATATATAGCGTTTTTAACAAAAACCGATCGGATGAAGCCCTTACGGGTATTTTTTTTGGACGAATCTTAGCGGGGGCCCTTAAAAAATGCATTTTAAAAACATTGAACGGTTCGGATCGTCAAAATTTGGTCCGGAAACACAAAAAAGGCTAGGTCCGCATTTTATTTTTCAATAAGGGACCCTTATATATGTATATATATATATATATATATATATATATATACACGGACGATCCAGTCAAGGATCCCGAAAATCCCGGATTGAAGCGTTTTGAAGCCCTTCCCGATATTTTTTTGACGATCCGAGCCGTCCAATGTGTTCAAAAGGTGTTTTCCAAGGCCCACGCGGGAAATCTTCAAAAAAAAATACCGGGAAGGGCTTGATCCAAGCAGTTTTTCGCAAAAATTGCATATTTACAGTTTTGCGAAAACCGCTTGGATCAAGCCCTTCCCGGTGTTTTTTTTTGAAGATTTCCCGCGTGGGCCTTGGAAAACACCTTTTGAACACATTGAACGGTTCGGATCGTCAAAAAAATATCGGGAAGGTGGAGTCCCGGATCCGGGACTCCCGGACTAGATCGGGACTCTATATATATATATGTCACGGACGATCCAGTCAAGGATCCCGGAAATCCCGGATTGAAGCGTTTTGAAGCCCTTCCTGATATTTTTTTGACGATCCGAGCCGTCCAATGTGTTCAAAAGGTGTTTTCCAAGGCCCGCGCGGGAAATCTTCAAAAAAAAATACCGGGAAGGGCTTGATCCAAGCAGTTTTTCGCAAAAATTGCATATTTACAGTTTTGCGAAAACCGCTTGGATCAAGCCCTTCCCGGTGTTTTTTTTTGAAGATTTCCCGCGTGGGCCTTGGAAAACACCTTTTGAACACATTGGACGGTTCGGATCGTCAAAAAAATATCGGGAAGGTGGAGTCCCGGATCCGGGACTCCCGGACTAGATCGGGACTCATATATATATATATATATATGTGAGTCCCCTTCCTATCCAAACCACTATTTACGGACCTACCGTCCGGACTTCACTTTCTGGACCAAATTTCAACGATCCCAACCGTTAGATGTGTTTAAAAGGTGTTTTTAAGGTCCAACGCGAAGATTTGGCAAAAAAAAATACCCGGAAGGGCTTGATCGGAGCAGTTTTTCACAAAAACGCTAATTCGAATTTTCAAAAAAAAATTGGGAAGGTGGAGGTCCGGATTTTTTTAAAATCCGGGAGTTTGGAGGTGAAGTTTTGTGATATATATGTATATGGCACATACATTAAAATACATATTATAAAAAGAATTATTATTATACCTCAATTATATAATATATAATTAATATAGCTTAATTTATATTAAGTATAATAAATTAACAACTATTGAAAAGTATATCAAATTTAATTAATTTGAATATTTATATAATTATTTAAATGTATAATTCAATATGGGTATTCACAAGGACAAAATTATCATTTGACTGATTTTTACATCTTCCACCCTCCTTATCCCTCATTTTTTATCCCTCATCCAAACCTGTACTATTTCATCCTCCCTTTTTAACTGACACTTCAATGTGGGTTCACCCTTTTTATTTAATCACCCCTACTATTTTATCCCCCTTACTATTTAATCCCTCTCAAACTAATACGTCATCCAAACGACCCGTTAAAGTTTTTCTCCCATACTGGAGAAAGAAAAAGAGAAAAAGACTGTGTGGTTTTAGAAGGGTGCACTACTTTTGGCTGTTTCTCCCCTCGTAATAACTGCTGTTGTTCTCTCTTCCCGGCCTGTTGGTTCTCTTTCCAAGGCACACAGAGACAGACAGCCTGCAGGTTCCTTCTCTCTCTTTCATCACGTTTTAAAAGAACTGGTTTTTTTTTTTTACTAGTAAAATTAGACTCTCATTAATGTCTTCTTTCTCAACTGTCTTGTCTGACTCGTCTTTTCTCTCAAGTGCCCCCCCCAGGCTTCACAGTCAGGCTTTCTCCCTCTCTCTCTCTCTCTCTCTCTCTCTCTTTCTCTCTTATCGTGTCTTGTAGCGCAAAAGGATATAAAGGACTCCACAGAACTGATACAGAAGTCCACTGCCAATAAAGAGCCCTTTGGAAACTTTCTCTTAAACTTCCCCAACACATACACCAACAAAAAAGAATTTGAAAAACCCAGCCAAACATTTCTCTCTCTCTCTCTCTGGAAATGGACTTCAACCTGAAGAAATGGAGATACCAGCAGCAGCAGGAGGAGCAGTCAGAACACCAGCAGCAACAAGAACAAGAAGAAGCAGAAGAGCCATCCACTGCGCTTCCGTTGTTTGTACCTGATCAACTCGCCAGCAAACTCAGTGACATGTCAGCATTAAACAACTCGGTTGATCATTCAACATCTTCCACCAGATTTTCCAGTAACCCCACCCGGCCCCCTTCTCTCTCTCTCCAGTATATTTGTGACATTTTATTTGGTATTCTGTTGCTGATTTCTTTTTTTAAGGTTGTTCCACTAACAAATTTTTTTTTTTTTTCAAACACCGAGACAGGTCATTCTCTCACAACACATCACAAAAAACCGTGAAAAATTAATTTTTTCAAAAAACTGAGTTAACGTGACAACCTTAACCCATCCGTATACTATATATTATTGGCATCAAAATATCCCTTTATTTTAGTTCTCGTATGGTATTTTTAATTCTCTTGGAATAAGTAACTTTAAAACATCTTAAGTGAGTTCTTTTTCATAAAAAATTACTACTCCACTTTATTTTTAATTCTCCTGGACTTTTCTGATAGTAAAAATGAAGAAAAAATTCTAGCAATTTTGAACAATAGGGACTTATTAGTTACTCTTTCTTCTGAAAATAAGTAGTACTCCAATTTGGTAAACAAAGTCTTTCCAAAATGAGTTTGTTTGGGTTTTTTTTTTTCCCCAAGTAAGTTTGATAAGGGTTGATTTGCTTTAATTAAAGTCTAACTAATGAATTTTTTTTCCCTTTTTTTTTTGTTTTCCCTCTGATCTCTTTTGGTTTTGGTGGTGGTTTTTGTTTGTTAATGTTGTAATACAGGGATGGGAAGTAGTAGTACTAGTTACTACTTGAGCAAGGGACAGTGGGAGGAGCTAGAGCTGCAGGCATTGATATTTAGGCATTTGGTAGCAGGTGCTGCTGTTCCTCCTCAACTTCTCCACCTCCTTCTCCTCATCAACAAAACAATTCTTCTCTCTCCTCCTCCTCCTTGTACCACATCTTCTTCTTCTTCTTCACCATCATTCTACTACCATCATCACCCTCTTCAACACTACTATTCCCATTATAATCATCCATCTTGTAAGTTCATTCATCCATCTTGTAATCTTTATGAATTTTGCATTCATTGTCTTAGTAATTGGTGTGCTATATATGTGATTTGATCGGTCAGATTAGACACTAGTTGTATAAGATTGTTACATGCATAATTCGTGGTAACCCTATAATTAGTACTATTTCTGCTGCTCTTTGACTGCAAAATTCTCAAGGTTGGTTGCTAAGTGGAATATGATTTGAGTGGAAAATTGTGAACAAATCAAGCACTGGGAAATGCTTCGGGGAAAATGGCCCCAAGGAACAGGGAATGAAGGGCACACTACTTTTTTCCATTCAACCAGAGAATTTCTACCCGTGTGAGATATTTATACCTACATATTTGGACTTTTCACCCAACTAAATAAATACATTCAGTCGACACGGACTGAAGATTCTAAGCAAATCACTTGTATTAAAAACAAAATATCATCCTTATATACTAATAACACAATCTTGAGGAGACCTTTCTTAATAATTTTTACAGACAAACCTAAATTAAACTCGTAGTAGAAGTGTCAGAATAATTTGGGTGTTCGCAGGGGCCTGGACCCTTGCTTGCACCCCTAGGTCTGCCCCTGAATTCAATATGACCTAACTATAACAATGTAGACAGTCCAAACACAACATCTAGCCCAATTGGAAAATAACCACAAGAGATTGATTTTAATAGTTAAAACTGATTGGATTACTTAGTACCTATGTTACACGGGGTTCGGGTACATATGTCAGGTGTGAGTATGTGTGAATTATTGGATTCATGTATTTTTCATTTCAAGGATACTGGGACACCGATTAAAACAAAAAAAGGGGGATTTTTGGACACGTCGTAACATTTAAATTCATATTTGCTAACTTAAGTGGTGTTCACTGGTTGTCTTACCCATGTCCAGGCATATTATTAGAGTTCTGTAAATTGCTTTTGAATAGTTTGGTTTGGAATATGTTATGAAAACCATGACTTACACACCCAAGGGTTGCCCCAGCGGTTAGGGCGAGTGCCTGACTTTGGGAGTAATCCCCTTGGTCGGGAGTTCGATTCCTCGCAGGGTGAGTACCTGTGCTAAGTGGGGGCTGTGGCTTGTGTGAGTTGCGCCAGCTACCTCCGAGGTTTGGGTTGTGCAATTCTAATTAGTGGCCTGCTGTAGTGACTTTGAGAGAAAAACAAACTAACAAGCAATCAAACAAGGACACAGATTTTTGTGGTTCCTCTCAAGCACAAAGATGAAACATACTTGACGAGGGAAGAGTGAGAGAGTATTCACTATGGACGAAGATAAATTGAGACCCGGCTATATCTGTCACTCTCGATGAAGAACCAACAATATTCAGGGACAAATCTATGGTGGAATCCGAAAGGGAGCACAAATCATAGTGGAACCTGAAGAGACTCCAATACCCTGATATGAAGCCCAAAGCACAATAGGCACACGAGTCACTCATAAATAAATGAAAGTTCATTTGATGAATTAAATTTCTTTAGTAATGTTGACACTGGATCACTCATGCAGAGTTGAAAGTCCTTTGAAATTTGGGTAGTTGAATATTACTATAAGTCATTGCTTTTAACATATGAAGACTTGTCTTGGACATTATCCAATACTAAAGGCTATATTTTTGATATCCTTTTCGGAAATAATGGAACCTATGCATACATGTTCCTTTTTTTTTTTTTTAATAATTATGTATCACCAAGTTAGAGTTTAATTTTTGCATAGAGCTTTTTGTAGCTAAAACATTATATATTCTTGAAATTGTGGAGCTGCCGCTGTGTACGTACATATATGATTCAAGTTGACTTGCTGAGTGAATTGGTTTTGAATCAGTGCTGCAATCAGGATATTGGGGGAGAGGATCCGTGGATCCAGAGCCGGGTCGGTGCAGGAGGACTGATGGAAAGAAATGGAGGTGCTCAAGGGATGTGGTGGCTGGCCAGAAATATTGTGAACGCCACGTGCACCGTGGCCGCAACCGTTCAAGAAAGCCTGTGGAAATCCCCACACCCTCCACCACCGCCAATGTTGGTGGTGGATATGGCGGCGGTGCTGTTGGTGGCAGCAGTGCCGCAGTGCTCTCAACCACTGTACCCTTTGCTGACCAGACATTGGCCGGTGGGTCCCATTTTGATCGTTTTGGGCCATCCCCTTCCATTGATCTCCTCCAACTCAATCAGAGGTATTATTATTTTTCTCCAATGAAGTTAAAACATGCTATAATTGTTCGTTTTTCTGTGTTCATATGGTTTCTATCCATGAAATGGCTTAAACCTTCGAGTGATCTCTTTTTTTTTTTTTGATCAGTCAAAAATGCCTTACAGGCTACCATTAAAGTCATTTTCCAAAATAGTTACAAGATGGAAAGGAAGATTAACAACCCAATTACAAGGTAATTTTTGGTTCAGAGCTAAAGAAGCTACTTCATGTGCTACTCTGTTTGCTGATCGTCTGATCCAGTTGAAGAGGGTCTTTCCTTCTTTTGCGAAGTGACGAATGTCTTGCACCACTGTACTGACTTTCCATGGAGGAACCAGTTTGGACACACTAAGAGCAATGGCTTCCCTGTTATCCGATTCGATCTCCACATCCTTCAAGCCCAAGCCGTTAACCATCTCGCAAGCCACACAAATAGCTTGCAATTCTCCATCAAGGCTAGAATCAGCGTGAATAGATTTTGTCAACCCATCCACAATCCTCCTCCTATTGTTATGGAGAACCACAGAGATTTTGCTGACATAGCCGGATTTAGGAATAGCCACATCGCAATTGACCTTAATCTTATCCATGTCCGGAGCCCTCCAAGTGGATTGCTCCTCCTGGTCTTGTGGGTTATCCAAGTGGACGATAGGAAACTCAAGAGACTGATTGTGTTCCTTCTTAGAAAGAAGAATGGAATTCAAGGTGTGCAAAGGATTAACTTTGATTTTGTTAAAGATGAAATCATTTCTAGCCTTCCAAACCTGCCAAGCAATGTTAGCCACTTTCCCCATGAACTTAGTAGCTTCAGAAGTTGTTAGCTGATCCACCATGTCCGCAACCCATTTAGTAACAGACGCATTACCTCCCAAATTCCCAAAAGGTTTGATATTGCATCCAAACCAAACCGACTTCGCCCAAGGGCACCAAAAAAGCAGGTGTTCTACCGATTCTGCCTCGCACTCACAAATGGGACATAAATTATCTTGAGCACACTTCCTTTTGAACAGATTATCCTTGGTTGCCAAAATGTTTTTACAAACTCTCCACCAAATATTCCTCACTTTGTTAGGAACTTTCATTTTCCAGAGAACTTTCCAGACTTCCCTGTTGAGCTTGAAAGATGATTCGGCCTTCTCCTTTGGTTCGTCAGATGCATTAGGTGCGCCAAGTGGTATCCAGATTTAACTGAATAGCAACCATTTGAGTTGTAATGCCATACCAATTGATCAGCTCTCTGCACCATAGGGAGAGGGATGGCTGTTATGGCTTCAACCACCTCCTGTGGGAGACTACTCGACAATGTTTGCATATCCCAACTACCCCTTTGACTGTTTATCACGTCCGCCACAGTAGAGATAACGCTGTTTAGGGGCTTCTCCACTAGAATTTTAAAGCTAGGAAAAGAGGGGATCCAAGCATCATCCCAAAAGTTAATGCTTTTGCCATCATGGACCTGCCAGCGTAGGCCTTTTAGAAGCAGATCTCTCCCATGTAACAAGCTTAGCCATGCCCAAGAGGCCCTCCCTCCTCTAGAAGCAGTAAGGAAGCTACTATTTGGAAAATAAATCCCCTTCATGAATCTGGCCCAGTAGGCATCTTTGTTCATCAGCAATCTCCAGCCTTGACGAGCTAGCATAGCTTCGTTAAAAGCTCTATGGTTCCGAAAACCCATCCCACCTTGATCCTTTGCCTTGCCAAGACTCTCCCATGAAGCCCAGCAAATTCCCCTATCATCTGGATTGCCTTTCCACCAGAAATTGCGTGTAAGAGTGTCAAGTTTATCACAAAGATTCCTTGGTAAGAGAAAGCAGGCCGTGTCGAAGGTTGGAATGCCTTGGAGCACCGATTTGATTAGGATCTCCTTCCCTCCCAAGGATATGAGATTGTTCTTCCATCCTTGCATCTTGCCCATCGTTTTTTCCCCCAGAATGATGGTAGTCCTAAGTACTTGGAATCCCCCTTCATCGTTTTGATATTCAGGAAATCACAAAACAACTGTTTATCTGTAGCATTTAAATTAGCAGAGAAAAAGATTCCCGATTTGTCATAATTGATCATCTGCCCAGAGGCATTTCCATATTTTCCCAGAACATCCAAGATCACATGACACTCTTTTAGCTCAGCTTTCATAAAAAGAATTGCATCATCCGCAAAGAAAATATGAGATAAAACAGGGCAGCTACGGTTAATACGCATACCTGCCATTCGACCTTCATTAATCTCCAGTTGAATGAGCTTCGAGAGGACATCCTTAACCAAAAGGAAGAGGTATGGTGATAGGGGATCACCCTGTCTAAGACCACGCTGAGGGGAGACTTTGGCTCGATCTTCTCCATTTGCACAAACAGTGAATTCAACCGATGAGACACTTTTCATTACCCAATCCACCCATTTATTCACAAACCCCATTGTCCTCATAACCTCGCTGAGGAAGTCCCATTCCACCCTGTCGTATGCCTTGTTGAAATCCAATTTGACCGCCATAAAGCCTTCATTTCCTTTTTTCTTGCGTTTGAGAAAATGAAAGGCCTCGTGAGCAATCAAAATGTTGTCCTGAATCATTCTGTCCGGCACAAAAGCTGATTGGTTTGGAGAGATGATAGCTTTCATAATTTTCTTCAAACGATTAGCTAGCACCTTGGTAATAATCTTGAGACAAAAATTGCAGAGACTGATGGGCCTCAATTGCGTGAGAGATTCGGGAAATTGTACTTTGGGGATAAGAACTAAATTGGTGAAATTGAAGTCTTTGAGCAGAAAACCTTCATTGAAAAAGCCTTTGACAGCCTTGATCACATCAGGTCCAATTACGTCCCAGAATTGTTGATAAAACAGTCCATTGAATCCGTCAGGACCTGGAGATTTTAAGGCCCCAAGTTGAAAAACTACTTCCTTGATTTCCACACCTGATACCGAACTAGTCAGCTTCTCATTCATCTCATCAGTAATGCTCTTCTCCAATTTCTGTATAACTGGACTGAAATCTCTTGGGCCAGCTGATTGAAACAGACTAGAGAAATAGGTTCGCAAATGATCGTTGATCTCATTTTCCTCAGAAAGCCAAATGCCATTGCTGTCCTTGATCTTGGACAATTGGTTTCTTTGTCTTCGTTGGGTAACAGTTGCGTGGAAGAAGGAAGTGTTCTTGTCCCCGTATCTGATCCAGTTTAACCTGGACCGTTGGTGTTGGTACATCTCTTCTCTCAAAAGGGTCTTTTCCAGCTCCTCTTTGATGGACTTCTCCTTGCTAAAATTTGACTCCGAAAAAGGTTGTTCCTGGATCGACCCTAACTGTAATTTAAGATCTGCCCTTCTTTCCAAGTTGTTCCCAAAAGTCTTTTTGCTCCAAGTTTGTAAAGCCCCCTTGCACTTCTTGAGTTTGCGCTTGAAAAGAGCTTGGTTGGGTCCCCCAATCTCAGAATTCCAAGCATTTGAAATCACTTCTCCACATTCCTCGCTAGTTCACCACATAGATTCAAACTTGAATTGATAAGGGACTTTCTTAAGGGGAATGCAGCACTTGATGATAAAGGGGGCATGATCAGATCCCAATAACAAGTCGTGAAAGACTTGAGCATAAGGGAAGATGTTCCTCCAATCCACCGTGGCCACAGCCCTATCGAGACGTTCCCTAATGTTGCAACCGCCCCCTTGATTATTGGACCAAGTATAAGCTTGGCCTTTAAACTCAAGATCCATAAACCCGCAATCAGATAACATTTGTTGAAACTGCTCAATTCTTGTTCTATTGCACACATTACCTCCTTGCTTCTCCCAAATTGAAGTCACCTCGATAAAGTCCCCCACGCACAGCCACGGGTGTTTGTTTTCCTCATGAATTTTCCTTAAAGAATCCCAGAATCTCGCCCTCTGATCCCATGATGTAGGAGCGTAGATGAAAGTAGCAAGCCACCTGCTAGAGTTAGAAGGCCAAGACACAATGCATCTAAACAAATTTTTAGACTTAAAACGAACATCTATATCAACAGTATCTTTCCACCATAAAGCAAGGCCCCCCGATAGGCCTACAGGATCAACATAGTAGCACCCAAAGAAGTGGAGTCTTCTCCTTAATTTCTCTAGTGTTTCCCTCTTATTCTTAGTCTCCATGAGGAAAACCACTAGGGGACGATGGGTTGAACACAACCCTTGTAAGATCTGGAATGTTAGGGGTCGTCCCATCCCCTGAACATTCCAGCTGAGCACTACCATTTAGCCTGTGGCTGTTGTGGGACAGCCACCAGAACCCGATCAGTTTCCCCAACCTCCTCCATGTGCATTTCACCAATCTCCACAGGGCTTTGAGAGATAGAGACATCGAACAAGTTTGAGACATTGCTCTCCTGCAGAGAAAGGGGGTTTTTCAGAGCTTTAGGCGGACGTCCTCTCTTGCTAACTTTCCTCTTGGATGGGCTGACAGAACTCTGGGAGGATGGCACCAGAGAGTCAAATTGCTTCACTGGCATAGGAGTGGATCGTTTGGATGGATGAACAGAAGGTTCAATTTCATCTCCTTTTCTCTTAAGGGTGAGAAGTCTATCAAAGACAGTGGTTAGAACAATATCATTGTGGCTAGGGGGTATGGGTTTAAGACTCTGGTTATCAATGAGATTAGAGGAAATAAATTGGGTCGGTTGGGTAGATATTTGGGGCATTTTTTGTGAGGAGGGTATGGTCAGTAAATTGGTGGAGAGGTTGGGGGTCAGGCCCAACCCAAAGGGTTGAGTAAGGTTTTGGTGGATTTGGTTGAAAGTCAAATTGGGTTGGTAAAGCCTAGCTAAACTAGGCCCAACAGATGTTAGAGGGTTGGGATGAGGGCTATTGGAAGACTTTGGGCTATCAGGTTCTTCTACGAAATAGGCTGGGCTAGAGATAGGGGAGTCTTGCCATAATGGGTTTGGGTGTAGATGGGTTGGGCTCTGCAGGTTGTTGGTAATGGATATGGGTTTGGATATAGATGGGTTTTGATGGGTTGAGCTCTGTTGTTTGTTGGAAATGGGTTTGGGTATTGATGGGTATTGATGGGTCGGGCTCTGTTGGTTGTTGGTATCATATCCAGGATTATTTGGTAAACTATCCAGAGATGAATTGTGACCCGAATCCATACCTTTGTTGTACGTATCCTCTCCATCCTGCCACGCGCTCGTCTTAGAGAGATTCCTAGGTGGATCATTCCTACCCACTTCTTGCTGCAGAGAATTTGTCGCTAGTGCCATACACGTTAACGTACTATTTCCCGTTGCTCCCCCCGCCGTGCCGGTTTTTATCGCTGGATAAGAGAGGATTTCCGGCGGCCTAATCCCAAAATTGATGGTGCGTAGAAAGGAAATTTCAGTTCTAAAAGACTAATGAGTGGCTAGTGCATTTTTGCCCCCATTTTTGATACGGGCATTGGTCTAGTTCAAGTCCTATTGTCGCTTCCTTTTCTTCTATTTCTCTTTCCCAGAAATATAATTTTCTGTCTCTTTTCATATGAGCTCTCAGCTTATTGTCTTAATTTACCAAAACATATACCATTGCATGTCTTTTGTGGAAAAATGTAACATGAACTAATGAATGAAATGGTAGCTTTTGTAACTTTCTCATGGCAAGGACAGAATAATTGAGTGTGCAGACAATTTGAGTGGTTGAAAGTCAGTTCCCATTCATTATGATGGTTCTTTTTCTTGTTTTATCCTGGGGAGATTTTTAGTGGATGGATGGATCTTCTTGCATGAATCAAGCTCTCATGTGACGATCCCTCGTCTGATCTCAGATAATGCGAAGTAAGAAATACATGGTCCTTGATTATCTGAGCCATTCTTGCATAGGCTTCGACTCTATTAAAAATCAAGTTGATTGGATATCTTTATCCATGTTAACGACAAATACTTGTCATGAGAGTAATGAACGGTGTATTCATGACCATCTATTTCTCTCTAGAATCTACTATTTGATTAAATTGGATGGATGGGTTTCCTCTATTGACTAAATTGACTAAAGCCCATGTTCTCACAGACTTCAAGGTAAGTCATTTTACTCATATACATCAACTAAAATACCATTTAGCGGAGATATACATCAACTAAAGTACCATTTAGCGGAAACAACTTATCTGTTGCCATTAGCTTGAAGACAAAATTTAGTGGAAACCCACCATAATTCGAAAACTCTTACTGATATTTGACTGTCATTATTTTTTAAATGGATGTTGTATGCGTTGAGATTTAGAAAATGAACAACTCGAGTATGAAATGTGACCTTGACTGCTGCCATTTCTCATCATAGATAATCACTTTCCTTGGTCATTGTTAGAATCCCATTGCGGTTAGGTTTCGGCTCTATAGTATACCGTATGGCTAGGGCCTATTGTGTCTAGCTGTTCGATCTGGCAAAAGAGCATTTGACTCTGCTTGAACTGACCCGAACATTCTCTATCAAGTTCTCCAATGCGTATTGTGCTTCATTTGCCCATACCCTGCTTTTGTTTTTGGTTTATTTTTTTTGGGTAATTCAGCTTGAAATTAAAAGGGGTTAAACGAATGTACAGCTTACAAGGGGCATACCCCAGGGAGGTCAAAGCGAAAAAAAATGCGTACTCCCCGGCACAACCCGCCGGGGTGGGCAATTTGGTAGCCCTAGCACAACCCGCCGGGGTGGGCAATTTGGTAGCCCTAGCACAACCCGCTAGGATAGGAATAAAATGGACAAAAATTAATGGGCACAAAGGCCAATTGTTGATTTTTGGCACAAAGGCCACCGCTTGGGTTTTGATGTGAGTGCCATATGCGTGGGTCTCGTTGGACCTGTTGAGGTTTCTCGAATTGACAAAAAAACTGCACGGTGAGTGGCTTAAAATAAAGCTATTTGGTACAGTTGGTTGATAGCCCTGCTTTTGTTCCCTAATGCTCTTTGCCTTCACTTTTGCTGCCATAATGCTTTTCACATTTTTGTGTAGAACAATGGAATCAAGAAGTGATACCAAAGGCCTATTTGAAGCCCAAAATGAGGTTCAAAAATCCAGTACGGGTGTTCTCCGCCCTTTCTTCGACGATTGGCCGCCAAGATCACTTCAAGAGCCGGGTACTGCCCTTTCCATTTCGACTCCAGGAAATCCACCCTCGGACTTCTCACTTAAACTGTCGACCGGGAATGGAGATGGGGTTGGCGAACAAGACAGGAATGATGCAGACAGAGATGGGCTTCAACTGAATTGGGCTGGAGGGTGGGGCACAAACCAGGCAGCTCCTATGGGCGGCCCTCTTGCCGAAGCATTGAGGTCATCATCGACCTCCAATTCTTCCCCGACGAGCGTTTTGCATCGGTTGCAGCGAGGATCTAATTCTGAGACCAGTTATGCTACCACCTGACTTTAGTTTCATCTCCTATGTTTGAAACAAAGAGATTGTTTCAATATATCTCTGCTTTTTTTTTCTTTACTTGGTGGCTAGTTGTCACTCTTTCACTTCCTTCTTCCTTCTTATTACTTGGTTCTATTAATTTCATGTTGTGGTGTTGGATTCTCTGTAGCTAAACCAATGTGGTTCATGTGTGTTTTCAATACCCATCGACACCTTTTTTTGTGCATGTTCTTAATGTGCTAAATTCTTCCGATTGATTTGCTGCGCAACATTTATCGTAGGATACAGAAGTAATCTTAGGTCATTTAACAAGTAGGTGATCGTGCTTCGATATTTGGGCATTTTGAGGTTCCTGAGCTAATTCTGCAGCTAAAAAGTGTTGAAATGAAGAATGTAGAATTTACTTTAGTTAGAGCATCTCTAACTCTCGCCCCCTAATTTCGACAAACTGCCGAGTGAATCCCATAAAACGACCAAACAGCAACCTTTCTACTCACCTTGCCCTCGCCGCCGCATCTCCCTCCCTCCTTACTTCACAACTATTAGATCCGCTTCTTTGTCGGCGTCACTGAAAGAAGGCGAGGTTTGGGGATAGCAATGTGGACGTGGCCATCGGTTTCTGCTTCTGGGTTTGAACGGAGAAAATAAGGCTAGGTTTGGGGATAGCACTGTGGACGTTGCCATCGGTTTCTGCTTCTGGGTTTGAACGGAGAGAATTGGGGCTTTAACAACCATCGCCGTACTCCAAACTTGGCCGCCAATATCAACGGACAGATTTGGGCACGTTTGGGGCTCCACTGGTGCCAGTTTGTTTTCTATCTGAACTACAGTATTTTTTAATTTTTGGTTGAAATAAAGTGTTTTGTGATTCAAATCTGGACCAAGTGATTTCTAGAGGTGTGATTCCAAATCAAGACTTGGCGAGTAGAATTGATTTATTTCTCGTATGATTTCAGTGAGTTGTTTGAATATATATGTTTGGCAAAAGGCTATAATACACAACCCTAAAAATCTAATGAATCAATTACCTCGTGGATAAAAAAAGTTACAATTTTGTTGTATTAAAGTTACAAGAGACTCCGTATATATATATATCTGATGAGTCGATGATGCGACATATTTCCAATCATGTTTTTTTTTTTTTTGAGGTTACACTAATTAAATTAAAATATGGTCCCACCATATAAAAAATCTTAAAATGGCATGAAAAAAATGTACATACGTCATTCTATGGAGCGACGACTTCAAGAATTTGTGGGGTAGAGTGGGCTACCTAGGGGGAAAAGCCCAAATTCCGACTTTGGGGGTTGTGGGTTTGTCAAGCCAGTTGAAAGTTGAAACTAGGGATGGCAATGGGGCGGATCGGTTCGGGTTTTGGCCGATCCGCACCCAAACCCAAAGGGTTTTGGTTCGGTTCGGGTTCGGTTCGGAAAAGGGAGAGGATGAACCATAACCAAACCATTCGGGGTTCGGGTAATTTCGGGTAACCGAATTGTACCCATCCCGCCCCGCCCCAAACTGTACTAAAACATGAATAAATTGAGTTTAGGATATTTTATTATCTCAAAAAAATTGAAAAAACATGAAAAAAATAATAGAAGGAGGCTACAAATATCAGTCAAGAGACTCAAGACTATATAATATATAAAATATCAGTCGAGAGAGTCTCAAAATGTACAGAATGTGAGACCAAAACCTAACCTGTGAATATCTTACATATATATATGAGAGGTAAAGTGTAATTTTAAAATATACCTAAGGGGTTTATGTAATATGTATATATAAAATAAGGGTATATATATAGCCAGGGGTACATACACAATTACTATAAATTTTAGGGGTAAATATGTGATTTCATATTTCGGTTCATTTCGGGTCACGGTTCGGTTCGGGTCACAGTTCGGTTATGACCTCAAACCATACCCGAACCATACCCATTCGGTTCGGCCATATCCCATACCATACCCATACCCACGGGGAATATTTCGGTTATGGTTCGGGTAAAAATAGCGGTTTCGGTTCGGGTATCCATCGGTTCGGTCGCGATTGCCATCCCTAGTTGAAACCAACGGGTAATATCAAAACAAAAAAGTAGTTATAAACTCCTCACGGCTACAAGAGATTTATTTTAAGCACTAATTCCACTAGATAACACACAACTTGTTAGGACTCAAATATAACATTCTATAAACTTAGAAGAGAGACATTTACAGGACAACGCTATATGATACTCTGCCACACGTCTACAAAAGACTGCTCTCCCGAAGCTCAGGGTGAATTTACAATTGCACATCTCCTGCCAGAGTCTCTTTATCAAAGGCTGTTCCATCTGGGATACGCTCCGAATGTTGATCATGGTAGATATTATTAGTCGACGATAGTTCGTGTATTGGAGATCAAAATACCTATCAAAAGCTGTATTGGAGTTCATCCCTCAGACAGGCTGTGGTTCATCCTCAACAAGACCATAGACAACTGCTGTTCTACACGGTGCATACACTAGGAAGGAATGAGGTCGGTCATCATACCACCCTTCCTGCAATGGGAAAATTTGTTGCAAAACTTGGTTACAGATTTTCATACATTGAGGTGATTTATACGTATTGACAACTCTCTTGTAGATAAGGGTATACATATACACTAAAGAATCGATTTCATCCCGAATGAATGATCTTACAGAGGTGAAGTACTCTGCGTTGTGATCAAGTCTATTGAAGCCTCCGAACAACTGATCATCTGAATCCAAGACTACCTGAAGGAGGAAACATAGTGCACTTTGTTTAAAAGAAGACAATACTAATAATGGGAAAACTTTGAAAGCACTAAAATACATACAAAATCTCATACAAGGCTGGTGAGCTGACAAACATTTTGCTTCATCGTGCCTTAGGCAATCCACAGTTTGTCATATTTTCAGTGGCCACTGGGATATCCGATGGCATGCTTATGATACATAAAAAATCAAACACAGTGCATTACCATTCACCTATGAAAGATGGGCACTCGAAAAAACATGTCGTACCCACACTGAATATGGCTTGGAGACCAGTACTTAGCATCGTACATCTTCAGCCGTTGAAACTTTTACCTTTAGTTTGTGACTTATAACAGACGTACCAAGTAAATAACCAAAGCCGAATGGTACCTTCTTTCACACATAGCTGTAACTAGTGTGATTGGAATTTCTTACAAGTATTTCATGCATTTAGACTTAAACTTGGTTTTGTACATTCCTCAATATAAAGACACTCTGGTCCAAATATCACTTCTAAGCAGTAAACAGTGGTTTGTATGTTAAATCCATAGTCAGCTAACCAATTCACTTATTTTTTAATCTGGTATCCTTTTTGTTGAGTATAATGCATTGGTAAATAACGACGAGAGTTATCTTTAATACTGACGTACCCGTATTCTACTCATTGCATACCGATGTACTTACATCGTGTGAGTATTGTACCCACTTCATAGATCCTGTTATGGATGAACAAGCACTCAACGAACCTGTCCGGACCAATCTGATTTGATCCAAAGGCAGTCGGGCAGTTTGAAAGCATTTCTCGGTCACAATCGGCTTGCAAACTCAGAATTCTTGTGTATTTCAGACGGGTGATGGGCCAAGGCTGGAGAAACCCGTAGAACCCCACCCGACCACATTTATTATAAATGCCCATGGCCATATACGTAGCAACAAACTACAAACCAACTGCTATCTTGTACCCCTAAGCAAGTTGTGTGCCCCCAACTCTTTATCTGACTAGTGGATTGTATGGTCTCTCTGTGTGATCGATCTCTCCTGATCCATACCAGGACCGACGACGGCAGTAACTACATCACGTTCATGTAGCCCTAGTACGTTTTCTGAGTCAGAAGAAAGGATTTGATTTGGGAATTTTAGGCATTAATTCTATCTATCTTTCCTTGGAATCCAAATCATGTTTTTGACCTTGTGGACACTTCAAATCTTGCCCTGTGCAAGTGACAATGCTATTGCATATGCAGAAAATCTAAAGGAACTCCAAGAAGAGGTTCGAAAGAAGTTGGAAGAAATGAATCAACATTACAAAAATGAAGCTGATCGCAAACGAAGGTTCAAAGAATACCAAATAGGAGATTGGGTTATGGTTTTCCTTCGAAAAGAAAGGTTCCCCACTGGTACTTATCACAAGTTGTTGCGCAAGTTTGGTAAGAATGCTTATGAAATTGAGCTTCCTCAAGACCTGGACATATCACCCATCTTCAATGTGGCACACCTTTATACTTTTCACGGGGATTTGATGGTTGAAATTGAAGGTGCTGCAAGTGGAAAATCAGCTCTAGCCTTTACTATAGAGAAAGACAAGGTCGAAAGGGTGATTCAAGTTCGACAAATGAAGACAAGGGCGAGTGATTAATTCAGATTTCTTGTGAAAAGGGTTGGAAAACCTGATTTCGAGAATTCCTGGATAACAGAACCCGAATTTTTGTGGATCGATCCGGAGATGTGTCATGCAGCAAAAATGACAACTCACACGGAGGCAAGTTCTTTCTAACTGGGGGGATGATGCGAACCATGTAAATATGTATATAGTACGGTAATTGTGAATGTTATTTTGTGAGGGGCATTTATGTCATTTCCATGGTTGAAGTTCTTTTTGACTTAGTTGGATCTTTCTTGAGTTTTGAGGGGAGTTGGGGTGTTTTTGAGACATTTAATATTTTGGGGTTGTAAGAGAAATATTCTATCTTTTGGGGGGTTAAGTGCAAGTTTTGCTTGGCTTCTTAGAGAAGCCTCTTGACTTACTATAAAAGGGGGCCAGTCTTACAGATACGGAGACTTTTTGGTTGAGAAAAAAACTACATTAGGGCAGTGAGCTCCAAACCAGCTAGGGTTTTGAACAATTGAAAGCTTGGATCTTGAGGATTCAATCCCGCGGCGCCTACCGTTCCCTCCGTCGCTGCTGTATGCGCGAAAAAGCTAGCTCAAGCCGCTGCTACGTCCTGTTCAGAGCTCAATACTGTCCAGATTCAGCAAACCTTGGCGTGTGAAACTTTTTCTATCTGATGAATCTCCACTCGAACACAATGTCTCTTAGTCCTAGAACCTTCTTCTCGGTGTGTAAAAGCTATTGGTGATCTACTGACATCTTGTATTCTGATTCTAAGTGTTCAATACCTCAGTATTATGGTATACTCAGCTGGTCTTGATCAATAGCATATTTAGCTATATCTATTTGCATAAAAAAACCAGGAGAACTTGTTATTTCTCTCTTTCTTTTACATATCTGTATGTTTACAAAATTGAGAAGCAAAATCCCACAACGCTTGGGTTCCATAGCAATGTGGAGTATATAAGCACGCGGGCACCCTCTCTTTCATGCCTATCTACTTCACATTACTTTGGTACCCACATGATGTGGGATTTTGCTTCACACCCTCCCATATACAACTCAGATCATTTATGTTCATCCTTATATAATTTTATGATAGCAAAGCTGTAGAAAGGTCGAACTAAAAGTACTTGTAGTCATCAAGGAATATGCACCAGCTGCTGTCCGTCTACAAAATTCATGTCAAAGCATAGTTTTTGCTTATAGCTGTAGCAATTAGCTTTGCCTTTTCGCTATATATGAAGCATTTGATCATAGTTTGCCTTTTCGCTATATATGAAGCATTTGATCATAGTGATTGGGCAAATAGAACTATTATTACGTTGGACCAAAAAAAAAAAAATAGAACTATTACCAGGGATTCAATACTTGGGTAGCAGGACGCTCACAGCAGATGACGCAGCCCTTAATTGGTTGGAGCGGAATAATACTTCTTTGGAAGCGTTAGGTCAAGTCACATGGGAATAAATCCTTTTGGTCCAATAATTGTGCTTGGTAGTTAGTCGTTTGTTCTAATTTTAGGATAGGATTCGTTTAGTTTGAAGATAGGGATAAGATTTGATCAGTTTGTTTTCTATGTCGAGTATATCATTTTATTTAGGTTATTAGTCTACTAATAAAATGATTAACGTTGTAAACTTGTAATCATTAGACTTTGATTAGTAAAGATTGAGAGTTGTATGAAATTTAGGGCTTTGGCCCTTGTGTGTTTTCCTTTCTTCTCTTTTCTCTCACTCTCCTGCACCAACACCAAACTAGATCATTCTTACAGATGCTTGAGAATCTCCATTAAATTGATGTTTCTTCTTTGCTGGACTTCTCATCCCCATTCTTCTGTATGTGATATTACTTTGCTCACAAGTCGAAAAAATAAAAGATCTTCTAACTAGCTCCGTGAATTAGACACCTTGAGAATGAGGGATGATACATCTTTTCTTAAGTCAAACCATATAGTTTATAAAATCAGTTGAGCTGTATGGATACAAGAACGAATAAGACAGGTAGTTAAAGGTGACACTATTATGCCATTCCTTTTTAAAACATTTGCATTTAAACTAAGAAAGATGCATAATGTGAGAAAGAAAATCTGGAGTTTAATTAGGACATTCTTTAAACTAACCATGCACACTTGAAGGGAAACTTTGAGGTGAACTTACCTTATATTTTCCTGGCTTTAAGCAACCTATTTGATAGTCAAAATAGCTGTTATTCCAATGCAAATTAAAGACGAACACCAAGTTCCCTCTTTCGAAAACAATCATCCTATCTCCTTCATCCTTGCGTGATATATATTGGTGCTCTGACGTCATGAACTGCACCAACAACATAATCATATTAAAAACTTCATTCATAAGATCTTAGAAATTAAGACAAGCCATTAGTAGAATACCCCAGCAGGTACAACACCCTTATCATGCACAAAGAAAATTAATATTCTAAGTTCAACATTAAAAATAGTTACTATAGCGCAACAGTATATTGTGCACAATGTCCAACATTCAACCCAAAAATCAAAATCAATGAAATTTAGTACAAGGGTAAATTCCACTAACCACCCCTGAGTACAAAAGTAGAGACCTTCCCTGAGGTTTTTGAAATTCCACCAACTCCCTTACTTTATCTGACAATATTAAAATACCTCCTCCTGTTAAATCACCTCCAAACGGCGTTAAATTTGCAACTAAAAAGGCAAATATACCTTCCAAGTTAAAAATACTCCAATATTCTTATTATAAAAGTGTTATGGACACTTTTTTTACCCTCTCTCTCTCTCTCTCTCTCTCTCTCCATAGCCACTGTCAAGCTGCTACCGTCGTGTCCCCTCACCAAGGTCACCTCCGACTATTATCAACTTCATAGAACATAAAGCCCTTCTCTTCTCTCTACCTCATACAAAGTCTACAGGGAGAAGTAGTAATACGGCGATGACAAGAACAATATCACCACCTCACCAACTCCGCCCTCAAACCTTCTTCTTCATCCTCAGATTCTGTTTTCCTAGTTTTGGCTCCATCAAATTAGGTGTTAAATTAGGGATTAAATGTTGTGTTTAATTTGAGATACATGGTTTGGGGTTTGGCTATTATGAACCTCTTATATTGCTTATGTTTATTGTATTTAGTGAATTTGTGAAAGAACTTTCCAATTTTTAGATTTGTTTTGCATAAGTATAGTTTTCAAGGAATAAAGTTCTTGGATGCAGTAACTTTTGGGGTGAAAGTGTTATTTTGTCTCCTTAGTATTAGTGGGTCTATAAATAGGTGTGTGAGTCTTTCTTTAGTAGTTTTTGATATATTGATAAAAGAATATTGAGAGCTTTTGCTCCTTGTATCCCATTTGGGATCCTCTATCTCTTAATTAAATCCATCGTTTAATTTGGTTTGCATCATTTGGTATCGGAGCACTGAGCTCAGATCCTGACCATTGATCTTGCCAGAGCCTCGCCGGAAAACCCAAATCAACCCATTCCACTCGAAATCCTTAGATCTACCCATTTCCAAACATTTCCAGCCCTAAAATCGAACTCAAACCTCCAAAATAAGCCTTTACAAAGCATCTCCAGCCATTTTTGAACTCGAAAACATGGATTAGGGGTTCGAAAACCTCTGACAAGACCCCCCCTGCCAGTTTCGATGAGACCCAGTTGATCTCGAGTGGTTTTCGACATGACCCAGTAAGTTTCGACCCTCGATTCAGCCATTTCGACACTCGAAATTGGATTTCGAACACCATCAACCTAATTTCGACGAGACCCAGTAAGTTTCGAGTCCCAATCTTTCATTTTTGGACATCGTTTAGCGATTTCGAACTTGTTTCGCACCAGATCTGAAGTTGAAACTCTTGTAGTAGCTGTCAAAGCTTCTGGGTTTGCTCGTTGTGATCTATTCTGGGTTCAATCGTTGTGGTCTGTAGTTGCTCTCAGCATTTCGAACAGTACAGAACAAGATTGAAACCTATTCAGAACTTCCGAGACGCAATATGTCGACTATAGTCCATAACAGCCACAGCAGAGGTTAAATCTACTTGTCTATTCAATTTCTGGTTTGGTATTTTTCACATAGGGTCACTGAATAATGGGTTCTGCGAACTCACTGAGTTCTGTGACTGAGTTGACGGGGTAGATCTTATTTTTGGTTGATTGCTGTTTGGAGTTGATTTATTGTAGTTTGGGGTCCCAATTGATTGGGTATTACTTGATTGAGGTTGGATAGTTGATTTTTGGGTGTTCTAATGGCTTATAGAGGTAAAGGTATAAGAGGAGGTAGAGGTAGAACATTCATGGTGATGAAATTGATAACTTTGGCAATCAAAATCATTTTAGGAATGAGATTGAAGAGTTGAGTATACAAATTGCTACCTTGAATGATAAGGTGCAATTGTTTTTGTTGAAAAGACGACTTGCTACCTTGATTAAGAAGGTGCATCGTTTACTACCTCACGAAGGTATTTATGATTCTCATAGTCAAGCTAAGTTTAGTATTGACTACAAGGAGGAGAACATTAGTGATGACCTTGAAGAATCTTATGGACCCGTCAATCCGGACAAGTTAGAGGGGGAGATGAACCTCACTCCGGATGTATTTGAAGAGGTGCAAGAACTCGGTCATTTCAATGGATTTCCTATCTTTGATGAATATCCAAGTGAAGAATTTGAAAGTGTTCGTAAAGATGATGTTATCTTTGGGGTTGAAAAAGAGTTTGAAGATTTGCCAATCTTTGATGAGTCTCCAAATAAAGGCTTTGGAGGTGATTTAGAAGGAATTCTCGTGTATGATGAGTATCCTAGCGAGTATAAGGATATTGACGATGATGTTCTTCCTAAATTTGACGAGTTCCCACATGAAGAGTTTGAAGATGATCCCATCTTTGAGACTAGTGGAGAATTTGAAGATGTTCCAACTTATGATGAAGAGTTTAGAGTTGGCGATAAAGAGGAGAGATTTGTTGATATGATCAAAGAAAGCATCCCTATAGCAAGGCAAGAAAGCAAGGAAGCACAAGAAGAAGAGAAAGGAGTTGGTGCGTTACCAAACCCGAAAGAGGTTACTTTTGATGTCTCCCTTGTTTTAGAGGATTTCGTAGAGCCAAAGCTTGATAGTCGCTTCCATGAGATGCCTCTTGAATTGTCTTTGGTGCAAGATGTTCAAGTTTGTGATGTTGTGGTGCCCGGACAAGTTTCAAAGTTGCCGAAAGCGGGTGTAGACTACTTGGTGCTTGAAGATCCTTTGGGCATGGTTTTCACTCGAGCAAGCCTTGGCTATGAAGTGAATTTGGACTTTTTGCACATCATGTTAGATGGTTCTTGGAGTCGTGCGATGGATACAAGTGTGATGGCCTATTTTTATGATGTGGTTCTACACAAGAGACATGGCAAATGGGTGGTTTCTTGGCACATAAGTATGGACGAGGTGGATGTATACAAAAAGAAGCTCATATTGAAGATTGGTTTTGTTGAGGGTGACACATTGATCAAGGAATGCAGCAGCATGTCTAATTTAGAAGCTGCACAATAAAAACTTTATGTTGTCTTTATTTGGTGTCTTGTGTCATGAAGTCCAACTTGAGGACAAATTGTTTTCTTTAAAGGGAGAGTATGATGCAGTAACTTTTGGGGTGAAAGTGTTATTTTGTGTACTTAGTGTTAGTGGGTCTATAAATAGGTGTGTGAGTCTTTCATTTAGTAGTTTTTGATATATTGATAAAAGAATATTGAGAGCTTTTGCTCCTTGTATCCCATTTGGGATCCTCCATCTCTTAATTAAATCCATCCTTTGATTTGGTTTGCATCATAAAGTTCTTGGACGCACTTTTCCATTAGAGAGGAATTTGCTATCAACTAAACCCTAGCCCAATTTTAAATTGTTTTTTTACTAAGGCACTTGTGAACATTTAGAACACAACCTATCCAGATTACACGTTTTTGTGAGGGCACAATAAGACTTTTTTGGGTTTTCCTCATTTGATCTAATTGGGCATTTTGAGTTATTACTGGGTAGCTATTGTTATAAAAGAAAACAGGGACGTTGGAATTCAAGATGTATGGGAATTTTGAAATTGCTAATTGGTAATGGAGAATGCATTAACATGACCCAAGTTGGGCAGCTATTACGATTTACACAACTGATTTTTACTTCAGGGTTTCAATTATCTAAGATGAGGTTTTGAAGAATTTTGGTTTCACTCTGGAACGAGTTTAGGAAAATTGGGTATTGTTAATTTTGGGAATAGAGAAACAGCTTGATCTTTTTCGATACACAAGCAACAAAAATTGTAGTAGAATGGAAATGGGGAGGAGAAGACAGTGGAAAAAGAAGAGAAGAAAGAGAAAAAGAGTGAAAATGACCATGGTGGTTGTTTGATAGAAATCAGATGGGAGAGGAGAAAGGAAGTGAGAGAAAGGTATAAGAGAGAGGAATGCAGAGGATAATTTCTGCCATTTCAATGATAATTTATCTTCTGAAATCTGTGAAATCTGTTAAGTTTGGACAGCAGAAGACGGAAAGGGGCATTCGTATATTGTCAGGTAAAGTAGGGGAAGTCAGTGGCATTTCAAAAACCTCGGGGGAGGTCCATTCGAGAAACCTCAAGGGAGGTCAGTGAAATTTACCCTGTGTAACTATTTAAATGTGAATTTTTTCTTGGCACAAGCATTTCCATTGAATAGATGAAAGAAACTATAGAGACATAGGAAAAGATATGAGAAAAAGAGCAAGGCAAAGAATTGTTGAGAAATAAGTCAAACCAACAAACACACAATCAATAAAAGAAACAGAGAATGCAAAACACATAAATTTTTACGTGGTTCACCGTGTAATTGGGTACACCCACGGCTCACACCAGGTTCCAATATGTAATGAATGAAGAATGAAGTATGAGTTACATCGGCTGTATATAACAATTATTTATAACCTAGGATTTACCTCATTAGTTACTGTAATACCACTGTACCGAATAGTTAGTGAAGCACAAATTAGACCGAATCAGGCTTCACAAACCCAACAAGAGAGAGAGAGAGAGAGAGAGAGAGAGAGAGAGAGAGAGAGAGAGAGAGAGAGAGACTTAGAATTCTCTTCCTCATCCATTTGTATTTTTAATTAGATGAGCACAAAGTCACAATAAAACCTAGCGTGAAATACAACATAACATTACAGAAACTATTTTAATTTATGGCTTGTTTGCACAGATGGTCCCCGAAGTATTAACGAAGTGTCAATTTGGTCAGCAATATATAAATCACGTCTATTACATCCCCAACGTGTACAATGTGCGTTTAAGTGGTCCATGGAACTAACAACATCTAAATTGACCGTTAAACACAGGGGCATTATCGTCAAACCCCACATCTTCTACTTTATCCTTCCCTGTTATTTAAAAAAAAAAAAGAGAAGGTGAAAATCTCAAAACCCAGAAAGTGGAGGCAATGAGAAATCAGAATCCACAAAATTTCTCACAAAACCGAGAAATTTCTCGCTTGTGTGGTCACGCTAGTTCCCTGGAGGTTTGGGTCATGCAGTTGGGTTCATTAGTGGCTTGGTTGTCCCTTCGTCACACACAAAAAAAAAATATATGGAACGTAATTTTCTCAGGAAAATAGCAGAAAGCTGTCTACATGGAGGCTTCTTGGGTTGACCGGAGAGGAGGAGAGAGGACTACTACTTGCTTCAGTAAGTTGATCCAAACTTCGATTTGACTCAGATTCGTGTAGTTCCGTAAACCAAAAACAAAACAGTGGTGGTCTATGAAGCACGGGCACTCCAAAAATGTTGTCGTACGAGTACCGGGTACTGGTACGGCTGGGTACTGCAAAAACGTACTGGATACTTTTGCACTGTTCGGGAACGGCATTGGTACTCCTGGGTACTCCGATTGGGTACTTTGTTGGGTACATTTGGACCTTTTTGTAAAATTTTCAAAACTTTAAGGGGCCCGAATGAAAATTATAGAAACTTTAGGGGTTATGTGCACTTTTGACACCCAATTTAAGACAACAGACAACATTTGGGTTTCATCAGTTAGGGTTCTCAAATAGAAGCAGCAGCCACAGCTTCTCTACTGTTCGAGCAACAGCCATGGAAGCTTTTCGAGCTCTCTGGTTAGTCTCTCTCTCTCTCTCTCTCGCTGCTCCCTCTCTCTCTTTCTGTCGTGCTACACAGCTGCAGCAGCTGCTCCCTCTCTCTCGGTAACTAAATCAATCTATTAATGTATTTCCTCCCCTCCTCTCTACAGATCTAAAGTCACGAAGTGAAGGAGAAGGTGTTGAGCAACAATCATCTCCTGGGTCTTCTACAGCAGGTAAAAAATGTCGTTTTTTTATTTTTTATTTTTACTTTTATGGTGTTAGTACTAAGTACTAACTTAGTAGACTTAGTAGTCACTAGTCAGTAGACTCAGTACATACTACATACTGTAAATGTGGTATATATAATTTTTTTAATTTGATTTTAGGAAAATGAGTTCCAGTCAATCTCCATCAAGCAGTTTTGGTTCATTTTCTAGTTCAAGTGTGCCTTCTACTGATACTGCTGTGAATGTTGAAGATGATTTTAATGCTCCTCTTTGGAAATATGTCACAAAATTAGTTAGAAGGGCAAGAGGACGGGGTGGAAACACAAAATGGCAGTGCAACCTTTGCAATGTGGAGTTTCAAGGGTCATACTTTAGTGTAAAAGCCCATTTGTTGCCCATCTGTTGCTAATCACAAGACATTGTTGAAATGGAAAGGAAGATTGAAGGCTCAATTGTGGAGGTGAAGCCAGAAGAAGTTGAGGAAATGCCAGAAGTGTGAAAAGGGTAACTTAACTATGAAGTATTCAAGTATGTACTCTAAAACGACATTGCACTTGTTTGATCTGTGCACTTATGAACTTATAACTTTTCTTTATGGTGCTTTTTCTTGGTAAATAGGTTTATTATTCAGTTTGTGCAATGGAACATAGTAAAATAGGGGGGAATTTACACTTACGTACCCAACCGTACCCGTACCCTACTTTTTTAGGTTTTTGCCGTATCGCGTACCCGTACCTGTACCCTACCCGTACCGCGTACCCGTCCTTCCTAGGTGGTGGTGAATTTGTTGACATAAAGAAGAAGAAGAGAAATCCTAGATCTAAAAACTCAAAACCCGACTTCACCCCCAAAATCCTCACCAGAGAAATCCTAGATCTACAAACCTAAAACCCTAACCAGAGATCACGAATAGCTTTGCCACTACTCGCCATTCGTCGCTCCTCTCTGTTGCTCGAAAACTCTCTGATAGCCGAGAGAGAGAGAGAGAGAGAGAGAGAGAGAGAGAGAGAGAGAGAGAGAGAATGAATGGGGAACATGTGTCGAATGGCAGTGGAGGCCGCGGTTTGGGCTTCTAATCTTTTCTTTTCTTTTTCAGAGAGCATAAAATAGGAGAATGGGTGGTTTGAGGATAATGCCCCTGCATTTAACATGCAATTTGGATGGAGTAAGTTCCAGGGACCACTTAAATGCACAATGTAAATGTTGGGGATGCAATAGACGCGATTTATATATTGGGGACCAAATTGACATTTCCCTAATACTTTGGGGACCATCCGTACAAATAAACCTTTAGTTTACATATATCACAGACAATATTCAACATAGTCTATTGATAGGCTTATGGAAAATCTAATAACTTAATACCTTGTTGAACTTTCCTAGCCATCACATACCAAATAGAGCTCAAAATCCTAAATATTGAAGCCACTAAAAATCCTAGCACAAAAGGCTCTTAATAATACCTCACATAAAAGTATTAACACAGTTATCTTTTCGAGATACGAGTTGTTCCAAGCATTCAAAAGAGGAACCTTTAAGTGGAGGGAAAAGGTTAACACTGGAAGTGTTGGATAGCTTGTCATATATTGTTGGGCGCATTTCCAGCACCTTAAGTTTTTGTGTCACTGTGTCAGCTGGTGAATTAACATAGGTTTAGAGCAGTAAGGTCTCTCTGTTTGCATTTGATTACCAGCTTGCATTATGCTTCTCCCCTCTGCACTTTCTTTAATTTATGGCAGGTAGGGAGTGGATAGCTTACATTGTCGGGCTCATTTCCAAACAACTTAAGCTTTGGGGGCAACTAAATCCCCTAAAACTAATTTCCCTTTATGTGTAGGGGTGCATCTTGTTGGAATTTATCCCACATCGGTTAATTATCACCTCGAAAGCTAGTATATGAGCCTAAACGGCCTCTCCACTCATAGCCAATTGGTTTTGAGTTGGATGCTCTAACATGGTATCAGAGCTAGGGTTTTGAAGGATTTTGGACAAGACTTTCTTGGTTATTGCCCCGTTGTTTGTGCCATAAGTGCACCATGTTTTGTTATGATCCCAATGTTGTGGATCCATCGTTTACCTCTCCACGTGCGGGTCAGGGGTCGCATGTGCAGGGGAGTGTTGGAATTTGTCTCACCACTTAATTATCACCTCGAAAGCTAGTATATGAGCCTGGACGGCCTCTCCACTCACTGCCAATTGGTTTTGAGTTGGATGATTTAACATATCTATCGGAGTAGAGGACTTCTTTCCAATTTGTTATTAGTCCAAAGCTCCATAAAATCATTTGGTCTCCAACATTTTGCAGCATTCAGAGCAAAATCTACAGGATCAATTGGATAGGTTGACAATATATATTGGACTATTTCTCATATAAGCTTAACTATTTGGAGACTTGAAGCACATGATCATCTAGCATGGTATCACAACTAAGATTGGCAATGATCTTGGGTCCAATTATACATTGTTGGGTTGGGCCCTTTCCCTAACTACTTAATAAGGACAACTGGAAATTTAATATGGAATCACTAGGGAACTAATTTCCCTTCATGTGTAGGCGGTATGTGTCGGACTGAGGGTCTTCTTTCCTTTTTTAACAACATTCAGTTCAATTTTTGTAACTCGTCATATGATCTACAACATTTTGCAGCAGTGAGAAAAATTTAGAAGATCTCAATTGTTGGATAGGATGATATAAATTGTGGGACAATTTCTTATTGGCTTAACCTTTTAGACTAATTGATCATCTCACATGGTATTACAATATACGTCAACAAAAAAACTTGGATTCAAAGATCTCCATTTGCAATTGTTCCCTTTTGCGTCCCACATCCTATGTATGCCTTTGCATATCTAGTGGAAGACGAAATGCAAACGAGGTATGGTGCTAGATAGGCTGATATGAACTACATGTGTATATTTGTTTTCGTAGGATATACATACTATGCGTTGTTTTTACACCATTCCCTAGAAGCTCATTAATTTGCAACACTTGGCTTATCCACCACTTAAAAAGTATTAAGATTTATGGAACAAAAAATCATCAGATAACTGTGACATTACAAGATGAAAGAAAAGGAAGTCATCGAGAAGGCGAAAACATACACCATAGGCTTCTTCAAGATGCTGCATTGCTTGATCAAATTCTTGCATTCCATGGTATCGCAAATACTCTGCATCCCCCTGATAATATAGGATCCCAAACATCAGAAGGCCTATTCATGTTATACAAGCATCCTAGAGGGTGGTTCTAAATTCCAAACAATATGACTTCAATCATTGCAACCTGGAAGGTCTAATACAATAGACATGGTTTAACAAACAAATAAAACAAAGAACGTCATTCTGCATTAAGAAGAATGTAGAATTGTGAAAATTATTGCAAGCACTAATAGTACAGTTTTGCAACTTCACTAGGCGTGATGGGCACTTGCTCTTGAACCATTAAATAGCAGTGGCACACTTGCCATTTGGACAACTTTTTCGATGTGGGACAACACTGAAAGCAGTGGAATACTAAAAGTGGTGAAGGGTCAACTCATTTATTGGCTTGCTTGTGGTCGTTAGTCCCGCATCGACAAGTTAGGGAACTCACAATACATGGATCCCTTATAAATTAAGAACCCAACACCCATTCTTCCTTCACGCGTTGCATCAGCGCCTCAGTTACTGAGCCTCTCGGCCAAGCTCGAGCTTTGACAAGATTAGGCGAGCCGAGCTCAAGCACAATTTTCTTAGCTCGTTTCAAGTTCGAGCCAAGCCGGAGATCACTCAAAATAGGACGAGCCGAGCCCAAGCAACATGAAAGCTCGGTTCAACTCGGCTTGTTTGCAGCCCTAGCCGTGAGTTGGATCCTTTTAACATGGTATCAAAACCATGTTCGGATACCCCATCTTGTATAATTAAACTAGCATACGAGCTCTCCACTCATTGCTGATTTTATTAGTTTTGAGTTGAATGCTATAACACTTGACATGGAACCGGGGGCCCAATAGTGAGGGCACTCACTACACCCTGTAGTGAGCAACGGTGGCCATTGGATTCAGCAATCAATGGTTCAGATTTAAAATAAACTCTTCCATCTAGTGAGCAGGCCATTAACCCTTTCGCATTGGCGATGTGGTAGTCATATGGTGATTTTACATATGGGCTTAGTATACTTTCAACAACAAATTCTAGACTACTTGCTGAAAAAAAAAAAAAAAAAAAAAAAAAAAAACCTTTTGGAAAACGATAAACTGGCTACTCTAGAAAATGTAAGGGACAAGTTGGAAACTACACAATCAGGAAAATACATAAAAACTGAAAGAAATTTCGGCTAAATATATTTATGAGTAATTTGTCCAAACTGGCTAAAACAATTTGTTTTGAAATGTTCTAGGGGCATGATTTCAGTGACTGCAATAAGACAAAATTCTTGGAAGCCACAAACTTCGGAAAAACTTCTGGAAACATATCATTACAGAGGAAACCTACAAGGCTACAATATTAACGAACTACTCAAATTAAAAAATCTAGCATTATTTGTCCAATGACAAGAAATATCTTGAGTGAAGTGTAATGAACTCGTCAAATATTTAAATTACTTTTCGCACGACAATACGACTGTTTCAATTCTTTTGTTCTATAAGCCACATTTTTCCAAGTTACCATCCACATGATGATACGACCCAAACAATATACGTTCCATATGTGCGACGTGTTTACTCCCCTTTTGGGCCCAATTTAGGAACACCATATATAAGGTATAATAAAAACCTTACAAAAATTTGCATAGTCGTGATTTTAAATTTACCATTCAAAATGATGAACTAGAGGAAACTAAACCCATGTGACAGCTCTGCTGTTTATGAAGGATATCGTGAAGTTAAGAAAACAGAATAAACTTACAAGATCAAATCTGCGCCGGCATTTATCGTAACTGAAACCATTTCCAGGGATAACTCTGCCGTCAGGAAGATGTCGATCACCTCTTGGAAAATCTATCCACTCTGATAAAACGCGTTGCATAGAATTGGCAGTTCATTGCCCACCAAATTCAAGAGCAGTTCAATATACGAAGCATAATATAGCTTTAGTTCAAATTAAGGAAGAAAAAAACAAGTAGCCTCTCCATACCAGGATGTCCAAATTCATTTCCCATGAAATTTAGGTAACCTTCTCCACCTAACCCCATGGTAATAAGTCTAATCATTTTGTGCAATGCTATTCCACGATCTACCAGGGGAGTTGATGGTCTATCCAAAGCCATGAAGTCATACATATCCTGAAAGGCAGGGGAAACATAAAAGTTATAAATTAAGCCAATAAATATTCATAAATTGGCTTGTCCCACAGATTCTCCAGAACTATAGCACATATTGATACGGCTTCAATGTCTGATTGAAAAGTCCGAAGTTTACACGGCTTTAGCAACAACAGACTAAACTTTCTTTTTGCATACAGTTGGTTCTGCAAGACAGCTGTCCACGCGTTCATGTAAGGAATCGGTGACAGAATCAAGAAATGATTTGATGCCCAATCTCCACCTATCTATGCATCTACACATGTACACATAAATATGTATGTATAGATACACCCACATACATATATGTATGTATTGAGCATAAAAGGGACATAAATTATATAAGATGAGTAGGAAATCACAGCTAAATTGAACAAAACAAAAATACTAGACTTTCTCAATAGACAAGGAGAAACATCATGGAACAGCAATTGACATATTGACGAATAATTAAAAGTTCCGATGTACATGATGAAATGAAAAAGGACCAATATTACTAGAACATTTTACTGTAACTTACAATGCATCCATTGGGGATTCATGTTATCGAACTTGATAAATATCAAAATTTTGATTTAAAAAAGAAAAAGAAAATCGTGCATGCAGTCAGATGAAGTTTAAGTGGATGCCGTTGATGTAAATGAATTTAAAATAAACAAGGTGGTTTAAGTACATCTTACACCAAATTTCAGTTTTCCTAACTTGGATGTGCTTTCCTCTTCCCTTTCTAAATTTACTAGGCATGACAGAGGAAGTCTTCCCTAAATATACAGGCAATTAAACTCTTGATGTTTTCCTCAATTCCTAAAGCCTAACATAGTCTCAACAGAAAAACTAGATGCCTACCATCTAAAACAAATTCATTATCTAGATGGGTGAACACTTGCATAAATTCATATGCATCCATGTCATGGTATTGTTCCATTCCTAACATAAAGGAAGTAACGGACATAATAAATTTATAACAAATGTTCAGCACGAACAAAGCAACATTTCAAAGGTAGGAATCAATTACAAACAACCCAATTGCAATGTTTTTGCACATGATAGCAATTTTCCTCTAAGCATACACAGGGTTGAAGGCAAGGGAGGGCCAAGGATGGCCATGGCTTGCCTTCGAGAACTTAAACAAGCTCATGACATCATTGCCTCGAAGTTAAATCTTCCATTTTCTGAGGTTGAGTTGTAGAAACTCTAATCCTTTTAATGCGAAGTTGCCAACATTGCGCTAGCATTACAGCTTTCTCAGCAGCATATAACCGCCTGTTCATAGCACATGCAGAAATGCACTTCATATTAAACGTTATGTAAATAATAATGACAAGTTATATAACCTTGTCCATCAACCAAAAAGCAATTGTCTTGTCACCAACTAGAGCTTGATCATGACTTTCTGCATAAGAAACACACTTTTCCAACCACCTTCTGTTGGTGAGTGTGTAAACAATATCACCCACTCTCCAATCCTCATCCCTTTTCCTGTCAAATAACAAGACAAAATAAGGATAATGATGTGTATGTCAAATTTCTGGAGACACATTAAGGATGATGATTAGTGCTATCTCAGGTTTGAACAAACACAGTTTGTTACTCCCTCCGTCCCTAAACTTTTGACCTTTTTGGGATTGCGTGCCATTTTAAATTGCTTATATCTTTCTATTTATAACGTTTTATGTGATTTTGAAAACTTTGTTCAATAGAACTAATTAAAATCTATCAAACGAGATCCATATTATATATTTTTTGACATTTACATTGAAAGATATAAGCATTTGAAAATGGCACACTGTCCAAAAAGTGTCAAACTTTAAGGGACAGAGGGAGTATATAGGAAACATTGGTTTGGACTTTCAAGAGTAACATACTTGAGAAGCTCTATCCATTTATCCGCTATCGCCATATGCAAACGATAATCGAATCCCACGCCACCATCTTGAACAGGAATACAGAATGTTGGCATCCCGCTAACCTGGAAAGCAAGAAATACTTTTTAGATGTACCAGAAAAGGTCAATACAGCTACAATATTTATCCTATAAAAAGTGGTTGCACCAGTTTGTCTAGTTGTCCTTTATTATCATATTTGCCTCGTGCAGATGCAATTTAGTCATCATTATTGAAGTGACTGAAAAGTCACTATGAAAGTTCTAAGCTTGGAACATTGCCTCCAGCAATCCAAAAATCAGTGGGATCAGCAAAACTCAAGCTTCTCTTAAACAGCATGAAAGACATTCGGAACCATAAGATTCATGGTATGTAGTATGTAACGTATGATTCAATTCGATAAACCAAGCCATCGATTCAATACACCAAGCTATCGGTTTGCATTTGCCAGTGAACTTGAACACAAAAATTTTACTATTCGCAATATGCAGTTACGTACCATACGATTTGGTTCAATAAACCAACAATCGATTATCTTAATGAACCTATTTCGCTTAGAAAAGGGAAATATATGGAGATTAATGAAAACCATTTCGCTTAATGAACATATTTCACTTGAAAAAGTGTGAAAACTTGGGTGTTAAAAACCTTTTTAGTATAGTAATAGGATTGCAAGAAATGCAAAATTTGATTATTCACTCAGTTGATGAAAATTGAAGTAGCCAAACAACACAAAAATTTAAAAAATTTAGTAATTTTCTCATAGCAGTTGTTTTGAATGGTCTTTTTATCACAAGTATAGATAGACTTCACTTTAGTAACAAAACATAAATGTTAGCCATGAAACTTTTGAAGTTGGAAATCTTGTAATGGATACATATGTTACTGTAAATGGATGCTTATGGTATAAATGTACTCTCAATTTGATTTGACATATAATTTCTTTATCTTCTCGCTGATGTATCTTAAGACTCTTGTTTCCATAAATTCGTACATGTATGGATCAATAGTCATGGCAAATAAAGAATGTAGAAGAGGGAAACTGAAACAAAAGATGACATATAATAATCTGAAAGGCATTGAAAGGATTATTTGATTCATTTTTTAATATTAAGAAAGGAGCCACTTCTCTTGCAATACCAACCCTGTTAAACTGTTTTATCCTCAATTGATAACTTAAGACGAGCTTCTTATTGATTTGAGCCTAAAATAACCACATTTACACTATATCTTCGCCACTCAAAGACATAATATATTTCAGCACATTCTAAAAACTATGACCGCATCGGTGCAATTCACGATTTGCAAAAGGACCATTTCAATTTTCCATTCCATTCACAGTTTGACAACTAAAACTAGTAAAGAGGACAATGGGAGATAATGGTTGGAAAAATTGATGAATAAATGTCATTTGAATGATCTTCCATGTCCGGAATTCCATAGTCACTAGTTCTGGAGGAGGGCGTCATGGAATCTGCTGAAATATGGAAGAATCAATTGAACAAATTTCAGTATATATCTGATACAAATTATTTTCAGTAGCAACCCAGATCTAAGTATTCACCACTTTCTTGAAACTGTACTCAGAGCTTTCTTTTTCCTTTTGTCACCAACCACTGATCAAGAACTTCAGTGCTAGTATTTACCACAAGTACAAGCCCTAGCATGTTCCAATCGTAATTTGTATCAGAAACTTACAGGCCTGCTACTAATTAATTTCGTATACCGATATGTTTCGGACAGACTCCAAATCATAACAGTTTGGATCTATTCCACTCCCCACAACACTAGGGCATCAGAATCCCTAATCAAAGCAACCACTCAGAGAGTACCAGACAAAGCCACAAAAGCCAGTTAAAAAAAGCAACCACATGTTTGAACAGAGAATATGAAAGATGCCTACTAATTTGACCTAAAGTGGGAAACCAAATAAAGAGAGCTCAAAATATAACGTAAAAGGTAAAAAAGAAAATACATACATCTTCACCAATGCTAATAGCTTCAGGAAAAAGCCCATGAATAAGATCATTAACCAGCATCAGATAAACCACTGCATCTACATCAGTAGCAAATCCAAAATATTCGTTGTAGTTTCCTGTAAATGCTACCTAGTACACAACAAAAATAAGACAGTAAAAATCAGAAAATAGTAACAAGATTGCCAAATCAAATATACATGTACACACACATACATAAACGTAGGACTTGGGAGTGTGTGGGACATACATATTTATACAACCAACACACTCCTAAATCAGTGTTTGTAACACGTAGTATTCACCACCTACAGTGAAACCTCTCTCTCTCTTAATTATCAACTTGACATACCAACATATCATCCCAGAAAGGTTACCTATTACACCCATCGCTTTAGTCAATGACAAAATGTTCAGCTTTGGTTCCTCTTGCAATGAAAAGTTAACAGCATTCAGGAGCTCCACGAATTCATAAAAATGACGCTTATCCAGCAAGTCCGATTATACGCGGGCTAAAATCTTGTGTAACATAGGGTTTAACTAAGACTTTCATGGTAATAACCCGTACATGGTAAACTAAAAAGGTTGCAAACCATCTCCTTCAACGTTCTTCAAATTGCTTTCACAAACAATTTAAAGGTAAAACATCCACACAAAATAGACCTAAACTAGAATATTGAAGACGAAATGCTACATATTGTGAGTCATATTGCAAAAATTGAGAACACTAACAATGCACTAAAAGGAACCATAAGAGCTATATGAACCAGGGTTGACCCGAATGATAAAAGGGAAAAGGGCACGAAAGTCGGGAATGGTTGGAGCAAGCAAACAAAGAAGAAGAAAGCTTAGGAAAGCAAAGGTAGAACACAAGAAATGAAGAAAGGAAGTCACAAGTGTGTGAGGGGCACATAGTTCTCTTCAAGGCATCTAGATTAAGAAGTCAGCACAATGGCTGTGTGACAGTTTTCTAGTGACCCTAAACATGTCTCCTTTAACAAAAACACTAGTGGATAGGATGAGAAGATTGAAATACAGAAGAGATAAAAGAGAGGGAAGGGAAGAAAATTTGGTAGCAACTTGCTCTAACGATAAAACTTTAGAACCCCTTCTATCTTTTGAAACCATTTCCAATCTCAAACGTGACTATGTTTGCAATGCGATTTGAGTTCACTTCAGGGATTAGCTAAACTTTCATTTCCATGTTTCGTGAAGCCATATTATTTCAACTCATGATGGTTATATTTCAATATCCAACCATAGAATATTACCCCAACAAGAATCGCACACAGGTACATCATCCGGTGGCATTTACCTGCAATCCATGGTGAGTATACATCATTGATGTAACACCATCAAATCTGAATCCATCAAACTTGTATTCCTCCAGCCACCATCTTGCATTTGACAGAAGAAATCTTATTACCTAAACAGTAATAAACAGTAATAGTGATTAGTATTTATGCCTATACCAATCAAGAGAAAGACAATGTAAATTTAACTAAATTACGCCGTAACTTCGATACTAGCACATACTTCCCAATGTCCGTAGTTAAAAAGACGTGAGTCCCACATCCAGTGATAACCTCGAGATCCAGAGTGGAAGTAGTGACTATCAGTTCCATCAAACATGTTCAGCCCATCCAACGTATTATTTGACGCATGGCTGGATTGAGAGCAAAAACAGAATGAATAAGTAGAAAAGAACACATTAATGGTAAGGTTCAGAGTAATAATTACTACAAGACATTCTTATCAAGACATGAGTGACTTCTCAGTTCTCATGGAAATAATTTGAAGTGCCCAAAATAAAGACCGCCGTTTTTGGTCATAGACATCAAACTCCCATGTCCAGATTTTATCCATCCATCCGTCCATCCCTCGAAAACATGACATGCATTATCTCACCACTGTAGCCCTGATAAGGAAGAAGGAATGTGGGGGTTCTGTATCAGGTGACATTCAGTCTTATAACCCTGTAAAAGGAAACAGCGCCCCTTCTTTGTAATTATTAGCTATGAAGCAGAAACACTCCAAATAGGTCGCTGTATCCATGTCAGGACACGGGGGCACGCGGTGGATGTGCTAAATACGTATTGGACACTCCATCCGGATGTCCCTTAAATTTGATTGATCATGCGGGGGACACAATGTGGGTAGATTTGTAATATTTCGTAATTTTCCCGGAGTAAACATGTTATTAATTAAATATTTGGGTTTTAGTGTGATTAAATCTATAAAAACTATCCTAACACACAACAATCTCGCCATGTGTGTAGGGGCAAAGTATCAATCTTGCACCGTTAAGCCATACCATTTTTGTCATTGGTCAGTATGTACCGGTACCAGTGAATTTGCCGGCCCCATTTCGGATTTATCGTTTACTAGATTACATATAACAAATACATATATATTAGTTCACTTGGAAATATTTTGTTTTCTCCAATCTACAAACCTTAAATATACAACATATATGTGTTATTGCTTACATATGGGTTTATAAACTGATAGTCTTAACTTATACCAAAATATAAAAATCAAAACATGTTACAAAACACTATGAAAGAATTCAATTGAATCAATAAAAATTCTTGTCAGATCATATCCGTATACCCAACGGTCCCAGCCTCCACGATTAATTTGCACATTCCCCACTATTCAAGCACGTGATCATGCTTTTTGGAACTTGGCCGTTTCTCTTCCTCTCCCTCCCACTGTACTATTTCTTCTTCCATGAACCCTTTCTGGATCGGGAAAAATAGAACTCGACTACCATTCTTTCTCAGGCGTAATAACTTTTCTCATTTTATCTGCACGGTTGACTTGCTGCCGGAGGCCATCGTTAGAACCTCAATACCAGTTGATGTCAGTACCTGACGGGAACCGGGAAATAGCAGGAACAGCCAGAATAGAGTAGTATTTCAGCCAGTATAGAACAGCAGTAATAGAGCAGTATTTCAGCCGGAACGGAACAGCTTACTGACTATACTGTGTTCTTACCAGTACAGTACATCTCGGCCGGTGCGGTAAGGTACGAGGTTCATCACTTTGTACAGGGGTATATGTGTGCGTGTGTGTATAGGAGCCGGATCTAATCAGGGATCCCGTATGAGATTTTCATCCGGGACTCCTCCAATTCTCCAATTTCCCGATCAAATTTTCATGATCCTAACTATCCAAACATAACAGTTTTATCGAAAACTAATCGGATCAAGCCCTCCCCAGTAATTTTTTTGATGATTTCTTGCGGGGACCCGTAAAAACACATTTTATACACATTGGACAGTTT
This sequence comes from Vaccinium vitis-idaea, assembly GCA_963854785.1. NCBI lineage: Eukaryota > Viridiplantae > Streptophyta > Magnoliopsida > Ericales > Ericaceae > Vaccinium > Vaccinium vitis-idaea. Next base: position 19,957,464 of record OY978218.1, on the reverse strand, counting down.
GGATCATGAAAATTTGATCGGGAAATTGGAGGTGTGGATGGAAACTCCATCAGGGATCCTTGATGGGATTTCCATCCGGGACTCCTCCAATTCTCCAATTTCCCGATCAAATTTTCATGATCCGAACTGTCCAATGTGTTTAAAACGTGTTTTTAAGGGTCCCCACGAGAAATCATCAAAAAAAAAAAAATTACAGGGGAGTGCTTCATCTGATCAGTTTTCGATTGAAGCTGTATATGAAATAGAAGGTGTGGATGGAAACTCCATCAGGGATCCTTGATTGGATCCATTTCGTATATATGTGTGCGTGTACACATATATACACACCACGGATCAAGTAAGTGATCCTTTACTTTCCTTCGGTGCAAACCCCCCCATTTCCCGATCAAATTTTGATGATCCGAACCATATATATATAGGAGGATAATCTAATGTGGACTCCCTCATTAAAATTCCGTGAGGACCTCATGGATCGGGGTCAAATCTCGACGATCCGAACCGCTCAATGTGTTTAAAACGTATTTTTAAGGGTCACCGCGAGGAATCGCCAAAAAAAAAATACCAGGAAGGGCTCCATTCGAGCTTTTTCCGATAAACAGTATATGTATGGTGGTTATGAAAAACTGCTCGGATGAAGCTCTTCGGATTTTTTTTTTTTTTTTGGTGATTCCTCGTGTTGGCCTCGGCCTCGGAAAACATGTTTTAAACACATTGAGCGGTTCGGATCGTCGAAATTTGGTCCGGAAAATCAAAAAAGGGGTGGTCCTCACAAAGGAGATCCGTGAGGGAGTCCTTAGGAGATCATGATTGTGTATATATATATATATATATACACTCCCGATTCTATAAGGGATCCCGCACCTCGCCAAAATGCGGGCTTCTTTTTTTTGGCCATTGGATCTCATCCAATAGCTAGGACAAGAGGGATCTTTAAAATGGCACTCGGGTCAAAGGTTCGGGTTAAAATAGCAATCTCTATTCGGGTTAAAGCAAGCCAAGTCAAAACAAAACACACCAGGGTGAATAAAGCAAATTTGGGTTTTAGAAAATAGTTTTCGGATCAGAGAAGTTTACGTTTCTGGGATTTGATTTAAACTGATTCGTACAATTACACAAATCAGTGGGGGTTCTCGTAATCTACTGGGTTTGAAAACAGTATAAACTCAAAATTTGTGTTCATACTGAACAGACGTGTTAAGTTGATGTAGTCCATTTTTAAGTCTCTATTTCATTTCTAGTCCCATAGTGCTAGTGGGCTATAAATAGATGTCTAGAGTACTCATTAGGGAGCTTTTATCATTTTCAAGAATATATTATCAAGAGTTTTAACTCTTTGTATCCCTTTTAGGAGTCTCTCTCTATAGAATATCTAATGGAATATTCCAGTTGCACCATTTGGTATCAGAGCTCCTAGCTTGATCCTGACCCTTCATCTCGCCGGAATCCTAGACCTTGCCAGAAAACGGCACAGAAACCTCGCCGGAGCTCCCAAACCACTCCAAATCCACAGATCTACCCTATCCAAGGACTTAAACCTCAATTTCAACCCTTAGAATCCACAAATTGACCACTTTCATGGCTGATTTTACTATTTCAAACCTGACCCAGACATCAAATCCCTAAATACAAGCTTCATGACCCTGGAACTGGCCAGATCTGCCCTCGTTTATGGTGTTCGACAATAAACCAGCTCATTTCGAAGCTCGAGACAGTGACCCAGGCAGGCCTGTGAAGTAGGATGTTAGTGCTCGAAACACTCTGACCTGTACTCGAATCGCATGAGTAACGCTCAAATCACTAGTTTAAGGCTCAATTAGCCTTCGATTTCACTCAAATCAGGTTGCAGACCCTTGAATCAAGCAGTTCGACCATTTTCAACATTTGAAAACCCATCTTCAGCACTCGAAACACTGTTCACAGCCAACAATTCAACTCAAATCACTGTTTTAGCACTCGAATCAGTGAATTCAGGTTAGATTCCAGCTGGGTTGTCTCATTTGTTTCGATTTGCTGCGAGTAGTGTTGATTTTATGTGGTTTTCCTTGTGATTTGAGGCTGTTGGGTACTGAGTTAATGAGTTCTTGTGCCGAGTTGATTGAGTTCGGGTCTAAAATTGCTGAGTTGACTGGGTGCAGCTTCTTTTGGGTTGATTAGCTTGTTTGGAATTGATTTTATTGTAGTTTGGGGTCCCAATTGATTGGGTTTTTCTTGATTGAGGTTGAATTTGGTTGTTGGAGTTGATTTTGAGGGTTGTAATGGCTCAAAGAGGAGGTAGAGGTAGGAGAGGAAATAGAGGTAGAGGATTTATGGCAAATGATGGTGAAGAGAATGCATTTGGCAACCAAAACCATGAGGTAGAAGAGTTGAGTAAACAATATACTATTTTGATTGAGGAAGTGCGTTACTTGCAACATCCTTCCAAAGGTAGATATCATGTTTTGGATACTCGAATTCAATTTAAAGATCCTTTGTTAGCTCCGCATTGGTATAGAGCAAAGTTGGGTGGTCCACAAGAATTCGTTGACTGGTTAAACTCCATTGAGATTATTTTTGTGCATTGCCATGTTACCAAAGAAAAGAAGGTGAAATTGGTATTTAGTTGCCTCAAGGGAAGAGCTTCGGACCGGTGGACTCAACTTAAAGTTAGTCGACAAGGGAGAGGCAAAGAAAATATTAGAGATTGGGTTAAGATGAGGAAGAAGCTCAAGGAAGAATTCTTCCCTTTCCATCATCGTTCCAATGCCGATTCCTCGACTAGTTTTTATAAGAGAGAGTCTTTCGAGGTTGTTCCAACTGAAAATCAATCTTTGATTGGCACTTCGGAAGTTGGAAATCCATCACCTAGTGGAATATTCGAATGCTTGAAGTATGGAGAGCCATCTCTCAAGTTGGAAGTTCGTGAAAAGGCTAGTGAGCATGCTTTTAATGCCCTCTGTGTTAAGGAGGTTAGAGAACCATGTTGCGATGGTGACTGAGTATGATAACGTTCCAATCTTTGACAAGTTTCCAAGTGAAGAGTTTGGGGATCACTTTGAAGATTTTTCCATCTTTGTTGAATCTCCAAAAGAAGACTTTGGATGTGACTTTGAAGATATTCCCGTCTACGATGGGTGTCCAAGTGAGGATATCGATAGTGTTGTGGAAGGAGGACTTGAGGATAATGAGGGTGCTAATGAAGAACAAGAAAGGTCTAGTCTTTCGATTTATGAGTCTTGTATGCTTTGGGAAGATGAACAAGTCTTAGATGAGAGCTATGACCTAAAGATTGATGATCATGACAACGGAGTTGTGGATTGCTCTCGAAACGTTACGTTCGAGTTGCCCTTGGTCGAAGACACTCTCAACTTTATGAGTGAGAATGATTTGGAAGCTCCACAATTTGATGACGTGTCGGTTGGGGATGGCTTTTAAATGTTGCATCCCGAGTATATCCAAGATGTTCAAGTTTGTATTGCTTTGGTACCTCAACTAGCTCCAAAGTTGCTTAAAAACTACTCCAAAGTTGCCAAAGGAGAGTAGAGACTATTTAAAACATTTTGAAGATCCTTTGGGAATGGTTTTCACTAGAGAAAGTCTTGGATATGGTGTGAAGTTAAAGTTTCTACATCATATGGTTGATGACCCTTAGTATGATTTAGAATCACATGTAGTCTCATATGTGGAGGAAGTGTTAGTCTGTTAGAGGCATGAAAAATGGGTGATCTCTTGCCACATAAGTATGGACGCGGTGGATGTGCACAAAAGGAAGCTCATATTGAAGATGGGTTATTGCATGAGGGTGATGTGGGTCAATAAAATGCGGCTACCGTCCAATCCAAAAGCTGCATACTTTATGTTTTCGTTATTTGGTTGTCTTGTGTCTTGTTGTCCAACTTGAGGACAAGTTGTTTCTTTAGACTGGGAGTCCTCATGCATTCCATTTTTAAGTCTTTATTTCATTTCTAGGCCCATAGTGCTAGTGCGCTATAAATAGATGTCTAGATTACCCATTAGGGAGCTTTTATAATTTTCAAGAATATATTATCAAGAGTTTTAACTCTCTGTATCCCTTTTGGGAGTCTCTCTCTATAGAATATCTAATGGAATATTCCCGTTGCACCATAAGTTCTAACAGATTTGGGTATTTGGAATATAGTTGAGTTTTCCTTTTAAAAACTAGGTGGTTGGAGAAGCTTTTGGACTCTATATTTGATGTAATTATTTTCTCGAATCAGTAGAATTTTTCAAGAAAGTCTAGTTGAACTAGACTTCTTGTCAAATACAGATTGGTTTTGTTTCATTGCAGTGCATAGTAAAGATCAAACCAGAGAGAGAGAGAGACCTTTGATTTCTTCTTCTTCGATTTCGATATCTTATTCTTCTTTGATTTCTTCTTCTTCTTGTTCCGCGTATAAGATCGAACCACAGAGAGAGAGAGAGAGAGACCTTTGATTTCGTCTTCTTCTTCGATTTCAATCTCTTCTTCTTCTTTGATGTCTTCTTCTTTTTCCACGTTTAATTAAGGGGGAGTTTAACCCAAGGAAGTTTTAAGAATAGAGACCCGCGTTCTATTTTAACCCGGACCGTTGACCCGCATGCCATTTTAAAGCTCCCTCTTGTCCCAGCCGTGGATGAGATCCAACGGCCAAAAAAAGAAGCCCGCATTTGGCAAGGTGCGGGATCCCTGTAGGATCAGGACACACACACACACACACACAAAGCCCCTCCAGTCAGGTATCCCGTTATTTGTTAAAATCCGGACTTGTGTTGTCAGCCATTGGATCTCATCTCTACGGCTGTGATACGAGAAGGGAATTAAAAGGTACACTGGTCCATGGGTCATCCAAATCCAGGTTAATACTTATGGGTCATAACCCTCCCCCTTCACTTGTTACACGTTCTAGTCAGAGAAGAGAGATGGATTTCGCGATATGGGGAGATGTAGTCGCCTTCTTTTTCTCTCCTCTTTGACTGGAATGTGTAACAAGTGAAGGGGGAGGCCGGGAGGGTTATGACCCGGATTTGGACAACTTGTCAACCCATGAACCTTTTAATTTCCTTCTCTTATCACAATTGTTGGATCTCATCCAACCGCTGACAACACAAGTCCAGATTTTAACAAGTAACAGGATACCCGACTGGAAGGGCTTTGTGTGTGTGTCTATATATATACAATCATGATCTAATGAGGACTCCCTCACGGAAATTCCGCGAGGACCTCACTGATTGGGGTCGAATCTGGACAATCCAAACCGATCAATGTGTTTAAAACGTGTTTTCAAGAGTCACCACGAGGAATCACCAAAAAAAATACCCGGAAAGGCTTCCTTCATTCAAGCATTTTTCGATAAACTGTATATGTACGGTTATTATGAAAAACTGCTCGGATGAAAGCCCTTTCGGTTATTTTTTTTGGCGATTCCTCGCATCGGTCCTGAAAAACATGTTTTAAACACATTGAGCGGTTCGGATCGTCGAAATTTGGTCCGAAAAATCAAAAAATGGGTGGTCCTCACAGAGGAGATCCGTGAGGGAGTCCTTAGGAGATCATGATTGTGTGTAAATATATCCACTTCTAATAAGGGATCCCTTACTTTCCTGAGGTACGGACCTACCCTTTTCCGATCAAATTTTAATGATCTGAACCATTTAATGTGTTTAAAACATGTTTTTAAGGGATCCCCGCGAGGAATCAGCAAAAAAAATGATCGTGAAAAACTGCTTGGATCAAGCCCTTTCCGGGCATGTTTTTTGCTAATTCATTCCTTGTGGGAACCCTTAAAAACATGTTTTAAACACATTGAACGGTTCGGATCATCAAAATATGGTCGGAAACTATGAGGTCTACACCGTAGTAAAGTAAGGGATCCCTTATTAGAAGCTTGGTGTGTGTGTATATCTTAGTACATACATACATAGCCATGTAATACTGTTACCTGTCTTAAATTTATATCAGTAATTTTATGACTTAGTTTCACCAAATAAGCATGGAAGAAATATATACTTATACATATAGACAAAATACCACACACACTTGCCAACTGCCATGTCCCCCGCCATGTCCTTGTCCCCATTATTTTAGAATTCCCATGCCCGTGCCCGTGTCCTTGTCTGTGTGAGTGCACTAGACAGTAGGCATTATTTATGAGAAAGAAGCCAAGTTCAATTAAGATGTAGATGGAAAAGCCAATAAATGCCCGAGACACACGTCAGCCGCCGAGAAGCCTCTGACAGGCAACAACGAATGATCCATTACAATTATTCGGCACATAACATGTCATAGTGGATGTTACTTGGAACAAAGACTGTTCGAAGAACAAAAGGGCTCAGGCATGTAGGTTGTCCAAATGAAAAAAACGTCGGCTGAAGGAATGTTCGAAGAACGAGGCAGATGGCAGCGCTCTTGGCCGAGGAAGAACTTGCCTTCTCAGTCAAAAAAGCAGAGTCCAGGAAGTGCTCTGACAAGCCACCAACTAGTAGGAAGGGCGCTTCTGAAATGATTGCTTCAGGTCACATCAACCAATCACGACAGAGGCTTTGCGATAGGCTGTCACTCGAGTACAAAGATCTTTATAAAGACAGTAATGATGACACGTAACCAGAGTCAGCTGGTACGCATACTTAGCCCTTTGCTTCTTTTGCTTTCCTTGCTCTGTTGATATAATAAGGGAGTACAAAATCACCATCACTCAATAAAAATAAAACATGCAACTCCTAACACTCTATCACCATTGGTCGATAGCATTGGTGGCTGTCAGCAGCAGCGGTCAATCAACCACTCTGATACCATTTTGTTTAAGAGAAGTGTTTAGGGATTCTTGTTAACCCTAATATACAAAATATTGATATATATATATATATAGTGAGAGAATACAAAATACCCTTAGTAATAATAAAAATGTAACTTCTAAAACGAAGTTTATCATAACAAATGCAGTATCAAACCTTAAGTCCTAAATACACAATCCAGCTGACTTGGGGGAGAAGGTAAAAACCAATTACGTATAAAAAATAATAGCACAAGCAAGGCACGTGCTCAGCACGTTCACTAAAAGAGGGTAAATCAGTCCGTTGGATTATGGGACCACAGGAGGGTGCCCCTAAACCTGAACCGAACAAGATAGGCCTTGGATAAGGCCAAAAGTAATAATAGTAGCACTACGTGAGGGTGGACTAGCTCAGTGGATCCACTTAGAGGCAATACATGCCCAGACCGAGCTAGACAGGCCACGTATAAGGTCAGGGTCACATCTTAGGATATTGGGCTATGTCATGTCAAGATATATCAGCACGAACAAGCTATGCAAAGGCGCCCTAGGTGGCAAATGAGCTAGTTAAACCTCGAATAAGGCCTGGATCGAATAATGAGGTCAAGTACCGAGCTCGGTGTAGCTCGGCACTTGCATGAGGGGATCAAAAAAGGCTCCGCCGAGCAGTAGGATATCTCGGCTAAGCCGCCCTAAAAGAATAAGGCGGCAAAACGTTCCAGAAGGATCTGGGCTAGCCGCTTTCGTGATAAGAGGTTAATCCCGTGATTAAAGGGATTGATATGAGCATTCCATATCAAGTAAGGAATGCATTATAAAGGTAGAATCCTAGTAAGGATCTGATTACATAACCATATAGAAACGAGTGCTATATGGAAGGAAATCCTATTGCAAGCAGAGATCTTGTGTACAGAATATTGCTATACCTAGTGGAACGAGTCCCATTATGAAAGGTTTCCTAATGAAGGAAACAAGGGCAACGGGTCCCTTGATCAACAAGCAAACCACATCCATAAATAAAGCATCAAACCCATGAAGAAAGGTACGCTGTAACTCATACGCATTGTGTTCTTGGCTTATTTAGTAATCCTCTTACTAACTTAATCATCGGAGGGCCTTTGCCAACGAGAGGCAAAGGTGCTCTAACTGTTTGTTCTTATTGCAGCTAAAGGGTTCCGTCGAGAAAGCACAAGGTTGATATTCTAAGGAAGAAGACAAAACCATATGTGGATTTATTCCCCGTACACTTGGTCTCTGCTGATTCCTTGTAACATGTAAACTATTTCCTTCCTTGAAGCACACACCCATAACTAATGCTTCAACCCCATTACCTTTGGTAAACAAATCCACGGGAAGCATCAAAAGCTCGTAGTGGATTCTGCCAGCAAATCTGAGAAGTCTTTTTAAACTCTCACCACACACAAAGAACAACATGAATCTTCTTCATTGAAGATTTAGAAAGTAGACAAAATTGCAACAATTCGTTTATGGTTAGGTTAATCCATGGTAGGAACAATTATAAAGGTATCAAGTTCCATTCAAAATTCAAGCACCAACTATAAGCCAAACTTTAAAAATATTGTTCCAACAGTAAACCAAACATAAGATTCAGGAATAAAGACAAACCAAAACAGTTGTAAAGTTACACGAGAGCAAAATTATATTGTTTGACGTCTTTACTTTCTGTTTATTTAGATTCAGATTTTGTTTGTCATACTAATACTGAAAGGATATCTTATCGTCCCGCACACTCCAAATAGTGTGTGTTTCCGACCAAGATTTCATGAACTACACAATTGCGAAGCATGTGGATGAGCATATGCATATTAAGACATTTGAATAAACAAACCAGTAAACCAAACATACGATTGAAGGAATAAAGACAAACCAAAACAGTTGTAAAGTTACACGAGAGCAAAATTATATTGTTTGACGTTCTTACTTTCTATTTAGTTAGATTCAGATTTTGTTTGTTGTACTATTACTGAAAGGATATCTTATCATCCCGCACACTCCAAATAGTGTGTGTTTCCGACCAAGATTTCATGAACTACACAATTGCGAAGCATGTGGATGAGCATATGCATATTAAGACATTTGAATAAACAAAACTGGCATCAAACTCAAGCCCACAGAGAAAACCTCATGATATCATACTATAAAAACATGTTGTCCCAGAAGTCAAAAAATACCTGTGCACAATGTCCATAAGAACAACCAGACCTAACTCATGAGCTCTATCTATCATAGACTTTAGTTCATCAGGAGTTCCACAACGGCTACTAGGTGCAAAGAAATTAGTGACATGGTACCTGTGGCACAAAAACAAAACTATGAATTTTTATGGTAAAAGTAAAAGAAAACAAAGCCCGCCCATTTACAGTAACAGAAGTATGGAAGATGTACCCTACTCCATGGGAAAACTAACAGGAAACTACAGTGAGTTCCACACCTATATAAACATGTATTATGCGTTCAATAAAAATTACCCAAAACTAGCGTAGTAAGAATGCTCTTGAATAGCCATTATTTGAACAGCATTATAGCCAAGCTTTTTGATACGAGGGAGAACATCATCTCTAAAGTTTGCGTAAGTATTTATCATTGGTTCCTGCATCTCAAAGTCAAAAAGATTGTTAGGATCCGTCATGGAACTTCTAATATCAACTCAAAGGATAAAGGATGACGTATAAACCAATCGGGCACAAAATGCAATCACTTCCATTCTTCTATATTAGTTGGATGAAAAAATTAGTGTATACAAATGCACGCGAACAAGTTACGCAAATGCATGAAAAAAACAATGCAATTACTATTCATGGAGCGGAGGCTAAAATCTCAGAGTACTGTTGAATGTCTGGGTAACTTACATAAAATGCAATCAACAACACCCCTTGCTATTACTTGGAGGAAATTTTAGAAGCGGTGGATAGATGAATATGAACAAGGTATTTGTCTCGGGTATGCAAGTGGGTGAGCAATAAACTATATAGCAAGAACTTTTGATGGAGTAGAGGTTCAAAATTCCGAGTGACGAGGAAGCTTTTAATGTATATTGATGAACCGAACAAATATTACCTTTTCATTTTTCGATTTAAAACGTCCGACCCACTTTTGCAACAAGATGATACAAAGCATGTGGAGTAAGAACTATGTTACCCGGATACCGGTGTGAGTATCGGGTGCCGGTGTATATCTAGATGTCGGATACCTAAAGTTAAAAAAATAGGGATACGTGGATATGGATCTAGATTTAGACACGGGTGAGGGGATACATTTAAAAAAATATTTACAATTTATTTTTTTATATTTTTATAATTTTATTTGTTAAAAATTTTAAATTATTTTTTTATATTTTTATAATTTTATTTGTTAAAAATAGGTAATTTATTTATGAAAATTACATTTATTCTTTTGTTTTGTCATCAAAGGATAACTTCAGCCCATTTTGATTCCCAAAATTAATAGCTTAGCCCAGTCCAATATAATACTTTGCCCAAAGTTATAGCTTAAATGGGTAAATAGGCCTCATAAGGCAACAACATATGTTGGCCCAATATATTAGTAGTGAATAGGCCGAATTGAAACATGAGTAATCCCTAGCTTAGAAAAAAGAAAAACAAAAACAAAATCAAAACCAGTCATCGTTTTCCTCTAAGTCGGCGATTGCAAGTCAGCCCTTAGTTGCACAAACCGGGAGCGCAAACGGGAGCGGAGAAGCAGATGATCATAGAAGTGTGGGAGCGTATAGGAAAAATTAATTAAAATTATAAAAAAAAATTATGTTTTTTATTAGTGTTTTAAAACTCGGATAACTCGGCCGAGTAGTCGCTCCTCGGTACCCAACCGAGGCGACTATACCCTAGTCGGCAAGGTTAGTCGGTGAAAGGTCTAGTAGGAGGTAAGTCGGCGTTAGTCGCCGACTACTCGGCGAGGCAATAAGTCACGATGAATCGCCAACTCGGCGAGTTGGGACCCAGTCGGGAAAAATTGGGACGAAAAACAGAAAATTTCTAGATGTTGAGGGGGCTAAGTGGTATTTGAACAACCTTTATATACAGAACTTACGACTACTGACCTTGACCTAAATCAAATTTGGCCTCCACTGAGTCCACTCCTCCTTCGATAGTTCGATCTACTCATCTCGATCTCTCATCTCTGCTCATCTCGATCGTCTGCTCATCGCGATTGTCTGCTCACTCCTCGCGATCGTCGTCTGGCGTCGTCATCTCTTTCTCTCTCTCTCTTCGTCTGGTATCTCTCTCTCTCTCTCTCTCTCTCACACACACACACACACACACACACACGAGTATATAGAACACACACAGTATCACTGTAGCAGTTAGCACAGCTGTCGTTCATAGCTGTTACTGTTGTCTTCTTTTCTTTTTTTCTTTTTTTCCCTCACATAATGACATAAGTATGTGTTGTGTAATTGTGTTGACTGTTGACTAGCTTTAGTTTTTAAGTATGTGTTGTGTTACTGTCGTTTATAGCTCATTGCCCACTGTTTGTGTAGTTTAAAATTAGTTTGTCTAGTTTAAAATTATAATTAGTGTTTATTAATTAGTTACTTCATACCACAACCACTATAATTAGTGTTTATTCAAAAATTAGTTTTTTTCCAATTATAATTAGTGTTTATTACTTCATGAAAGATGATGCAAGTATTATGGATGGGGTTGTTGATTGTGTTGAAGCTTTCTTTCCCGATGATTTTGATATGCAAGATCAAGCTATTAATGTGGAGTTGATCAAGTACAAAAAAAAAAGGGTGCATTTGGAAAAGCTATAGCCGCAAAGGGATGTGAGTCTAACCATGACAACTATGATCCGGGTAAATGAATAATTACTTTCCTAGGTATTTTTTTTTGTCGTTAATTTTTATCAAGTAACTTGGTGCTAATAGAATTGTGCTTCTTTCATGTCTAGTTGGATGGTGGTCTAACTATGGCAATCATACACCCAATTTGGAAAAAATGGCCACTAGAATTCTCTCTTTGACTTCAAGCTCATCAGGGTGTGAAAGAAATTGGAGCACTTTTAAGGGAGTAAGTACATATACTCTTTAACTAGAAAGCATCTCACTCTCTATAATCTATATACGTCTATTAACTTAGGATTTTTCTATTGTGTGTAGATACATACAGAGAAAAGGAATAGACTAGATGCAACAATGTTGAACAATCTAGTCTATGTCCAATTCAATGCCAAACTCATCAACAATAAAAAGAGGAGGAAGGAGAAAAAAAGAGATGTCTTACTTGCTAATGAAGCAACAAATGCACAAGGATAGATTGTTGAAAGAGGTGATGATGGAATTGATCCAATTTCGGGACTTTCATATGAGTTGATTGGAGAAGCCATGGGAGCGGATGAATACCTTGAACCTAGAAGAAGTGGTAGAAATGTTGGAGTACGAGAGCTACATGAAGATGATTTTGTGTCCGAAGATGATGCCGATGACGATGAGGAGGTAGATGAGGATTTTGAGTGTGAGGACGATGAAGGCCTTGTTATGGAGGGATATGGAGAAGAAGATGAGATGGAGGAGTAGTTGCTTACTAGTTTCGTGCCACTTAGTTTTTTTAGTTTTGAACTTTGAACTTTGTAATTGACTAGTTATTTGCTACTACGTGGTTTTATTTGGTTTGAAGTTGAACTATGAAGATTGACTAGTTATTATGGATTGACTACTTATTTGGTACTTGGTAGTATTTACTTTACAATTTTACATGTCTCTACATTGTCTACAATGTCTATATATTATAAAAAATTAAAATAAAAAAAAATAAAAAAAACCGAGTAATTTCTCAAAGGCCGAGTACTCGCCAAGTACTCGGGCTGGAAGCTCGAAGGTCCCCGACCGACCTGGGAGCGCCTAGCGAGTTTTAGAACCTTGTTTTTTATATAATTAAATGTCAAAAGAAATGTTATTCTACCACTGAGTTTGTTTCTATTTTATTCATTTTACGGAAAAAGGGGGAGAAAACACTATCAAACTCCATTTAAGAAAAAGAGAGTCAAATTTGGGCTCATTTTTTTGGTGTTCCTGATGGAATGCAAACAGCCGCTCACATACCCCATAAAGAGGAGGAAAAGTTAGGTGGACAATGAAGAGTCTTTCCAGCTTTAAAAATACTACTACAACTATACGACTTTACAGATGTCAAGAATAGCTACACAAGTAGGAACAAAAAAAAAACTATACGACTTTACAGATGTCAAGAATAGCTACACAAGTAGGAACATTGTTTCCCATCTGGCCCTACACGTGTAAGAGCGAGATAAAACATGTAAAAGCATCACATACGGTACAGCTGCTACAGTTTATCATATCTCCCTCTGGTCTCTCTCTCCTCTCACAACCCAGCACGACTCTGAACCCAGAACGACGACGGTAAAATCAGAGATGAAGCCGGCGACTAGAGGACACGACGACTGTGACAAGGAACAACAATCCAATCGGAGACAAAACGGCAACGGAGACGACGACTGTGACTGAATCGACGTCGGCAACTGCAAGGAACGACGACGGCACCGGAAAGAAAGGGTAAGCCCCCATCTACCTTTGGAGCGCGATCCCGTCTCTTGGGTACGCGTTTCCATGGCGTTTCCGAGCAAGAAACGCGGAATCGTGTTTCTCAGGGAGGAGCGTCGGCAAGTTAGCCGTTTCATGCAACTAAGAGTCAGCCAATCTCCAATCTCTGACCAGCTTCTTCAATTGCGCCTCTATTCTTATCTCCTCTTCCTCTTCTTCTTCTTCTTAGATCTGCGAAACTAGAAGTGTTTGATTTAAAGTAGCTGCACCCGACACATATTCCGCGCCCGCACCAGTGCCCTGCCGTGCCGTGCCGACACGGGTACTCCAACGAAAATCACAGATCCGTGTTTCATAGAGTAATAAGAATATGATTTCTCAATAAGGAATTTCATTGCAGGCCCGAATAGTATAAATTAGAAGATAAAAGTAATAAAGTCCTCAAAAAACCTTCTCCCATGAATTCCTAGAAATTTCATAAAACTGAGATCTAATATCAAGTTGACTCATCTCTCACACGTTGCCACGTATAGGAAAACTGCGGGTTCTGAATGAAAGGGGCAAAAATCTACAAGGAATTCAGGGAATAGCACCTTAGTTGCACAGCGCAGGAGTAGGTATGGGGGAGCGAGAATAGGATCACATACTATATACTTGTAAATGATAAAGTAAATATTTCAAAAAATTTATTTTTTGGTTGTCATGTGTAAAAATGTGCATGATTATTAATGTCACTTGCAAGTTACCTTTTGAATATAATAACCCTGTATCATGTAAATACTACAAACTAGAGTAAATCACTTTTTAATTATTTTTCTATTAGCTTATGGTTGCTGTAAAATTTCTCTGGACTGTAATCTATTCTTTTATTTCTTTGGTTTCATAAGCTTGAGGGATTCCATTTCAGTTGGGACTCATTCCATCGTAAATTCATCCCTCCAATAGGAGAATCCTGAAACTAAGCGGCGCACAGTGTCCAAGGGAGACATCATGAAAACACAAAGTTCTTGAAATCCAACAATACTAATCTTGCCCTGCATCAATTACATAAAGATAACAATAATCAAGAAGCACACATAGAACAAAATGAAAACCAAGCAGACTTCAAATAACACGTAGGGAAGGGGAAAAAAAGAAGAAGAAAGAACTAACTAAGCGTGTAGTGGCACTTCATCACAGACACTATGGAGTGCCCAAATTCTGGGACTCAAGATATGAATTACATTTATACATGTAGCTTGTGTTGTGTATTGGCTAAGTCAAGCATACATGAAGCCCACAACAAGTGATTGGGAAAGGCTTGTTGAGATGACTTAAGGCTATATCAAAGATACTTCATACATAAGCCTGCCTTAAAATTGTCACGCATACTAAAGAAATATAGATGAAGAACTTCATAATCCAAAAACAGATTTATCCAACCATACCGCATACGTAACAGACTTGTAAGTAGGTTGACTCTTGATCTACCAGTAGAGATTTTTGGAGATATAACTGACCAACATTGCACTATGCATGTCTCAAATACACACTTTTTGAACACTTTAGTGATGCGCGCATGTTCTAGAATACATAAAAGACATTTTCAGCCATGCATAACATGTGCTTTAGGATGGGGTGCACAGTGCCATGCAAGTAGGGTAAAGTAAGATGGAAGAACTATCTAGCTACAAATGCATTACATGAGAGAGTGGGAATTGCACACCGTACTACTCATTCCAACATGTGTCTCGTATATCCTCAGTGACTTTGGTTTCTTTGGTCGAGGATGTTTAAATAAATACTTCTCCTGTAGAAAATGACGAGCAATCATTAGCCAAAGACGAGCAACAAATCCGCCAACACACTATAATAAATTTTAATTGTCAATAGTACTTTTTCTCTTACTTGCTATTACATATATGCAGAAACACTTGGCATTCTCTTATTCACTTTGAAGTGAATTATAAGCACATTTGATTAATGTGTGAAGAACACGAAGCACAAAATGGGTTCATGGGAGGACATGTTGCAAGCAGCACAAGAATAAAGAAGAGTGTAATGGATATATTTAGGAGGTTATGGGAAGCTATTTCCCACAATCTTTCCTCAAATAGTACCCTTTAGCTTCATTGAAGGGTTGGCGACCAAATATATCATTTACTATCATTACAATATTACATTTATGTTCTTCCTTACATAGGCGTAGAATAATGTAACTTAGAGTCTTCGATCTTCTTGCTTTGAAGGAGTAGATTGTAGTAGTAGCAGTAGAGTTTTGATTGCAGATTCATTTAGAAGCTAGTGAATTCATCTCTTCCTCTTACTCTCTTTTTGTTTACCTTATTTTCTTACACTTGAAGGAAATGTCCTCTTCATTAAGACCCAAGATCCTCAACGCAATTGGTTGGAACAAATTTGGCTTGTATCAATTTCTATGAAGACGGATTTGTCTTTGTTGGCACGCACTGCATTTATGAATTTATCCTCCACGCAATCGAAAGAATTCAGTTTGAGATGCCAGGCTCGATGGCTCAAATAAGACCAGTTATTGTTCCTCTAGGGTATGAATTCGAGCCATTCAAGGCACCAGTACTTGGCCCAAATGACTATACCATAAGTTTGCTCTACCCATGGTAAAAGTGTTAGTCCATGCTTGATTTCATAACAATTAAGTTGGCCTAAACAGTGATCATTTCAAGACATGTTTTGTAGAGATGAGAATATGTTGTAAGAGGGGATTAATGGGCCAATCTTCCATTTAAGCCACCTAAATGATGCAATGCCAAAAGTGAAACTTTTGTACGCTTGGCACGGGAGGTTCAAGACATTTGCAAAGAGTCCGCACATGAGTATAAACTGGCTTGGGGATTGAAACACCCATCTTCAGAAAAAACTCTTTAGTGCCCCTGGAGCAGTTCTCTAGACCCTCCACTGCCACACGATGGCGTGGGGCCCAATACAGTGTATCATCCCCATACCAATGTCCGGTGCGTGAGGAGCCTAGGGCACCACGTGGTAGTGCCCCAGGGGCACCAGATAATTATCTCCATCTTTAGAGAGTCCAATTGTGCAACTAATTGGGCTTGTGGGCTTGTAAATCGAAGCAAGCCAAGTCATAAAAATAACTTAACCAAGGAATTTCTTTCTAATCCATTACGGGCTGAAAAAATAAATCCCCTCTCTCCATCTTTATTGGCCCATGAGTTAAAAAAGAATATGCAAGGTTGACAATGGAAAGTACGTTTGAGCCAAACGTGACTTTGAATCATG
Organism: Vaccinium vitis-idaea; assembly: GCA_963854785.1. Lineage (NCBI taxonomy): Eukaryota > Viridiplantae > Streptophyta > Magnoliopsida > Ericales > Ericaceae > Vaccinium > Vaccinium vitis-idaea. The sequence continues at coordinate 19,940,925 of OY978218.1, read as the reverse complement.
AACAACCCTTTGTTCATGAATTTCGGGTTCTTTCAATATTAAAACAGTGAGTTTCTAAAGCCACTTTAAATCATAGTCTTCGCTGTTCAAAATCTTCTTTGATTTGTGGATCACACCAAAGATTCATGTTGATGGAGTCGCCAATAAGATACATAACAAATTTTTCTTATGGAAGCAAATGTGTAAAGACCAAATGCGTGCCAATATCTTTGCCAACAATGCAACAGAATCAGAAGAATCTAGTAAAAATATCTTTTAATGGTCCCAAAAATCTGATGGAATCAACAAAGACATTATCAACAGTTGAAACAAACAAGAAACTCCAGCTACTTTCTTCAATGGACAAGTATATTATGTAACATATTATTCGAAGTTCAAATGGATCAACGGTTTTATCCTCGGTAAGGTCAACAGCTAACAAAGTCAGAAACAACTTTAACTTTATTTTTCAGTAGAAAATGTCTTAGATAATTGCTCGGATAAGTTGCTCTATAATTCCGTTCTGTCTCCTTCGGTTTTTTCCCTAACCCCATCATAAGTTGCTCTATAATTCCGTTCTGTCTCCTTCTGTTTTTTCCCTAACCCCATCATTTTCACAGCAGTATATAATTGCAAATAAATAATTTAACCATGCAGCAAAACCAACAAGAAAAGTACCTCCTCTGGTGGATCATAGTATATTCCATTGAAAGGAATTTCCGCAGGAGCCTGTACCGAAAACTTGATCCAAGCAGGAATTGAGTCTTTAATTCCAGATGGAGTATCCATGCGGATCTACAACCAAAATTGCAGTAATTTTCAGCAGCATAAATGCCAAGACTGCTACAAAATGTTACAAAGAGTGAGCAGATAAAATAAGCTAAGGTACTGTCTGAAACTCGTACGCTATCTAACCGTATCCAAAAAGTGATAGTAAAGACCCAACAAGGGTTGAAGTAAACAACAAATATGTAATGTATGTGATCTAAATAATGTTCTTTTACAAAGTAATGTATGAGCAACTTCTGGCAATCAACGGTGACACCTATCTAATGGTCATGGCAACTTTCGTAGTTATGCATGCCTCTCTTTAGAGAATCTGCAATATAGGGGACCTCAGCAAGACTTGGATACTTACGAAAATCTAAATTGGTCGAATGACTTTAATCTTCAGGCTAATATACATTTGGTTGCCTTGGTGGCTCCACTCAAAATTCACTAGCTATGGGAATCCTATAATGGTAGATATCAGGAGACAAAAAAAGCTTTGATAGAGAGCTATGCGGGGCCAGCCAGGGCCCCGCGCCCACACCCATTTCTGATAAATGTCTAAAATTTTATAAGTTTTATTCAATACACCATATTTTTGTTGGGTACTCTATATATGAATTTGTATGCTACGTCACTAATTCCTTGACGCAGCTTAAATAATGGTAAAGTATTGGAGAACAAGATCATTACAACACTATGATATGGAATTATCAATAACATGTGATATCAAGATTTATATAATAACTCACATGAATTACCTGGCATATCTAGTTTACCCACAAATGTCGCGGGGTTCCTTACGCAGACGTAGGAAGTTTTTATTGAATGGTGATGAACGTAATAAGTTGCATGGTATCAACACTCTCATGAGGTTTGTTCCACTTCTTCACAAATGTCCATTTAATATGCGAAGAACACATTGTTTCATGAAACCGTTCTACTAAAAGAACACTAGGAGGAAGGAATTCAGTAACCCCAAAGAAAATTACGGTAAGACTAAAGTTGGTGAAATGCTGGAAAGAACCACAGATGAGTAGTTTACCCATTAGAAATTATGTAGCATGGAGTTCGTGAAATCAACCATACAACAAACAATCAATCTAGGTGTTCTAGAAGACCTCCTGGGGATTCCAATCCTGCTCTTAGTTCTACTGTTAATACCAGCCAAAATACGGGGTATCTGAAAGTTATTTCGGACCATGATTTGACCAATGGCAACATAGAGCGGGATTCAGAACAGGCAATCAGAATGGAAAGCATGCAAAGCCTTGATGGCAAGGAATGGATGTACAAATGACCATACACTCCCGGGAGGAAATACGGTTGCGGACAGGTTGGCAAAGATGGGGATAGGACACAACACCCATCTGTTCACATTGGTGCCTCCAATGGAGGAGATAAAAGGCATGCTCGCCGCTGACTTAGCAGACATTGCTTTTGAGAGTGGCTCAGCCACTTCTTAGAATCCTGTTTTCCTAATCTGACAAGAGATATGGCTGTATTTTTATTAAATGGGATGGGGAGAATGAACATTCCTGGCCAACTGCTCGATTATGGACAATCATAGGACATAGTTTACCTTAATCATAGCAATAGGAGATGTACGGGATAATGGTGATACAAACCAAAGGGGGGAGAAACAAACCAAGGCATTGCATATATCAGATGTATCAATTACAATGACAGAGCAAAGCTTAAATAGACAAAACCTAAGAAACCCTAATAACATAAAAAGGAAAACCCTAAAATTAGACCCCCCCCCCCCAACACACACACAAAGATGCGAAGCCATAGAGCATCGTGACTTTGCCAAGGAGATAACAACTGCAATCAACTGCTGCGAATCAATGTTACGGATCAGGAGGTGCTCAACAATGCAAAGCAGTGCAAAATTAGAACATGCGAATAGGAAGAAGAACCGTTGCCAAACAGATGCAAATAGGAGGAAGAACAAATGCTGAACAGATACCAACCAGATGCCAAATTTTCGATGAAAACAACACCAAGAGAGAGAGAAGAGATGCAACTAAGAGAGGGACTTTGCAAAAGAGAGAAGAGAAACAAAAAAGAGAGGGAGAGGGGAGATTCAGATTTCAAATTGACTCAGTGTTCTAAAAATCGGTCTACTCGGCCTAGTAGTCGCTACTAGGTTGGCGAACGAGGCGAGTATGCTATAGTCGTTTAGCATATTCAGCCAGAGGAGTACTCGGGAATTAATCGGAAAAAGTCGCCCACTAATCGGCGAGTCGGTAAGTTGGGTCGGAAAGTAGTCGGTGGAAGTCAGAAAAAGTCGGGGTATAGACAGATTTTTGCAAGTTTTAGGAGGCCATAGCGTAACCTAAAGGGTTTTTGTTCGATCATCTGTTTCTTTGATCATTGGCTTCGACTCTCTCTCTCTCTCTCTCTCTCACACACACAAACCTAAAGGGCTTTTGTTCAATCGTCTGTTTCTTCACTGCTGCTGGTAGCTTTGATCTTCTGTTTCTTCGATCAATGGCTTTGATACTCTCCGCCTCTGTTCGTCGCTAATCGTTCCTCCTCTCAATCGTCTTGTTACCGTTTCTGAGTTTTTAGTCGTCTCTGGTCATCTTTTGTTCTCTTTTGTTTTGTCGATAAGTTCTATGTATGTACAGCAGAAACACAGAAAATTATCCTGTGTAGTAGAGTATTAGTGTACTCGCTACTGTGACTGTCACTTCACAGAGTTGTATATTCCTTATTGGCTAAATCCATTAAATGGTAAAGAATGAAAAATAATATTTGCTACACTAGATAATTTTTCTCCAAATGACCCAGAAAATTGTATCAGATTTGGTAATTTATAGAGCAATTTCTTTTACCACTATTTTCTTGTTATAGGTATGTGTTACATGTCTCTACTGACTCTACATATTAAAATGTTTGATTTTGATGGAGAATATTTATTAAAAAAAAGTAATTGCTAGAAGGCCGAGTACTCCCCTGGAAGCTAGAAGGTGTCCAAGTGCCCTGGTAGGGCCCTAGCGAGTTTTAGAACCTTGGATTGACTTAGGGAAACCGAAGAACAGCAGACTGATTTTCTGAGACGGAGAGAACAAATAGCTAAAGACGGAGGCAGATTCATGGGATTCATAAGGTCTAGAAGGTTCAGAATTCTGACGGTTTAGAGGGTTCTAGAGGTGCAACATAGGTTCAAGAGGTTCAAACAAAAAAGACTACTAAACTAAGTAGTGCAAATAACGAATCCAGAGAAGACCCAGTGGATTTCGGAGAAAAACAGAGGTCATCGGAGGCTGACGGATCCCCGGCGAGGGTCGCCGGAGGTTGACGGAGCACCAGTGAGGGTCGCCGAAGGCAGGCGATGCTGCTGCTGTGTTGCTGCTGTGCTGAGTTGCTGCTGCTGCTGAGTTGCTACTGTTGCTCTGCTGCTGCTGACATCGAAGGAGAACCCAGAGGGAAAGAGATCACAGGGGGAGAGAGGCGAGGGAAATCGACTGATACAGAAACAGAGGAGAGACCTGCTCTAATACCATGATACAAACCAAAGGAGAGAGAAACAAACCAAGGCATTGCATATATCAGATGTATCAATTACAATGACAAAGCAAAGCTTAAATAGACAACCTTAAGAAACCCTAATAATATAAAAAGACTAAACTACCCTAAACATAAAAGATAAATAACCTTAGCAAAACCCTAATAACACAAAATGACTAAACTACCCTGAACATAAACATAAACACAAGTAACAATAAAGTGAAAACCCTAAAATTACTGAAAGCCCTAAAATTATACTTCACAAATGGATGAGATAAGCAGGCCCATATTGTTGTTGGGTGCTATCATAGACTTGTCTCACCATCCATTTAATTCACTAGTTCACAAGCCATCGCCCATCATAACCATCTCAAGAGTACACAACTTCACAACTCGCATGCCATCGAACATCATATAGGAAGGTGTTCTTTGAGAGGCAGAAGGCTTATCTTCCCATCCATTAAGTTACGAGAAAACAATCAAGAAAGAACAAGAATTACAAGAACCTAAACACATGCCCTGGTATGCACGACAATAGTCTTCGCCATTACAGATACCTAAATCCAAATGACTGGCATATATGGAAGTGTTCAAAAAAGAGAAATGAGCTATTTATATGTGGCATATGAAGAAACCAAAGGTTTCATAGCCATTGCAAACTAACTGTGACCAGGGAAATCTTACCTTCACTCTAGAACCATGTGGTATTGGTGGAGAACCATCTGCATTGTTTGGCAAAAAGATCTCCCAAACGCCAAAATCGTCCTGTTCATAATCTATATATTTAGTTTCATGTTGTAGTAAGTCACTGAACACACTAAACAGGATTAAATCAGTTATAGCGACCAAAATAGTAAAGTTTAACGCTCTGCAGATTCTAATAGGAGACAATGAAACAAAATTAACCAATTCGCCTTCAATGGCCACCCTATTACATGAGAGCCTACATAATCTCAAAATGCTAATGAGTTATCTACATTCGGACAAAATAATAATCGCAGTCAAGGTCTTTTCTATATTGCGTGAATATGTCAAGGTAATTTGGTCATTTCTGTGACCCAGCACATAACTTTGATCTCCTCCTTCCATGACCAAGTAATCAGCGCAAGTATGATCCTGCCAAAGCAGATGCCAGGGAAGATGGGGTATTCAATATCCAATAGTGGGGAGGGATTATTGGCTAGGTGTCCACCGAGGAAACATTATCTGTTTCAAGCCTAATCTACCGAGAAAGCAACACCTCCTCCTTATTTTCTCCCCTTCATTCCTGAACTTCTGACATCATCAGATGAAGCTCCACGTGAAAGGATGTCAGAAGCCCTTGCTTGAATCAGCATCATTAAGTGTAATGCCGTAAGGGCGTGCCAGTGTATATAAAATGCTAGATCATCAACCTCATACCTCCCTAAAAATTGTCAGTACAGATCTCAAGAATATTGAAGCTGATTTCCTACGTGCCTATAGTTAACCAAAATATTTCACCCAAAGAGGTGGGTATTGATGTAAGATTTCTAGAAACTTTTATTTTATACTACTAAATATCAGCAGTATACATCTTCTCACTGATTTCTTGGTATGCAAAATCAAGTTGGGGCTAAAATAGATTTCAGAAATTTAGAATGAAAGCTATGTGAGAATCAGCTTTCAGACCAGAGTTTCAATGTGTTGCATGAAGTTCGTCGGGCACTGTTGAAATTTTCGATTTGTCCCTCTTATATTATGAACTGGGCATCCAAAGCATTGAATAGTGGTCGCATTAGTATCTGTTTTACAATGCTTTTACAAGTGTTTCATAGCCAAATTAAAAGATTTCTGGAGGGTCAACCAACGAAGTTAATGAACCTTACATAAAATTCATTTTGAAATCCATATGTCAATTTCAATTTGATTGATAATTGGATCAGAACCTTTCTGACCACAGCATGTAATGGAATTTTTCTGTAGTTAGAACATCACTTGGGGATCAGAATACTGCTACTGCTTGAGCACTCAACACAGAACTTTTTGGAAACTATTATAATCTTGCAGCGCATCCTGTTCCAAGATAATTAATCTGGATCTTTTAATGTCAAAGTAGTGCAGTCATGCTAATAATAGATCATCAAGAGACAAAACACGCTTTTTCAGAATCATGAATTTTGGACAAGACATGTCCAACCTCTAATGTTTCTTCAGCATCTAGAATCTCTCATGTCCTGGTTGAGGTACTGGTCATCCGACATCGTCCATTTCCATTTGTGGCTCCTCTAATTCTAGTCAGTACACTTTTCAAGTTCAACTACTTAGCTAGGCTATTAAATTCTTCCTCAATGCGCGATTGTTTTGATTACTCTTACCCTGATAACAACTTAATTTATTATTCCTCTCTTGTGCACTCAGTTCAACTCTTAGCATACGATAATCTATGCAGTACTTCGTCTAATTGATTGAGCCTCTATTTGAGTAGAATGAATAAATCTCTGATTCCAAATATTTTATTGACTCTCACTGTATAAAATAGAACAGAAGAACAAAACTTTCAGATTTCTAGTAAGGCATATTTGTATGGCACAAACACTATCCCCTCTTTTAAAGATATTTGTGTATGTGTGTGTGTGTGTGTCTCAGTCCAGTTCCCATGAGGGATCCCTTACTTTGCTACGGTGCGGACCTCCCCTCTCCCGGTCATATTTTGATGATCCAATCAGGGCTCCTGGATTTTTAAAAAATCCACCTCTCATAGATCCCGATCGATTTTCGACGATCCGAACTGTCCAATGTGTTTAAAAGGTGTTTTTAAGAGTCCCCGCAAGAAATCAACTAAAAAAAAATAACGGGAAGGGCTTGATCCGAGCAATTTTACATAAAAACTGTATATGTTCGTTTTTATGAAAAACTGCTCGGATCAAGCCTTGCCTGATTTTTTTTTGCTGATTTCTCACGGGGGGCCTTAAAAACGCATTTTAAACACATTGAACGGTTCGGATCGTCGAGATTTGGTCCGGAACTAGGGAGGTGCGGACGAAGTCCATAACTTATGGGTGTGGATAGGAAGTGGACTGATATTTATCTAAGTTTCCTGTGAGGGCCCCCTCACAAAAAAAGTGCGGGAAAACAGTTGTGGGCTGTTGGATCCTATGCCCTTCAAGGGATCCAACGGCTCACAACTGTTTTCCCGCACTTTTTTTTGTGAGGGAGCCCTCACAGGAAACTTCTTGTGTGTGTGTGTGTATATATATATATACCTAGCCTATATATTAGGCCAAGGATAGGCTAAAGAATGAAAAGGAGCAACCAGGACAAGATAAATCTAGAAATTCATTTAACACACACACACACACACACACACAGAGTACATGAAAAGGAAAGATATAAGATCCAAACCATTTATAAAATAATAGAAGCATTTTAAAGAATAAACAACAAATGTATAATTGATAAATCGAGTAGCTGCCCATACATTTTGAAAGATAACCAAACAATTACAACATACCCGAGTCATGACGTCTGCATTTGGATTCCAATTGTTGAAATCTCCAATCAAAGCAGCAGACTGGAAAAGGTTCAGTACAAAGAGGAAATAAAAATAGTATTCGTATCACACCCAATCAAAAACTAAAGATTTGAAATCCTGCGTAATGCCAGGAAAGGAACATGATTGCAACCATTCAAGCAGTAATGAGAATCGAACCACAAATTGTAGCTTTTACTGCTTCATAAACATAAAGCCTCAAAAAACAGAACACAGAAAGACTGTATTGGATGCTGATCAAAAAAGAAAAGAAAGACTATTGGAAGCCTATGAATAGCCAACTACTAGACAATGTGATCCTCCAACCTAAACAATTCAAATAAGAAATTGAAACAAGTGCCAGTGTCCGTGACTAAACAAAATGGAAAACCGAAAAGCAAAGGACTGAAAGGAGTAATTAGATTAGGGTTTCATCAGGAAAAAAAAATCAATAAAACAGCTTAAGGCCCTAAACAATCCCAAAGGGAAAAATGGGAGGGGAAAAATGCAGAACACCATCAACCAGAATTCTAAAAGTATAAAATTGGATGAAACTACTACGACCATTCAAAGAGATATAACTCGCAAAGTAAACATCCATGTATGTCCAGAGTTAACACAAATCTAGCCTCTTACAAAATGCATATTCTAGAGAGGAACAAACTGTTGTGCTTGTGCTTTATTAAGCTTTCAAGCATAGACTCAAACTTGGAGTGAGCTTGCGTAACTTTAGTTAGTTCAAAAATGCACCCAGCTCAAAGCATTATCGGGATTTATTTAAAATGTTTTTTTCATTTACCAAGAATAAAACTACTACGACCATTCAAAGATATACGTAACATTTGTTTCTGTCTATTACATCATCTCATCTTTACTCCTAATGTTTCCATTCTACTAATTTTTTTGTTTCTGGTGCCCATAAAGATCTAGCTACGCTAAATCAAGCAAGCTCTCCGTTGCATCTCAAAAACAAAGCAAGTCCTCCATTGATAAAGACATGTCAATTAGGAATCATATTGTATATTGCGAAATTGCCAGTGCTAAAAATAGTCAACCTAGTCAAATATCCGAATCAGCTTCAAATCTCCAAACTAAAAATACAACTTTTCACTGGGAAATTAGCAGATACTTGAACTATTCATAATTATTCAAAAAGAACAGAAAGCACATCCCCAACTTTTCCAAGTTAATTTATGTTGCAAGCATGATTCAGCGAGGAAGTTTAAATGTCCAAAATGGTAACCTTGGACCTAAATCTTAAGCAAGATGGTCAATAGCCAAGATTTCCAAATCTACATCTAAGCCAACCAAAGTTGAAACTTCAGTCCAAAAGTTCACTGCATTTGTTGACGTGATGATAATTGAACTTTCAAAAGGAAAAAGAACCTTGCAAATGATAAATGAAGCAACACTAACCTTAGCTCCAGGCGCCCACTCCCTATAGGTAACACCTGCAGCACTGGGCAACCAATTTAGATAAAATTATTAGCTGAAATATTAAGCCAAAGATTGCAAGACCTTTTTGTTGAAAAACGAAGCTTTACAAAGCAAAGAAGAGACAATATAAAGTTCTGATTATCAATTTTGATGCATACGCATGAAGACTCATTAGAGAAATTACAGGCCTACGAAGCAATAACCAGAGATTGGAAATAATTTAAACAGAAGCTATGAGTACCAGCAATTACAACACAAAAAAAATAACTGTTGTGTTAAACTTCCATATAAAGACATATTATTAGGTACTCCTGAGTACTGCGTGGTACTTCCAGCAAATGAATGACAGTGAAATGGACTTTTCGCAAAAATCGCCACTCCATCATTGGTTGGGAGCAGGGTTTTAGATACCAGACCGGCCGGTACATCCCGCTTGGTTGTAAATCCGGTACTGTTAAAGCCCTGCTCCGTTCCACATAAATCACCATCTGTTCTCAATTTATCTTGCCTACCGGACAACTTTCCGTCGTACTAGACTGTCTCAGATAGTACTGGCCATGAGCTACACGAGAGAAGAAGGGAAAAACTTTAGTACCAAGAGAAGAAGAAAGGTCTCAACTTTTCAGCCTTTTAGCCGTTCAGGCTAGTCTATGACAGGACAAGAGAGTACATCATTACGGCCTTGTTCCCCTTAACCTTCTATACTTTTTGGAACTTTTTAAGTTCCATGATTCGTCTAGATGAGAGGACTTGGAAAAGTAAAAAATTATGACCAAAATTCTAACAAATACAAAACCCTAAAAGTGCAAAAAGTTCAAAAAGTGACACGAATAAGGTATGTGAAACAACCCCTACATACCATAAATTGGTTGTGGGTTCCACTTGGCGACCTTTATTCTTTTCAATGAATACCTTATTTCTCTTCATGTTTTTTCTTAATTGTTTTTTAAACTCTTCGGGTGGGGAGCTATCAAGGGAGTACTATTATAATTGTTGCATATTTGCATTACACGATTATTTTGTATTTACAAAATGCATATCATTAGTATGTGAAATAAATTTGACTATTAATCTTATAATATGATATTGACGACGATAAATCCGAAATGGTACCCAAAAATAGGCCAGTAGAAAAACAGTAGCACAAGTACACCAGAAGCACTGAACTATTACTCCCATATCGGCCACATCTATGTATCAAAACCACACTGGGACACCTCACTGAACCATGAAAATTGCAAATGGAACCATCTCTCATAAATGATCTGTACGATGTTGTGATGGAGTACTTATTGAACTCATGGTGTGAGTACTCACTGTCAAGTATTAGTTGGCCAAACGAAAAACTATTTTCACATTCCCGCATCAAGTCATTTCAGCTGTTCTTTCACTTTTTATATTTATTGGATGAAATCTCGATAGGTCACACCAGGGGGACAGCCGTGCACCTCCAAAGCCTGATCAGACGGGACCTTATTCCAAGTGCCTTGCACCGTCGCATATGACTTATCAGATAAGCTAGCTGCCACCCTCAACATTTACCTTTCTTACAACATAAAGTAATCGTAAACATAGAGAAGGTTCACAGTTTCACACGCCCAAGGGCCGTGATGGAATATTACACTTAATTGATAAGTTTAAATGTCAGAACAAGTTCCAAACGCATTCTCCTTTCTTTTAGCGAAACTGACCGTACTTTTGGAGTGGGGGACTAATTGAATAGAAAACTTGAATGAACAGAAATTAAAACACTTCTCCAGTTTGTATTTTTTTACCACTATGTCTTCTTTATCAAATTGCAATTAGCTTGATCATTGGCTTAAAAATTGTACTCATGGATAAAGAATGCTAAAATTATGTACTGGTAGTCAAGTAGTGCATTTAGATATTAAGCTGGTGCTTGAACTGTGATGGTAGTCTTGATAGTTGTACTTATGTCATAAAACAAAAAAAACAAAAACAAAAAATCCATGAGCACCAAGCTATAGAAATTAAGGAACAAATATACCTGCGGTTGAAACCAAACTTCTCATAGCCGCGAGAAAATGTTTCCAAACCACCTTCATACTTGTCAATAGAATCACGCATTTTTCTGTAATGCGAATAACTGTAGTGGACAAAGATACATGGAGAAGTCAGACTAAATAAATCTTTGGTACCAAGTAGATTTAATAGACATAAAGAGGAAGAATAACAACCATTATACAATACCACACAACTTTACTTCTAACAAGGATAAAAATGCACACACAACCCCTTGCAATGTGTCCTTATCAAAACTTAATTTTAACAGACGAAATATTATAAAACAAAGAAGAACTGAAAAGCTTTTACACAAGTGGAAATAGTTAGCAGGGTAAAGCAAAATGAAAGGTGAGGTATGCAAGTAATTCATCTTTAACAGTAAGACACTAGAGGAAAAGTCAATCAACCAGTACTATCAGATCCTCCAGAGCCGAGCAAGTCAAATCAACGAACCAACAGGCTTGAGAACAAACAGGACAGGTACAAACAGCTAAAGGAACAAACCCCTTGCAGTCTGCTTCAAACCAGATAATTCTTTGGTAAGTTACGGCATTGCCTGGGTATTGAGGTAACAAGATCCAAGGATGGAATTAGTTTGTCCCAAAGGAAGTATGCATTTGATATTCTAGAGGAGACTGGTTTATTGGGAGTGAAGCCTGTGCAGACTCCTATGGATCCAAATGTCAAACTTTGCGTTGACAGGGGGAGATATTTCCTCATCCGGACCAATATCGTCACTTAGTTGGCAAGTTGAATTATCTTACCAATTACAAGTCCTGATATCTCATTCGTTGTTAGTATGGTAAGTTTATGTTAGCTCCTCGTCGTCCACATTGAGAAGTGTGTCTTCACATTGTGAAGTATCTTAAGGATCATCCTGAACATGGGCTGTTTTAACGATCTAATGGTCATTTGTATATTGAAGCATTTACCGATGCTGATTGGGCAGGATCATCATCCGATAAACGATAGACAACTGGGTACTGTATTTTTATTGTTGGTAATCTAATTACATGGAAGAGCAACAAACAAACAGTTGTTGCAAGATCCAACACAGAAGCAGAGTATCGAGCCATGGCTCATACCACATGTGAGATTGTATGGTTGCGACCTTTATTCGAGGAGTTAGGTTTTGGTGTGCAGGTACCTATTTCTATGTATTGTGATAATCAGGCAGCGATACATATTGCTTCAAATCCAGTATGTCGTGAGAGAACCGAACATATTGAAGTAGATTGTCACATTGTTCGAGAAAAGATAGATGGTGTGCGTTGGCTACTCCCTTCGTGTCTATAGGAGCTCAGTTGGCTGATATATTTACCAAACCGTTGTTTAAACCACGTTTAGAGTTGTTATGTAACAAGCTGGGATTTTGTGATATTTATTCTCGAGCTTGAGGGGTAGTGTTAGAATAATGTTAGTCTGGAATTAGTCCCAGGTAATTTGTGTTAGGGTTAATTAACACCCTAAACACTTTTCGTCTATCTGATAACCACCTTTAGGATTAAAGAAATATATGGTTGTATTCTCCCGGTTCGACAGAGTGGACCCCAGTAGAACAAGCAAACTGGTGAAGCTAATCCAGCCCCTAACGGATCACATGCATTACAAATCAAAATTCCAACTTGTTCCGAAAGCCATGTGGGAAGAAGACTTCTAAGTGATTTCCAAGGAGAGTCTTGTGATCCAAACATTCACTATCTGCTTATTCTTTTGCCACTATGTTTGAAAAGCATAACTTGGACATCAGAGTTGAGTGCTAGTTGTGCCCTACCAGCTAATTACCCATATTTTGGAGGGTAAATGAGCTAGATTCAAAGAAAAGAAAGACCAAAACTAAACATAAGTATGGACTCGAGAAATGCCAAAATAACTGGGCTCAGATATTTAAATGATACAAGGCACCAATCTATGCTTTCTGCAATATTAACAAACATTGGAATAGCTAAGGATGAAATTATATCCATCTGCATGACGTCCTCTGGTAATAGTATTTGCTACAACTCTAGTTTTGATTAAGTACAGCTCTCTTAGTTGATATTGTTGGGAGATACTCTCAAGATGAACAATTACGGTCAATTATGACATCGAGATACAATAATTAAATTACAGTGAACATAGAGATGTGAAGATTGTGAAGCGAAACTTTCATAACAGGAGATACCAGGAAAGGAAATTTAAAGCGAAAATCGACTATTCATAAGCAATGGGAGGGGCATATGGACCGTGTAGCCCATGTACGAAGCGCAAGATGAGGGAATGAAGAAGTGTTGTTCAGTAATCACAGGATTCCTGCTAAACTGAGAGGGATAAGTAGAAAGTGGTAAGGCAACCTTTGTCACAAAAGGATGAAGAGGTACAAAGAAAATTCAACAGAAAAACACATATGAGCCACATCAATTAAGATTAGCCTAGCTTGAAAGTGCAAACCCACCCAAAGTTTCAGTTCACAGCCTAAATACTATCATGAACAGGATCATTTCTAAAGCAAAAGGTGTATAATATCTGATTAAACATTCTCAACAGCATTGTTACTTCTAAAGCATAAGATTTAAAAAGCATCTCACCGATAATCAAGATGTTCACGGTGACTCCTTAAAATTGGATCTATTTCATATATCCTTTGCCCAGTGCCTGGGGGAGGAATGGACCTTTCTGGAACCATATCCTTCTCTTTGCTTATGTCGTGTGTAAGGCCAGACGATTTCAAATCTTTAGCTTTGACATCTTCAACTGCAGCAGGAGAAGCGACAGAATCTTTCTCACCATCAAACTGGCTGTAACCACTTGTTGCTTCTAAATTGTTATCATCGTCCTTGATGTCCCTATCATCTTCCATCTTCATGCTATCTACATCATGTAATACCTGAAAACAAGCATACTGAAGGCCATGGTAACCAGAGTGGGAAAGTATGGCTTATTAAAATAGACAAAACAAAGGAAAAAAGACAAACAACACATAGCATAAACATGATTTTACAACACTGACGCAACATATAATATTAACTTACAAATGAAAAATTGTGTTCAAAGCAATCCAACAAGGGCTCCATCAGACGTCAGAAGGGAAATGCCAATGTCACATAGAGAGTAAAATATACAGATAAAAAACTAAACATGACCAACAAATCTAGCATCTCAGCATCACATTGAAGAACACAGCAATGATTTCTAGGGCTTGCTGCATTTTATACCATGACCCACAAATAAGGCAGTGCAAAACAATTTATTTGTAAGTTATAACATCTTGATAAACAAGGGAAAGGTAACACTGGCCCTACGAGCTTGCAAACAATTTGGTTATTAAGTAGGAATTCCTGATGAATTTGTAAATGGCATACAGGTTACTTAGTTAATATTTCAACATTATGGTTATGGTCTAGTACCATTGAGCAGTAGCACTTTACATGTTAAGGGTACTTCCACTCCTAAATTTGCGAAGCCAGGGTTCTTGGTGATGGGTAGTTTATAAATTATTTCTGCATTGACTGTATAAGATTTCTCTTGAGTAGCTAAGAGAAATAGAGTGCAAAGCCTCCGAAAGAGCTTTTATACAATATTAAAGCATCAAACTCAAAACCAACGGGAGTGTGATGGAGGACAAGATTTTAGGGGTTCTCAGTGTGCAAGTGTTTCTTATTTTCGTACCACTTGTTTTGGTACATCTCCATGACGTTTATTTTTAGTTTTGACCTTAATTCGTGTCTTCTATTCTTGATGGTCTTTTATTTTCTTTACTTAATTTCCTGGATTAGCAAGGATTTGGGTTCCTACTATAAATAAGAACTGTGTGTTTTGGGGATCTGTTTAATCTTTGTAATTTGTTTCCAAAGATTAACAAAATCCATTTTTGCTGTTCAAAAAAATAAATAGGGATGCAAGTCTATGGCCTACATTCATGTTCACCTTATTTACTGAGTTATTGCCATTCGAGAAATTTTTTTGTTCTCTCTCGTGGATTCGGGGGTGTTATAATTCAGTGGAATGCTATATAGCCTTCTGGATACAAGGGTGTTATCGTTCTAACAAAGGTAATTTAGCCTCTTTCCTTCCACTAGAATGATATCTAGTTACCGTGTATATTTCGCTGTGTCAATTGGTATACATCCTGATCTAAGAAGCACCGATACGGTACGCGATACGGACACGACACGATACGGACACACGGATACGTCATTTCTCAAAAAATTAGGATACGATACGTTGGGGATACGTTAATTAAATATTAATTTTTCTTATTTTATTAATTATAATGTATTATTATTTATAATATATTATTTCAGGTTTTGATGGCCCAGGAATAAATAAAATGTTGTAACAGTTTTGGCCCAAGAACTAAACACTAGAGGTACTGCACATTGAACCAAGCCCATATAAGTGGCCCAAGAAATAAAAAAATAGGCCCAAGCCCTTAAAGGCTAATAAAGAGTGAAAACCTACAAACAGATCTGACTTCTCCCCTTCTTCGTCATACGCAGCAGCCATACGCAGTCAGAAGCAGCAGCTCTCTCTCGTCAGATCTCTCTCTTCTTCTCCGTCAGAGCTCGTCCGTATCATCAGGTCTCTCTCTCTCTCTCTCTCTCTCTCTCTCTCTCTCTCGCGATCTCACTCTGTCTCGCAATCTCGATCTCTCTCTCAATCTCGTCCAGTCACTCTCTCTCTCTCGATCTCCTCCCTCCCTCTCTCGTTTTCATGTCCTTCGCGTGTCCTGAAACAAAAACTATGGTATAATATTGGGACACGGTCAACGACACGCCGGACACAGTCAAAGGCGTCTGGGACACGTGTCTGGGACGTGTCCAGACGTATCCCGTGTCCCGGACGTCCGGGATACTGATACGTGAGGGTTACTAACATGTCGGTGCTACCTAGATCCTAATGAGTGGAGAGGCCACGGGCCACCCACGATCATAAACTAGTTTTGGAGGTTATTATCAACCAATGTGAGACAAGCTCTCACAAGGACGAATGCGGGAAGAGGAGCAACCCAACCAAGAAACAGAGAGGAAACAGAAAGCAGCTACATTTGTCATGATCCTTGCGTTTTCATTCATCAGCTCAGTGGTACAACTCTTTGTCGATGGAATAAGCAAAGGTACTTGCACCACACAGTGACGATGTGAACCCTCCATCTATCCTCAAGCCTCAATATCCCTAGAGCACTGATGTTGAAGACTTGAAATCATCGGCACGCGAAAGCCCTAACTTTATGCTTAAGCACCACATAGGTGTAGACTGTGTAGTTTAACACGACAGCCCCCTTAAGACAGTATCAACCGCAAACCATGACAAAGAAACACCCAAGAAACTTGCACCTTTTTTGAAGATGGAAGATGCTCCCTGTTGTATCGCCAATGGTCCCAAAGATCAAGTTCTTAAGAATTGTGGTGGGGGGGGGAATGTGTCGAGGACTCTACTAATCATAGTAACCCCATTTTAAAAACATGAAAAGCATAATGTAAAAAAGGTATACACAAAGCGATAATAGAATGCAAAACCAGCTAGAAACCAAAGCTCTAATACCCTGTTCTTAGTTGCACGAAGCGGGAGCGGGGACGGGAGTGGGGGCGGGGGTATGTAGAAGCTTCCTAGGTTGGGAGCGGCGAGGGAATATATAATACTAAATAAATATATATATGAATAAACTTATATATATTTAATTATTTATATGTATTGTACATATGTTTTATAGTTGCAAAGGGAGCGCGTACATAAGCATTTTATATGTATAAACATGAATGAGAAATGACATCCCAATAGATTTTTTTGTGCCAAATATGTGGATTAAACACGTAGATAAGTAGTAGAATATGAGACGAGAAAGATAGAGTCCTAAATCTTTGTTACTTCTTTTTTCTTTTCCTTCTCCTTGCATATATTTGGAAAGAGAAGTGAGAATTTCGTCCTTAAGATTAGTGTGGAAGCTCCCATCCTATTTAGGAGCGGGTTCCCGTCTAGATGGGAGCGAGCTCCCGTCAAGCTCCCGTCTCGGGAGCGCGGAATCGAGCTCCCGTCTAGGGAGCTCACCCATTTTAGAAGGATCCTGCTACTAAGACCCTGTTAGATCACAAATTTCAGCAAATGTGTAAACTGCTATCAAATTAACCAATAATGTGACAGTTATCCAAGGTTTTGACAAACATAGGATGCAAGTGTCTCAATCTAGCAAAGATTGTTTAATTGGAGTCTTAGGACATAGACATATATGAGGGCTCATGCCCTAAATATTGTGAGGTTAGGACCGAACCAGTGTAAGTGAACCTATCTTAAGTTTCATTTGAACCTTGACATGTACAAGGTTTTATCAGATGTGCATGATCCAAATGACTAGCAACGTGGTATTACAAGCAGTCACTAGGTACTATGATTTGTGGGTGCGTTCATCATGTAGTGTGAGGATTTCATTGGGATGCGTCGTAAAGTACTCTGTTATTTCAAATTGTATTGACGTCTAATAATTTGGACACAAACTTAGCTTCGTTATGTGGAGTAGCCTAATGAAATCATGTTGTAGGGAAACGAATCCCAAAACTCAGTAATAATGAGTACAGATTACACAACAACAAAAAATGAAAAATCCTACATGGCGGAATTAGGGTTTACCTCTCCTCCGTAGACAGAAACGTACGATGGATTGGTTCTTTTTTTATTGAAACTGATTACTCCACTCGGTGAACTCTGCTCGATCGTACCTTATGATCTTTTACCATATTCCCTTATATCTCGATTCTCGTACCCGATTGAGGACTCCAACGAGATTTGTTTGTTCTCTCTCTCATACCCAACTTTTGTTCTCTCAAAAAACATATGAGACCTAGAGAACAAGATAGTATATTTATGGGGCTAGGGCAGGGACCTCAAGAGAAATAAATCTAGGATCCTTATGTAAATAAGGAACCCTAATCCTACCAGAATTGTATTTCTTATTACACAAATTATAATTCACACCACTAAAGAATTATAATTACACTCATGTCCTCATCTCAATTATATTTCGAGTTCCACGTTTTTAAATACTTATTAATTTCCCCACGTTAAAATTACAAATACCTGTTGATTAAATTAAATTACTGATAATTATATTTAATCAACATCTTATAAAATACCTTGAGACTTTCCACTTAACTTATTCAATATGTCGGATACAAATATCCACCTGCAGGGTTTGACATAACCGAAACTTATAAGCTTACTCAAGGGGGTATCATCAATCCCTATTGGGACATGGATTCCATTAATAATTAATATCCATATATCATGCATACAATGTATCCAACTCACCAAGACTATTGACCCTAAAGAGGATCTCACTTTATAATGAATCAAAGTCAATAACATAAATGTATATATGTATCAATTCTCTTTGGATTAAGAGCATAAGCATTCATAATAATCATAAGATTCTAAATTTCTAATTGTCTTAAATATCAGTAGTATTAAGACAATTCCTTAAAGCGTTCATGTTCATTACGCACAAAGTGTACTAGCACAATGAGTTGGAACTAGAACTGTTCCCCGTAGTCAAGCTAGACCTACTAAAACATTGTCCTACAATTCTACTGATGGTGTGTCAAATTTCATCTAAGACTACAAACTAATAACTTATATTCCACAAGAACCAATGACCCAATCTTCCGTGTGTAAGTTGTACTCTACACATTAGATCATCAACTATATAGAATAAAAGACACACAATCACAACATACAATGCAAACATTGCCCATAATAGATTCTCATCAAAAAGGGATAAATTGATTAATAATTAACTAATTAAATATTAATCCATTACATAAAATCATGGCTTTTAGTATAAATTTCTAACAACAAAAGTTTTGCCTTTCAACACCTTTAGACCCAAGGTGGTATCCCTACATAGGTGGGATGGCGGTCTATGTTAACAAAATTATTCAATAACAATTATACTGACTATGAATTGTACAAAGAGTGCAGTAAAATACCTTCATACAAATGGAAGGATATCCAAAAATTGCAACAGCCATAAACATATTAAGTCTATTAGTCATGTACTAAAACTGTGGGAGAGGGTAAAATAGCATCACTTTAAGTTGCAGCAACAATGTCATGTAATAAGTTGGATTGTGCCAAATGTACAAAGGTGGAAGCAAAGTGTCTAAAACTCTGAAAATCATCGCCTCCCTCTACTCAAAAGACAAAAGATTTCCCAGATCTCCCATAGCCTCACCCGAAAGCATGGAGATACCAAGAAGTCATGGAAGCTACTCTACTTTGGGCAAGCATGCATAAATCTAGCAGCCCGCTAAATGTATGGCAAGCCAAAGAGAGCAACATAGAAGCCTTAAAATGCTTTGACGTGAATAAGCATATACTAACAATCCTTCAAGGGAGACCATCTCAAAACCTTTTGATGTCACTTAATTTTAAGCACGTAAGGATAAAATAGGACAATGAGATTACTTTGAAACAGAAAAGTTGCATTTGCCTGAACTAAAGAACCAAACCTTTCAATAAATGTTTCCCTGCCCTTCTCTTCTTTTGGCAAATAGCCTAAGCATATACCAAGCTCAAAGTACTAGTTTAAGATTTAGAGAAGTGTGTTTTCAATTCCAAGAAAGTTGAGGGAGTTTTGAAAGAAGGATCTGAAATCAAGTTTTATATCCACTCACAACCCAATAAAATTACAAGGCCATACAATGTTATTCGAGAGTTCTTAGCTGACCAAGAATTACTAAGACATAATCGTTTGAGTCTCCACATTGGTAATTCTGTTGAACACATCATCGAATGCGCTTATAGTAGCACAAGGGTTAAGGTACATTGGTTATCTGTCAGAGTTGAATAAAACTGGCCATACACGGAGGAAACCAGAGGACGCACAAGGCATCGGAAATCTAGCATGTATATAGGTCTTAGAGAATTTATCTGGTACGAGAGAGCTAAATACACGTGTATACGACATCGACATTTGCATACCTGTGTATCCGTTGAAACTGTGTCAGCCACTTCTAATTGATCTGTTGAGGACGAAGAGCCATCACAATGGACACCTGGAACTAAGACTTTCTCAGATGCTGCAACAACAGAAGATGAGGAGTCCGAATCGTATGAAGACTTAACCGCGAATATCATCCCTACAAACTAGCACCAAATTAGCTCCCGGTCAAAACATATTTGGCATTCTTAGTAAGAAACATAAGTATAGCTAGATGAATACTGCCAGAGTAGTAGATGATGTTTTCATTCTTTTTTTAATATTGCATCTTGCAAGTGCATAATTCTTCTTTTTCAAGTCAAAGGATAAGCCAAAGTTCTTCGCCACCATTAAACAATTACATAACAGTGTAAGTGGATGCTGATAATCAGTGAAATTGCTTTGATTAGAGGACAACTACATTTAATTCGATACAACAGAACAGAGCAAAGCAAACACCTAATTTCCATATATCTGATATAGCAAGTCCAACCCACACTGATATCAACGAGAGAATTGCCTGCGTGGTACTATACCTGGAGTCTGGACACATTTTCTTCTTGCGAATCAAGACAAAGAATATGTATTTCACTCAACATGACATTACTTGATCATAAATTCCCATTTAAAAAAGGCACATACACTGATAAGCCCATTACAGTACCGCACATATGGGTACAATTTGAGAGGTTGCTAGACACTAACCCCATCATTGTATGTGATATGCTTTCAGATCAATGATGCCCAACACCCACTCTCCCCCTGGTACTTGTGAACAAAGAGGCCAAGGCCCAAGGGTAACAAAGGCAATTCAGCTAACTTTCAATTCTCAGGCAGTTAAAAGTATATTAGTCAGTGTAACTGACGTGTTTACTTATTAGGAGTTTAAGGCATGGTTATAAACAAAGGCTTGAATCTATCCTCTGAGTAATGAAAAAGCAACCCGAGTTCATTTATATTTCCTAATGGTATAAGAGTGCCACCGAAAAACATCATAAGCTCACGATCCAGATCCATTTGCTTCGTCAACTGCTGCCGTAAATGCAACAGCGACAATTCCATGACCGCTGGGGATTCTCATTACTAATTTCAATCATTTGTTGCCATAAAACTTTATTCCAACGCATACATTATGTGGAAGAATAATATTTCAAAACCAATGGAGTACTAATGCAGGACTGTAGATGGTTCGATTTCTTGTCCAGCTTCAGAAGTCATAGATTAAGCTCAACGTCATGCACCACATCCAGAAATTAAATTCAATCGACATTCACCTGTTATCATGTATTTACAGTCACAATATCATCAATGATCCCTCCTCATGTGATCATAAGGTCTGCAATACTTTGGGGAATAGGTTTGATTCACTTTCACATTCATATATTGATGATCTAAACCGCAAGTTATTCCATATTCAGAAGAGCACAGGAGCCTAAAATAGATGACATCCAAGAGTATTCACACAAGGTATATGGACTACCGGCCCGGAGCTAAAGCAGCAGCTGCATTTGTTCTAGTCCTCAGAATTTTTTACAAAAGGGGGCCCTTCATGGCAACTATTATATATTCAATATTTACCGCAATTTATCACAAGTGTTGTGCCGTACTTGTTGCTTCTAGTCTTTTAGCTTTTGATTACCGGTACGGATCATGCTAAAAGCATTATTTTCTCTCCTTTTTACGTATTTTCCTTTTGCTCTAATGGGGTTCGAACCAAAACCTGATGCAGATCAGATTTTGAAAAACTAGCAGTTTATTAGAATTTATTTTACTATTTCAATTTTAGTATTTTGTTAGGAGATTACTAGTATGGAGTTATTTAGTTTCTTAATTTTAGATTGATTCAGTTTCCTATTTTATGTTTTCTTGTTATACAAGAATTAGGGTTGCTAGCTAGTATTTTATTTCTTTTTTAGTTTTAGGGTTGCTGCTAGTATAAATAATTGATGTAAGCCTTAGGGCAAGGAAGTTGTTTATGATTATTGATGAAAATTGAGAGTTTTCTTAATATTGTTTGTTCAAGGAGGGAGTACCTCTAGTTCAGACAAAAATTCGTGATTGACCTTGTTGCGCGTTCTTATTTCATCACGCCTCCCTGCATCAGTTGGGATCAGAGCTTGCGCTCGATTCCGGATCATGGCGCAACAAGGAGTTCGTTATGGTCATTATGTTGTTGCTGAAGATGCATATGAACGAAGTAAAGCCGCACAAGAAGCACGAAAAGAGACACGATTCCAACAATTAGAATAGCATTTGTCGGATGCGTTCGCCGCCTTAGCCGATCAGGTTGTTGCCCTATCTGTTGGGGGGAATCTACCTCGCTATCATCTTGTTATAACCTCGGTTCCCGAAAGAGGAGGTGTTGGATGACGTTTCTATCACCAAACCTTTGGCGGGTAACTATCAGCCAAGGGGGAGAACAATGGAGGCTACCATTGAGTGGCCTTTTACTACAAATAATATTCCAGATCCAGTAGTGGATTGGAGTAAGCCACCAGTTTTTGACGAAGAACCGGTGAAGAAAATCAGAAAAGCTGCAAAAAAATGTGGTTTCTATGTTGGCGTTGTTGGAAACAGATGTAGAAGAATCAATTAAATTCGAATCTTATGAAAAGCTTGAAGACAGTGAAGTTGACAAGAGTACTAACGAATATGTTGATCCGTTTTGGGAATTTGTTGAAGACACTAAAAGTCCATTTGTTTCGATCCAGAAGGAAGGTGAATTTGTTTTATTAAAGAAAATTATTCCTTCACAATTTCAAGATTCCTTTGCGAAGTTTAGGTTCGAAAAAATCAACTTGAAGTACAAGATTAATGCGGACAAGATTCGGCGACTTCTACTGTATAAACTCGAGGATGAGTTTCTTCAAGCCGGAGAGAATGCTGCAGATCAGATTTTGGAAAACTAGCAGTTTATTAGAATTTATTTTACTATTTCAATTTTAGTATTTTGTTAGGAGATTACTAGTATGGAGTTATTTAGTTTCTTAATTTTAGGTTGATTCAGTTTCCTATTTTATGTTTTCTTGTTATACAAGAATTAGGGTTGCTAGCTAGTATTTTATTTCCTTTTTAGTTTTAGGGTTGCTGCTAGTATAAATAATTGATGTCAGCCTTAGGGCAAGGGAGTTGTTTATGATTATTAATGAAAATTTGAGAGTTTTCTCAATATTGTTTGTTCAATGAGGGAGTACGTCTAGTTCAGACAAAAATTCGTGATTGACTTTGTTGCGCGTTCTTATTTCAACACGCCTCCCTGCATAGCGTATAAATTTATCAACAAATACGACTAAACCACAGCATTTGCATTGTATTGTATTTAACAAAACAAAACAAAACAAACCATTATATGAAAAAGAACCTAGAAGACAAATCAACCTAGTTTATTCTACTTGTTAAAACTTGACAGTAAGATTTTTTCTTGTTGAATACTGTATTTGTTTTTGAAAAGTTGATTTATCTACTTCATATTTCTTCTTAAGAATTCATACAGAGCCCTGTGTTTTAAGTTCGCATTACGCCCTGGAAAAGTCAAGGCCAACCCTGATTAAATGTAGCTCGTCCACCAATAGGTGCTCTAAACGGCTTACCAAATGAATTCAACTTCTTCAAGCCAGCAATTAAAACTTGAAGAGCTCGTGTTACTCATGGAAGCAGAAAAATTCAAGTTGCCAAGGATCAAACACAGAGAAAGAGTACTCCAGTTTCTAATGTTGCGGTTGTTGCAACACACTGACACAGAACTACAATTCTTCTATTGGTTCTTTTCCTCAATGATAATTCCAGAATTATAAAAGGAGTGCAAGGGCTTTCAACAAGGCAAAAGGTGGGGGAGGTCAACCAGAGGATACAAGGCCGGTTAAGGCTGTGTTTGGAATGTTTTGAGAAAGCCAGTCTTTTGCCTTTTTGGTTTTCTTTAGAAATGTCAATCAAGAGAATCTATGCTGTATAGGCTAGCTTTTGGATTACTAAAAAGGAAAAAGGGCATTGTTAAGTGACTTTTAGCTAAAAGCTGCTTTTTGATGCTATTTTATCCCTAAGATGAAAAGCGGATTTTTTCCCCAAACACAGCCTTAACGCTTCAAAAATTCACGCAAAGTGCTACGCCAAAAATTTAATTAAGACAAAGGGAACTTTATTCTCCAATCAAAACCACCACTCTGAAGTAAATAGGATCGATCATTACAGACTAGAAATCCAAATAAACACATAAGATACTCTGCATCAAGTATAAAATAATCGTGTTTACGTCAATGGGTGAATACATACACATATATATATATATACATGGGGAGAGAGAGAGAGAGAGAGAGAGAGAGAGTACGCGAAGAGGAATGTTTCTTGAACAAAAGGGAAACATGGGTATTGTTTCGATCGCCAATAGAGCTCGATCCAGCTGAGTGCTTGTACGCAAATGGCGCATGAGGGAGTCGAATACCAGACAGAGTGTTTACCATTTTCTAGGGTTTTTTCTATAGACGAGAGAGAGAGAGAGAGACGATAGAAGAGAGAGAACGGATCGAAGTAGAATTCCCGAGTTCAAGGTGCCGAGAGAAGCGTGACAGGAGAGAGAGAGTGAGTGGAGTAGTAGTGATCATGAGAGAGAGAAATAAGAGTAGTAGGTGCTAGTGGGCGCTTACTGTCATGGACTCTCTCGAGGTTGGGATGGGATACGTGTGCGGTGATGAATTGCATGGAGATGATGTGGGTGGGGTCCACCAGAGTTGTTGTTCTGATCCTCTGTGGCTTCTAATCGATACTTTAAAACCCTGTAGTTTTCGGATAATGATACGGGTACAGAAAAAAGGGACCGAAAATGTACCGATCACGTTCGGGGACCCATTTTTGGGTCCTACAAATTTTTATTCAAACGGTGAGACTTTGGTTCAAGTACTTCCAACCGTCCGATTGAGCTGAAATTTTGTGGGGCCCCTCGAAAAAATGTTTTAAAAACAATGAACGGTTCAAATCACTCGTGTGAGACCCAAAAGTGGGTCCTCGAACACGATCAGTATATTTTCTGTGCTCCCCGTTCTGTACGGGTAGCACTGTCCATAGTTTTCTCAATGCATTCCACCACTGATATCCGATCCAACCAGGGCCGGCCCAGGCCTAAGGCCCACAAGACCTGGGCCTAGGGCACACCAAAAATGGCTCAATTTTGGGACACTCCAACATTTGGTACAAATGGGATTGACTATAACACTTTTTTGGGCCAAATAAAGAAAAAAACCACTGTTAGTTATAAAAGAGTCCAACCATTGTGACCCAACATTTAAAAGAAGCCCACTAAAATTGGGTGTAGCCCATATAACTCGCCCCAATCCGTAATAGTGGATTTTTTAAAAAATCAGTCAAGCCTGATTGAAACCTCCTGGACTAGAACCCCAAATAGTGGATACACCCAATTTTAGAAATTGGGAATCCCTGGACTAACAAGCGGCAATACTAAGTGCTGCTATATTGTCTTTTCACAGGGATTGTTGTAGGACTAATAAACTAGGAATTAGGATTCTGGATTAGGAATTAGGATTCTATGAACTACGAAGATCTATTAATCTATTATATATTAATTAATAGATTAACACATGACGAAGTAATTAGGTAATAATTTTTCTCATCTTCTTGTTAGAGTTTCGAGTAGATTTGTATTTGAGATTTCTAAATTGACACAAGTTCTTGAGTTTTTCCAAGTAACTAAAAAGTTGTTGATCAAATTTCACTATTTTCTAGCAGATAAAGTCGTAATATTAATTCCAGCATATCAAATTTCTTACTTATTATAAGTAGTTAAATGAGCCATTTTGACCCAAATATTTTAGAGGAAACTGAAAGAACATATTTGGGTAACACTAAGGTTTAGCATTGGCATAACAAAGGAGTTTTGACCCAAATTTTGTTTTTAAAAAGGTACAGGATTGGAAATGCTCTAAATCATTGTTAAATTTAGCTTGTATTAATTCCCTTTTGGACGTGGAGATTGTAGTAACAAAAACGCAGAAAGTTCGGTTGAGGAACACGAAAATTTTTAGAACACATTTTTTTAATTAGGCCTAAGGCACCCAAATACCTTGGGCCGGCCCTGGATCCAACAATGCTAGGGGTACACCGCATGTGCACCCCAAATACACACCACCCTAAGATGGCAAATGAGGAAGGCTCATTTTTTGGGTGAGCCCCACATTGAACTTCTCTTCATTTACCATCTCAGAGTGGTGTACATTTGGGGTACACATGTAGTGTACCCCTAACATTGTTGTATCCGATCAGTTTTTTTTTTTTTACAACAATCTGAAACAACTATAATAGTTGTATTAGGACACTATTACAAAAAGATTAAAATAAATAAACTAGCGGTATGGAGATCATTCGTGTTTGAGATGTGGCCATAATGCTTTGAACGGGAAGATTGATTTTTTAATGTTTACTTTCCATTTAAAGGCTTGTTCTCCTATAGATTTTAGGTGCATTTTATGAAAATTTCATAAAATTGACATTTTATGAAAATTTCATAAAATTGACATTTTATGAAAGGGTGATAAAATGGAGTTGTTTTTTCAAATGATAAAATGTAGTGGTTTTTCTATAGATTTTAGGAGGATTTTATGCAAATCTCATAAAAATCACTTTTACATTTTATGTGTTAAAATTGGAGTGTGATAAAATGTGAGATTTTATTGGAAAAAATGTGTAGGAGAACAAGCCATAATTGTATGTATGGCTCCGATGACTAGGCAGATCCAAGATGGCCCGCATCTCGCGGACTGCATGCTACAGGCCGAATTTGGAACCGTAGAGAATCGATGGCTGTGTTCGGTTAGGAGTTTTGAGGGAGTTTAGTTTAGTTTTGATGATGTAAGCAGGGGTAATAAGTGAAGAGAGATAGAGAGAAAAGTGAAAAAAATGATGATGTCATCAAAACTAAAACTCCCCAAAACCGGAGCTAAACTATTAACCGAACAAGGCCGATATATTTCTTTCTTGTTTCGCCATGATGTGAGCTCTTTTGTGCTGAGATACGCAAGAGCAGTCAGTGGCCCGCCGCGTGGGATTGGTTATGTAAAAGATCAGAAACGTAAAGCTATCAAACATGTGGGGGAATATGCTATTCAAAGCTCCTTTCGTTTAACCTTTCCGTGCTTTCTGATTGAAAATGGCAAAGGCAAACTTTTGGGCTGGTGGACCTTTTGACAGTACTAGTAAACTCCCCCGTGAACGCGCGGGGTCTCTTGCCCGTTAATTACTTGTGAACGCGCGGGGTCTCTTGCCCGTTAATTACTTGTGAACGCGCGGGGTCTCTTGCCCATTAATTACTTATTAGTTTTAGGCTGCTGATAATGCCAAAACTAAAAGTGTTGCTGCTAAAACCAAAAGTGTTGCTGTCAAAACTCTGATCTTTCTTGTTTCTACAATTACCTACATGCCATTTTACCATCCTATCCCATTTATTACAAACTTAACCCTTCCACAATTATCTATTTGAAGACCAAACGCAAGTCCTACTGCACCCTTTACGCCCGCCGCTTAAATATGCAATTCTCCCGATCCTGATCCTAATCACCTTTTTACATGTGACGAACTCTTATTTATATTTCTGTGTATATATGTGTTTGGAATTTGGATTCTTTTTATGGGTGTGATGATTATAATGTTTAGTACTACTCTCTTATTTCGTTTTCTTGATGATTTTGGATTAATAATTTCTAGTCACCAAGATTGGAAACCCTTTGGATGGGAATTCGCTTCCGAAACGATGATGAAAAAGAGTATGTGCGAACAAATTTTGTGATATGTTCGGAACTATTCGATACATACACGTAGACCTAACGAGAGTCGGCCCTGGGCATAATAAGCCCATCCCCCCGCCTAGGGCCTCCATTTTTTTGCTCAGGCTAGTTTTGCCATAAGATTTTATGGGAAATCTCATAAAATCAACTGGATGAGTGCTATTCTTAGCACATCACCACCACATCACAAGACATTTCTTTATATCATTTCGATCAACTAATATATAGCCAAATGAATTTTATTTTTTTTTTTACTTTCGGAATTTTTCGATACATGTAGACCTAACGAGGTGCATTAAACGATTTTACATGCATTTGACGATTATTATAAACACGTTTGGTTTCAAATTTGTTCCCACAAATTGATTGATGTACCTAGTAGAAAATTTGATTGTGAATCTAGGAACCGTTTTACCCGTTTTATAAATTCTTGAACAAAGAGACGTACTATTAAACCCAAAATTCTCCAACAGTTTTCTCCACTGCTGAATAGAGTTAACTCCGGACCACTAATTTCTCAGATCGATGGATGGTTGGAATGCGTTAGTGTACATATAGAGTACGTGAGTATGGTGTACCCATAGCAGCATTGATTCTAGATGTGGTATAAGAAAAAAGGGGAATTTTAATATCATGGGTGTGTGTTTGTTGGCATCTTGATAGTTTCAATGGTTTTTATTTATTTTTTTCCTTTTCGGACGAATAAGGCCATGTAAAACCGTGTCAACCAGATTGTGCTGAGCTTTGGAGTAAGGTATAAGGGAAGAACAGAAGTCTGCCCAACATGATAGTGACCTCAAATTGATATGAACACATTCAATCCTCTATTTAATTTGTATTTAGTAACCACAAAATAACCTTAAGAGATTGAATGGTTAGGTTTGTAATAAATGAGATCTGATGGTAAAAGGGCATGAAGGTAATTGTGAAAGCAAGAAAGAACAGAGTTTTGGCAGCAACACTTTTGGTTTTGGCATTATCAACAGCCTAGTTTTAAGTATGATTATACATTATATTAGATGGTAAAATAACCTTTATGTATATAAGATGTGTTTTGGCCTAAAAAGTTAGCTGACTTATTTTTTTGTCTTTATTTGATTTTTTTCGTATTTTTTAGTTTTGCGTTAACATTTTATGTAATATTGGTTCGTCTCAGCGAGAGGAATAAAAAAAAGTAAAAAATTATGATCGAAACTTAAATTTTTATGAATAAAGACAAAAATAAGCTAAAAAGACAGCTTTTTACACTTTTTCGATCTTTTTTAAAAAATTGAGAGTTCTAGTCATAATCTTTTACCTTTTTGGATTCCTCTCGTCGAGACAAACCAATAATATACAAAAAAATCGATGCAAAACTAACAAATGCAAAAAAAAAAAAACAAATAAAGACGGAAAAAAAGGAAGTTAAGCCAACTTTTTTAGCCAAACCACATCTAAGTAGTGTTTTATTATTATTATTATTATTGTCACAATAATTTCATGGGGGGTTGTGTGACATTTGGCAAGTTGTAGGACTATTGTGTAATTTTTCGATTTGTTATTGGTAGTTGTATATCTATACATAAACATTTACATTGAGGAGTGGGTCAGAACAATTTGGGCTTGAATGTGCATCTACAAGGCAAAGAAAGTTCTAGATTAATAAAGTATGTCGGGATTTTATGTCTCGTTATAAACATTAAGCAAGTATTATGAATTGGGTACTGTTACAGAATAACACGGCTGGTGTGTAGGATTAGAAGTTGTAATGAAATATATTTTGGGTTTGAGAATGACTGAAATTGTTGATCTTGGTTTGTTTGTGTTCGAACAAGTGTGGGCGATGATTGGTAATTGCCCTACACGACAAGATTAAGAATCGTGATTTGAATCAACATTAGTACTCCTTTGTTGTCATTTAAGACAACAATTAGAAAATGGCATGATCCATCGTCATACATAAACATTTCTAGATGATTATATGTACATTTAACGAAACCATCTTGGTTCATTAGCAAAGCTATTAGTCTGAAATGAAAA
The DNA here is from genome assembly GCA_963854785.1 of Vaccinium vitis-idaea. Classification (NCBI taxonomy): domain Eukaryota; kingdom Viridiplantae; phylum Streptophyta; class Magnoliopsida; order Ericales; family Ericaceae; genus Vaccinium; species Vaccinium vitis-idaea. The sequence goes on along the minus strand of OY978218.1, from coordinate 19,910,951 downwards.
TCACTAACATTTATTAGTACTTAAAAGCAATCGGTTGCTTTCTCCAACACCAAAGATATCCACTTGATACTATGCCTTCCATTTTGCACCTCTCCTTTTGTTTTTTTCCTCTCTCTCTCTCTCTCTCTCTCTCTCTCTCTCTCTCTCTCTCTCTCTCTCTCTCTCTCTCTCTCTCTCTCTGTGTTTGTGTGCGCGCGCGCGCGTGTGCATGAGGGTTGGTTCCTCATCTCGTTGAATTGCCCTGGAAGGTTCCTCATCTCTACCAAGAACAAGATCCTGTGAAGCAAGATACATCTTCAACTGAGATCGACCATGCTACGATGTTCCTTCTTCGATTTTTGTGATATGCAACATGCAAATCGTGAAGCTGGAACTCGCCGGTAATGTCCAAAACCCATCGGAATGGCCGATTTTTTGCGCTCTGTTGATTAAATTGAAAAATTATCCATGAAATTGGTTTTGGGTTTTGCTGTTGTTGGATTTCTTCTTTGTTTTATGTTTTGCTTGTGGTTGATTTGGATGGGAAAAGGGGGTGGATTTGGAGGGGCAAAATCGACCACAGCCGGATTTGCTAACGACAGGGATAGATGAGCGCTTCACTGTAAAGACCCGAATTTTACAAAAAATCTTCTTGAATAAAAGATGGAAATTATGTGAAATCACATTATAGAACTTGAAAGTGGGAAAATGGTGTAAAATGCTTTGAATTGGGACATTTAGGTAACCCACAAGTCATTATAGGAGTGCGTGGTGTAATAATTCAAAATTGGAGTATATAAGGCATGAGAGAAGAGAGAGAAATCGTCTTCTCTCCCTCCCCACCCCCACCGGTCCACTCCCCTCCCTCTCTCTCTACAATTTCCTCCACTCAAACACCCAAATACACTCTCCTAACTCAATCTCTCCATAGATCACTCACCCTCATTCATATTTATGCTATTGGAGCTTGGGTTTCGCTTGCAATCACTTGGGAAGGTCAAGTTTTGGTTGGAGAGAAGTTGGAGGCTAGGGTTTTCAATTTATCTTGATTGGAGCTTGTGGAAGCATAGATCTTAAGGTAGGGGTTGATTTCTACCTTCTCTAAGTGGTTTTGACATGTTTTGATGCATTTCCTTTAAAAAAAAATTGTTCAAACTTCTTGGGTTGAAATCCCCTAAAATTTGAATATGGAGCAGTTTTTTGCCCCTTTCTCTGTCCCGTTCGGACGGACGGAATTCATCCAGTGGCTCCCTATTTTGCTATTTTGTGATTTCAAGTCCCGTTTGACCTTCATTGACCTCTGGATGACTCGTTTGACAGTGTACTTGAAATGCTCATCATGTATACTCCATATCGCGTTGAAATAATCATTTCTAATGAAATCCTCGTACGGTTAAGTGTTTCCTTGAATCCCATGACGGTTATGCTTGCCCTTGAACATTAGGCACGTGACAATGAGACGTAACCAATGATGCACATGGTTTTGAACGAAAAATGGATAATGTTTTGATATGGACATACGATGGACACTTGAGGGACATGAAATTCTTTAAATGGATAATGTTGGATTTGAAATTAGTTTGTGATTACTTGGGCCACTGTTTGGTGAATCCTGAGGCATTGGTAACGAGGCCCGTGAATCTCAGCTGGGGTTGCTTGGAGTGCTTGAATGGATTTGAAGAGCATGTATTAAGGAGTTACCATTTTATCTCGTGAACTATATTTTGGAAGATAAATATGTAACTCTATTATTTCATCTCCCTTTTGAAATTGGTTTAATGTAATGATTTAAACACTTTTAACTTATGTATCTACCATGGGTATGGGTATTCGAGTAGACTAGTTGTGTGTAATGAACCTAGACAATGTGAGGTGACTTTTGGATATTTATGGATGATGTTGTGGGGTATTTCTATTAAAAATGTATATTTATTGAGGTTGAAAATTGAGGGTGTGACATTCACAAATCCTAGGTGGATTTGTAGTCCCAACAGTAAATTAGTCCAGGGGAGGAAAAGGGTACCCAAAGACCGAATTAGAGGTGGGGCCTGGATTTGTAATGAGGTTGCTTCACAAATCTGGGGCCAAATTCCTCAGCCAAATAGGCCGTAAGGAGTTCAAGCTCACGGGTGGTATTAATTTGGAGGGGCAAAAGGGCTATCTTGACTAGGAGATGTCGCGCCCAAGACTAGAGTTAGTTCATTTTATTAACAATTGCGGCTTCCTAGGGAATTGACTACTCGCAATAGGCATGCCTACGTATTTCATATTGCCACGAAAAATCACATCGTTCGCACGTAGGGACGAATTTCTATGTAAGTCTTGTTACGAATTTTTGAAAAATGAGGATTGACCTTCATTAAAAGAAAATTGACTGAATCTGGTCATGGCTGTTATGTATCCCCCGTATGGGGGAATGAGGTCAAACGTATTCCAAACTTGCTCGGTAAGAAAAGGTGACCTTGAGGCGTTTGATTGGCTGATGATAGGCACACAACATTGCATAATTGAGTGCCTATATCCCTCATTTTGTCACACTTGCATGCATTTAACTCTCGTTTATATTTGATATTGCCCACAAAGTGTGTTTTTGTTTGAGTTTAGGTAAAACGCGCGAAAAGGGCATGTCAATGAGCTTACAATGATTCTCAGTGAAATCCGGGATTGCCCAAGTGTCTACAAGACCAAGTGCTACCCTTTCTGAAGCTCGCATGATGCTTGGAAGTGCTTTGGAAGAAGTCCGGAAGCACACAAGGTCAAGGGGTGACAAACGAAGAAGAATCTAGTTTAAGGGCCTCGATATCGATATCGATATCGATACCTTTTATGTATCAGCTGAACAGAACAAAGGGTATCGATACCCAGCTTGCTTCGGGGAATTTTTATAATGCATTGGTATCGATACCTAGACTCTTTGGTATCGATACCCAACCCATTTTCGACAACTTTTAGCTACTTTATGGCTTTCCATTTATAGGTATGTATGGGATATTTTGTGAGAGAGTTTGTAGCTTGTATATAAATAGCCAACTCTCTCTCTCTCTCTCTCTCTCTCTCTCCCTCTTCTCTTTCTTCTCTCCTTAGCTTTAATTTAGTTTCTAGAGCTAAAACTCTATAGCTTTCAAGCTTTAATCCTTCAAGTACTCGTGTAAGTTTATTTCGTATGCTATTTTCACTTTTGTTAATGTTGTATCTACTCGTTGGATCTTTATATAAATTAAGTTTATTTACGTTTAAATCATGTCCTTTATTTCCTTTATATTTCTAGTCTTGATTTTCATTACCATGTTTGAGTAGTCGTTCCAGGGCCGGTCATGGGGTGATTAACACTCCATGACTTAGGTTTAATTCGTTCTTCTCGTTATAAAGCAAACATCTCTTGTTTCATAAAGTGTTAAGTTCATTTTTATGTGTCAAAATTTGGGTTTGTTAATCTCTTTGATCACTCGTAGCCAAGGGTTCATTATCCTTGACACATGTGATGCTTAGAGCGATGTCAATCTAAATGTTTGTCAAATGGCTTAAAAAATCCTAATCTTTATTGACCACCTTTTCTAGTAAAAACTGATATTCTTTTCCGAATCTTTCGTTTGGGATCATTTGAGTATGATCCTGAGCTGGTTATCAAGAGAGGAACAGACTAACCTTGGTAATAGTTGTTATGAACCCCTAGACTTTGCCTTAGTTAAATCATTTTCTAAATTCCATAATCGTTAGTCATTCTCAAAGTTAAGAGAATCTACCCCCTAATCACAAAGAAAAAGTTGGTCGTCCTAACGCCGGAAACTCATTTGCAAGTCAACTCTCACGCCTTGCCGCATTCGGTCCCTGTGGATTCGACCTCGGACTTCCAGGTATCATGCTACACAAGACCTAGCCCTATACTTCGGGAAATCCTTTCTACAATGCAAAGTTGGGTCGTAAGCAGGTGAAAATGCTCTACCAAGTTTCGAAAAAGTTGTAAGTTTATTTTTCTCGGGATCTTCCGGCTTGAATGAAGTAGCGTAGCTGCTTGCCATTACCTGCTTGACCCAAAGTCAACTAAGCTACAAGTCTCATGCCTAGAAATTGTCGTGCCCGGTATTTCGACCATGGGTTTTCTTCCTTGGAGAAAAAGGGGTTTTGTGAAAAATCGGGTCGAGCGATCCAAGTTGTACCAAATGCGACATTGTTTTATAAAAATGGGTTTTATAGCTGTGGTCTGAGCTGATTTTGAAGAAAAAAATAAACTCTAAATCGCCACGTTCCAAAGAGTTTAAGTGTTTCAGGGGGTGTTTTGAAAAGAAAGATTTCTCAAGTTAAGACCCGATTTTGTTTTTAGAAATGACTTAGTGTTGTGGTCTACAAAATTAAAGAAGAAAGGATTTGGGAATACAATATTACGAGTATGGAAGCTGGATCAACCTACCCTACCCTTTCGGTACTTGGAATAAATTCTCTGAAAACAACGAGTGAAAAGCTTTCCAAATGATGATGAGAAGAACAAAAATAATAATAATATGACCACTAACAACTTTATTGGAGAGACATTTAAAAAAGTAAGATTGTAACCAAGCCCAGTCGCACGGTTGCCTATGTATCTTCGGTCTTAAAAGAATCAAATCACTAGTAGTTCAAACGTACACCGTTGGGGAGAAAAGGATATGACTCGCTATAGGGGACAGTTTACAAACTGAAGTTTTGGAGAAGTTAATAATACGAAGGAAGCTTTAAAGATACATCGACTCGCTGGGATAAAACAATAACGATTAGCGAGAAGGTTTTGAGACAAAAACCTGTTTGAGAGACTCCAAGGACTCTAATGGGGGAAGTTTGAAAAAATATGTTTGGGGCCGAAAAATGACCTCTGGGAGGTTCTGGGATGATTCAAAATTAGTTGTGAAGTTAAAAATATATTTGAAGGACCACCATGACTCGCTGGAGAAAGTTTGAAAAAGGTGAGTCTGGAGTCGACAATGGCAAACGGGAAACCCCAGAACGTTTTCAAAGAGTGTCGACGCTAAAAATGAGTTTAGATGATTACAAGGATCGTTTTTGGAAAAAGTTGAAAATTCTCGTTTGGAGTAGAAAACTTGCTGTCGGCAGGCCCTAGGAAGCTTGCGGTACAATTTTAAAGAATAAAAATGAATACAGAAGATTTTATGGATCTTTTGGTAAAAAAGTTGAATTTTCCAGATTAGAGCATGTCGCTCCCGGGATTTCGACCATGGGGAAAGACAAGGTCGAGTTGTCACAACCCGATTTCTTAGATCGATTAGACCTCGTGACCGGCCGATGAGTCCTACTGCTCATCCATGCCTCTTTCTTAAAAGTATTTTTAAATATAAGTACTTTAAAAAAATTTATACATCGGAAGCAAAGTCAACATTTTTATAAACGAGTCTTTAAAAAAAAAACATTCTTACAAAAACCATGTATTTACAGTATTTACATAAAACAACAAAATGTATTCCCGGGACAGCAACAGCTCCATTTTCCTTCCTCACTATTTGTAGGATAATATTAATTTTCATAAGCCGAACAATGCTTGAAACCTACCAAACCTCCCCAGAACTAAAATCCTCTCACAGCCGCTTCTTTGAGCGCTCAAACTGCCTGCCTGAGAGCAGCTTTTTGCAGGTGTTGCAGGTTGGCAGAAATGATGGGATTCCCTGTGAATCTGACTCCTCAACCGCCGAAACACTTGACCTCTACCCCCTAATGACCTCTACTTGACCCCTAACCCACTAATTTAAATTTAAACCCCATTTTCCCTCCTAAAAATGACCTATAAATACCCCACTTGCACACCCATTTCGGGGTTTGACTGTGTCGTGCCAAGTCAAAAATATATTTATAAAAACTTAGAATTCACTACTACTCTAGAGAATAGTGGCTAAGTCCGAGTATCGATCCACGGAGACAGATTGGCTGAGTTACGCTAGTTTCTATTGGTTTCTAATTTAATTCAGAAAAAGATTGATTGACCGGTGTTGATTATGAACTTAATTATCTAAGGAAAAATAGTAATTAAATTGGGTGAAAACTGATGGAGAGGGAATCTAGCGTTCCGAATTCACCCTGACCGGGCAACGAAAATATGTATAAGTTAGGTTTCTAATCAAATCATAATTTGTCAAGAAGATTATTCGTTGCCAGCAAGCATGGCCTATCCCATAGCACGTACTGTCTCGCTGGTACAACCCGTCTCTTTCACGGCCTATCCAGTGGCACGACCCGTCTTACGAGCATAACCCATCTCAGTCACCCAAGCACAATCAGTGAAAACTATTGATTAACTCGGTATTTGTGTTGAGCTCACAAATACTCAACATAATGGAAGAAGTAAAGTACTTTCATTCATATGTAATGAAAAGAGTTCTTAATTAAACAATTGATCTGAATAAGAAACCTAAATCCTATACATAAATAAACATTACTTAGCCGAGCATGGTGATTGAATTGCTCTCAGCCGTGAGCTGGAGCCTCTGTTTCTTTTCCAATCCTTCTCTGATCGGGTCTGTTGCTTCCCTTTATAATCCTATGGGTAGAGTGTTCCCCAAGCCAAAAACCAGTGCTGCCCCAAATTGTATTAGGAAAGCCTTTTCCTTTTTCTCTGGTCCAACTCTTAGTCAAAACACTCCAATTGATAACAAGTGCTGGCCCACCAAGACATGTACATGCATTGTAATGTATCTTGCCAATTTCAATTCTAAAACGTGGACAGTAGGAGTATATTCGGTAAGGCCCAACCCAATTATTATTCGGCACTGGACTTTGCTCCCAAATCGAGTAAAATGCACTTTTTTAACCAAAGCATCCAAATACCTGCAACGCAAATAAAACAAAGCATTAAACCCAAAGTAACGATGTAAATGGACTTAGCATGGATAAATAAAGGGGCGCTTATGTAAACGTTTATGCGCTCATTAGGGTTACATTCTCTCCTCACTCTCCAGAGCTTCTTGCATCCATACAAGCCTATTCTTATCCGTAGCCATCACAATCCATCACCCTCAAGCCTCGAAACACTAGAAAAATCTTTTTTTTTTCAAGGCCTAAACCACATGGGTCTTGAGAAAATTGTAGTTTACAGAGCTTATGCCACTAAACCAAGTCTAAATCCATCCACTCTTCACTTATATCCTAGTTTAAAGCCCTATTTCAAACTAAAAAGGTAGAAGATACCTTCAAAATTGTCGTTTGGTCCCCCTGAGGGAAGCCAGTAGGCTCAAATTGGTTCCTCATACCAACCTTATGTCTACATTTGGCTCGAGAGTGCTACAAATCTCCAAAAGTTTGAAACCCAGAATGCAGCTTTGAGCGCTCAAACTGGTCCAGAGGCATCAATGCCATTTTAAGTTTTTATTCATTGAACTTTGTTCTAATCATTTTCAAAGGCTTACACTCACTTTTTTGATCAAATATCAGATTGGTTATTCTCTGTTTGCTCCTTGAGCAAGGTTAAAATGATGTTCAAATAGTCATTTAGCTCCTAAACAAGTAACTAAACATGAGGTTTTGAAGAAATAAAGGGCTCTTGAGTCATTTTTCTAAAAATCAAAATCAAAACAGAAGTGTCAAGGAGATGCCGGTCTGGGCGCTCAATCCTTTGAGCGCTCAAACCCAAAGCAAAGGCCTGAGCTGATTTTGTTCAAGAATGGTTCATACGTCCAGATTATCTCATACTGTTGCTTATGATCTCTGGTTAATATTACTGTTACTATTTATTGTTGATTATCTTTTTAGATCATGCTTGCATTTCATTGATATTCACATTGTACACCTTGCACTAGCATCCACCATTACGTGTTTACCGCTTTCAATCCCCGTTTATTGTCCCCCATCCCCTTTATTTGAACAAAGTTGACTAGCAAACATTTTATAAATCCCACAAACACCTAGTAGAGACCGACCCTCGGGTCGGGCAAGGGGGGTGCCATATAACCCTTTCCCTCTTGTAACCAAGCTCTCGAACCTAAGATATTATGGTGTGACGACAGACTGGTAAACAAATCCTTATCCAAACATGTATGTAAGCTCTCGACCCTTTCCATGGCATCTTTCTGAAAGAAAAGTTTATAATCTTTTCTAAACATGTATGTACGCTAACTTTGTAATGAAAAATCATATAACTAATGTATAAGTATCTCACCTTTGTCTTTTCGAAAGCTTAAGAGAGACTTGATTTTTACTCCTGCTAAAACCCTTGAAGAAGTGACAACGACTTGGTGACATGGAAATGGGAAATCACGGCTTGATTGGAGTACTCTCTTTTCCCCTAATTCTATCCCAATGAATGCACTGACCAAACTCTTTTTTCTATTTCGTACATATGTGGAACTATTTGTTTCCAAAAATAGAACTAAAATACTTTATATAAATTTTAACATACTGGTCTAAATTGTCACGCCCCAAAATGGGAAATGACCGACCGTGTGCCACGGGGCAAACCCATGGATCACGAAGCCTAAAAATAAAATAAACCATAAAAACTAAATAACCATTCTTTATTGAATAGCAAAATCAAAACCAAATTTGTCTCAACATCAGCATAGGGAGCAACCGTCCCATGAACCCAACAATAAAATTTTCCACCAATGATAACAAAAAGCAATTTATGAAAAAGGTTTAACAAAGAGCGGAAGCAAATAAATAAAATACTAAAACTAGGATGCAATATCCTATGGAGGTCGACACAAAGAATTCCCCAAGATGCCGCCAGAGTCCTCACCTATTGACTCGATTTTCCTGAAAATGGTGTTGGAATAAATCCGTCAGCTGACAAGCTCAGTGAATGGCAAATCATGTATAATAAATAAAGTTCTCAAGAAGGGATAAAATATTTTACCATGTAAATATAATTTGGCATGCGAGGTGTATAGCAAAACAATAAATCCTTTTACCAATAATTAACAAGCCTCAATGGTGATCACAGTACGATATTCAACAACAATGGGGAACCACAACCAATACCAAATAGTACCAAGTGCCAGTGAACAAAAATCTCAGAAATTGGATCCAATATCGAAACTTAGAGTCACCACGAGTAGGCAGCCCGTGGAACTTTTCCCTAAGAACGATCCGGCGAAAGTCAGCCGTTGAGCATTAGGGTCACCGGCCAGAACACGGTCTCTTCCCTAATGGCCAGAGTCACCCGCACACAGAGGATTAATTTCCCTGGACTTTCAATAATAAATGTTCCCATCAATATCCACCAAGTTCTCACAAAAAAGAACATATTTCCCTTATCGCATGCCAATTAAAAGATCAAACATAAACAATTCATGTTTTCAATAATCAAATGATAATTTTCCCAAAAGAATAATTTAAGGGACACGACGAGTTCGAAAATACGTAACATGTTTAACCACTCACCTGGGTCCAAAAATAATGCAACTCGAACACGTCAAAAAGCACCTAACCTGTATGGATAAATAAAACAACCGAATGACTACCTAATTTAAATATAAACTATACAAGTTAAAATACTAACCAAAATCTAGCCTAATCCTAACTAGGACTAACCATCAGTAGTCCACCTATTACCCCTTCGAGAACTCTATTTTCATTTAATAAACTATCCTTAAAAGAGAAACATTTGTTCCAAATCATGTCCAGCCAAGAGACTACCCTTCAAGTCTCCAAAACAATGATTCAATTAACTTCTGTAATTAACAAAGGGGAGAACTAGAAAATTATTTCCTTCACTCGGTCCAATCTCACACACATGCACAAATCTGATTCTCGGCCCCACATCCACCTACACTAAACGCCAATTCACATATTTACCTATTTACTTCTTGTTCTCTCTCTCTCTCTCTCTCTCTCCAATACAAAATATATAAAACCAACCCAAAACACTTGCTAGAAGCTACTCCATTCCTCTGTTAAACTTAAAGATCGAAGTGGAAGAAAAGAACCCATGAAGAATCGTTACCTCGGACACGACGAAGGAGACCACCCACGGAAACCTCGAACAGCTGCGGCTCTCCCAAAAAATACACTTAATGATAACCCTAAACAAAATATCTATATCTGCTACTAATAAAGTGGAACTCTATTAACTACCCACTACTATGTTTGACCCCACCAAAATAGCTAAATGGGTTTAAGGCAACGTACACAATTTGAAAATTGATAACTAATAAAGAAATATTTTCTAATACAAAACTATATTATTAACCTTATATAACTTAGGGAACAAAAATTAGTCCTATACTCCGAAAGTTACTATCCTGTCAATAATGTCCATAGTGTGCACAAAATAATTGATTAGGATTCAGCCATAACACCCAATCATAAACGACAATAAAATTCCTAAATAAAATAAATAAATAAATGCTAGGGCGTAACATAAATCATACTGGTCTAAATCTTGTCTTTACATTTTATCAAGTTGGATATGAATTTTAGGTCAGGATTGTTGGAGAAATCTTTTAATTTTAACTTATTTAAAGCGATTTATTTTATCGCTTAAAATTTTGGAGGTTACACAAACCTCATAAAGGAGTGTTATAAAATTCATAACTCCCATATTGTAACTCTCAAAACATTCATTGATATATTTAACGCTATTGATTAGTGGATTTGACCGTGTCTTATATATATTGCTTTTACATTTCGGAAAGATTTTAAAATCTTGTGGGAGATTGTTAGAAAAAGCTTTTAAAATCTCTTTAAAATAATTTATTGTGTCTAATTATATTTGATAAATAAATGGGTGGTTATTGGATATTAATATTTGTAACTCCCCACACATATAATCATGGGATATATGCCATATATTAGATGATATTTATGAGCTTGTATATTGTATAATTATTTTGTATTAACCTTTGGCCTATATATATATATGGTGTGGGAGACCACAAGTAGTAGAGAGTTTTTCACTTGATAAAATTAGGAAGTACTGCTTGTGTTGTTTTACAAGCTAAGTGAGATATGAAAAGAAAGATTTTCTCGGGTTGAAAGACCCGGTTTTGTTTAATATAAATGATTCAATTTTTGTTTGGTCTACGATTTTAGAGAAGAAAGTGTTCGGTAATTCCCTGTTACGTGCACTGAAGCCGGAGCACCCTATCCCATCCTTACGGTACTCGGAACAAACTCTTTGAAAACAAATAGTGAAATAAGCCTTGTGAACGATAATGAAAAGAAGAAAGATACTATTCTGTGTAGAAAACATGTTTATTGCAGAGACATTTAACAAAAAGTGGGATTTTGATGAGCCCAACCTCAGGAGAATCAAGTCATAATGTAATTCAAGAAAATACAAAGGGGGAATTGTGACCGAGCCCAACCTCACGGATGCCTATGTATCTATGGTCTTAAGAGAATTAGGTCGCATGTAGTTTGGAATAAAGTTAAAGAAAAGGGAATCGCTGGAGAATTGGCCAACGAGGGAATAGAGACATTTTTTAGAGACTCAGAGGACTCGGTAGGAAGTCTAGCCTTTGGTGGGGAAATATATGTCGGGGTTGAAAATGACATCCTGATCAACTCTGAAGTGATTTTGAGGTTGTAAATATGTTTGGGAATATAGCAGGACTCTCCTGGAAAAAGTTTGAAAGATACTTGTCTAGGCGATGAGGTGGTCCCGAGATGTTTTTGAAGAGTTTTGACGTCGAAATTGGGTTTGAAATACTGTAGAGATCTATATAGAAAAAAGTTAAAAATTCTCGTCCAAGCGGAAAAATGGTAGCCTGTGAGCCCTGGGACATCTCCAATACAGTTTTAGAATGTAAAATTGAGTATAGAAAATTCTAAGGATCTTCTGGTAAAAAGTTGAAATTTGCCACCCGGAGCTACAAAATGGTCTCTGGCGGGTCCCAGGACACCTTTGGTAGGATTTTGAGATTGAAAATAGGTACTTGAGACTCGAAGGGTATTTTGGTAAAAAGTTGTCAAAATTGATTTCGGGGCAGAGAACGAGTGTCAGTCAACCCCGGGATGCTTCCAGATTAACTCCGTATGCAGAATAAACTCTGGGTGACTCACAAAGGTATTTTGGTAATTTTGGCGGGGATTGCCTTTGGGACCGAAAATGGCTGGGGATGGACACTAGGAATTTTCCTAATTAGCTCCACGGGGACGGATCCTACGCAGGAACTAGGGTAGCGTAAAGTACTGCCCGAAGGCAATTTTTGCATGTCTGAAGATTTCATAATAATATGATGTTGGAATAAAAGGGTTTTGAGAAAATTTGACTAAACCCTTATCGAGCTACCTACGTTTCTCTTGGCGCTAAAGGGGAATCAAGTCATACCATAGGTCAGACCTCAGTTCAATTTTGGAAATAATATTGGTTTTGGTAAACTCGTTGATTAAAATCTTGATGCTTATATTGTAGGTTTTGTGACTATACCAGGACGGCTCATAAGTCAAGGTTCGTAATCTCAGAAATTACCGAAAAAGACCCAATAGAGAGATAAGGAAAAAGAAACCCCCATCAAGCTAGCTTCAGTGAAACCGCTCTTTTGTCAGTCTTTCCGATATTACTTGCCACAGTCTTTCAACCAAACTATCGTGGTGCACAGCAGTAGAGACACGTTTATGATTAAGTGAATTTTCTTGACTCACCATACTCATAGACAGATTAAAATATATGTAGTTTTTAATAAGCGACTTTAAATGCGGGCTCGACCCAAGGCCAGCGGCCAGGCCGCCAAAGTTCTAAGTATGCTACCTACATGCTAATCTAGCTAAGTAGACAGATATAAATATTTGAGAAAAAGTCAATTACAGACTCTCGGGTGGAGAATCAGACAGAGCTTCCGCAAGAGAAACGAGAAATTTCCTGAAAAAGCGGGTATAGCCTCTGACATGAAATGGATGATTTAGCTCACATCGAAAATTAGGCAAAGCTTCCGCAAGGTTTTATAATTCGAGATTTCTTCTGAAAGAAATCCTGCAGCACTTTTCTGCGCGGTTTTGGATTTCCGAGTCGTAGTCTGTATATTGGCCAACCTAGGCCCGACGAACTAAGACTCGAAAGAGAAATTTTTGTTTTTTGGGACCGATATGTCCACCGTGAGCGAGATTCCTCGGAAGAGAAGTCGGGTTTTTTTGGACCAACATGTCCACCCCAAAATTCCTCACGAACTTGTCAGCGAGTTCATGTGAAGTAGTTGTGTCAAATCAAAGGGGAGGGGGACTCATTTTATAGGCAACAAGAAAAAGAAAAAGGGGTGTGTGTGTGTGTGTGGAAGGAGCCTAAGGGATAGGCAGCTAACACGTGGCAGCCTCCCATAGGGTACCTTGGGAAAGGTGCCCAAGGCCCCTCGCTTAGCACGATGTGTTCTAGTCCAGAGTGGTCTAGAGTGTAGATGATTGATGGGGTGCTTTGATCTAGATTCGTCTAGAGTGGTCCTCCTACGGTTTTGAGGTGTTCTAGACGTCGTTTTTCCATATTATGTCCCGAAAATCGAGAAAAATTATCATCTGGTTCTCGATTGATTTGTAGCGCTACATTCGATATGATGACCAAACGAAGTCCAATTGACCTAAAATTTTATAGGGAGCTTCAGAATGGTTAGAATGAATTCATAATGGTTTAGATCTCAAAAATTGGGCCTCGATGTCCATGATCATGGCACGGGCCTTCTCGGGAAGCGCAGTGTCCCCGAAAATATTAAAGGAGCTCCGAATAGCCTGAAACTTGACGTGAGGCCTAAATGTAAAACATATAGCATATGTATGAGGTCTAGTATGATATGAAATACTATAGATAATAATTGGGTCTTCTGGCCCTGTTAGTCTGTTCTTACCTGGCATAGGCTTATGCTGGGTGATAGTCCAACGGTTTAACATGCTCTGATTCTGAAGTGGCTTGACGGTATTTTATTATGTTACATGCATTTCCATTTATTTGGTTCAAATAGAATAAGTAACTAGAGACCCACAACGTCAAAAAAAAGAAGTGTTAATCTTTGTATGATCCTTTGTTTAATCCAGACATTCGTATTCACTAGCTAGATTTTCAATTTTTTTGTTGCATTAAAAAAAGCAGCTGGATGGTATGAAAAGGTAATCCAAAGGGGCAATATTACAAGATTAGGCAAACGATAAACGAAAAGAGAGGAAGAAACTACTTCCTCCGTCCCTTTTCTATTGTCGGCTATTCCATTTTGGGTTGTCTCTTAATAAGTTTGTTTCTTGAAAAATTAATGGATAAAAGTTTGTACAATTATTATTTTGCCGTTTTCAAGAGTTAATGGATAAAAGTGGAGGATAATTTTGGATATTAAAAGTAAAAATTGACATGGAAGGTGAAAAAGTAGAGGTAAAAGTTAATGTGAGAGTTGTAATGATGATGTCCCTTTAATAAGTTGAATTTACGAAGCAACACACATTAAAAAAAAAAAGGACGGAGGGAGTATCTCGTTTCTCATTCCTTTGAGACCTACACAATCAACTTCATATTGTAAGGAGTTTTAGACGATTCAACGTCTCTCCATATTCCATATTAAACTGGACGGTACTGGGCTTAGGCCTACCTCGAGGCCCATTTCACTAATATAAGCCTTTGGGAAATTACAAGCCGCCCCCACTTTTTGTGGGGGTTTCCATCCAAACCTCATTTTGTCTTTCACTCCTCCATAGGCCCTGAGCGCACTTGTGGAGATTGTTTACATATAAAATTAACAAATCCAATAATTAGTTAACACGTAATTAAGAAAAACGTTGGCAAGCTTAGCATTAATGAAAAACACTAGATTAATGGACTATAAATGGATCAATACGATGTCGTATTGATATCCGATTTGAAAGGCAGTTATTGGTAGTTAAAAGTCAACATACAAGTAAGAAAATTGGCTTCGAAGCCATACTTTCAATGGCTAAATGCATGAACTCCACGTGTAAACCTATAAAATGAGATAGTTGACGGTTGAGACACGTGGAGTACATCGTACAAGGCAGTTATTTCCTTAACACTAATCATATGAGTTGTTTGAGTAACCGTGCAGATTCAAACTAAAAATTTCTGAAGGAAGATCAAAGAAATTTAAGTTCAGATGTTGTTGGAGGGAAGAAACCGCCCATTTGAAGTGCAATAATGGAGTTCGAAGCAAGCCAAGTTCAAATGCTTTGAGTGGGAAGTTCAAATTACAAGCAATGTCTATAAATAGAAGAAATTGAAGAGTGAAAGCCCCCGGACAAATCTTCAACAAACAGCTATCAAAAAATGATGCTTGGTTTGTTCATTGGCAAGTAGAATTAGATTTCAACTCAGTTCGAAGTAGATTAGGAGGTAGATTAGGAAATAGTTTAGGAAGTAAATTTTGGTTGTTCTTGTAAAAATCAAGTGTTCGAAGTTCTTGTTACCTTTTATTTCAAGTTGAAGACGATTTCGAGGTAAGTTTACCTTTGATTTATCAATCAAAGTATCTTGTTTCTTTGTTGTTCTTTGATTTCCTAAGTATATTGGTTTGTATTTCTTTACTTTGAATGAAAAAATCCTCTTAATTGAGGTAATTGAACCATTAAAACACAATTGTTTGATTAGATTTGGTTTTCCAAAGTTAATCTGAGGGAGAAGATTTAAAGGCTCTCTCTGGCACGCTCGCATACGATTATTTTCCATTGCAAAGAAGTAAAAGAACCAAACACATTTTTTGGCATGCCCGGTGGGACCCCAATGTGTTGAATGAGCTCCAAAACTTAGGAAGCAAACAGATGATTCTCAAGTTGGCCATGCGCCAAAAGATATGAATAATGTCAATCCTAAAGAAAACGAACAGGTTGAAGGCCCTCAAATAGGTCCAGAAACCCGTATTGGTCAAGATCCAAATATAGGAATTGGCCAGGCTTCTCAAAAGAACACTAGGAATAACAAGACAGTGCATGCTGACGACCCAAAGAATCCAGAAGTTGGAGGAAGTGTGTCATTTAATCAATTTACTGAATTGATTGCTACATTTAAGGAGTTAGCCCAGACCCAAAAACTTATGTTTCAAAAGTTAGAAGAACAGTCAAAACTTAGGAATAAGCCTTTGCCTTCATCTAAAAAGGATAAAGGAGAAGCTAGTTCAAGCAAACATAAGTCAAGGCCTGGAAAAGAGCCTAAAATGTAGATGATATACCAGAGTCTTGGTATGAACCTGCAAAGACCCATGATTATCAAACACCCAAGCCTAAGAAAACGCTTAAGCAAACCACTAATGTCCCTTTCGAACCTAATTTTGATGGTTAAGATGGGGATAAAGGTTTTAAAAATGATTTTTTTGGTAAAATTAGCTTGAAATAAAAAGAAGGCAAAAGGATGTACAGCCTACAAGGGGCATACCCTAGGAGGACAAAGAGAAAAGAAAAAGGAAAAGTAAAAAACTTTCGCCAAGAGGCTACAAACTAAGGAGAATAAAACTAAGGAGAATAAAAAAGGTTTTAAAATGATGATTACGGGTTTGATGTGTATAATTTACTCCAGGAAATCATTTTCATAATAAAGGTAGTTCAAGAAGGCCTAATCTAGAAACTACAATTCCTAAGTATCTAGGAGTACCAGAGATGGGAAGGGTGCATTCGAACCACCTTTATGAGCCATTTTCAAGGCAGAAAGGAAGTTTTTAAGCAGCCCAGGCCTTCTGATGGACCTTTTGAGAGATTTCCAGAAGATCATATGCCTAGAAATATGAATTGGGAACCACCAGTTAACCCAAGGGTTCATCTAGGAGGAAATCCTGCCCTTCGAGATGAAATATTTGGCCTTATGCAAGAAGTTTATGGGCCCGTAACTCGGGGGGTACAAACTCAAATATATAGAAAATCTTATCTAGAATGGATAGATAGGCAGTTCGAAGTCCCTAGGGGGGTTTAAGATTTCAGATTTTACTCTATTTCATGGGGATGGAAAACAATCAACAACTGAACACATTGCTAGGTTTACTGCCTAGTGTAAAGAATTAGGCAATAATGGGTTCATTAAGTTGAAATTATTTTCCAATTCTTTGACAGGAACAGCCTTCGAGTGGTACTCTAATTTGCCACCAGAATCAGTTCCAAATTGGCAAAGGATGGAAGAGATATTCCATGCTCAATTTTATCAAATTGAACCTGAAGTTACCATGGCTGACTTAGCAAGGTTGAAATGAAAGCCTAATGAAAAGGCTGCTCAATTTATTGCTAGATTTAATAGGGCTAGAAACAAATGCAAACTTCAACTACCAGAAGTTGAATTTGTTAGAATAGTACATGATGGTTTGAGTAGGGAACTTAGAAAGAAGTTTGACTCTACTGAATTTAGGGATTTGGTTGATTTAACTTACAAGGCATCAAGATATGAATCTCTGCTAGAAGAGGATATTGATAGAAATAATTCTTCTTACTCAACATATAATAGAGATCCTACTTATGAAATTGATGCTGCTGAAATTGTTGAAAATGATCCTTGTGTGTGTGAAAGTTTAGTTCGAAAGGATTCTTCTATAGCACCAAAGACTAACAAAAAAGCAACCAATAAAGTATATTCATTTGATGTTTCAAAGGCAGATGAAATTTTTGATTATCTGTTAAAGAAAAAAATTATAAAATTGCCTGAGAATGTTAAACTTCCAACTTTGGAAGAAACAAAAGGAAAGAATTATTATAAATGGCATGCTTCTTGGACTCATTCAACTAAGAATTGTAATGTTTTCTGTGACAGGATCCAAGAGCAGATTAAGAAAGGAAGGATCATGTTTCCAGAAAAGACTATGGGCATAGACACAGATCTATTTCCAAAGATTGAAGAAGTGACTGCTAACACAAATGTGCCAACATCTTTGGCCAAAACAATTCGAGAAGTGTGGCAGAATAAGCAAGTTCATGTTGGGATGAACTATTGGTCAACTTCGAAGTAATGTCGGAAGAATCAATAAGCAAAAGTATGCACCAGAAAATTCTTCTCAGAAAGGCTTTAAGCAATCTCATCTTCCTATGCTTGAAGCATCCTTCTTGGAATGCTTATGTATGGAATGCAGAGCAAATTATTTGATTTTCAAAGACTTGGACAGACAGGGGGTTGATTTCTTTCCAAAAAGAATGGAAAGAAAGACTTTGGATCAAAACAATGAGAGGAAACCTTGGGTGAGCCCAAATCAAGGGAGAATTGAAAAACCTTGGTTGGTTTCTAAAAGGAATGTGCCTTCTAGCCTAGTTCCACCAACTTCGAAGAGGGGTTATCCTCCTTTGAAGAAGGTTAATACTGGAAAGGCTCCAATAGAGCAGGCAAATGAAGTTCGAGAGGAACAATTTACATTGGTTAAAGGAGTTCCTGATTGGTTTTTGAAGAAAATAAAACCAGAACTTTTCCAAGGATGTAAGGCCTCTTCCAAGTTTGGAAATTAAATGGTCAAACCTCCAAACGCTCCTATTGGTCAATGGGTTGTAGTTTGAGATCCAAAGACCAAGGCACCTCAAATGGTTCCCATGTTGACAAGAACTCAAAAGAGAAAGTTACAAAGGAGGTATACTAGTTTCCAAATGGAAGAATATGCCTCAAAGAAGAGTCCTACTAGGGGTAATAAATTTAATCCAAGGTTTAATAACAGGCTTCAAAGGGAAGATTCAGAAGAATCCCTTTGAAGAGGATTTACACAATCAGAAATGGAAAGTTTGGTTGCAAGAATGGACAATGAGATGCCTCAAAATAGTCCAGCTTCTCCAAATTCCTTGGCAAGCTATCAATCTGGCTTGTTAGAAGCCATGATAGTGGAACAAGAAGAGGGTGGAGGAATAAATTCTTCTCCTGTTGAAGCATTTTCCCCTATGAAAACTTCTGCAATGGAGTCCTCAGAAAAGAACCAACAAAAGAGCCAATTTGCTCAGAGACAGCACACTGGAGGTCTCACAAGCCCATAGGAAGTTCTTATAAGGGACATCTTCTTCAAGAATTCCCATATCTAGAAAGGCAAAAACAACCAATAGTTCCTTGGCTTTAGTAGAATCAGACTGTGGGAAGAGAGTGTAAGAGTAGTCAGCATGCGAGATAGTGGGATCGAATTTGATGTTCTTCAACTCTTCAAACTAGTTTGGATTCTCTGGAAGGGCTCAAAGAGGAGGAGAAGTGAAATCAATGAAGTCCCCAAAATGAGGTTTTCGAACCTCATTTAATCAATAGATATATTGTTTAGTTACTTTCTGTTTGAGCTCACCATAACCAGCAAAGCCTGATCTCTCTGACTCTTCAACTCTAAAGAATTGAGGAGTGAGACAAGAGGCAATGAGGTTGTCAAGTAATGCCATGTTTGGATCATCTTTGATGAAGGGAGAAAAATACCTACTCATAGCCAATGCGCGATATTTACTCCAACCTTTGAAACCAGCAAGGTCATCCATTTTGACCACCACTACTTCAGATGGTAAGCCCCACAGTGATGGCTTTGGAGTGGAAGGAGCAAGAGGATTCCATGGATCAATAAATGTTTGGTCTTCCACTTTAACTACTACATAAGAATGATCACTTCCAATTTCACCAATAATTGGTAAAACTAAGTTTTCCGTTTGAACAGGAGTAAAGCCATCGAGGTCCATGTTTTCGAAAGAATTTTGGGTGGCTGTAACATCAGCCATTTGCACTAAGGTTGAATGGAAAAGTTTGAAGGAACAATTGGCGTTGCGTATTAGCCGGCAATGTAGTATATTTATAGATATGTTTTAATCATGAAGCGATTTAAATTCTTGCAAATGGAGAACGTGCAAGTTAACTGCCCATTATCCATAAATTTCTCATTGGAAATGTAAGAACTGCTCGTGATTCTCTCATTGGAAGTGAAAAGATCAGCCAATAACTTCCACATGGGAAGATTACAAGAATTCGAAGCGGCAAAGGCACATTAACACGTATTCAAATTCCTTGAATAACGATGTTAATGTGGGGCGTATGTTTACATATAAAATTAACAAATCCAATAATTAGTTGACACGTAATTAAGAAAGCCAAACATTGGCAAGCTTAGCATTAATGAAAAGCACTAGATTAATGGACTATAAATGGATCAATACGATGTCGTATTGATATCCGATTTGAAAGACAGTTATTGGCAGTTAAAGGTCAACATACAAGTAAGAAAATTGGCTTCGAAGCCATACTTTCAATGGCTAAATGCATGAACTCCACGTGTAAACATATAAAATGAGATAGTTGACAGTTGAGACACGTGGAGTACGTCGTACAAGGCAGTTATTTCCTTAACACTAATCATATGAGTTGTTTGATTAACCGTGCAGATTCAAACTAAAAACTTCTGAAGGAAGATCAAAGAAATTCAAGTTCAGATGTTGTTGGAGGGAAGAAACCTCCCATTTGAAGTGCAATAATGGAGCTCGAAGCAAGCCAAGCTCAAATGCTTTGAGCGGGAAGTTCAAATTACAAGCAATGTCTATAAATAGAAGAAATTGAAGAGTGAAAGCCCCCGGACAAATCTTCAACAAATAGCTATCAAAAAATGATGCTTGGTTTGTTCATTGGCAAGTAGAATTAGGATTTCGACTCAGTTCGATGTAGATTAAGAGGTAGATTAGGAAATAGTTTAGGAAGTAAATTTTGGTTGTTCTTGTAAATCAAGTGTTCGAAGTTCTTGTTACCTTTTATTTGAAGTTGAAGACGATTTCGAACTAAGTCTACCTTTGATTTATCAATCAAAATATCTTGTTTCTTTTTTGTTCTTTGATTTCCTAAGTTTATTGGTTTGTATTTCTTCACTTTGAAGGAAAGAATCCTCTTAATTGAGGTAATCGAACCATTAAAACACCATTGCCTGATTAGATTTGGTTTTCCAAAGTTAATATGAGGGAGAAGATTTAAAGGCTCTCTCTGGCACGCTCGCATACGATTATTTTTCATTGCAAAGAAATAAAAGAAGCAAACAGAGATGCGGATGACTTTGCCCAATCTCTCTCTCTCTCTCTCTCTCTCTCTCTCTCTCTTTCTGTCATAACCACCCACTCTACTCACACACACTCTCTCTCTATTAATTGCGTCCTCTCCCTCTCTCTCTCCCCCCTGCCAATGTACTGTCCCCTCTCTCTCTCTCTCTATCTTCTCTCTCCTTTTTATTTTTAAAACTTTAAATATTTATAACTTTTAATTTATATATCCGATTTTGAAAAAAAATAAAAATTTTAGAACCTACTCGACGAGATCTATTAAACAAGATCCTTTGTGAATATGAAATTCTGCATACAAAAAAATTATATTTTTGGTATTGTGAATTGTTTCAGAAGTGTGAATTTGTGTGCTATTAGAGGTGAGCAACTCCAAAAGGCTCTCTACATCAGCCTTGTTGGCTATTGTAGTTAGTCAGAGCGACAGAGTCCATTTTCATTGTTCCAACAGGCTCTTTACTTGCCTAGGCAATTTGCCTTCCTCCCTTTTCACTGGCTACATGTAGCCAGGCCCTCCCACTTGCTTCTATGTACGGTTGGTCTGAACTTCTTCTTCTCTCTCCTCTATTCCCCTTTCTCCTCTTCTTCGTCTTTCTTCTCTCCTTGTATTTGACGCTTATTTTTTTTCTTCCAAGGACTGGTTCTTTCGGTTGCCGCCGCTGATCCACTACTCTAAACCACCACGCCAGTCCACAACCCCGCAAACTCCTACCTTTCTCTGTACGTGATCAACATCAGAACTTGGTGAGATCAAAATCAGAACCAACCCAAAATCTGAAATCGAACAAGAAAGACTCTTTCTCTTCCCATCTCTCTCTCGTTTTGCTGTTGTTGATGGGCTATTTAGATTTTTATACAAGATTCTGTTGGGGTCTAGTAGATAAACACTCCTAGTAGTTGTCCGATCCACTCACCAAGAGTTAATCAATTTAAGGTGCATGTGAGATTTAATTTTGCAATTGGCCTATTTCTAGTATTTGGTATAGTGGCTGAATAGAAGAAACAAAGATCAATTGGAGATGAGGGTTTCAATTTCATTTTTTGTAATTGGTATTGAATTGGATATCAGGGCTTCAATTTTAGGGTTTCTTGTCCCTTTGATGGCCGAGTCCCAATTTTAGGGTTTCTTGTCTTATTTCTTTGTATTAGCTTTCTGTTGTAAGGATTTTTGTTCTCTTTGAGTAAGGTTGATCACTAGCCAACCTTTTCTCTTTTCGGAGGCATTTGACGCATATGCTTTTGAAGTCCTACTTTCGGGCAATGCAATACATGTATGCTACTTTGTTAGAATTTGATGTTTGTTTTTAATGGCTGGTATGGAAAATCAGTTTTTTTAGTTTGGATAGATATCAAGAATATAGAGTAGTGTTGGTATGGTGGTGTGAAAAAGTGAATATGCAAAGTAGAATATGTACTTTTTTTGTACTTTCACCTAGTTATTTTGCCTAGTAGTGTTGGAGTTGTTGCTCTTAGAGGTGTGAATTGTTGCAGGGGTGTGAGTTGTGTGCTATTTGGAGGTGTGAATTGCTACAAGGTGTGTAAATTATGTGCTATTAAGAGGTGTAAATTGTTGCAGGGGTGTGAATTGTGTGCATTTGACTTGTTGCAGGGGTGTGAATTGTGTGCATTTGAAGGTTGTGAATTGTTTAGAAGGGGTGTGAATTCTACATTTGAGGAGCGTGAATTCTTTCTTTTTGGGGTGTGAATTGTGTATTTTGAAGAGTGAGTTGTGATGGGTGTGAATTCTACATTTCAAGTCTGTGAATTCTTTCATTAAAGAATTGTTGTAAAAGGTCTCGCATCCAGTCAAAAATGCCCTTAAGTCAGTACCCTCCCCCTCTCTCTCGCCTCTCCTCCCCTCGTTTAGACAACCGAACGCAATCCTCTCTTCGACGAAATCTCTGGCGAATATGGATCTCATTCGACTGCTTCTCTTTGATCTCCAAAAATTAAAAACCCAAAATATGATGACGATGAGCCGCAATGACGACGGCGACAGAGCTGACAATGACGAAGACAGTCAGCGATGCCGAGGGACTCTCTCTCTCTCTCTCTCTCTCTCTCTCTCTCTATATATATATATATATATATATATATATATATATTATGATGTGGAGGCTAGCTGATACCTCTTGCCCATTTCCAAACCTTCAGATTCATATTTGCCTTGGCCTCCTCTTTCTCCGACGGCAGTGGTTCCGACTAAATCTGCCGCTGTTGGTGGTGGCGGTAAGACTCGCTGGGAAAGGAGGTTCATCTATCGTTGTCTAGGTACTACGAGAAGATGAAATTCAATAATGGAGGCAAAGGACTTTGATGTTTTTATTTGGGTTTTTAATTGTTACTCCCATATGCTTTTATAGGAAGTGGAGTAGTTTTAAAACAACAATGCTATGGGTACACCACATGTGCACCACATGGCAAATGAGGAGAGGCCTATTGTTTGGGTGAGCCCCACATTGAGCTTCTACTCATTTGCTACCTCAGGGTGATGTGTATTTGAGGTGCACAAATGGTGTACCTATATCATTTTCCGTTTTAAAAAGAGAAGCAAGAGATGTTATTTACGAGATGGGGATTAATTTGGTGTTTTTTGTTTGTGAACAGCTGTCCAAGAAGAGAGAAAATTTACCTAGGCTAGCCTATAGGCCTATGTCAATTGACAGATCTGTAAAAGTTTTTAGCTATTTATGAGATGTGGAAATTTGGTGTTTTTTGTTTGCGAACAATTGTCAAAGAATAGAGAGAATTTACCTAGGCTACCCTATAGCCCTATGTCAATTGACAAATCTGTAAAAGTTTTTATTTGAGAATGATAGAGAAATTCATTAAATAAATTCTACCGAGTACAAACAAATATAATTGAAAAATAACAAACAAGCAGGAAAGACAGAAAAACAAATCCAGATGTGGTTATCTGGACTGTATATATATTTTTTAAAGCCTACTTGGGATTAGATGTGGTTATCTGGACTCACAAGATGTGGTTATTTGGAGATTCTGGACTATATATATATATATATATATATATATATATATATATATATATATATATATTTAAGCGTACTTAGGACCAGATGTGGTTATCTGGACTCACAAGAGGTGGTTATCTAGACTCAAAAAATGTGGTTATCTACACTATATCTTTTTTTTAAAAAGTCTACTTTGTATCAGATATGATTATTTAGACTCATAAGAGTTAGTTTTCTGGACTATATTTATTTTTAAAAAACTTACTTAGGATCAAATCCTCATCCACCCACATAAAACAAAACTAATAGTAAAAGATACTCCTATTTGTAGATGCAATTAAAGTTCTTGCCTCAAAGGTAGTTTGGCAAATGTTGTCACTAGGTAATTCTGATAAACCAAAAAACGGACAAAAGGGGGATGATGTGATCTGTGTAATTACTCATTCATCTACGGGTACTATTTGTAGAGGGAAAAAGTTGCATCTAATACTATTCATAAGAAAGAAGTTAGCTGAGAACCAGGCATGGGCTAATTGGTAAAAAATCTCTCTCTCTCTCTCTCCTCCACCAACCAAACCCAATCCTCCTAAACCTGAAATTTTCGGACCCAGTTTCTTCAACAACTTGGAATCATGCTTGTGAGGTTTGATTTCCCTTAGAGATACATTTGAAATCGAGGTTTTGGCCTTCCGAATGGGCCAACCCAATGGAAGCAGCGAAGCATCAGAGTTGGATCTGCTCGAACTTGTGCTGCTGTCTCTGCACTCGGCCGTTGAATCGTTTAATGAGTCAGTTGGCGAATTCCAGATCCGAGGCACCACCGCCGATCACCATTTTTTCCGGCAAGTCCCCTGCACTCTAACGAGACCCACGTTTCCTTCTCCTTCCCACGCTTGTAGGTGGAAAATCGCCGGCGTTGATCGTTGGAGGAAGTCATCAAAGATGGCGCTGGAAGATCACTGGCGTCGATCGCCGGAGGAAGTCGCCGGATAGGGCGCTCGAAAATCACCGGTGCCAATCTCTGGAGGTGGGTGGGGCCTGTCGCTATAAGTGATGGCTGGGGTTATTTTTGGAACTTCAGACTATTTTTTAAGTGGAGTGGACTAGAAGTGTTTGGAAAACTTTACATGGATTGCAAGTGTTAGGAAATAACTATAGTGGACCTTATAGCAACTGTCCCTTCTTTCATTTTGGAGGGTGTGAATTGTTTAGAAGGGGTGTAAATTAGTAAATATTAATGAGTATAAAATAACTTTTTTTTACATGTACACAATTTCATATTCAAATGGGATCTTAATTGAAAGACCTCATCAAGTAGATTTCAAATATAATTTTTATTAAAAATAATTGTGTATAACAAAAGTTATTTTATTTTAAAATATAAAATAAGAGAGAGAGAGAGAGAGAGAGAGAGAGAGAGAGAGAGAGAGAGAGAGAGAGAGAGAGAGAG
Source organism: Vaccinium vitis-idaea (assembly GCA_963854785.1). Classification (NCBI taxonomy): domain Eukaryota; kingdom Viridiplantae; phylum Streptophyta; class Magnoliopsida; order Ericales; family Ericaceae; genus Vaccinium; species Vaccinium vitis-idaea. The sequence goes on along the minus strand of OY978218.1, from coordinate 19,885,706 downwards.
AGAGAGAGAGAGAGAGAGAGAGTTAATGCCCTGCCCATTTGTCATAGACTTATAGCCGAAAAGGGGAAAAGAGAGAAAGTAATGATACACCACATTGGGGAGAAATTCTCCTGCGCGCGTGAAGAGGACTGGGGTAGAATGTGTTTGACATGGGGTGGGCTTGGACGAAAAGGTCTAGACAAAATGGGGCCAGCCTGGAAGTTCCCCAACCTTTGGGAAATTACAAGCCTCCCCCACTTTTTGTGGGGGTTTCCATCCAAACTCCATTTTGTCTTTCACTCCTCCATAGGCCCTGAGCACACGTGTGGAGATGCGGATGACTTTGCCCAATCTCTCTCTCTCTGTCATAACCGCCCACTCTACTTACACACACTCTCTATTAATTGCGTCCTCTCTCTCTCTCTCTCCCTGCCAATGTACTGTCCCCTCTCTCTCTATCTTCTCTCTCCTTTTTATTTTTAAAACTTTTAATATTTATAACTTTTAATTTATATATCCGATTTTGAAAAAAAAAAAATTTTTAGAACCTACTCGACGAGATCTATTAAACAAGATCCATTGTGAATATGAAATTATGCATACAAAAAAAATTATATTTTTGGTATTGTGAATTGTTTCAGAAGTGTGAATTTGTGTGCTATTAAATGTGTGAATTGTTGCAGGGGTGTGAGTTGTGTGCTATTTGGAGGTGTGAATTGCTACAAGGTGTGTAAATTGTGTGCTATTTAGAGGTGTGAATTGTTGCAAGGGTGTGAATTGTGTGCATGTGAAGGTTGTGAATTGTTTAGAAGGGGTGTAAATTCTACATTTGAGGAGCGTGAATTTTTTCTATTTGGGGTGTGAATTGTGTATTTTGGAGAGTGAGTTGTGATGGGTGTGAATTTTACATTTCAAGTCTGTGAATTCTTTCATTTTGGAGGGTGTGAATTGTTTAGAATGAGTGTAAATTAGTAAGTATTAATGAGTATAAAATAACTTTTTTTTACATGTACACAATTTCATATTCAAATGGGATCTTATTTGAAAGACCTCATCAAGTAGATTTCAAATATATAATTTTTATTAAAAATAATTGTGTATAACAAAAGTTATTTTATTTTAAAATATAAAATAAGAGAGAGAGAGAGAGAGAGAGAGAGAGAGAGAGAGAGAGTACTCCAATAAAAGAAGGAAAAGAATTAGAAGAGAGGAGAGAGAGAGAGAGTTAATGCCCTGCCCATTTGTCATAGGCTTATAGCCGAAAAGGGGAAGAGAGAGAAAGTAATGATGCACCACATTGGGGAGAGAAATTCTCCTGCGCGAGTGAAGGGGACTGGGGTAAAATGCGTTTGACATGGGGTGGGCTTGGACGAAAAGGTGACAAAATGGGGCCGGCCTGGAAGTACTCCCCATAAACCTTTCATTTTTGGCTCCATGCATTTGTGTATTAATGAAACAAACTCAAATCCATTAGATTACCTTAGCTACTTGATTTCGTCATATTGCTCTTCAATTAACAATTTTCATTCCCAAAAAGTATGATAAAACCGTGTGGCTACAGTTATTCCATCATTCTAATGTCTCCACAGGCATGCAGAAAGACAGAAAACAATTGGTCTAATCATTAGTACTAGTCTCTCATAGTAGGACAAAATGAGCCAAACCATACCATCAAATTTGAAGAGAAGCTAGACTCGCCTAAAAACCAACCTTTTTTTTTACCTATTAGGTGCGTGTGGGGGTCGGTGTTTCCAAAGCTTCGTTACTTTCTTTGGAAGTTGAGATACTTGATGCCATAGGCAAAGACAAAAAAGAAGCCTATGACCCAACCAATATGGGCCACTGCAACTGCAGGTAGAAAGTCATGCTCAAAACCCAAATAATATTTCAGAAAGAGCTTCAACGGCACATCACCCTCTCCAGGGACCTCAAGCAAAACGTCCCTATCACCCACTTGAGAAGTCACTAGTCCATAGAGTGTCCATGCAAACGGAGAAGCCCAGTAGTACCACCTCCATCATATCGGGATTTGCTGCAACAATCCCGAAAGGAAATAATTGATTACTCAACAAAGGAAAATAGTTTACTTAAACTCTTCCAGAATGATATGACAATAATGTCTTTGTTGTAAGAGTTCTCTTATCTTGCTTGGTTTTCATTGCAGGAAAGTGGTCGACATAAGAATATTTAAAGAAGAACTTATTCAAGAATGAAGAATGGTCTAGTAGCAGTATTTTCAAAAGAAGAATGGTACAGGATCAACATAATTTTGTATTTAGTTTCCACAGTTTTTATCTTTCTAATGAAAACACCATTTATTTGTGTTCCATTCATTTCAAGAGGACAAAAAGCTTATCCAGACTGAAGAACAACGATTTTTGTTGAATTAAGAGCCATTATAGAAAGATGTTTTGGTTTTGAATGAAAGGACCAGAAAATGGCACACCATGTTGAAATATTACCTACATATAGAATAACCCTTATTTTTACAAATAAATATTTGTATTTCAATCACGTCATTCTGCACAAACATTATGCATAAGCTTGTTGTTTTCACATATTATGTCAAGTGTGATAAAAAAAGAAAAATATATATTTTGTTAATTACAAGACATTTTCTTTAGGAACAAAACCTACAGAAGGTCAAAAGTTCACATACCTGCATGGGAATGAGGAAACCGGAGAATAAGCTCCACAAGCTAATGAAGAAGGACATGACAATGGCAGCGATTTGAACACCAGGCGTCAGTGCGACAAGCATCATGACGTACATTGTCATATAGATAAAGCACATTAACATGTAGTAGTAGAACCACAAAACTTTTCCAACCTTCCATTCAAACCCGATCATGGAATAGAGGATAAGGCAGTACACCAATGTTTGGATTGTAACATAAACCACCTCTATGGCCGCCTGTAGAGTATTACAATACAGAGATATAAAAAGATTTATGTTTTACGAAATATTTTCTGCTTTTAGTTGCAGAAAAAAAAAAAAGAAAAAAAAATCATTTGATGAACTGTTCAGAAAAATTTTCCCTGGAAAATGACCACCACAAAGATGCTTTTAATCATAGTATTTGCAAAGAAATTGAAAATGATTGTTGGTGTCATATTAAAGTATCAGTATCCGTTACAAATAAGAGGAAACAAGTAATCTTTCCTTATTTGTTTTTGGAAAACCAAGACAAAATATGCCTGGTGCATATTCAAAACCTTGATTAGAAAACACGCGAGGAGGTGGCGAGAAAAAGGTCACCGATGCCAGACTTGGGGTTAGAAGTGTAACCTGTTTCTGGGAAATGAAAAAGAGTTTCCAAAAACATCTTGTTTATAGGTTTCAAATGCTATGAAGATATAAAGAAGAGAAAAAAGATCTATAGCAAATAAGATCTGCTTTTGTTTCTAAAGTTTGCAATATTCGGTCTAAAAACAGGTGTTAGAGCTTGTCCCACATTAATTAATTACAACCTCTAAAAGTAGTATATGACCCTTGGAGGCCTCTCCGCTCATTACCCATTGATTTTGAGTTAGATGCTTCAACATGGTATCTGAATTAGGCTTTACAAGGCTTTTGAACAAAACTCACTGAATTGATTACCCGTTGCTTGTGCCATAAGTGCACCTTGTTTCATTATGAACCCCATGTTATGTATCATTTATTTACCACTCCACGTGCTTGGTCATGGGTCACACCTATGGGGGAGTGTTAGAGCTTGCCCCACCTTGGTAAATTATAAACTCCAAAACTCGTATATGAATCTAGGCGGCTTCTCCACTAATTGCCAATTAGTTTTGAGTTGCACTTCAGTCCAATATTTCACTATACTTGTATCACTGCCATCTTGGTCATCCATTTCTTCAAAATCTTAAAGTCTCGTCTTGTGGTTGTGTCAATGTTTAACCATGTAAAATTGGTGAGTTAGTGAACATTACCATGTCTCCTTTTCCATAGGGTAGAGAGCCATGTGTGATGTGCCGAGTCCTTTTCATTTAGTTCATTAAAATATTAGGAGTCCTATGCGTGTTCCGTCACACTCTGGTTTTCAGTATTTTGTTGTTTGTGGATGATTATTTTTGGGTTACTTATATTTATCTTGTGAAAAAGCGATATGAGTTGTATAAAATTTAAGTCATTTTATCAAGAAATAAAATCTCAGCTTGATGTTTCCATTCATATTTTCTGAATTGTTAATACTTGTGAATATTTTCATGATGTTCTGTCTGTAAATTTTTACGACCGTGGTAATATTCATCGGTCTTGTGCTCAAACTCCTCAACAGATTCGAGTCGTCAAACGCAAGTTGTGGCATATGTTAAGAGGTCACCCCGTGCCTTTTATTTCAACAGCAAGAAACCTAATTCTTTTGGAGTGAGGTTTTTCTTACTACGGGGTATCTTACCAACTGTATGCCTTCTACGGTTCTAGGGGGTCAAATTCCACATAATTTATTGTTTCCTGGTCGTCCCATATTCTCTACCTCTTATACTGTTTTGGTGTACATTTTACGTTCAAGCTTTTGATCCCGAACAGGATAAAGTTGAACCCCAATCCATCAAATGTGTGTTTCCTGGGTATTCTCGTACTCAAAAGGGCTATAAGTGCTACTCTCCTTTCCTTTGGGGTCAGTTAATGTGTGTCGATATTACCTTCAATGAGTCATTGTCATTCTTCTTGTGTTCTTCCCCAGTGGATCCTTGTCATTATATGCTCACATCGGTCTGTTGAGCGATACAAAACTTGTCTTATTGCTAAACGTTATACTCCGAGATATGGTGTTGTTCATGCGGAGACTCTCTCCCATTGCAAAGCTTGGTTCTTTTTGCCTTCTTATCTCTTTTGCGGCCAATCTTGGTTGACTATTGTTTCAGTTAGATGTCAAAAATACCTTCCTTCTTGGGGATATTCTGGAAGAAGTCTATATGGAGCAAACCCCACGGGTTTGTTGCTCAAAAGGAGACTAATCACTTAATTAGGTGAAGAAGTCTATACAGAACAACCCCACGGGTTTGTTGCTCAAGGGGAGACTAATCACTTAATCAGGTGTGCCATCTTCGCAAAGCATTGTATCGTCTTAAGTAGTCCCCTAGAGTTTGGTTTAGCAAGTTTAGTGATGTCGTTTTCTAATTTGTCATGCATCGACGTGAGTCCAATTCAAAGATGGTATTAGCTTATCTCAAGGAAAGTATGTAATGGATATTTTGGAGGAGATTGGTTTGTTGGGGACTAGTTCTGTTGAGACCCCTATGGATCCCAACGTCAAACTTTGTGTCTGTCAGAGGGAGTTGTTTTCTAATCTTTGATCAGTATCGTCGTTTGGTTGGTATGCTAAATATCTTACCATTACACGTCCTTAGTTTATATCTACTGCTGCTACTCCAAATTGGGAGGCTATTCTTAGAAGCGTGAAGTATCTCAAGGCTCATCTAGGGTGTGGTTTGTTTTACCGAGCTAATGGATACTCATGTGTTGAGGCTTTTACAGGTTTCGATTGGGCTGGAGGACCATCTGACAGAAGTGTTAATGTATCTTTGTGTATTGACTGTAAATCTTCTATTTTAGGGCAGATTATCGTTGCCATAGCTATCATGTAATCTTTTCCATTTTAGGCTCTTGTAATCTTTTCTATTTTAGGTTTTATCTTTTCCTTTTAGAATTAGTCGTTCTCCTATTTAAACCGTGTAATAGCCTAGGTTTTATTTATTCAGAAATATACACAGTTTCTTCACTTCCATTTGTCGTCTCTGAAACTATCATGGTATTAGAGCGGGTTACCTCTGAATCTCTGTCTCTGTCGATGTCTTCATCTCTGCAAATCTGAACCTCTGCCTCTATCTCTATCCTCCCTTTCTTCTCTGTTTTTACGACATCTGAACCTCCAACAACCATCACCAGTCACTCCTATACCTCCGGCGACCCTTGTACTACATTATCGACCACCACAGAACCTCTGACAGGTCACCACCGATCTCAAACAACCCAGATCTGAAACTTAACAAGCCTTTCGGTACGTTTCCAGCAGTACCCAGTACTATTCAAACCTTGCCGGAGCCTTACCGACCTCTGACGACACTCGCCGGAACTTCTCGACGTTCGTCGACCATCGCCGGACACTCGCCGACGTCCGACGATCCTCGACGGAGCTTTCTCAGCCTCCGACGTGCGTCATAAGTCTCTGTCAGCCCTCATCAGCCTTCGTCAGACCTTCTCATCTGCTCTCTACAGTCATCAGATCTCTGACTGCCATCAGACATACTCAAACAACCTTTGATTGCTCTGGATAGCACTTCCGACTCCCGATCTACAAGACCCAGTGAGTTTCGACACTCACTAGCAATTCTGGTACTCTCATCGACCTGTTCAACATCTGTTTAAGTCACTGCCTTGGTATTCCCCCTTTATAGTTGCCTAATATCTATTCTAGTTCGTGTTCCACTTTGTTCTGAGATCTGGTTGATATTGTCTGTATTTGTCTGCCTGTTTCATCATGTCCGGAGACAAAAATCAGTTTATTAGTGTCCGTCTGACCGGTAACAATTACTCTTATTGGGCAAATGTGATGAAAAATTTTGTGGTTGGTAAGGGGGTGTGGGGACATGTTGATGGGTCAACGTTGTGTCCTTCTGACCCAAAAGCTGAGAATTATGCCACTGTACTCGAAAAATGGACCATAGAAAATGCACAGATTCTCACTTGGTTTCACAACTCCGTAGAACCAAGTATTGGGATGAATTTTTCAAAGTATGACACATCAAAGAAAGTTTGGGATTATTTGAAAGGCATGTACCGTGAATCCAACTTTGCGAAACAGTATGAACTTGAGTGGTCCATTCGTAGTGCTAGTCAGGGTGATAAGACTATTCAGGAATTTTATAATGAAATGACTGTTTATTGGGATCAATTAGCTTGCATGGAACCTGCAGCTTTACATTCACAGGAGGAACTTGTTAAATATTGTGAGGAACGGAGGTTGGTCCAGTTCCTTATGCCTCTTCGAGCTCAGTTTGAGCCCCTTCGCGGGGCGATTCTACACCGTGTTCCTCTACCTTCTGTGGATGCGGCTGTTCATGAGCTTATTGCAGAAGAAACCCGGTTCAAAGTAGCCAGTATGGCTTCTCCTGGTTCACAGTCAGTTTTTGCTGCTTCATCTGCCTCAGTTCGTTCACCTTCAGCAGCTCTGTTGCCCACTCCAGCCTCACATCTCACTCAGTCTACGGGAAAGCCCAAACCCCAATGGTCCCAGACACCCGTGGATGAGTGCAGCTATTGCCACGAGAAGGGCCATTGGAAGCATGCATGCCCTAGGCGTCTCCAGCCTAAGGGACGTACTGCTTCTCAGCCAAGTAGTTCTTCAGCTCGTCGGCCACCACAGCAGAATTCTCGCCCTCCAGCAGCTTTGGCAACACCTTCCTCCAGCGGCACTCCTCCTCCACCTCCATTTGATTTTGAGCAGTTTCAGCAGTATCAGGCTTATATGGCAGCCATTCAGGGAAATTCTTCCCAAGCTTCTGCCCTGACTACCTACTTCCTCAGGTTTGCATGGTGGTTACAGCACAGGTATCTTACCCACCACCTGGCTATTTGATTCTGGTTCTTCTCATCATATGACCCCTGATTTGTCTCTTCTTAGTCATTGTATGTCTCCTATTTCTCCTATTAGTATTTCTACTGCCAATGGCTCTCCAATGCAAGTTGTCTCTATTGGTTCTATCCTCCCTACTACATCTTCTTCTCTATCTATTCCTAATGTCTTTTATGTTCCTCAGTTGACATTGAGTCTACTTTCGATTAGCCAGTTGTCTGATTCCGGTTTTGATGTTATCTTTTCCTCTTCTGGTTGTGTTGTGCAGGATCGGGCTTCCAGGAAGCAGATTGGGGAAGGCCGTAGAGTTGGTGATCTCTATATCCTGGAGCATTTGCATATTCCACCAGCGTCTTCTTCCACTGCTGCGTCATCTTTTCGTTTAGATAATAAATCTTCTCCCTTTTATCTTTGGCATTCTAGATTAGGACATTTGTCTAGTGAGCGTTTGAAACTTTTGGTTAAATCTGGTCATTTGGGAAACATTTCTATTAGTGATATTTCTGCCTGCAGTGGTTGTAAATTGGCTAAAATGACTGATTTACCTTTTAATAAAAGCTCCTTTTTTCTACTTCTCCCTTTCAGCTTGTTCATACTGATTTATGGGGTCCTTCCCCAGTTGTCGCAAGAGGTGGTTTTGTTTACTATGTTTCTTTTGTGGATGATTTTAGTCGGTATACATGGGTGTATTTAATGGCGCATAAATCTGATTTCTTTCAAATTTATCAAAGTTTTCATGCTATGGTTCAAACTCAATTTTCTGTGTCTATTAAAATTCTTCGTTCTGACTTGGGTGGGGAATATTCACTTACTGAATTTGAAAAATTTTTAGACACCCATGGGACTATCCATCAGTCTTCTTGTACTGATACTCCTGCTCAGAATGGTAAAGCTGAAAGAAAGCATCGTCATCTTCTTGATACTGCTCGGTCTTTGCTATTATCATCCTCTGTTCCCTCTATTTATTGGGGCGAAGCTATTCTCACTGCAACCTATCTTCTGAATCGGATGCCCACTCCTCTTCTCTCCGGTCATTCTCCTTATGAGCAGCTTTATGATCAGGTTCCCAACTACTCTCTTCTTAAGGTGTTTGGTTCCACTTGTTTTGTGCTTCTTCCCAAGAAAGATCGCACTAAGCTTAGCGCCCGTTGTGTCTTAGGGGTTTTTCTGGGATATGGCATCAATCAGAAAGGTTATCGATGTTATGACCCTGTCACCAAAAAGTTGTATGTCTCTAGGCATGTCGTCTTCTTAGAGCGTCTTCCATATTTCACTCTTCCTCCCAAAATTACTCCTGTAGCTAAGGAAGATTTGATATGTATTGACCCATTTCCTGTAGATGTGCCTACTGACGAATATACCTCTACTCTTGAGGTCTCTGATATTTCTGCAGCACCTTCTCACCGCCCTCCAATCAGTCAAGTCTACACCCGCCGTCCAAATGCCTCTGAAGATATAGAGCTCACCACTTCTCCTACTACTCCTCAATCTGCCTCTGAAGATCCTGATCCGCCTGCTCGCCGGTATCCTAGCCGTGATCGTCATCCTCCGGTAAAATATGGTTTTTCTAATACTTGTTTCTCCTCTTCATACCAATCATTTCTTTCTCGAATTCACACTTATTTCGAGCCTAGGTCCTATAAAGAAGCTTGTCAAGATCCCAACTGGGTGGATGCCATGAATGCTGAACTCACTGCTCTTGCTCAAAATCACACTTGGGAGTTGGTTCCGCTCCCGCCCGGTAAGAATCTTATTGGTTGCAAATGGGTCTACAAGGTCAAGACTCATTCTGATGGTTCCTTGGAGCGGTACAAAGCTCGCCTAGTCGCTAAAGGTTTCTCTCAGGAATATGGCATTGATTATGAGGAGACCTTTGCTCCCGTCGCTAAAATGACCACTGTTCGCACCTTGATCTCTGTTGCCGCTGTGAACCACTGGCCTCTTTCTCAGTTGGATGTGAAGAATGCCTTTCTCAATGGCTTTCTCTCCGAAGAGGTTTATATGCGCCCTCCTCCTGGCTTCTCTCATCCTTCCGGTACTGTTTGTCACTTACGTCGGGCTCTCTATGGTTTGAAACAGTCCCCTCGCGCTTGGTATGCACGATTTCAAGCTGTGGTTCTTCAGATTGGCTTCAAGCCAAGTATGCATGACTCTGCTCTCTTTCTTCGCCGTACCTCCCATGGTTTGGTTCTTCTGTTGCTCTATGTTGATGATATGATCATCACCGGTTCTGATGCTGCCGCCATTAGTGACGTCAAACGTCATCTCTTCCGTGAGTTTGAAATGAAAGATTTGGGCCCTCTTCGGTATTTTCTTGGTATTGAGGTTGCTTCTTCTCCTCAGGGGTATCTTCTAGGGCAGTCCAAGTATGCTTCTGATATTCTTCATCGTGCTCATCTCACTGACACCAAGACTGTTGATACTCCTCTTGAACTTCATGCCAAGTTCTCTGCTTCGGATGGTGTTCCTCTTGAGGATCCTACGGAATACCGTGAATTGGTCGGATGTCTGGTTTATCTTACTGTGACTCGCCCGGATATTGCCTATGCCGTTCATATTATTAGTCAATTTGTCTCTGCTCCTCGGTCTACACATTGGGCAGCTCTATTACGCATCCTTCGTTATGTTCATGGTACTCTTCATCAGTGTCTTCTGCTATCTTCTACATCTAGTTTGACACTTCATGCTTATGCCGATGCTGATTGGGCTGGGGATATTAGTGATCGCAAATCTACCTCCGGTCTGTGTGTTTTCCTCGGTGATTCTCTTATTTCCTGGCGGAGTAAAAAGCAATCTGTTGTTGCTCGCTCCACCGCTGAAGCTGAATATCGTGCTATGGCTCATGCTACGTCTGAACTTGTGTGGCTTCGCTGGCTTATCTCTGATATGGGTGTTTCTGTCACTTCCCCCACGCCTCTTTATTGTGATAATAAGAGTGCCATTCAGATAGCCCATAACTCGGTCTTCCATGAGCGCACTAAGCACATTGAAATTGATTGCCACTTCATTCGTCAGCATCTTCAATCTGACACCATCACTTTACCCTTCATCTCTTCTACGCTGCAGTTGGCGGACTTCTTCACGAAGACTCACACTGCTGCTCGGTTTCGTTTTCTCCTTGGCAAACTCTCGATGCTTTCTGCTTACGCATCCTGAGTTTGAGGGGGGGTGTTAATGTATCTTCGTGTATTGACTGTAAATCTTCTATTTTAGGGCAGATTATCGTTGCCATAGCTATCATGTAATCTTTTCCATTTTAGGCTCTTGTAATCTTTTCTATTTTAGGTTTTATCTTTTCCTTTTAGAATTAGTCGTTCTCCTATTTAAACCGTGTAATAGCCTAGGTTTTATTTATTCAGAAATATACACAGTTTCTTCACTTCCATTTGTCGTCTCTGAAACTATCAAGAAGGTCCACTACAGTATGTGTCTTTCTTGGTGAAAATCTTGTCAATTGGAAAAATAAGAAGCACACAATAGTTGCTTGGTCCAGTGCAGAAGCATGGTATGGAGCCATGGCTCACACGACATTTGAGATTATATGGGTGTACTCTTTTTTTGAGGAAATGCAATTGCCTACGAATTTGTAATGTGATAATCAAGTAGAAATTCACATTGCATCCAATATAGTATTTCATGAGAGGTCTAAACATAATGAAGTTGATTGTCATCTTCTTCGAGAGAAGTTAGCCTGTGGTGTGATAGCTACTCCTAAATCATTGTTCAAGCCACATTTAGAGTTGCTATGTAACAAGCTAGGACTTAGTGATATGTATTCTCTAGCCTGGGGGGAGCGTTATGAGATACATCATTTTGATGTTAGTGATGAGGGTATTTTTAGTCGTTTTGTATCTTGTATATAAATGTGGGAACTGTTCCCTTTACACAACCATTGACACAAAAATAATCAAAGCCCCACGCTAATAATCGGAGCAATTCAATTTGTTTAAAACATGTATTTAAGAGTACCCGTAAAAAATCAACTCATATGGATATCGGTAAGAACTTCATCGATTCATTCTGTTTTTATCCTATCAATTGTGGGGACAAATAGCAATCAAGCCCTTATTGATATCCGAATGAACTAACTGTTTACGTAAACTCTCAAAAAAATGTTTTAAACAAATTGAACAGTTCGGATCATTTACGTAGGACTCCGAAATGGGTGATTTACATTTTTTGCCTCACTTTACTTATATGCGGACCTTCCATTTTCCGATCGAACTTTGATGATCTGAACTGTTCAATGTGTTTAAAAGTTTTCGGGTCCTCGAGAGGAATCACCAAAAAAAAAAAAAAATGACGGGAAGGGCTTGATCCGAGCAATTTTTCATATATATACAGTCGTCTTCCTATCCACACCCATAAGTTCTAGACCCCGTCCGAACTCATAGTTCCGGACCAAATCTTGACGATCCACACCCATAAGTTCTAGACCCCGTCCGAACTCATAGTTCCGGACCAAATCTTGACGATCCGAACCGTCCAATGTGTTTAAAACGTGTTTTAAAAGGTCCCCGCGAGAAATCAACAAAAAAAAAAAGAAAAGGGAAGGGCTTGATCCGAGCAGTTTTATGAAAAGTTTAAAACACATTTTAAACACTTTGAACGGTTCGGATCATGAAAATTTGATCGGGATCTATGAGGTGTGGACAAAGTCCGCACTTTAAGGGTGTGGATTAGAAGTTTAGTGTGTGTGTGTGTGTGTATATACAATTTTATGAAAAATTGCTCAGATGAAGCCCTCCCTGGTCATTTTTTCTGTGATTCCTCGCAGGGACCCGTAAAAAACATGTTTTAAACACATTGAATGGTTCAGATCATCAAATATGACCGGCGAGGGGGGGTCTGCACCATAGAAAAGTAATGGATCCCTCATAGGAACCAGACACCACGGACCAAGTAAGGGATCCCTTACTTTTCTACCATGCGAACCTCCCATTTCCCGATTGAATTTTGAGGATCTAAACCATTCAATGTGTTTAAAACATGTTTTTAAGAGTCCCCGTGAGGAATCACCCCAAAAAATGACCGGGAAGGGCTTCATATATATAGTTTTATAAAAAACTACTTGGATCAAGCCCTTCCGGGTCATTTATTTTGGTGATTCCTCGCGGAAAACCTAAAAAACAGGTTTTAAACACATTGATCAGTTCGGATCATCAAAATTCGATCGGGAGCTATGAGGTTCGCGCGGAAGGTAAGTGAGGGATCCCTTACCGGATCCATTTACAATCTCCGTGTAGAGGTTTTAAGATCCCATTTGCGGGAGAAAGTTAACTTCTTGAGGCGAGATATGTTTTGCTACCTGAGCAAATGCGTAAGGCAATGCTGAATACATCCCGGCTGCTCTTTCACGGTAAAATACTGTTCTCTCAATATCAACAATAGCCTGGACTGTAGAAGCATTAGAGGCTCCAAGGAAGAGAACAGCAGCATACATAGCTCCCAAAAGATTCATCAGATCCTGTTGCTTTTCCCTGTTAACAAAGTACAAGTATATGAAATCTACAAACAGGAACACCGAACACAGAGAAAAGGAACACCAAATTGTAGTCTACATATTCCAAATTCTCATCAAACAGGAACACCAAACACAAAAAAAAGGAGGAAGAAGACACTATACAAACTATGTAATATTGGATATATCGTCCTCCATGGGATCATACCCAGTCACGAAAGGGAGTTTGGTATTGTTTCTGACCTGTTTTTCTTTCCTTCATGAAAACTCCTGTTTTTTTGCCAATTTTTTGGAAAAGACCTCATTGTTAGGAAACACTTAGAACTAGCTTCCTTGACTTTTCAGACTTTTTCACACACAAACACCATGAAAGCTATAGCTGTTTCGAAGTAAGCATTTTTTTTTTTTCCCTTTTCAGTAACACAAAACAAGGAAACCAATAAAAAATGCTTTTCTCACCAAGTGTTATCATACATCTTATATTCTGTTTTCGGGAAAGAAGAGAACAGTTACTGCATCAGTTGAATGTAAATGAAATCTGAAGAAATCGGCGACTTACATCTGTTGCCCTTTGTTCCAGAAAATAAACCCGAATAATGCAGCAATAACAATGGTCACGAAGAACCGAATGGCATTATACTTGGGGTTCCTCCAGTAAGACCAGCGCTGTTTCCAGAAACAAGCTTTGCACTGTGTAATGAATGGTCGGGAATACTTGGTCGGGAAGTATAGATCCTTCGATCCTGGAGGCGGAGTACCAAGTTCCTTAATGAGCTCTTGATTCCTCCTGAACCAAGAATCAATAAAAGATAAGGACAGTTGTAATAAACATGGAAGTATATTTACTGTTGCATGGATATCAGGTGTAGGTGCATTTCAAGACACTGGACCTCCCTAAAGCCATAATCGAAGATGCATGGATATTGATTCGAACCCAGACACAGGACACGTACCAGAAACAAAAAAGCTATTTCCCCAAAGACTTAGAACATGAACAAATTGAATGGAAAAGTACACTTTCAGGTATATATTGATTGTGTAGATTGAAATAAGAATTCATGAAAAAACCATCCATGTCAATTTGGAATCTGTTCCAACTTATAAAATATTATTACAACCATGTTTCAATGAGTCCTAGAGTGTCCCTAATGTGTCCGAGGAGAAAAACGATAATAAAACATTCAGACACGGGTACAGCAAGGAAATTGAAGAGTCCATGTAACATGGACTGCATACACAAGAAAGCTACGTATTTATTATAGCCCAAAGATCATATTTTGCTTACTGATAAAGGGAAGAGTTGGCATATATCTCAGCAAAGTTGACATTCAGTTGAATCCCAAACGTATGAGCACTAATCTCCAACATCCACGTAGCGGGATTGTAACCGTCCCTAATCTTGGGAACACCTGTGGCAGTTTACAGATTTAAATCCACAATAAAATTTTAAGGAGTGGGAAAATTGCTACTGGTAGATTTGCAAGTTTTGATTGCCTCGTTCGTTTTAAATTCTTCCCTCATTTTGTTCGGCAAAGGCTTGGACTTTAGAAAAGGGGAAAGAGGAAATAACATGTAAGAATTCACTTCGTGATAGTTGAGCAATAAAATGTAATACCATACCACCGTGAATTTGAAGTACAGAATTATGAGGTCTTTTGTTCTTTCATTTCAGAACAAAACACCGACTAATTCAGCTTATGATTTTGAAAATGCCACACTGACTTGACGACTTCTTATCGGATGACTTTTATGCATGAAAATTTCACATGCCTTTTCATAATAAATCCATTCATCGGGATAGGAAAAGATTTACTCACTTCAAAATATTCTTTGAGCTTTTGGGATTGACGACCCAGAGGTCCAGCATAAATGACTTGGCCTCCTCTACTCATCAAAAGTAACTGCAGACAAGCACAATCTTTAGTCGCAATCTAAGCAGCATGGAATATATGACAAGGATGCGGACGGGTGTCCTACAAAGGATAGTTGGTCCTCCTCTGCCTAAAGGGAAAGAGAATTCAATTCTTCATGAACCACCTTACTCTTGAAATGACATTCTCAAGTTGCTAAGTTCTGCCTTTTGTATTTGGATGCTTATGTTGTGTGGCCAGTGCTTTCAGTTCTTCACATTTCGTTGTACCTTCATTTTCTTTCTCGTCTACCCCATAGGGGCTTTTCCTTTTGTTTGCAGGAGGAGTGTTTTGTTTTAGCGTAGCTAGAGTGTTTGATCATTCTCGCAATATGCTTTTTTTGGTTAATACCTTAACTTATCAAAAAAAGGATGTGGACACTGAGATCGATACAGCTATGGGACCCAACAGTACCATAAAACGGGGACACAAAAATGGTGGGGAACATGACAAAAAAATTAAGGTAATAATTATAGGATTGATCACCCGGACACCCCCTCCAAATTTCTAGTTTTACTCGGACACCCCCTTCACGAATTTTTGTAACCACCAAACCCCCTCTATCTTCACGATTTTTTGTAACCACCCGCATCAATGGTTTGGATCATTAAAAAAGCTGATGGTTCTAGATGGACGGTTGACAGAAGGGGTCTTGGGTTATGTTTTGGAAGATAGAGGGGGCCTGGTGGTAATAAAAACACGCGGAAAGGATGTCCGAGTGAAACTGAAAACTTAGAGGGGGTGTCCGGGTGATTAGCCCATAATTTTATTGCTCTTTATATGGTATTCCTAAGGATATTGTCCCGAAACAACCAAATGTAATATCATAATTTGGAATTCTTACCTAGTTATATTTTTCTACAAGTGTACTCCCAAAGTAAGTTCTCACAATTATGAATTAATCCTACCATGTTCCGCCTGTGTCTTAACTTGGGACACACAAATCCCCAGCATAAAAATATACAAAAGGTTAATGGAAACACCAAGTGGGATGTCCAACTCATGGGGTGATAACTTCGGCATTTTAGTGCTTCATAAGTTGAAACTTTGCACCATAACATGGCTGAAAATCAAGATGTGAACTAGTTTTCACCAACATTATTTAGAAAATTGTGTAAACCTCGTCAAAAGCTTCAAAAATGTCAATGCTTCGTTGGTGAATTGTGCACACTACAGTTCTCCCCGTGTCCACTGTATTTCTCACAGTTTGCATAACAATGGCTGCAGCTCTGGCATCAAGCCCAGATGTAGGTTCATCCATGAAGATGATAGATGGGTTAGCAACCAATTCTACAGCTATTGTCAACCTCTTTCTCTGTTCTACCGAAAGACCATCTATTCCCGGAAGCCCAACTAAGAAATTCCTTATTGGATTAAGCTCAACCAACTCCATCACTTGTTCAACAAACATCTGACAACAAAACGGGAAAAAGTTGTTAAATAGAGAACAAACTTCTGCTTGGCATCATTCAAGTTTTCTTTTCCTGGAAAACAGAAAATACTTGTTTGGTGAATCATTTCTGAAAATGGTTTTGGAGAGATTCCTTTTATTCAAAACAACCAAGAAGTTAATTTTTTTCATGTTCTAAACAGTTTCAACCTGTTTTCAAACAAATTGAAAATGGAGTATTTTCAGTCTCTTTTATTTTTTTTCCTCCAAAAACATGAGAAAGGGAAATGGAAACAAAAGACCGAGGAAAAAATTCCAAACAAAGATTCTAGGGATGTTTATCAAGTGACACACCTTCCATGTATTTGTGTTCACGTCCGGGGAAAGACGGAGCCAAGCAGAGTATAGAACAGATTCATAAACAGTAACATAAGGCGAGTGAATGTCATTCTGTTCACAGTACCCACAAACCCTAGTAAATGTTGCTTGGCTCTTCGTGTAAGCGGAAATGCTGATAGTTCCTTCAATATACCCAGCAGTCTTCCTTCCAGCCAACACATCCATCAATGTGGTCTTTCCAGCACCACTAATACCAACAAGTGCAGTTAATATCCCTGGTCTGAAAGCACCACTAACGTCTCGCAGTAGTTGAAGACGATCCTCTTCAATCCCTTGCTTTTTCATTTCCTTGTTTACAAAATGTAAACCTTTAAACTCAATCAAGTAGTCAAAATCAAGGAAAACTTGTCACGTGAGAATGTGTTGAGAGGCTATACAAGTTTTGGAGGTCATAATTTTTTTATGTGTAAACATTGCTCTCTATGTTCAACCCGAAGTAACTAAAGGATCCATACCATGGGATCGCGACAAAACGAAATCCTCCTTGATACAGACAAGGAATGGGGACCCAACATAAAGATTTTTGGCTCAAAATCCTCCGAAATCCTAGCTCCGACACTACGTACAACACGAACTCAACTGGTGATGAGTGGAGAGGCCACACAATTTCATATGCTAGAATTCGAGGTGATTATAAATTTATGTGGGACAAGCTATAATACAAAGATTTGCCGGTTAGAATGAAGGAAAAATTCAATTTAAATTAGCTGAGCTACTAGACAAACATGCTATATAAGATAAATCAGAAAATCTTCAAAAGCAGAAAAAGAGAGACAAAAAAATGAAAAGTAAAGAAGTGAACTTAAGCAGAATAAACTAATATGAATGATCGACTTACAGCAGGCATATCCACATAGTAGTTGATGTGGTTAAATGCAAGTGAAAGGGGTTGAAATGGCAAAACCATTCCTCTTCTTGGTGCATGATTTGTCACATCAACAATGGAGTCAGTGTTGAGCCGCAAAGCATTTGTCGCTGCCATATCAACACCGGTAACCATTCACAAGATTTCATTACCAACATGAGTAGAACAATGTTGACCATAACCAGTTAATTGTCATGCCTTAGCCTTGGACATTCGGGGTCCCAAATTTGTTTTTATCATTAAACAGGCAACGCAATTCAACTCAGCATGAGCTTCAAAATGGAAAAGAAAGGCCCACAAAGTCTTTCAACAACATAGAAATTGAACATATATTGTCGGTTATAGTGTTTCTGTCATTGAGTGATATAACAAGATCTAAGGTCGTACAACCAGTAACTAGAGATCTACACCTTAAAGTTGAAAAGAATTATGCTGATGGACGGACTATGTAACAAAGTAAAAATTATGAGGGGGACATGTAAAGGCTCGAACCTTCAGATGCCATTTGTCCATACGGTGACGACTTCTTATTTTTTTCATCATCTTCATCCAAAACTACAGCTCTCAAATCTCCCAGAGCTGAGGTAGAGTATACAGAAACAAGCTCGTCAAGCCTGCAGTTCTTTCACAAAGAATCGATAACTTCAACCAAAAAACGAGAACCAAAACAACTTACGATTCAAGTAAGTCAATGCTGCAATAAACAAAACATTAAGGAGGAGAAAATGCAACCAGTGCTCCAATGGAAACCCAAAACATGTAATCATCTGTGAAGAAGCCTCTCGACATGAGGAGGACTTTCCCAACTGTGGGTGCATTAAGTCGGGGGTCCGTGTTATTCTGAATTTAGAAAAATGTTCCAAATTTTTGTGAGGTTACCAACATTTCGAACATAAATGAAATTGCAATGATCACAAGATAAACAAGAAAGAGAACTTACGGTACTCCATCTCTTGTCAAGAAATTCATTCATGACTATTGCATTCTGGCCATACATCATTGGAGAAATATAATAGCCCCATATCATGAATGGCCTAATGTCATTTGCAGGCAAAAAAGGAAATTAATGGTTTTAATGCTTTAATCATCTAGGTAGAAGCACTCACGCGTAAGAATCCGAAACTTTTTGACCAAACACCAAGTGTTACACGGAAATGTAATGTACTACACTGGAAAATTATTGGAAAAACAAAAAGCTAGGTCTGATTGCTGGAACGTGCAAAAAAGGAAAGTAGAAAAGTGAAATAGAAATCAGCAGCTTACTTTTCGCAACAATAAATCCACCAAGAACAAAAGTCATTAGCAAGATGAAGGTGCCTAAAGAGACAGCAACAACCTGTGCTCTCCCCACTGCAGCAATAAAGCGAAAGAGAGACAGAGACATCTGATGTATACTGAAGTATGCCAAGAACTGATGGAAAAATCTGAAGGAAATGGAGGGTATTTGTCAGTATACTAAAGTATGCCAAGAATTGATTGAAAAGTCGAAATGAGAAGGAGGGTATTTGTCAGTGAAACAGACTCTAGTAACATGAAATCATTAGGTTCCCGTCCTAATGGAGGTAGTATTGGAAATGCTAGATACACAAATTTGGACACAGAAAAGGGTACACCAATATCCCTTTGGATGAACCTCAGGCACAAATGAATTTCTCGTAGCCTAATCTGTGAATTTAGACTTCTGATGCTGAATAGGATGTATAAATTTCTAATGCGGAATTTAACTCAGTACCACTCTTACCTACTAGCAGCAGGAGCAAACCCAATTGTGTAATACGTAAGAACAACCCATATCGCCGACTCCAGGAGCGAGACAGGTATCCGAAGGACCCAAATCGGCAAGCCAAAAGCCCATGGAGGATCGAATAAGGAATTCCTCTGTTTATAGAAGACGGGAAACACCAAAACAGTCATTGCCATCTCTGTCATCCCATTAAACATCACAATCGCCAAACTGAAGAAAAGAGCTCCGAAAAACTTCCCTCCATCTCGCAAAGTGCCAGACGGCATTGTTGTCCTCAAGAACACGGTCAAGGCTATCAATGACATGACTGTTATCTGGGTGATTTTGAATATGTACACAAAACTGTTACGCTTCATTAAGAGCCACTCTCTATCAAAGCACGCCTTAAAAAGTTCCCATTTGGAGATCCCATACTTTTCTGTCACCAAAGCAGCAGGGTGGGTTTTTGTTTTGTCATAAGGAACACTAAGATCTGCCGCTAGTTGTTGGCCTAGATGGAATGAGTAGAAGGCCTGTGCAAATTCGGCAACTGAGATGTATCTATATAGTTGGTCCTTTTTGAACCAATATTGTTCTTGATCTTTCTTGGAAGTCACTTCTTGAAGAAAATCTGCGACTCCTTTCCTCTCAGGGCATTTGAAACGCATGAACTCAAAGAACTCGAGGATATTATCACGCGGACCTTGATAGACAATTTGACCTTTTGAAAGTAAAATGATGTCATCGAACAGATCATAAGTCTCCTGGGCAGGCTGAAGAAGACAGATGATCATGGTCACGTCCATTACATGAACCATTTGCCTCATGTACCTGACAATCTTAAAAGTAGTGGAACTATCCAACCCCGTTGATATCTCATCCATGAAAAGAGCTTTTGCTGGTCCCACCAACATCTCGCCTGCACCCAGTTGCAGAAAATAAATCTATTACACTTATCATTGATGAAGCATTCCGAAACCAAACTAATAAGGAATCAACGAATGAAAATCTTTGGTTGTTTAGGAAAGCATAGGATAAGAAACATTTCGGAAATTTATTGCAAATGTTTTCAGAAACATTTCAAAAGAGACAAAAGAATTGAATGAAAATAAATGTTTAGAAACCAAACCGAGCCTTATGTCCCAATCAATTGGGGTCGGCTACATGAATCCTCTTTTTCCATTGAGCTTTGTCAAGTGCTGCTTGTTCACTTAGACCTAGTAGACTCAAATCTTTGCGCACCACCGCATATGATGTCAATTTAGGTCTTCCCCTCCCCGGAGCGTCGCTACCCAAAGCTATCCTATCCACTCTCTTAACTATTGCATCCGCAGGTTTACGGTAGACATGCCCAAACCACCTTAGCCTATTTTCCCTCAACTTCTCCTCTAAGGTATTACATCTACTATCTCGCGGACTGTTTCATTTCTAATCCAGTCTCGTCTATTCTTACCATGCATCCACCTCAACATTCTCATTTCCGCTACACTTATCTTGTTCACCTGCTATTTCTTAATAGGCTAGCATTTTGTCTCGTAAAGCATCACTGGTCTTATGGCAGTTCTATAGAATTTTCTCTTCAATTTTGTGGGTACCCTCTTGTCACACAGTACACCAGTAGCGCTTCTCCACTTGAGCCATCGCACGTGGATCCTATGGGTCACATCATCTGCAATCTCTCCATCTTAACTAATAATAGGGCCTAAATACCTAAAATGGTCACTTTTTGGTATCTCCTGATCTTGAATCATCACTCTTTCTTCGTACGCACTTCTAGTAACACTAAACTTGAAAACCATATACTCAATTTTACTCCTACTTAACTGAAAGCCCTTAGACTCTAATGCATCCTGCCAACTTTCTAATTTAGTATTAACACCACTAGTAGTTTCATCTACAAGGACAACATCATCTACAAACAACATACATCATGGAACATCCTCTTAAATCTGTCAAGTCAATTCATCCATAACTAAGGCGAAAAGGTCTGGGCTCAAGGTTGACCCTTGGTGCAATCCTACTGTGATGTGAAATTCACTCGTTCCTCCTGCTGGTGATCTTATGGCAATGACGGCACCTTCATACATGTTTCTAACCACATCGATATACCCATTGGTCATTCCTTTTTCTCTCAAAACCCACCATATAATGTCCCTACACGAAAGCCCACTAATGGTTGACCAAACAAATCAAAGTTATAGATTGATTCATTGTTTTTTAAAAAGGAACAAGTACAAAACAAAATGCAACGTTATGATAATTGTCAAGTATTGTCAAAAATCAAACAAATTCAAAGTTATAGATTGATTCACTGTTTTTTAAACAGGAACAAGTACAAAACAAAATGCAACGCTATGATAATTGTCAAGTATTGTCAAAATGTTAAATTCATACCGACACTTCTAAAAAATGTATTTTGTAGTTCAACTAGTGTTTTTACCCCAGTGCCGCAGGAATTAGGAAAAAGAATATTTCGGCCACTCCAAAACAAATAGAAAATTTTGATTCTTGTAAGGACGAAAACTATGTAAATCAAATGGTCATAAGAAGATATACAAGAGAGAATAACGCCTCAAAACATGTTGAATGCAAATAGCCTGGTTCTAAGAATAGCAGCATCTACATCCCAAGTCTCCATATTCACCGGCATGCGGAAAAGCTGAGTTGGTCAAGAAGTTTTGTGACACTTTTATGCAGCAAATTATAGGTTACTGCAGCTAAAAATTATTAGGCCTCCAACAATTAAATAGGACATCAATTAATTTGTCAATACTAAAACTCCTTTATATACCATCCAATGTTAATGCTATAAAATCATGACAAAAGCTTTAACCACTATAGATGGCTAACATTTTCGTAATGTTTCAACCACTTTTTGAAAATATATGAACTCGAAGCATAGTAGAGGACAACACCAACAATGACTTACAGTAGAAGAGCACTGCAAGTAGTTGTCTGAGCATGTTAGAAGTAATTAAAATTACAACGGACTAACAAAATGGCAAATTTGAAGTGTCAATTGTAAAAAGTTCTCAACAGACGCAATGTGAATCTTCACAATGCACTGACATGGAAATGGAAAATACTGTACATGTTTCCTTTGCACAATCTTGGAAATCATACCAGTAGTCACACGCTTCTTTTCTCCACCAGAAACACCCCTTCTCATCTCATCACCAACCAAAATATCAGCACATATATTCAATCCAAGTATCTGTGTTCAGTTGGTTAATCAAAAGTGAATTAAATTATTTCCTATTGGGGTTTATAAAAGGGGTTCAGCAATAGCAAACTGGACATAACAAAATTGAAATATAAGAAGAGTGACCTTGATAATATAATCTGTAACCAAACTGGTCTCTTGGCCCGACACTGCTGTGGCCTTCATAAATGCATCAATCTCAGCATCCGGTTTAAGTCCTGCTTTTTTCTCTTGTCTTAAGAGCTCCACCAGTATTTCATATCTTGTGCCAACCCCGAAACAGCGTCCTGAGAAATCCAATGTCTCTCTCACTGTCATCTCTCCATAGTGAAGATCCAGTTGACCAATGTAAGCACATGTTCTTTGAGGAACAAACTCATTCAATTCATGACCACAATAGGTGATTTTTCCTGATACCTGTCAATGAATGAAGAGGGAAAGTCCTTACACAGCACAACAAACTGACAAACACAAAAAAAACATTTAACAGAGAACCAGAAACACACCCTTAGGTTCTGATCAAGCATCCGCGCTAGTGCAAGCAACAATGTAGTTTTGCCCGCGTTCGGTGGACCCAAAAGCAATGTCATTCTGAAAACCATGAAAGCAGTACTTTAAAACAGCCTGGATACTGATCAATTGTAACCTAAGAAGCACGCACACAGACACGGGATGCGGACACGACACGATATGAACACGCAGACGTGATTTTTTCAAAAAACTAGGACACGATACATTGGGGGATACTTCCAATAAAATATATATTTTTCATATATTTTACAAAAATATATATTTGTTATATGTTCTATATGAAAAATGTAATTTTTATACGAAAAATATAATTTTTATTTTTGAATAACAGTAAATCAGTAATAGAGCCACATTTAAATAAGGGTTTTCTTTAAAAGATGGGCTGTACAATAAAAGATGGGCTATACAATAAAATACCCAAGCCCAATTAAATGGCCCAAGACATAAAACAACAGAATAAAGGTAAGCCCACTTGCCCACTGTCCACTCACGCCTTCAGAAAATCTAGATCGGAGAATAGCAGCAGCCTCTCTCTCTCTCTCTCTCTCTCTCTCTCTCTCTCTCTCTCTCTCTCTCTCTCTCTCTGTCTCTCTCCCCTTATCCTTCTTCGTAAGATCTCACCAGCATGCAATCAGCGCAGCAGCATAGGTCGGCTCTCTCTCTCTCTCTCTCTCTCTCGTGTTAAGAGGTGTACCAGACGTGTCCCCTACATATCCTGGGACAAAAATAACAGTAGAATAATCGGACACGTGTCGGAGATGTATCGGGATGTATCCATGTCCCAGACGTCCGCGATACAGGTACGTCACCCCCAGCAGTGTACCGGTGCTGCTTAGGTTGCAACCTACCCAAGATGACCAAAAGAAAAAGAGAAAAGGTAAATAAAATAGTATAAAAGAACAGGATATGCAAAACCAAAACACTATACCCATAACCGAAAACCTTCTTAAAAGACTAACTATTTTCCTTCAAAATGCACTACAAAGTGCAACAGTTGAATAATGGCTTCAACGAACACTGTTGTAAAACAATAAACAGAATGTAAACTACTTTTGCATTAGAAACCAAAATACAAAATGGAAATAGAACTCAGAAAAGAAATTTTCTCGTTACACGAATGACACAAACATCATCAAATTTTTTTTTTCCAGGTGGCCACTGGCAATCTTAACATACTTTTTTTTATGAGAAATTAATTTTTCTTAAGCAAGATTACTTCCCTATCTGTCATGAAAACGAAAGGTTTCCAACTTGATTTAATTACCGTGATGGTTTCACAATGCCGCTAACATCATTAAGGATCTGAAATTTTCTCTTCATAGAAGGGGCAAGCCGAATTAGTCCGAGAACACTCTATTGTCCACAACAGCTAAAAAAAGAAAATGTGTTAGTAATTAGCAAACAAACACAAAGTGATGCAAGACAACTAATGAAAATAAATAGATGAAGATAAAACCCCAGGCATCATGTGCCTAAGGAAGTAATGATATCCCTATATCAAAGTCCATAATTAAATTCATATATCACAAAAATTCATATTTCATAAACAGCCTTAAACATCATATGCAGAGTCCTTAAATAGGCTCTTCCAAGATAACAATAGGATAAGGATAAGACACTAATCCAGACTCAAAATAGGATAACTTCTAAGATAATAACTTAAACTATAAAGGGAAATCCAAAAATCTCAATCGATAATTATAACAAAGGGAAATCCTAAAATCCAAATAATAGTTATAACACAATCAATATCCTAGAGGATCAAATAGGAATAGCTTGTGGGGCCTATGCAATTCTCCTTCATGTTGCGTATCACAAAGCTAAGAGATATGCAAGATGTTCAATGTATAGTCAATAACATGTTTCGTGGAACACTAAACAGCATGAAACTGAAACATCTCAAAAGAAAGAAGAAAACCGCAATAACTTCTGGGGAGTGATTTTCACACCTCAAGTGGATATATTACACTGCATTTTACCCCTTGATTCATGCAAACATATTAAAATGTAAGGGCAGACTTGTTTGGCAAAGTTTTTGTATTTTTTACTAGTTTTTTGAGGTATATGCTTAATTTCTGAATATGTAGCTTCTATGTAGCACGGATACGGACAACCGGATAGGGGAATTCAAAAAAAGGGACACGGACATGGACACGGCAAAAATAAATAAATAAATAGCTATATAATATATATCATATATGTATGCAGTAACATGTAACAGTATACACATACAAATATACACTTTTCTTTCGATATGTAATATATCTACGCTATTATGTACTAGTATATATACCAATGCGCTCACGAGCGTACACATATAAGATATACACCCACAAAGCAACGAGAATATATATACCAGTACACACACACACACAAACAGAGTGTATGTGTCCACCCTCCAAAAAATAATTTAATTTAAGGGACACGCCACGTGGCGTGTCCAATACGTGTCCCCCGCATGGGACACGCGTGTCCCCGTGTCCAATACGCGGACAACGGAACATCTAGAAGTGTCTATGCTTCATAGTGTAGCTTAATCGGATTGGATTTGGATTTCAATTGGATATTTGAATTTCAGATTCTCAAACCGATTTGGACAAGTTGAAATCGGATAGGATTTAAATTATCTCGAATTGGGATTCTGTCGGATTCGATCCCAAATCCGGTCCATTGACTTGCTAGTGTTAGGAGTGGGACCTCGACGCTGGACAACTTCCAAAGAGAATCATGGGCTCGGCGGTGGCAGTTCCCTTCAAAAGTCATGACCAAGAAGGATTAAGCACATGCCAAAGTGAATATTAAACGTCCCATCAGCCGTATCAGGAATGAGGCATGTCAAACCCACACACAGAGATCTTTTTGAAAAGATTTTAATATAGCACTTAACCATGGTTACAGATCTGGTGACCATGGGTACGTGGCCGAATTCGCCTATCAATACAGGAAGAAAGCTCATAACAAATGATCTGAAATTTCGTACCTGAGAGTACTGTACGTAACTTACTTTTCCATTTCGTTTCAAAGGGATTTTTTGAACAAATCTTTTAATCGCCAGTGTGCCCTCAAGTGGAAACTGATTTGACTGTCAGAGGGCATTTCCGATTGTCAACACTGGTTAGAGTGTCACTAATGGCTTACTATTTTGTGCAGTCAATAGGTCAACAAAGAGAAAGAATCTCATCTTCTAAGAAGGAGTTCAACGGGGAAATCCCACTACAAAGAGGGAGTCCTAAACCCAGCCTCCTCTTACCCATTCAGAAAATATACACAAAAAGAAAAATAAAACCTATTATTTATGAGCATAGGGAAATTGCCAAACCACAAGCAAAGAATTTGTTCAGTGTCCTTTGCAACTGATATTGACAAAATGACTCCACGAAAATTATAAGGACATATCCTATACATTGTTTTTCATATTTGTAATCAGAAAGAAACTATGTCAAGAGTGAACCTATAACACTTGGGGCTTAAAAACAAACTGAATTATTCGGAACGAACTTGTGTTTGTTCATTAAAAGCTCATTCAAGAAGGGATTGTTACATTAACACACCAAACTTGAAGAGTTTTTAATACTCGTTAACCTTCAAAAGAAGCTCGAACAAGTTACTCCTTGGCTTGTTTAGTTTTATGATGTGTAAAAAATTCAAGCGACTCGAGACCAAGC
Organism: Vaccinium vitis-idaea; assembly: GCA_963854785.1. Taxonomy (NCBI): domain Eukaryota; kingdom Viridiplantae; phylum Streptophyta; class Magnoliopsida; order Ericales; family Ericaceae; genus Vaccinium; species Vaccinium vitis-idaea. The sequence continues at coordinate 19,858,998 of OY978218.1, read as the reverse complement.
TAAGCTTGCACATGTTTTTGAAGCTTGTTAAGTTTTCAAACCAAGCTTGTTTGGCTCATCCATTGGCCCTAACCACAATAACTAAACCAAGCCCAACTAGGATAAACCAAATCAAGAAACACTCCATCATTAATCAAACCTAAGAAATAAAGAGGCAGTTTAAATTGGGAGAAATAATCGATCATTGTCGTCGGAGAAATTTGCCTTTCAATCTTTTCCTGAGAGTCTACATACCACTTTGGTTCTCTCAAGTTTTCATTTACTCTTCAAGCAATTATTGGAACGAGGAAAAATTAAGCAGTGCAAGACTAACTCACGTACTGCAAGTAAATTATCTTAGAGAGAGAATTAGAAAGAACCTCAAGTGCGTTCAAGGTGGCATTGAAAAGAGTAGGAAGTGCTCTGCCCCCAACATGTATATCTCCCTCCACTGATAAATGCTCAAATCGGACTTCAATCTTTGGAATCTCAATTCCCACCCTGCATGTGTTTGTATATCATTCAAACACAACCACCCAATTATTTTACAACTAAATATTGAAGCAGAATAAAATTAGAGGACTTCGTAACGCTAATTGATGCATATGATATAATTAGTTTCTAAAATTCAACCCTGATTAACTTACCAACGGAAAAACTAAAATTCATGCCGGAATTGGTCGACCGAATACTGCTCTTTTTTTTTTCTCTCAAACAAAAGAAGAATCTTTGTCTATCCTAACACAACCTCAACCAATCACAATAGATATCAAACTCTGTTCCATAAAATTTGAACTCGCAACCTAATCAATACTTCTTTCACTTTTGGCTTGAAACGCTCGTTGGGAAGGGGTAACCCTGCGTTGGGAAGAGGAAACGCTGAAGACAATGATGAGAGAATAGGAAGGACAAAAAACAAATAAGTAATGCTACGACAGGCCTCTCCACTGCACCCCAAATCACACTCGCGTGCGTGACACTGCATGATTGGTAATGTGACACTGCATGATTGGTAATGGGAGAAGCAGGCGAAAATAAGGTGTGTACCTCATTTTCCCATAAACCTAGCTTTCCTATAAACTCTCCCTCCCTCCCTCCCCCTCTCTCTGTGGCGATTCCATGACCCCAATTAGCAATTGCTCCGTCCCGTCTACACAGTCCAAATCACAACCGATCGCAAAAACTCGAAATCGTGTGGCTTCATCTGCATCCAATTTGACACTAACGCCGCCAACAGCCCTCTCCTGAAACGGCAACCATGTTCGATGACGTAATCGTTCGGCACTAGGGATGGCAACTCCCCCGTATCCAATGGATACCCGCCCCGCCCCCGCCCATATGGAGGCGGAGATAACCTAGAATTTTCTCCAATAGTAGCGGGATATGGTAGGATATAAAGAAAATCCGCTCGGGTATGGAGCGAGTATGATTTTATAATCCCCATCCCCAAATACCCGTACCCGCTTCATACCCTCACTGTACCTGGTTATACATACTACAAAGACCATATAATATATGTACATATAAATAGGAACATACATATAAATCTAGACCATATAATATATGTACATATAAATATAAATATGAACATACGTATAAATCTTAAGTATAGTTACATATGTAAACAATTACCTTTTTAATTAGCAAATTTTATCATTTACTACATATTCTAGACTACTTAATATTCAAGAACATCAATTAAGATTATATTTTTTAAATATAAATATTAATTTATTTCATTCTTCACTTATTTATTTATTTATTTGTTTGGATATGGGTATGTTCGGGGAAACCCCAATCTCCATCGGGAGGTGGGTTTAGTTTTTCATCTAATATCCCCAATGGGAATGGGGGCGGGATGGTGAAAGATCCTCCAATCGGATATCGGGTATGGAATAAGGTCCCCGGGGGCTCCTGCATTGTGGGTTTTTTTTTTTGTTGTTGTGAAGAATGATTTGTTTGTGTGTGGTGGACACTTTGGAGGGTTTGAAGGCTTGGGTTATGCCTAATAAGAGGTAGAATATGGAGTTTTGGTGTGGTTCTGGTGCCTTTGTGATAGTGGACTTGGGGGCTGCTGCTGCTGGTTCTAGGGATGCTTTTGCCGAATGGTGGCTATGGCGACAGCTGATGTAAGGTAGAGCCGGAGGTGAGGTTACTTTAGCTCGTAATTTAAGATAAACTAGCGAGGAGGTCGTGTGCCACGCACGCGAGCCGTTGCCCAATACATAAAATTTATTTTTATTTCGTGGCACGTAAGGGTGCACAAACACCGGACCGGACATGGTTTGGGTCGGACTTATACTACATAATAATTACATTTGTCTATTTCTAAGCCCGGCCCATTAATAATTGGGCTTCATTTAATATGTCCAAGCCCGACCCACGTAGAATTTTAATTTTCCAAACCCATCCAACAAACCCATTTATTTTTCTAAAGCATGGCATCACGAACATAAATTAATCAACCATAACAATCACAATAATAATTCACACCCGTAATAATATGTTTAAAGTTCTAAGTTCTCCCCAAATTATTAAAAACAGACCCATAAATTAAAGTGCTCTAAAATATGGAACTTTAACATGTAAAAACGTCTCTCAAGTATCTCTCCTTTAAATTCACACTTCTTCACAGCAGATCTTGTAGAGCACAATAAAAATAAAAAGAAGAAAAAACTATGAGTTATTATTATAAGACAGTAGCTTAAGGGAAAAAAAAATATTCAAAGTTTTCTTAACAAATTGCTATTACTTCAAGGTATTCTCTACATAGGTAGTACCCAACATTCGTCTTCATCAAGATAAATAAACCCTAAGCAGCTAGGTCCTGTGATAACATATACATATAGTATCAAAATAAAATTATTATTTACATTGGACCGGGCTGGACCTTAAAGGAATTTCCCAAGCCCCTGCCCAATTAATAAACGGACTTAAAATCTCAACCCAGCCCGACCCTATGGACCTAAATATTTTTCCCAAACCCTGAAAAAATTGGGCTGGGTTGGGCGGGCTACAGGACCGGTGTGCACCCCTAGTGGCACGCGATCTCCTCGCTCAATACATAGAATTTATTTTTATTTCTTAGGCCTTTCTATTGATTTGCCAAATTTCGTAATATGTTGCTCAATAACTATATTGGTGTGGCTGAATAGTGACTTTAATTTTCCAGGTTGCCATATCCATTTAGGATCTATGTAATTACGTATGGAGGAGCATTTTTTTTTATCATCTATTACCTTCCAAATATTTTTATACTTAATGGGTGGAAGTAAGAAATTTTATAATGAATTTTTTCCTATTTTTAATGTATTTTTTTCTTGGTTTTTTGAATTTGTTTGATTTATTTTTTAAATTAATTAATAATAATTAATCCCTTTGGAAAAAATATGATTTTTTTTTGTAGATGGTTAAATATATTATGATGACGTTCCGAGTGGTACTTTGAAAAAAAATTCTATTTTTCAAAAAAAAAAAAATGTATGCTTTGTGATTTTACTTTCACTCACAAAATTTCTTGTGCAATACTATTCAGCTCATATCATCCAAACAGCCTTACAAATAGATTTTTGTTACACATCTGTAATTTGCAATCTGAAATTAGAATTTAATTATGTCTGGAGGAGCTTTTTTTTTTTTTATTGTGATTATACTTTCACTCACAAAATTTATTGTGCAAAACTATTTGGCCCATATCATTCAAACAGTCTTACAAATAGATTTTTGTTTATACTAAAAAATTTATAATTTGCAATCCTAAAATTAGAATCAAATAGATTTATTTTATACTTAAAAAAATCTATAATTTGCAATCCTGAAATTAGAATCAAATAGATTTATTTTATACTTAAAAAAATCTATAATTTGCAATCCTGAAATTAGAATTTCAAAATAATGGGCTCCGCAACACCCCCTACATGTGTTTCAATAAAAGTTTGAATTTTTTATAAGGGAAAAAATCAAGGAACAAAGAGACTAAGAGAGTAACTTCAAATATTTTTCATTATAAAAATATGGGCCCTATTCGTTTCCCAGTTTAGTTTTAGTTTTGATGACATCATCATTTCCCTCATTTCTCTCTCTATCTCTCTCCACTCATTACACCTGATGACATCATCAAAACTAAACTAAACTATTTAACCAAACACAGCCGATATATTCAGTAAAGTTTATTGCCAAAATAAAGAATACTATAAACAAAATTGTGAAGAGAGAAAGAGACGAGAAAGCGACATGAGAAAGAGGGGGAGCGGAATGGGGTCCTGACTCCAGTCTTCATACCCTTGTTTTCCTTGGTTTTCAAATTACCCGCAAGTAGAGCATTAATAACGGGCTATGCCCAAAACTAAGAGACTTTGTCAATGGTAAATTTAGTAATTGAAGGAAGTTGGGTATTCCTCTTCTGGTTTACTTAGGGCATCTCTAGTGCACTCCCTAAAAGAGTTCCCTAAAGTGTCCTAACTAATTACCTAAGAAAAACTCAAAAAATGGTCTCTAGTGCACAAAAATTGGCTCCCTAAAATCGTATGTGGCACCCTTCACTACCTAAAGTGCCCTAAGTGACTACCTAAATTTGGGGAGAGAATTAAGGAGAGAGATAGAGAGAGAGAAGGGAAGGAGGAGAGAGAAAGAGGAGAGAGAGGATGACTTTAAGGGGAGAGAGAGAAATGAATTTTTTAGGGATAATGAACATTTTTAGGGAGCCTCATTAAAGTGCATTTCTAGTTTAGCTCTCTAACTAAGTTCTTAGCAAACAAAATAGGGCCCCACATGTGCTTCGGTGTACATTTTAGAGAGCATTTTGTAGGTAGTGCACTAGAGATGCTCTTATAAGTCGTAGTTGGGAAAAAAAAATACTGTTTAATCCGTATGTGAAAATTAAGGACGAAGATACTATTCATGGGCACTCTCGTTTTATATAGGAGAGAGAGAGATTTGGGGTCCGTCTAGCACACTTACAGTTTGGTTGGATGCAAGATTAGTTTTGGTTGGATAAATAATTAAGAGAGATAAAATAGTAGGGAAATGATATTCACACTTCTTTTTTATCCCCAAACCTTCCTTTTTGTCTTTAGTCAATTGAAATTATCAAATTGCCCTTCCTATGGAAAAAGTGACTCGTGAGATAAGAGTAATTTGGTAATCTCAAGGTGAATAAAAACAAAAAAGGGAATGCTTAGGGATAAAAAGGGGTGTGAAAATCATTTCTCAAATAGTACTATCAGGTACTATTTATAGAGGATCGACACACATTGATGTGACATTAATACCTCGATTGGATGTAGTACTTACCCCCTCCATAATTATGGGTCCTTATACGAAATTCGGGACCCATTCCATGACTGGGTTTGGGAGCAATAGTGGAACCCTCCATATGACCAGGCCATGTTTTTGGACCCCTAGCCTCTAAAAACATGGACAGGTCGGACCCCATCCATATTTATGGAGGGCATGTTAGTTACTCTTCTACCCCTTTGCAATTTTCTTCGGATAAAAAAAGAAAGTACTTCCGCACATAATTTTTCATGTTTTTTTTGCACCAAATTAAACTACGAAAAGAAATCTTTTAATTCAATACAATAAAAATTTGAAAAATTATACTCCCTCCGTCCCTTTTTAAGTAATCCCTATCGGAATACGTGTAATTTCAAACCCCTAAAAAAACATATTTCTTTATATAATTTATTAATTTTTTTGTACCAAATTAAAGTACTCAATATTTGGTGCAAAAAAAATTAAGAATGTTCTACGGAACTACATTTTTTAACGTCCATAAAAATACATGTTTTCCAAAGATATCACTTAAAAAGGGACGGAGGGAGTATACTTTTGTATTTTACATTTTTTGAGTTGTTGAGTTACTTTACAATATCCTTCGGATAAAAAATAAAGTATTTTCGTGCAAAATTTTAAAATTTTTTTGCACAAAATTAAACTACGAATAGAGATCTTAAATTCGATACCAAAAAATTTGAAAAATTATATATTTTAGTATTTTACATTTTTTGGCTTGTTGGCTTGTTGAGTTGCTTTACAATATCCTTTGAATTAAAAAATAAAGTATTTTTGCGTATAATTTTTTATTTTTTTACACCAATAAAGATCATTAATACGATACAAAATTTTTAAAAAGTTATATACTTTAGTATTTTTTTTTATATATTTGGCTTGTTGACATTAATATATTATATACAAAAAATTAAATCTTATAGCTTAATTATATACACAAAATTTAATTAATATATTATAAATTGATTATCATAAATTAATTTTTTATATATAAAATTTAATTATAATTAAATCTTATAGCTTCATTAATTATTGGATTTACATTATTAATTAATTAATTATTGAATTTATCTAATTAAAAATGCATAACTAATGTGGATATGCATAAGGGCAAATAAGAATTTTGATAGCTTTTACATCATCCACCCAACCTAATCCCCCCTTTTTACAAAATCATCCAAACCAAGTACTAATTTATCCACCCCTCATAAACATCATATCATTATGGGCACACTCTCCATAGCTAATACCTCATACTATTTTATCTACCCTCACTATTTAATCCATCCAAAAATAATTCGACATCCAATTGGGCCCCTATGGGGATGAAATAGTAGTTGATTTGAAAGATCTTGGTAATAAGGAGATAAAATAGATTGGTTTATTTTGTAGTTGAAAGGGTGGATAGAGATAAACAAGAGAGTTTTGGGTGGATAAACCCAGATTAAATGAGAGGGAGATTACCCAGATTAAATGAGAGGGAGATTATATAGTCCGAGTTACAAATGGGCTCTCGAACCAAGCCATCCTCGTGGACCCGTTATTCAATAGTCCAAGATTTCTTATCCAGCTGCCCAATATGGCATCCAAACGAGCCCTTAGGTTGTCTTTAGATGACCGAAATCTTGAGTAGGAATAGACCCGGGAATATTCTTGGTTAGGAATAGGAATATGATTACTGGGAATTGAATTCCTATGAATTTGAAACCTGGAGGAATTTCATTTCGGTGTTGAAATTAATTCAGTAATTTTACAATGAAATCAATTAATTTGGAAATTTATTAAAGTCAATATTTTCGTTTCTTAATGAATGAGCCAGGAATTTGAGATTCTCATTGGGTAAGGGAGGAATCAAATTCCCACTCAGTTTTGGAATGTGATTTCTAACTGAGTGGGAATCTGATCCCTGATGACATATCATTAGGAATCACATTCATATTCCTGTCTCTTCCAAACGTCGAAATCAGAAAAGCATGGCATCATTTTTCCGTTCCTGTCTTTTCCAAACGTTGGAATCATAGAAAGAAGACATCACATTCTCATTCCTCATCGAGATTGCTGCCATCGAAATTGAGTAAGAGTCATCGGAGAGGGAGAAAGTTGTGTTTTCTCAAGGGAGAACCAATGAGGAGCGATTTCTCTCCCCTTCAGCCAAAAACTGTGACGTCTTAAAATTTTAAGGGGTGGAGATGCTCTAAGTAAATTTCTTGTATGAAAAATGTGTAATGACCCAGATTTTTGCGAAAATCATTTTATTTAAGTTAGGATTTTTATGAAATTACATTTAGAGACTTGAGAGTAGGTTAATGTGATATATGAGGTGAATTTAGGCAAATTGGTAGCACACTAGTCAATACAAGGGCGTGTAGTGTAACAATTTGAATTGTGTATATAAGGGATGAGAGAAGAGAAAAATCATCTTCCCCCCCCCCCCTCTCTCTCTCTCTCTCTCTCTCTCTCTATATATATATATATATATAAATCTCACCAAATCACACTTAAATCTCTTTCTCTCTCTCTCTCTCTCTCTCTCTCTCTCTCTCTCTCTCTCTCTCTCTCTCTCTCTCATCAAACCCATAGATCCATCCTCCTATGTGCTTCCTCTTAGGATTTGAAGTTCGGGTTACATTGTTTCTTACTTGGAAGGGTAAAAATCAGTTGGGGTTTCAAGTTTGAGGTTAGGGTTTCATTTGGGGTTTGATCTACACAATTTGGAGCTCAATCTTTGCGGTAGGGGTTAGACTCTACTTTCTCTAAGTGTTTGTGACATGTTTTTGATGCATTTCTTTTAGAAATTTTGTGTTCTAAGTTCTTGGGTTGAGATCCCCCACCTTATGTGAAAATCCGCCCAAAGAGGGCTAGGTATCAATACCACCTTTGCTAGGTATTGATACTCGTTGTTTTGTTCGTTTGCTGAAAGGGGCCGATTATCGATACCTCATGTTCCCAAGTATCGATGCCCATGTGCTTAAGTTCTGAAAATTTTCTCTTGACTTCCGGTTGGTTTGCTTGGTGCTTGAAATATCTCTTGTCTATGCTTCATATGTTGTCAAAATACTCGTCTTGACTCAATATCCATTGTTAGTCCATTACCCCATAATTACCATCAGGTCAAGCCCTGTCTCTCTTCAACTCCCAACCTGTATAAAAATGCCTAAATCATAGGGTACCCTATGAAAGTGCCTAAAATCCTAGGGTGTCCTATGAAAATGCCTAAACCACTAAACCCTATAATAGGAAAGTGCACCGTAGACCTAAACCCTAGGGTACCCTATGACTAGGGTACCATATGAAAGTACCTAAACAACTAAAACCCTACAATAGGAAAGTGCACACTAAACCTAAACTCTAGGGTACCCTACGACTAGGGTACCCTATGAAAGTGCCTAAAATCTTAGGGTACTCTATGAAAGTGCCTAAACCACTAAAACCCTATAATAGGTGATAAGCCCCCAATATTGTAGATAACCGGGGCTTATGCTCATTTATCTCACACACGCACGCAATTTTGCGCCTGAAATGTTTGATTTGCGCGTAGTTGTGTTTTTGTTAAGTTACAGGTGAAACATGTGAATAAGCGCATTTTGAGTGGCATTGGGAAGCGTGCCAAGTTACCAAGGGTCACGTGCCCCATGGTACGCCAACACCGGGCCTCACGAGCCACGAAACGACGATTCGGCCGAGGCCCGGGAATGCGAAAAGTCACAAGTCACGCCGTTGGATTGAAAGCGTGCCGCACACTCTCAAAGACTCCTGGTGGAATCCGGGAGTAACCAAGCATGCACGAGACCAAGGAACACCTCCCCGAGGGTCACACAACTTGTTTTAGTGTTTTGTAGGAAGTCCGGAAACACGGAAGGCCAAGGGAGTGACCAAAGGCATCATCGGACCAATAGTGGATCAATCCAGTCTCATAGTGGATCGATCCACTCAAGTCAAAAACATGATCAGAGCATTCTGGATCGATCCACTCCCAATAGTGGACCGATCCACTCCACTCCAAAAGTTCATCAGCAATAGTGGATCGAATCCAGTCTCATAGTGGATCGATCCACTCCCGTCCAAATGACACCAGAGCATTCTGGATCGATCCATTCTCATAGTGGATCGATCCACATCAGTCCGAAAAGCATTTTTTTAGCTACTTTTTGAACATTCTATTAATGGCAAGTTTTTGGTTGTTGTGAGAGCTTTATGGACATTATGTAGAGAGAGAAATAGGAAGACTATATGGCCTCTCTCCTCTCTCCTTCTCTCACTTACTTACTCTTTCATTTTTAGGCTAGTTTATTTGCTCTCCCCTCTCTCCTCCATGGAAGAGGTTTGAAGCTCTCTCTCTCTAGTTTTTCCCATGTAAGTGATTGTCTTACATTAATTTCACGTTTATTAATCTTGTAGCTCTTGCTTAGACCTTCCTAGTAATCTAGTTAATTTGCATTTTCATCAAGTTTTTAGTGTTTGTGTTGTTCTAGTCATTTCCTTCCTAAACTCAAGTTAGTAAGTGTTGTTTATGATTTTCTTAAGGTTTAAAGTTGTAGGCTAACTTAGGATCTTCTATAAAAATCAGTTTTTAATGTCATTTGTCATGTTCTTTATTTCCTTTATAAAAATAGTCATGTTTTACTTAGTAATAATCGAGTAGTCGTTTTAGGCTCGGTCATGGGGTGATTAGCACCCCGTGACTTAGGTTTATTCGCTCTCCTCGCCATAATGCAAACATCGTTTGTTGAACAAAGAGATAGGATTTATTTTACGTACCAAAGCTCGGGTTTGTTAATCTCTTTGATCACACGTAGCCAAGGGTTTATCTACTTGGCACGTGTGATGCTTAGGGCGATATCAATTCGGCCGTTTGCCAAATGAACCAAAAATCCTAATCTTTGATAAACACCATTTCTAGTTGAATGAGTTTAAATTCTAAACCTTCTGTTCGGGAATGTTTAACGATATCCCCGAGCCGGTCATTTTAGAGGAGAGTGAATCGACCTAAGTCATGGGTGTTGTGAACCCCTTAGCCTTGTTTTAATTAGTTTTTTTAATTTCGCGTCATTCACGGAGTTAAGTGAATTCCACCCCCAAATCAAAAGCCAAGTTCGCCACTTTAAGGCTGAATCCATCATTCGCGAATCAAACACTCACGCTCAGCGCATTCGGTCTCTGTGGACTCGACCCGGACTTCCGGTTATCATGCTACAGCCGGCCTAAACCCTACGCTTGGGGAATTAATATTGGAACACAATCCAAGGGCGCAAGCATGTGTTTATTGAATAGAATGTCCTAACCTTGTAAAAATTCTAGAAAATAAATATATAGCTCTTAATTAATAAGCATGTGTTAGTATGTATATAAGATACTAGTGTATCTACACAACTAGGCTAAGAACCCTAGACCACCTAGTTCATCATTTTGAAGGAGAGAGGAAGGAGGGAGGAAGTTTCTTGGTCTACTTGTTCTCCAAGAATAAGTATTGTATCTACATACATGTACATGTATTTTGTACACAAAAATTCTATGAAACAACATGCAAACCCTAACCCTAATTAGATTTTCCTAGGATTCTCTCCATTAAAACCTAGGATTCTAAGTACTAAACTTATATATAGATTTGCTTAGGATTTGCCTAAGATCATGTTGTACTAGGTAGATCCTCTAAATCTTGGAGCATTAATGAGAGAGAGAGAGAGAGAGAGAGAGAGAGAGAGAGAGAGAGAGAGAGAGAGAGAGATGAGCTTTGTGTTGCCAATAAATACTCTCCACACTTCACTGCATTCTTCACACCATTCCTCCATCTTTGTAATTTTCTTTGAAGTTGTGTTCTTGAGTTTTTAGTTGAAGTTCACCTTGAGTTTCAACTTATTCTTCCAAACTCAAAAGAGAGCCACCACCCTCCACCACCAAAAACCACTGTTCAATCTAAAAGTAGTAGGAAGTTAGTAGTTATTTTGTTTCTAGAAAAAGAAGTAACATTCTTTTTCTTTCGAAAAAAGTAGCTATTGTGCTACCGCCAAACTACTGTTTAGCTTAAGCGCCATCCCACTAATCATCAGAATAACGATATCTACACTAACCCATTTCCTAAGTATATTGTTTACGTTGTTATGATGATTGATTAGTTTCCGGAAAATCGTAGTTACTTTATCTTCGACTCCTAAGTATATTGTTTTTACGTCGTTATAATGTCCGTATTTACTCGACCCTAAATGACTATGAATAAATTTTACGTCGTTATAAGTGGATTAGTTTCCGGAAAATTTAGTTAGAAGTTACTTAATCCTCACGTTGGTATTTTTACATAGTCGTTATAATGACCGTGTTGCTACAAGGAGATATTCAAACCTATAATTTTTATGACGCAATAATGCCCACTTAGTTTCCGGAAAAGTTTGTTCATCATTACTAAAAATCATAATGTTTTACATAGTAATTATGAGAAACGAGACTTCAAACTTATGTACCTAAATGTGACTTCGTAGTTGTTAAAAATGCATTTCCTATAAACCCTAGACTCGTTTCTAAGTAATAAATGTTTTTACGTAACACGTTTTACGAGAAATTTCATAATTATGAGACCCGATTTACGAGAAAAGTTACATATTCACGAGACACGAAAATCAATACGACGAGTTATGAGAAATAACGAGATATGAAATGAGATATGAATATGAAAATGAATGAGTATGGAACTGAATGGATTACGGTAATGCCGCATGAGCACCACCCCATCTTCGAGGAGAGAACATGGTGGTTAGGGCTAAGCGTGTACAACACATGGTGAATGAACTTTGTACCATGCCGAGGAGAGTCTGTGATGACAAGCTAGTCGGGACCACATACGTGTGGGTGTGATCGGCGACCGTTAGTTGAAAGAAACGTAAATGGACCAATACTTCAAGTGAATGGCATGTTGACCCGATGTTCAGAAATGGTGTCCATAGAGTGGAATGAACTGGCCTGTGACCTGGTGGTCGGAACAGTGCGCAAATAATAGATAATACTATTTGAAGAGAACTCTGACACTAGAAGATATTACAAGACACGAAATGATAGGTGTGATACACCCCATTGCATTGACACTAACACGAGCATTTATTACTGTATTGTATGAACTGTTAAACTTTTGTTATTCAATTATGTTAGAATATTTCATAACTGTTAGTGTAAGGATTTGGGGTAGTGGTTTCTGCTGAGCGTTATCGCTCATTGGGTTACACTTGTGTGACCCTAGCATAAATCCCACGATATTGTTCTACGACTCTGACGTATTTTGCTAGGCTATAGAGATGAACATGAGGAGTGTTACAGTTTGAAGGCCTACAGAGTTGAGAAGGACACTGCCGGGGCTGACGGTTGTGCTATGGAGTAGAGAAACCCTAGTCAACCCTGTAGTGAATAAATGTATTGGCTAGGAGAACTGTGTAATTTTTATTTAAGGATTATTGTTGTAAGCTTTTATTATTTATTTGATAAATTTAACGTTCCTGAAATTTGGGTCGTTACAGAAGCTACCGACGGACGACGACAAGTACCTCTCTCTCTCTCAAGGTGGATTTGGAGGGGTAAAATGGACCCAAAACGCCCAGATTTGCTAACGACAGTGGGTACCCCCATCGTTGGTATATCCGGTCGCAGTAGGATTAGTTTGTTCGGCTCTTCTCAAATCCACCTTCCGAAAAATGCAACCAAACACTGGATTTGTGTGGGGCCAGGAGAACAAATCCGGGTGCCATCTCTGGCATCCAAACGGGGCCTTACGGCCTTTGATAACGTCTTCGATCCAAAGCTCATTTTGATTTTGGTAGATAAAGAAATTGTTTTAGCTAAGATATTGTTATCTCTTCTTTGATTTTGGTAGATAAAGAGACTGTTTTAGCTGAAATATTGTCATCTTTTACTTTATTTTTGTAGAAACACAGACTGTTTTTGGTGAGTTATTGTTATCTATTCCTTTATTTTGGTAGATAAAAAGACTGTTTTGCTGAGATACCATTTTCTCTTGCTTTATTTTTTTAGATACAAAGACTGTTTTGGATGAGATATAGTTATATCTCTTTTTTTTTTTTCATTTTAAATACAAAGACTGTTTTGGGTGAGATATAAATTGTTATCTCTTGCAACATAACCGTATTTCACAAACCCAAGATAATCATTTACCGACCACTTCACAAACATAATTGTAGTTCCAAACCCTTGTCAAACTAAACAGAGATTGTTATAGATAAATTTAGCCAATTTTTACCTTATCTCTATTACTTTATTTTGATAGATACAGAAATTGTTTTAGCTGAGATATTATTTTTTGTTTTATTTTTATAGATACTTACTATTTTGGTGAGATATTGTTCTCTCTTCTTCGACTGTCTCTGTAACACCCTTTATTTTTTGTGGCTAAAGAAGGCGTTGCAGTAAAATAAGGGAAGGGAATAACGTTGAATGAGTAATTGTTGATATTCAAAGGGCTATTGTAGTGGCTGGGAAGTTGGCACATCTATTGGGGACATGCAATGTGCCATAACTAAAAAAGCAGGTCAGATGTCTTTAAATCCCAGTCAATGTGGTCTTTGTATCCTTTTTTATGTCCAGAAGTGGCATTTGTCTCCTTTCTTCAGTAAATGAGCAGTGGTTTCCTGTTTGTTGGTTTCGGATGACGGGAACCCAGTGCGTGTCTGGATAATGTGAGGGGGAAACGACGAGTGGAAAGCATTGGGTGGACGAGAGGGTTATTTTTGTCTTTTGAAATGACGCTTGGACTAGAAACGCTGTGAAAATCGACTACAGTTATAGACCGAAAGGTTTAGAATCATACTCGAGTGATCCGAACAGTTCATTTATCTTAAGACAATTTTTTAAGTGGCCCCACAAGAAATCATCTCAATCCAACATGCGTAAGTAGTTGATCCAAGATTTCCCGTTTCATAATGAACAGTTCAGATCAGTTGTGTGGGACCCACTAAGGCGGTAAGTACATTTTCTAGACATGGGTGGTTGGTCTCGACTTACCGAAAAACATTGGGTAGAAGCGAGGGGTTTGGAAATTGTTATAATGGACCTGCAGCTAACTGGCCCTTTCTATTGATGATTTGACTTTGGGAAAGACTACAATGCACCCCTATTTGAGTCTGTACCATATGCACCCCAATTGTTTTTTTTTTTTTATGCGCACTTCGACTAATAATGAGGCTTGTTCACTAGCGGGGGCCCAACTTGAAGCAAGAGCAAATGATTCGTATGCAATGGCTCCTAAATAATACTAGTAGTTAATAGCACCAGAGAGGGTTCAAACTTGAAATTGTAGGTGGAAGCAAACTCCTAAATCTAACATCTATCATGCGCCCCTATTTACTCTCAGGCTGTGTTTGAATGACAGTAATCTCAAGGGGGAATAGGAATGTGATGTCTTCTACTCATAATTCCAACTTTTGGAACAGACAGGAACATGAATGTGATGTCAGGCTTTTCTGATTCCAACGTTTGGCAGAGACTGGAATAGGAATGTGATTCTTGATGGCATATTCAACTAGGAATCACATTCTTAGACTGAGTGACAATCTGATCATTCCCTTACCCCATATCTCAGATTCTTGGCTCATTCATTAAGGAAAAAAAAATGTTGACTTTAGTTAATTTCCAAAATAATTGTTTCCCGCGTAAGATTACTAAATTAATCCAAACACCGAAATGTCATTCCTCCAGGTATCAAATTCCTAAGAATTTGATTCCTAGTAATCATATTCCTATTCCTATTCCTACCCAAGAAAATTCCCTAGAATTTGATTCCTGGTAATTATATTCTTATTCCTACTCAAAATTCTGGTCATCCAAACACAGCCTCATTGAGATATAATCTAGACCTTAATTTTTTTGGTTTTCAATCCCTACCATATGAATGTGTGTCCGTGACTCAATTTCAGATTCCGACATGCCGAGAGAGAGAGACAGACAGACAGAGAGAGTGAGAGAGACAGACACAGAGAGTGAGAGAGAGAGTTCACCTATCAGTCCGGTCCCTCAATATATCGCTGAAGAAACCTCTCGTTATCTTCTTCAGCAGTCTTGAGTAAACTATCCATCAACAAGTTCTTCTCTTGATTTCCTAGCTTAGTAACATCCATCTCACTGTTGGGAAACGAATCCCAGAACCCAGTAATTACGCGTACAGCTTAAACAACAAAAATAAACACAAACCCTACAAGGCGGAATTAGGGTTTACCTCTCATCCGTAGACACGAACGCTGGTCGACTTGTTTATTTTATAACTTGACAGACCTAATTACTGTATGCAACAAGTTTTGCTCGATAGTACCTCATGATCTTCTGCCATATTCCCTTATATCTCGATCATGTAGCCAAGTGTGGACTTCTACATGATCTCTATTGTTCTCTCTCACAGCCTCTATTCTAATTTTCTGAATGACTGTCATGTGACCTAGAGAACATAACGATATATTTATAGGGCTAGAGCAGGGACCTGAGGAGAAATAAATCTGGGCTCCTTGTGTAAATAAGAAAACCTAATCCCACCCGGATTCTATTCTTATTTCACAAATTATAATTCACACCACTAAAGAATTATAATTGCACTCCCATCTTTATCTCGATTATTTTTCGAGCTCCACGTTATTAAATACTTATTAATCTCCCCACGTTAAGATTACAGATACCCGTTGATTAAATGTCGATTACTAACACTCACCTCGCACGATTTTCCCGTCAACTAGTATTTTATTTAGCATCGCTGTCCTCAACCTATCATATGTCGGGAGCCGCTCCATCGCCGCCCACCGGAGCTCCTCATCGTCATCTGGCCGCCTGCTCCGGCTCATTGTGCGGCCGATCACGTCCGGCTGCCCTTGCCTTGTTTCCTGGAAACTAGCTGACGCCCAGCTCCTTATGCTCCTGACGTAGAACTGCGACTGCTCGTAGATCTCATCAGATCATGCTGGGCCAACGCCGCCATATTGATACTGTCATAAATAGAACAAGACAAATCGAGTTTCACATAAATAATTGATAAAGGAAATGAAAAAAAAAACACATAAAGCACCAAAGAATAGTAGTGTTATGTGATCGTATGTGTTCATTAGCAGATACTAATGTTAACAAATATTATGTCATCACTTTTTTTTTACGGCAACACTACGTCATTGTTTTCTAAGTTTTATTAATATGTTTACTGTTTAGTTTATGTTATTATTTATATTTCATAGTTAATTAAATTTCTTTTCTTAGTCAGCCGTTTAAACCCCAGATTTTCTCCGTTCAATTGCGTGTGCCCAAACGCAAGTATTCTGTAAATGTAGAACAGTACTTGCGCACAGTGATGACTCCAGGATTTATCGTTTAGTGGGTTCATTTAATTTTTTCCACGCAAAAATCAAATTCTGGTATGAGCGCAATGGCTTCAAACTCGAAAATGCAAGCAATATATAAATATATGCCTCTAAAGGGCCTCGGCCCTCCTCCTTTATTAAATGGCATGATCAAGAGGAACTAAAAATTAGGTATATACAACATGTTACCAAATCGCAGTAAGAATCAAGTGAAGATTAACCTTAGAACCGCACCAAATCGAACGTACAGTTTCCTCCAAAAATACCATATATTCTGGTCGCCGCCCGGCCAATGATTTTGAAATTCTCAGAACTCAGAAGTATTCAATGGTACGAATTTTTCTCATCTTGCATGAGGTATATATAATGATCTGGTGGCTTCCAATTCAAGTTATTCAACTGTACTGCAGTTTGAATTCTTTACAAACTACTCCAGATGGATAGAAAGCTTTTCAAGTATATATATGTGCAGTACTTCGCTATAAATATGGATATGGAATGTTGGTATATATACGTATGGTGAGAAGATCAGCAGCGACCCTCAAAATGTAAATGAAGATGCAGGAACAGTGTGACAGTGGAGGAGGAGGCTTTATGGTAGTTAATGTGTTTATTGCCGCAGGACGGAGAGAGAGAGAGAGAGAGAGAGAGAGAGAGAGAGAGAGAGAGAGGTGGTTTAGTTTTGAGGGCCTGAGGGTGATATACATACATGTACATTCGTATATATAGAGAGAAATTATGAGTGAGAAGTGGTTTAGCTACGCTCCATTGTTCATCTCTTATGAATTTTTATTATATACGCGTTATATTTTATGGATTAATCATCCGTCTCGGTGAGAGGAATCTAAAAGTAAAGACTATGAGTCCATGACTTAAAAAGAATCATTAAAAGACGAAAAAATACTACCAAATAGTACTTGTCTCTTTTTTTTTTTTAATCTAACGTGTCATCTTATATGAACCATTTTTAACTTCAGCCCAATTTTTATACTTTTCTGATTCCTCTCGTTGATATGATTGATTAATAAAATGACAAAAAGCTAAATAAAAAATTATGAAAATAAAAAATAGAGGAAAAAAGTCATTAGACAAAAAATTTAGGAGAATGGCCTTAGTTTTGAGAGGGGTGGTCTTGTTTGGGCTTTTCAAACCCATGCTCCATTTTTCTGATTCTCCAAATTTGGATGATTGTGCATCTCCAATCCACCCATCAGTTTCTCATCTAAAATGACTATAGACACCCCAATTTGAGCCCATGAAAGTCCTTAACAATCCCGATGATGAAATTGAACCAACAATATATATCTTGGAAGCTTGAATAATGCTTGAAACATGACAAAACCACCCAAAAACCTCTTTAAAACAAACACAAGCTTACACTATCTTCTAGTACATCCAAAACCCTCTTTATTGATATATAGTACGTCTCAATCCATTTTGAAATGAGGGAGATGCACACGTTTTACCAAAACAACTTATTTTTCCGACCTTCTGAGGGTAAAATGGTCACACACTTGGATGTACAAATTATCTTGGGTCCAAACTACTTAAGTTAGAAATTAGACTTGACAGGTTTTCCAATGCTTCAAACCACACACAAAACAGAGTTCGGTAGCACCCGGGGCAGCCCCGCGAAATTTGGTCTGTTGTGTAGTCCCCTTGAGCATTGACCGTGTTGTACCGTATCAAAATTAAATTTATAAAAACAAGGAATTAACCCTTACTCAGAAGAACAGTGGCTAAGTCCGAGTGTCGATCCACGGAGACAATTTGGCTAAATTACGCTCACTTTGATTAATTTCTAATTTAACCCGGAAAAAGAGATTTGAGTGATTGGTTTTTGGAAATTAAATTAATTTAAGGAACAAGTAATAAAATTGATAAAGAACGAATGGAGGAGAAATCTAGGGTTTCGAATCCACCCCGACCACGTAACTAAGTTATGTGTAGGTTAGGTTTATTATTTGAATCACAATTTATCAAGAGAATAATTATGTTGTTAACAGGCATGGACTATCTCATAGCACGGACCGTCTCGCTGGCACAACCCGTCTCTTTCACAGACTACCCAGTGGCACGATTCGTCTTACGAGGATAATCCATCTCAGTTACCCAAGCACAAGCATATAAAACCATTGTTCAACTAGGTATTTGAGTTGCAATCACAAATACTCAACCAAAAGAAAGAATTAAAACGATTCCATCTGATCATAATGAAAACATGTACTAAGTTAAACAATCGATTCAAGTTAATAAACCTAATGCCTACACATTGTTTGGTTCTTTTATTTCTTTGTAACATAAAATAATTGAGTGCGAGCGTGCCGGAGAGAGTTTTAATCTCCTCTCTTAGATTAACTTTGGAAAAATCAAATCTAATCAGGCGATTGTGTTTTTAATGGTTCAATTACCTCAATTAAGAGGATTTTTCTTTCAAAGTGAAGAAATGTAAACCAATATACTTAGGAAATTAAAGTACAACAAAGAAACAAGATACTTCGATTGATAAATCAAAGGTAAACTTACTTCGAAATTGCCTTCAACTCCAAAATACAACGTGATGAGAACTTCGAAAAGGTGATTGTTACAAGAACAATCGAAATTAATCCTAACTACTTCCTAATCTACTTCGAACTAAGTTCGAAATCCTAAACTACTTGTCAATGAACAAATCAAGCATCATTTTGTTTGATAGCTGTTTGTTGAAGATTTGTCCGAGGGCTTTTACTCTTCAATCACTTCTATTTATAGATGCTGCTTGTTAGTTGAACTTCCCGCTCAATGATTTTGAACTATGCTTGCTTCGAACTCCAACTTTCATAATTTGAATTGGCAGTTTCTTCCCTCCTCCACGTCTGAATTTGAATTCTTGTTAATCTTCTTCCAAAAGCTTCTCATTGAATCTGTACCGTTGCTCGAACTAACCCAAATGATTACATTCTAAGGAGATAACTGCCTTTCAAGATGTACTCCACGTGTTATAACTGCCAATTGCCTTGTATCACAAGTTTACACTTGGACTTTATGCACTTAGCAGTTAAAATCATGGCTTTGAAGTCTATTTTCTATATTGACAATTCCTTGTAACTGCCAATAACTGCTTTTCAAATTGAGAAACAATACGACATCGTATTTACTCAACTTCATTTCAATAATCCAACGTTTAGCATCCTTAATTACGTGTCAATTAATTATTGGATTTGTTAATTTCATATGTAAACATACCCCCACATTAACATCGTTGTTCAAGGAACTTTGAAAAAGTGTTGATGTGTCTTTGCCGCTTCGAATTCCTTTAAACTTTAAAAGTGGAAGGTATTGGCAGTTCTTGTCACTTCCAATGATAAAGTTACAATTAAATCTTACATTCCCTGTGAGGGATTTATGGATAATGGGCAGTTAACACCCACGTTCTCTACTCGTCAGAATTTGAATCGTTTCAAACTCAGAATTTTAATCTATAAAAGAACTCAATCGTTGGTAAAATCAATCACCAATTATCGTTCTAAACTTACTTTTATCTCAACTCAACCATGGCAGACATTTCCAACACTGAAAATGCTTTCGAAAACTTGGTTCTTAATGACCCAATTCCTGTTGATGCTAGAAATGTTATCACACCAATTATTGGTGAAATCTGAAGGGATCGCTCTTATGTAGTGGTTCAAGTGGAGGATTCTGAGCCTATTGATCCATGGAATCCTCCAATTTCTCCTACTCCTAAGCCCTTTCTATAGGGTCTACCATCTGAAATAGTGGTGGTAAAGATGGACGATCCTGCTGGTATAGAGGTTGGAGCAAATATCGCTCATTAGCTTTAAGTAGGTATTTAGCTCCTTTCATCAGACGTGATCCCAATATAATAATGTTTGATAGCCTCATTGCCACTTGTCTCACCCCTTCGTTTTTAAAAGTTTGTGAAGACGAAAGATCTGGCTTCGCTGGCTATGGTGAACTTAAGCAGAGAGCTAGTAGCCAATGTATATACTGGTTAAATGATGTTCGAAGGCCTCATTTTGAGGGAAATTTCATTGATCCTGCTAATCTCTCTCTTCGAACCCTTCCAGAAGACCCAGATTGGTTTCAAGACTTAAAGAATATCAAATTCGATTCTACTCTTTCCCATGCTGATTATTCTTACTCTCTTTACCCAAAATTTGATTCTGTTAAAGCCAAAGAGCTATTGGCTGCTTTTGCCTTTTTAGATATAGGAATTCTTGAAGAAGAAATCCCTTGCAAAAATTTCTTATGGGCTTGTGAGACCCTTCAATGTTCCATCTCTGAACAAACTGGATCTTTCCTTCACTCTTTTCTGAATCAACTCCCTCTTCTTCGAATGTGGATGAAGAACAACAGTGCTGCTTTTGGATTTAATCAAGACCTTCGAGATTATGAGATTGCACATGATCAAGTCATCAAGCTTCATAATAAAATGGAAAACCTGAAGGGAGACTCCTTCGAAATTCCATCTGGAATTTCCAAAAGGCTTCGAAGGAAATTCAGAAACCGCATGAAGAGGAATGCTCTTAAATTGGCTAAGTTCGAAATCAAAGCCAAAGCCCTAGTTCTGAAAATCAGACCTCTGATAGTGAAAAAACTCAAGCTAGACGAAGAAAATGAAGTTAGAATGAAAGAAAATGAGTTTTTTAATTTCACTTGGACAAGGTTTCACGCCTTAGTGACTTGGAGCTTTCCTCACTATTTCCAAGTCATCTCTACTCCAACAGCTGCGCCACCACTAGTAGATGCTTGATTTTCTCTGATGTAATAGGATTTTCTCTTGTAGCATGTAATTTCCTTATGTTAATGAAATTTTAGTTTTTTCTCTGGCTTAATTTGCACTTCCTAATGCTTTTCGAAGCACTCAAAGATGCTTTAAACCAGTTCGAACCCATGATAAACAAAACACGATAAAGTGTACTTTATGGTATTAAACCAATAAAATGGTTTGAAGCACATAATAATTTCAAAATTGAAATCATGCATTACTTCAAGGTTAAAATTCAAATTTGGGCCCAAAAGTGATATAGGCCCAATTACCCTTAATGAATACTTGACCCGAACCAACGTATTGTTTCATCGCAACGTATAAATCTAGGGCTAGGAACGTTTTCATTATTAGTTCCGCGTTCAAAAAAAAAATTTCAAACATTTCTACGCTCATTCTCTCACTTGCTTCCATCATTATGGCTTCTGAGATTGAAACAACCAAAGGAACTCCTTCCCTTGTTCTTAGGAGATTAGTAACCAGAGAGGTTCTAAAATCTAAATCTGGTGTTGATGGGTTACAAAATTGTGCCTTCATTGAACACCATGTCTTGCCTAATACCCAAATCCTTGGGCCTGCATTTTTTGATCTCCCTATAGATTTAACAACATGCTGGAGTGGGTAAAACCTGATTAACCCTAATAAAGGGCATAACACGTGCCTTAGTTGATCACCACGAGAGGGTGAATAGCTCGGCACCACATAGGGAGTCCTTAAACCCTGTGCCGAGCAGGTTTGGCCACGAATGAGGCTAGAACTAGTAAAGAGTAAACTAATAAATCAGGATGCACTAGCTCGGCGTAAGGCATAAAGGATGCCCCTGGTATGGCCGAGCTAGGAAGGCTACGTGTAAAGCTTAAACATCATTCTGGAATACATAATTTAGCTCAGTGTGATGAGCTGAGCTATGTACGAGTTATTCCGAGCTACGCGTAAGCACGGCACCGCCACGAATAGGACGGTGAGACATTCCAGAATATTCTACAGCGGCTCCTCATGAGATAAAGAGCAATCCCGCAAAACAAGGGATTGGTATGGAAGTCCTAACGTGATTAGGAGTATACTTCATATAGGAAAGAATCCTATATGGAAAGGGAGACCCCTGCTAGACGAGATCTAGTAGGATGTGGAAACTCGTCCCCAATAGGAAAGTCCTATTAGGAAAAGAATTCCTAAAGAGAATAGGAAACAGGGGCACGAGATGCCTAATATGAAGAACATCTACACCTATAAATACGAGACAAGAACCATGACAAAAGGTACGCTGTGAATTGCTTTCATGTGCATTAAGTGATTTGAGAGTTCAAGTACGTGATACTAACTTAGGCATCGGAGGGCCTTTGCCGATGAGAGGCAAAGGTGCTCTAACCCTTTTTCTTTCTTGCAGATTTAGGGTTGAATCAAGGAAGCACGTGATCCAGGGCTACGTGGATTTTATCCCCGTACAATTGGCGCCGTCTGTGGGAAACGCTTACAAAAAAGCTTTGTTCTTTTCATTAAAGATCAACAATGGTGGTTTTAGAGCCTATCTTGTGCACCCCACGAAGGAAGGACGTGGAAGACGACGGTGGAACCACTCTTGTGTATAATACGAGAAAGAGCACGGGGGTGGACAAAACTCCTGCGATCCTAAAAGCACCACAGAAGAAGCCAGCATCAAGGAGGTTCAATATAGGGCATATCCCTGAGATTCCAAAGTTCAGGGATACACGCCTAACAAACTGTGACTCTCCAAGAACAGGCGAGCGGCAAAGACGCTCGAAGTCACAACCGAGAGGTGGGGAAGCCTCCATCCGACGTGAACGGAGGAGAAGCCCACCGAGAAGGGATGATAATAGGCGAGCAAGGGATCACGAAGAGGACAGCCTCGACAGGAAAGAACAGGAGGCAGAAGAACTGGCCCGTGAAGTCACTCGACGAGAACGAGAGATTCAGGACCTAAAGAAACAACTCCAAGAGAAGGAGAAAGATTTACGTTCACGGACGAGATCCGTGCAGTACGTGAAAGAAATAAGGGTCCATCATCGTGATGACATCTCCGCCGACCGAGCAGCCTCTCCATGAAAACGGAGAGAAAGGAGCGTTTCGGTTGAAAAGAGAGAAAGAAGGAAGCATGATAGGGACAGATACGAGAGATCTGGTTCCAACGAGCACGCCCCTGAACAATATGTAAGAATGAGGGAGAACGGCCGAGCAAAAGGAGGACCTAAAACTGCACGAGATGCAGCTAAGGAAGCCCTAGGCAAAATCTCTAAGTCACCATTGGCCCACTGGATCCGAACGGAGAAGACACCGAGCAGGGTAAAGCATTCAGCCTTCATCCCTTATGAAACCAGCACGGATCTCGTGGCTCACATTCAACACTATCAACAGGCCATGTTCATGCATGAGCAGGATGATGCCTTGCTGTGCAAGATGTTCCCATCGAGCTTGGGAAAAGTGGCCCTGAGCTGGTACCACAAGCTCCCAGAAGGGTCAATCCTATGCTGGGCTCAATTAGCTGAAGAATTTACTGCTCTGTTTCTAACAAGCCGGGCAGCTCCAAAAACTTTTGATGCATTGACCTCTATGAGACAGAGGGACGATGAGACTCTGCGGCAGTACTCCAAACGTTATTGGGAGACTTTCAACGAGATTGAAAACTGCAGTGAGGAGTATGCTCTGGCAACATTCAAGACAAGCTTGCCCATGCATAGTAAGTTACGAGAATCACTTACTATGCACCCAGTAAAGACGGTGGCCAAGCTCATGGAAAGAATCCAGGAGCACGCACGGGTGGAGGATGACATCTTGCAGGCTGGGGGAAGGATTGTGGCTGGTCAACCTCAGCTTCCAGAAAAGAAAACGGTGGAGTCAAGGGTGTACAAGAAGGAGTACACAACAGGATGGAAGGACTATGCATAGCAGAGGAAGGACAAAGCTGATCCAGACCCCAAATCATACTTTAGCATCATGGCGACTTTCAACGTCCCGATCTACAAGATGCTGTACATGATCAAGAATGAGCCATGGTTTAGAAGACCCCCAAAGATGACTGGGAACCCGAAAAAGAGGAGGGCTACCAATCAGCACTGCAACTATCACAGAGATTGGGGACACATGACTGAAGACTGTGTGGAGTACAAAAAATTTCTGGATGAGAAAGTGGCGGAAGGCCTTCTTAAAGAATTCCTGGTTGATAACAAGAATGATGCCGAGCTGATAGAAGAGATGGACTACGAGAAAGGTCCAAAGGGGACAATTCATATGATACATGGATTGGTGGCCCCATATACTAACAACGAAATAAGGCACATTCAACGGGTGAACGGCCAGGTGAAACAGGTCATGAAGCTCGGCACGAAAAGGCCGAGAGCTGAGGGAGTAATGGAGGCCCCAATCACCTTCACTGATGACGATCTGGATGGGGTATCAGTACCCCATAACGATGCATTAGTGATTACCTTACGGATAGGAGATTACGACGTGGAAAAGATTCTTGTTGATCAGGGAGCTAGTACGGAGATCATGTACTACCATACTTTCAAGAAGATGGAACTCCCGTCAAGTTCGTTGCAAAAATGTTTGGTTCCTCTGGTCGGCTTCAGTGCACAGACAGTATGGCCTATGGGAAAGGTCACGCTGCCTGTCAAGGCAGGGTCGATTGTTCTTAAAACCGATTTCTTGGTGGTAGACCTGCCGTCCTCCTATAACGTGATTATAGGGAGAACTTGGATGCACAAGATAAAAGCCATCCCATCCACCTACCATCAGAAAAATCAAGTATCCTGGAGCAGAGGGCATAGAGTGTATCAGAGGAAACCAAAAGGTAGCCGATCTGTGTTTCAACATGGTACTAAAGAAATCCCCAAGGGCCGAACTGGTCCAAATGGTTGAAGTTCCAGATCAGCTGACCTTGGAGGATGTTGGAGGGGATCCCGCCAAGAAGATGGTGGAGGGGTTGAAGAAGATACAGATCCAAGAAGATGATGAGGAAAGATATTTCCTGGTCGGCGAGAGCCTCGCCGAACAGGAGGAAAAAGATTTGGTTGCCTTTCTGAAGGACCATATTGACATATTCGCATGGACTCCCTAGGAGATGCCTGAGATAGACCCCGAGGTGATCTGCCACCATTTAAATGTGGATCCTCAGCACAAACCAGTCGTGCAAAAGGCGAGAAGATCGGCACCACAGCACGCAGACGCTGTGATAGAAGAAGTAGATCGGTTACTTGAAGCGGATGCCATATGAGAAGTGAGCTATCCGGACTGGCTAGCCAACACGGTTGTGGTCAAGAAGAAAAACGGAAAGTGGAGAGTCTGTGTGGACTTTACCAGCCTCAACAAAGCGTGCCCCAAGGACAGCTTTCCACTTCCCAGGATTGATCAACTAGTGGATGCCACGTCAGGCTATGAGAGGATGAGTTTCCTTGACGCATATCGAGGATACCATCAAATAGCTATGTATGAGCCCGACCAAGAAAAAACATCCTTCATATCACCAAGAGGCCTCTACTGCTACAAGGTCATGCCATTCGGGTTAAGGAATGTTGGAGCAACTTATCAGAGGTTGGTCACCAAGATGTTCAAAGATCAGCTCGGTAAAACCATGGAAGTCTATATAGATGATATGGTGGTAAAGAGCAAGATGAAGCCTAGTCACCTAGTCGACCTGAAGGTAACTTTCAACATTCTGAGAGATTACAAGTTAAAATTGAATGCCTCAGAGTGTGCTTTTGGGGTCAGCTCGGGGAAGTTTTTAGGCCACCTGGTGACTAAGAGGGGGATTGAGGCCAATCCGGACCAGATCATGGCTCTGCAGAACCTTCAAGGTCCAAAGGCTAACAGGGATGGCAGCAGCCCTTAACCGTTTCATCAGTAAGTCCTCAGATCGGTGCAGGCCTTTCTTTCAACTTCTGAAGAAGAGAGAAGGATATGAGTGGGGAGCCGAGTAGGAGCAGGCTTTCCAAGGGCTAAAAGATTATTTATCATCTCCTCCCTTGCTCTCTACTCCAGAAGCTGGGGAGCGGTTGATACTATATCTAGTGGTATCTGAGCATGCAGTCAGTTCAGTTCTCATGCGAATAAAGGGGACAGAGCAGGCTCCGATCTATTTTGTAAGCAAGACCTTACTAGACGCAGAAACACGGTACTTGCCATTGGAAAAGTTAGTATATTCCCTCGTGGTTGCTTCAAGAAAACTACCACACTACTTCCTACAGCATCCCATTACTATGTTCACTGAATTTCCACTAAGAGCTTTGCTTAGGAAGACGGATTTCTCTGGAAGAATCTCGAAGTGGTCAATAGAATTGAGCCAATTTGACCTTGACTATCAGCCCAGGACAGCAATCAAAGGGCAGATTTTGGCCGATTTTGTAGCAGAGTTCACTCCAACAGTGGCTCCACTGCCACCAATTCTCCACGAGAAGGAGCAAATCAGTCATCCCGAGCAGCCAACGAGAAAGGCCGACCTGGATCCAGATGAATGGAGGCTTTACGTTGATGGGTCAGCTTGCAACAAAGGATCTGGAGCAGGAGTAGTGCTGTTCTCTCTAGAGGGGTTGGTATTGGAGCAAGCATTACGGCTGGGGTTTAGTGCCACCAACAATATGGGAGAATACGAAGCCTTGCTCGCTGGACTAAGGAGTGCCCTAGAGCTCAAGGTAAATAAGTTAAGAATATTTTGTGATTCACAATTAGTTGTTAACCAGCTTTTAGGAGAATACGCCACCAAAAGCGAAAAGATGGCTGCGTACTCAGAAGCAGCCAAGGACTTGCTTGACAAATTCGACAAAATCCACATCCAACAAATCAGCTCGGGCCAGAATGCACATGCAGACTCACTAGCCTGCTTGGGGTCAGCAATCAAGATAGAGTACCGCCGCACGGTGGCTGTGGACTATTTGAGCGAACCGAGCATTGGCCGAGCAGTGGAAATTATGATGGAGACAGAGTTTGGGCTGAGTTGGATGGATCCAATAGTGGCATACCTACGAGATGGGACCTTGCCAGAAGACAAGAGGGAGGCTCACAAGATCAAGACCAAGTCAGTACGCTTCTGGCTCTCTCCAGAAGGTAAGCTTTATAGAAAGTCTTTTCTTGGCCCATATTTATTATGTGTGCACCCAGCTCTAGTCCAGAAGTTCCTCCATGAGATCCATGCCTAAACATGTGGAGGACACACGGGCGGAAGGTCTATATCCCACCGAGCAATATCCCAGGGGTATTGGTGGCCTTATATGCAAGAAGATGCAAAGGCCTTTGTCAAGACTTGTGAGAAGTGTCAGAGATTCTCTCCCCTAATTCGTGCACCAGCTGAGGATTTGCTACCTCTAACTAGCCCGTGGCCATTTGCCCAGTGGGGACTGGACGTCGTGGGTCCTCTCCCTATGGCAACAGGGAAACGAAAGTTCCTACTTATCGACACAGACTATTTCATTAAGTGGATAGAGGGAGAAGCTTTGGCAAAAATCACTGAAGCCATGGTGGAAAAATTTGTGTGGAACAAGATAATCACAAGATTTGGAGTACCATACTCCATCATCTCAGATAACGGGTCCCAGTTCGGCAGAAAGTTCAAAGCATTTTGTGCTCAGTACGGTATTAGAAACTACTATTCAACCCCAGCTTACCCATAGAGTAATGGGCAAACAGAAGCTTCAAACAAGACCATCCTTAAAAGTCTTAAGAAAAGGTTGGAAAGCAAGAAGGGAAAATGGCCAGATGAGCTGCTAGCCGTACTCTGGGCATACAGAACCACCCCACCGCGATCTATGGGAGAGATGCCGTACTCCCTTGCTTATGGAACAGAGGCAGTGATTCCATTGGAGATAGGCTTGCCGACCATTCGCACTACTCTTGTGGAGTCAGGAGGCAACGACAAAGCCTTGGCCGAGCAACTCGACCTTGCCGAGGAAAAACGCGAGCGTGCACTAATTACATTGGCAGCATATCAGGAGCAGCTGCGGAGAAGTTACAACAAGAAGGTGTAGCTAAGAGAGTTCAAGATTGGGGATCTAAGGAAAGTCTTGGCCAACACCAAAGTGTCCACTGATGGGAAGCTTGGGCCGAATTGGGAAGGGCCATATAAGACTATGGGGATTGCTGGAATTGGGGCCTATCGTTTGGCCGACCTGGATGGAGACCCAGTACCACGGCCATGGAATGTCCAAAACCTAAGAAGGTTTTACCAGTAATTTGTTCACGTGATTACGAATACCATCACATGTTTTTAAGTTTTTTAACCTAGTTGGGATTACGAATAAAATCACCAACACCAGTTATTTATACTTTTACCTTTCAAGCATTAATAAGATTTCATTTTTTCTTATTGTGGTCTTGCTTAATACGAACCAAATGATATCTCAACTTTGGATTCCTATTGGGAAGCAGAGAGTGTGTATATTCAAACCATAATTTCTAAATACGAATAAACTTAGATAGATTTGCAACGAATATTGCAGCAAACTCCAATCCAAGTACGAAGACACTTGGGATAACTTAGATTTGCAACGAACATTGCAGTGAGTCTCTCTAAGTATGAACAAACTTAGATTTGCAACGAACATTGCAATAATTCCTAAGTACGAAGACACTTGGGATAACTTAGATCTGCAACGAACATTGCAGTGAGTCTCTCTAAGTATGAACAAACTTAGATTTGCAACGAACATTGCAGTGAATCTGTCTAAGTATGAACAAACTTAGATTTGCAACGAACATTGCAATAATTCCTAAGTACGAAGAAACTTAGATTTGCGACACAAATCGCAACAAATTCCTAAGTATGAAAACACTTAGGTTGTAAAAGGTTCAAGTATGAGGACACTTGAACACTTAGCATAGCACGAAGAAACTTACAACGGATACTACTTGCTGAAGTAAAAAGTACGAACATACTTAGAAACACTTGCAGCAATAGAAGAGCATGAAATAACGAGTACGAAAAAACTTAAACAAAGTACCAGCATCAAACGAAGGAAATACCAAAGTATCAATAGGCCACATACAACCAGACAAGCCACGCAGGGCCAAGAGTAGAGTTCAGATGACAACAAACAGGAATAGTGAAAGGCATTAAGCCTCTTCACCGTGCTCATTAGCAACAGTGGCAGGGTTGGGATCAGCATCATTACCCTCAGCAGAGCCCTCGACAACACCACTTTCTGGGATGGTAAGATCAGTAATGGCTCCATCCGTTTGGGTCTGTTCGGGAAGGGTCCCAGGTTGGGCATTAGAATTAGGCTGGGCTTGAGCAGCAGCTACCTCACTTGGGAGTTCCATGTTAGTCCAATGAGGGGAAGATGCGTCCACCCCGAGCTTGGAAAGACACCTCTGCCAGGCCGCGCTCCAGATGGCATCCTGAACTGCTGGTATCTGCGCTCTGTAGTTGTCCGTGATCACGACAATAGCACGGTCGTAGTCGGCTTCCGCCTTAGCCTCTGCAGTCGCAAGCTGTTGACGAAGGTCACGTTCAACCTCCTCAGCCTTCCCCTTCAGCTCGGCGTTCTCCCCCTTCAGTGCCTCCACCTCTTCCCGAGCATCCTTCAGAGCTTGAGCATGATAAGCACTCTCCTTCTCCGCTTTCTCCGCTCTCTTTTGGTCCTTTTTTAGCTCATTTTCAGCATCTTTTGCTCTCTCCAGACCAACGGATGCTTTTTGCATAATCTGCGAAAACAAGTAAGGTTAGGAAGGAAAAAATGGGGATTTTGGTGCTCACAATAGAATAATCAAAGAAGATTTCTTTACCTTAGCACTTGACTGAAAGATAGATTTCATAAGCACATCATAGGAGCTACTTTTTTCCCTCTCAATGTCGTTTGGGAGGAGAGCAGCCCTAGAGACTCCATACGCCACATCTGTGGAAGAGATTTTGTCAACCATGGAGAGAGGGGTGCCATCGGGACGAGCCAAAACTGGGGCCCAAGGCTGCACCAGAGGCGGCGAATCAGGGAGAAGTTGGCTTGAGCTCAAGTTTCCAGTCCTTCTCCTTTGTAGGGGAGGCTGGGCGCTATGAGGGCTCTTGGCTGGTCTTTTGTCCCTCTGTTGCTCAGGGAGAGAGACGTCGGGTGCTTCGACAGGATTGATGACATGAACGGCTGGGGGAGCACGAGAAGCCCTCCCACCGAGGTTCAATTTGCCTAGCAGATCGATTGGCTGGCGAGGCATCTCTTCTCGGACTGGAGAAGGGGAGTAGCTTGGTGAATCGTTTGAGTCCTCAAGGAGGGCGGCCTGCTCGGTCAGGGATTGGATAACTGCACGGTGGTCAAACCCACCTATTCCTTCCTCTTCTTCTTCTTCTTTGGCCACCACCCGTCCGGATGTGCTTGCTTCCTGGTCGGTACGGGTAAGGATTGGGATTGTAGTAGGGATCTCGGGGATGTGGGCGAAAGTAATTTGCTGTTGGGGGTCTACCCTAGCTCGCCTGCGGATGACCCTGCTTCTGAGAAGTCTACGGCTTCTTGTTCGGCCCCTGTCGGCAGGAGGAAGGGGGATGGTTGGGATCATTGCAGGGGGCCAAGGATGCCTGGTGCGGTGCTCTCCTTCTTTTCTAATACCTCCCCAGTAGGTCAGCGTGTAGCCCAAAATAATGTGAGCAGCTCGGCCCAATCCAATCGGTGTCGGCTCAAACCCCTCGAAGAGCAAAGCTGAAGCTATTTCTTCGCGGTGGAGGTTAGAGTGGTTCAGGCGGCCGCCGCGGTTTATGTTGCTCGCTGCAAAGAAAAGGCATGGAAGCAGATAAGAAGAAAGGAACAAGATATTTTTCTAAAAGTAAAGTGAAGCAGCAAAGGATTAAAATACTAACGTGGTTGACCTGTGGCCGTGGGGCAAGCGAACCCAATGGTGTTCCCCTCGGCATCCGTGGGCTCCCAATTGCCCGTGACCACCAGGAAGTCATCCCCTTCACCTTTCGAAGAATTGGGGAGATCTGTGATGAGTTTTTGGCTAGGGTCCCTATCTTTAAAGTAATAGGAATTATCAACAGTAGGGACTACACTGTATAGAAAGTGTAAGTCCCACCAGTTGAGATGGAGGCCGAGCAGGTCATTTAGGGCAACTGTGCCCATGACTACCCTAACGAAGTTAGGGCACAACTTCATCGGGTTTAGCTCACATCTGTAGCAAACTTCTCTGAAGAAGGGATGAAGGGGGAATCTAAGACCACCTTCAACAATGAAGATTAGAGGGATATGAATCCTATCAGGGGATTGACCTTCCTCTCTAAAGTCATCGCGATTGTTTAGCCGGAATTGAACGTCGGCGGGGATATTATATTTGCGACGGAAGTCTAATATTTTTTGTGGGTTACTCAGGAGAGCTCTATGCCTTCCCATTCTTAAACTGAGTTAGGGTTTCATTGTTGAAACCCAAGGGAAGAAGACGATAAGCAAATCCTAAAAGCCCTAACGAAAGATGGAAAATCTAAGGACAGAGGGCGTACTTACGTGAGAAGGAGGCCTAGGATTGCTCTTTCCGATGAGAAGGAGGAGTTTTTCCGACGAGAACGGAGGAGGAGCGGAGCAAAAGCTGTGGGTGAATGGACTCGCAGAAAGACGATAATGGCGAAATGAAGGGTTTCCTTCTCTCTCTTTCCTTTGTTTTTTCTGACGAAACGGAGTGAAAAGGAAGGGGAAGGGTTTTAGGGTAGGATAATGATTATCCCGCCCAAAAACCCATAAAGTTGGGGCGTGACGCGTTTGACACATCAGCCAAATCATCCTTTGGGCTTATCCGGTGACCAACGGGTCATTTCGCATTAAATGCGAAAACAGTCCTGCTCCCCACGTGAGGGGGAAGGCGTGCAAGAGATGCATCAGGAACCGTCGAAGCTTTGCGCATTGCTGATGAATGACAGCAGTAGCAGAGCTGGGGAGCAATTGGAGTGGGTAAAACCTGATTAACCCTAATAAAGGGCATAGCACGTGCCTTAGTTGATCACCACGAGAGGGTGAATAGCTCGGCACCACATAGGGAGTCCTTAAACCCTGTGCCGAGCAGGTTTGGCCACGAATGAGGCTAGAACTAGTAAAGAGTATACTAATAAATCAGGATGCACTTGCTCGGCGTAAGGCATAAAGGATGCCCCTGGTATGGCCGAGCTAGGAAGGCTACGTGTAAAGCTTAAACAGCATTCTGGAATACATAATTCAACTCGGCGTGATGAGCTGAGCTATGTACGAGTTATTCCGAGCTACGCGTAAGCACGGCACCGCCACGAATAGGGCGGTGAGACATTCCAGAATATTCTACAGCGGCTCCTCATGAGATAAAGAGCAATCCCGCAAAACAAGGGATTGGTATGGAAGTCCTAACGTGATTAGGAGTATACTTCATATAGGAAAGAATCCTATATGGAAAGGGAGACCCCTGCTAGACGAGATCTAGCAGGATGTGGAAACTCGTCCCCAATAGGAAAGTCCTATTAGGAAAAGGATTCCTAAAGAGAATAGGAAACAGGGGCACGAGATGCCTAATATGAAGAACATCTACACCTATAAATACGAGACAAGAACCATGACAAAAGGTATGCAGTGAATTGCTTTCATGTGCATTAAGTGATTTGTGAGTTCAAGTACGTGATACTAACTTAGGCATCGGAGGGCCTTTGCCGACAAGAGGCAAAGGTGCTCTAACCCTTTTTCTGTCTTGCAGATTTAGGGTTGAATCAAGGAAGCACGTGATCTAGGGCTACGTGGATTTTATCCCCGTACACATGCTATCCTATTCTCGAAGGAAGCAACATCGTAAAGGACAGGTCTGTCAGTTTTTCCAAATGGACCAAGAAAATTTTGTTTGTTGGCCGAATTATGACGACAAATGGGAAGATTGGACTACTCGTATTTTCAAAGCTAAGAGAAAAGAGTTAGAATATGTTGGATTATCACATGTCATTTCTTTGCTTCGACATGGTATACTTCAAAACCCTACTCTTATTCATGCCTCTTTAGCTTTCTGGGACCCATCTTTCAATTGCTTTCGATTTAATTGTGGGATGATGGCCCCTATAGTACTTGACGTGGTTTTCCTTACTGGGTTTCCTCCTTATGGACCCATCTTTGACATCATTGCAACCATCAATATTCCCTTCTTAAGTGAAATTAGATGCACCCAATCTCATGCCTCTTATGGCAATTTTCTGGAAGCTGAAAGGAAATTTGGGGATGAAGTATCTAATAGAGAATTCTTTGCATATATTTGGTATACTTTATGGAAGATGGTATTCTGTAATGGTGGCAAGAAGATAATACTTGAATTTGCACCTTTAGCCTATATCCTCTCACAAGGTAAAGCCATTGACTTGGCTTCCTATTTCTTAGGCTATGTCTATAAGATTGAGTCTGATAATCATACCAAACCACTTACCTATAACCTGGGAGGTCCTCTCTAGTTCTTACAACTTTGTCTATTAGCCTATTTCCCAGATCAAAAAGTTGCAGAAAGGTCTCCTCTTAGTATTTATGGGGATAAGTTCACAATTTTAGCTTCGACCCCTCTTACCTTGGTGGGGTACTTGCAATATTTTCACCAAATGAAGGAGGACAAAGAAGAAAAGGATTTTACTCCTTTTGGTAACTGAGATATTGGGCCAACATGGATAAAGAGGATCATGGAACAGAGAGGCAATTCTACTTATCATGAAGCTTGGGCAAGTATTCTCCTTCCAAGGGAAATCATTATAGGAGCTTATGTTGGTGGCTGTAAACAGGCTCATGCTGAAATTTATTGCCCTGCACAATTTGCTAGACAATTTGGATTAGTGCAAGCTATTCCTTGTCCTTATCCAGGTGAGATCAACATTAAACTGTCTGCAAGAAATAGGATTGATAAGGATCACATTGCACGCCTTAATGCAGAGTTTAAGGATTTCAGAGCACAATTCCAACCATATAGATTTAATATTGGTGTAGAACCTCCCCTCCTATCATTCTCTCATTGGTGGCACAATTGTCACGCCCCAAAATGGGGAAATGACCGGCCGTGTACCACGAGGCTTCAGCCCATGAAACACGCAGCCTAAAATAAAATAAAGTTATTGAACGTAAAATATCATTTTCTTTTTATCAAACCAAACCAAAGCCAAGGTACCCGATCATAACCATGGGCACAACCATCCCATAAACCAAAATGATAAGAATATATCACCAATAGAAAAAGGAGTTTTGATTTCTATAAATAAGAATTAACAAAGTGCGGAAGCGATAATAAAATTAGAAAACTAGAATGCAACACCCTATGGAGGTCGACACAAAAACTCCCCAAGACGCCGCCAGAGTCCTCACCTATCAACTCGATTTTCCTGAAAATGATGTTGGAATAAATCCGTCAGCTGACAAGCTCAGTGAATGGCAAAACATGTATAGTAAATAAAGTTCTAAAAATGGGATAAAAATAGATTACCATATAAACATAATTTGGGGAACCTCAACCAATACCAAATAGTACCAAGTGCCAGTGAACAAAATTCTCAAAAATTGGATCCAATATCGAAACTTAGAGTCACCACGAGTAGGCAGCCCGTGGAACTTTTCCCCAAGAACGATCCGGCGAAAGTCAGCCGTTGAGCATTAGGGTCACTGGCCAGGACACGACCTCTTCCCTAATGGCCAGAGTCACCCGCACACAGAGGATTAATTTCCCTGAACTTTCAATAATAAATGTTCCCATCAATATCCACCAAGTTCTCGCCAAAAGAATATTTTTTTCGCATGCCGAATAAAAGATCAAATATGAAAAATTCACGTTTTTAATAACCAAATGATAATTTCTCCAAAAGAATAATTCAAGGGACACGGCGAGTTCGAAAATACGTAACATGTTTAACCACTCACCTGAATCAAATGGTAGTGCAACTCGAACACGCAACAAAAGACTATCCTGTACAAAAATACAACATACGATATGACTCTTGCTCTAATATGAACTCGTATAAGTTAAGAATGCCAAATACTATTAAAACTAAGAACCTAGTCTAATCCCAATTACTAGCCCACAATACCCATCAGATCGAACCACAAAAATCCAACTTAAATTATCTAACTCCAACATCTGTTTCCTATGTAACCATCTGTTCTCTTCCAAGACACCCAAAATGCATACCACACATAATACTATTATGCCAAATCACTACTCTCTAATCCTCCGAAAACAAATGATAAAATATACTCCATTCGCCAGCTTCCTCTTCTATTTCGTGTTCTCTCTCTCTCTCTCCACAAAGTAAAAGCTATTAAACTAGTCCCCATCTTAGGGGTTTGTCTAATCCATGGAACAATATTCGTCACAGGAAAAAGAAGTATATGAAGGAGAATATTACCTCTAATTGTGAAACCCAAAGAGATCAACCTCAGAGAACCCAATAATTGCTGTTGTTTTCTCTCAAAACCTCTCAATTTTCTCTCATATAAAAAGCATAGCTTCTCTCCACTAACGTCTGTTGTAACCCTATCCCTATAAAATAGTAAACTGACCATTCACCATGTTTCCTCAAAAATAGCTAATTAGGTAATTAGACTTCATGTCGATAAGTAAGAAAAATAGATTACTTATTATTCAAATTCTAACGTAATACAAATTTATATAATTAATCTGGGACCACTAATTTAACAAAATCAGTCGCACACGTCAAAAATTACAATCAAGCCATCAAAACCTATAAGATGCACAGATAACTAGCTACGAAAGCCCAACTTCTAAACAAAAATAAAAATAATAATAATCATTGTCATGAATATAGTTAGGGGTGTAACAACAATTCCATAGAATTGTACCATAAGTCTGCAGCTGTCAAAGCTTTTACCAAGGAAATTGGTGTTGATATTGAGGAAATGGCTCATTCTAATTCAATATCAGATGATGGTTTTGGGAGAAGTCCAAAAGATACAGCTCAAAGAGATCAAGAAAGGGAGATACCAGAAGTACCATCTTCAGATCTAGTACCTGTTGCTTTGGACGTTAAACCTCTTCAATCTGTACCACAAATGGTGACTAGATCTCAACAGCAAAGAACCACTCCTTCTTCTCCACCAGGTAACTCTTAACAGCTTGTGTGATTATTAAGACTTGAAAGCTTTCCTGTTCCTCATTTATGATTTCAAATATACAGAATCTCTTCCCAAAGAAAGAACATGAAAAAAGAAGGAATTTGTTCAAACTCCTACTTCTGCAACTTCGAAGTCAGGTAACTCTTTATTTCTTAAAATCTATATTGATTTTCGAATCTCTTATAGGAGGCATCTTACCTTCCTCCTCTTTTTTGAATAAACAGTAAAAGAAAAGAGGACATAGAGCAAGAAGCCAGTCATGCAAAAACAAAATTTGCTAGAGTCTATGAAGCTTAAAAAAGAAGAAGGAAAATATTGATAGAAGAATCAGAAGAAGAGGAAACAGAAGATATTCTGATAGGCCAATTTGTAAAAGGCAAGCCTTATAATCCTCAATTTTACTATGGTCCTTGAATTCTTCTTTCATGTTTCTGATCTTTGATTACTATATTTCAGAGAAAAAGGCAAAATCTAAGCATGCTAAAGCTTCGAAGCCTGATACTGCTGATACAGAGGAGACTACTACTACCACCACGGAGAAGCTTGTTGAAAAAGCTAAAATTCTCAAATCCCAACCAGAAATCACAGTGCAAGGCATGTCTTCCCCTATTATTAGTACTATAGCAAGGGCTATAGTTTGAGAGAGTATTCGAAAAAGACATATTGATATACCAATACCAACTGCTATAAGTCTTGCTACAGGATCCTTGACTCCTGAAATGGTGACTCCAACACATGCCTTTGAAGAACCTCTTGGCAAGGGATTTTCACAAGAGCAAGTTCCTTTATCTGAGGAAGTGTTGGATCAAAATCAGTTTAATCAGCCTACTGTGAAGACTAAGGAAACTACTTCTGAAAACCTTTTAGCTATTGGGACTAAAAAGACTACTGAAGCTGACATCCCTATTCAACACGTTGATATTTCTGTCCCAAAGGATGACAAAAGTTTGTTTCCTGAGATTGCTCCCAGTACTTCTACTATCAAAACCTCTGAACAGGTTAAAGTGGTGATTGAGAAGACTGTTCTTGATCAAGCTTCAAGAACTAATATTCCATCAGAACAAACTATATCAGAACAAACCCATTCAATTGAGGTATTGTATTTCATCATAATTTAAACTTCTAGTTATCATCTTTCGTTTAAAGGATACTTAAGATATGTATATATTCCTCTTAACAGGAAACTGGTGCTCCCATTGATACTAGTGTTGTTGATCTCCCTGAATTGGAACAATTCAAGTTGAGAATAAGTAATTTTTGTCAAAGAATCATTAATCCAAGAGCTCCAATTTATTCTCCAGAATCTCCAATTGTTCAACTCAAAACCCGACATAGTTCATCTCATCCTGAGTTGGTTAAGCCTACTTTTATCCCAGAAGAGATTCAAGAATTAAGGGAATTTCTCCAACAATTTTCAAAGTTGGATTTTGAAACTCTGGCTGAAGGAAACTTAAAAACTCAATTGGACATCTGCTGTCAAGCTACCTGGGTTTTGAAACCTTCTTATCAAGATTTACACAAACAACTCTTGACCAAAGTTTTTGAGTTTCAAATGAAAGCCTATCAGCTCTGTGAAATCCAAGAAAGACATCTTAAGAGGCAAGGTTTGAAGGCGGCACTGTCAAGTGCAGAAGATGAGGCTCAAAGTTTAATTTCTTCTTATGATCAGGAAACTGTAAGGCTACATCAATTGCAAGCAGAAGAGGCTCAATTGGAAGAAGCTTTGTTCAATGTTAGGAAATAAATTGCTCAAACAAATTCTAACATACAAAGCTTCTATGAACCAGGCTTCTTCAGCAGTTGCTAATATGAAAGATCTTGAAAGCCAATTACATCGAACCACTGACCAAGAAGAATTTTATGAATTTATTTGTAACAAAGGTTCTCATGTACTGAATGACCTGAAAGACACCATTGTACAGTTTTTGAGTAATGAATGAAATGCTTATAATCTTTCAATCTCAAAACTTTATAATTGCCATTTCCTTTGAGCTTCAATCATTGAATTTTGCTTGCTTTTATGATTAATCTTGAACAACACAAGCTAAACAAAAGACAAACTACTTTTAGCTTTATCTTTTGCTAAATGATTCCTAAATAGTTGGGACATAAGTCTTTAAGTATCTTCCATTAATTTTTCTTCTATGAACATAACCATTTAAATCCTTTAAATGGTATGCCCCTCTTTTAAGAACTCTATGTATTTGGAAAGGTCCTTCCCAGTTTGGAGCCCATTTTCCAAGTCCTTGTTTTCTTTCTTTGATAGGCAACACTACTTTCCATACTAAGTCACCTATATCAAAGCTTCGAACAACCACTTTCTTATTATAACTTCTGGCCACTCTTGATTTTTGTAGCAGAATTTGATTCAGAGCTTTAATTCTTTCTTCATCTATTTCTTCAAGCTCCATAGACATTGCTTGGTGATATGCTCCAATATCTAAATTATTTTGAGAAGCAACTCTCTGTGACCTTACCACAATCTCCATTGGTAAAACAACATCATGCCCATATGTTTGAGCAAAAGGAGTAGTCCCTGTACTGGTCCTTTTAGTGGTTCGATATGCCCACAATACATTTAAAAGTAAACTTGGCCACTCTTCTGGATTTCTATCAACCATCCTTTGAATACCTCTTTTGATAATCTTATTGGTTGATTCTGCTTGGCCGTTTGACTGAGCATAATAAGGAGTAGAGTTGATTAAAGAAACTCCATGAGAAGCTGCAAAAGCTTTTACTGCTCTACCTTCAAAAATGGATCCATTATCTATTGTTATAGTTTCTGGAGATCCAAATCTATAAATAATACTTTTGACAAATTCAATGACTTGTTCTTGAGATACACTTTCAAATGCTTGAGCTTCGACCCATTTGGTAAAGTAGTCAGTAGCCACTAAAATGAATTTATCCCCGTTTCTAGAAGCAGGATAAATCATGCCAATCATATCCATTGCCCAACCTCTGAATGGCCAAGGTTTAACTACATACTGTAATTCAGTAACAGACAATCGTTTAAGAGGTCCTGTCTTTTGACAAGCTTGGCATCCTTTTGCATAATCAATGCAATCTTTAAGAATGGAAGGCCAATAATATTCATACCTTCGAATCAACCATCTCATCTTAATTCCTGCTTGATGGGCACCACAGATACCTTCATGGACTTCTGCCATAACTTTAAAAGCATAAACTTCATTTAAGCATTTAAGCAAAAGTCTATCTGCTCCTCTTTTGAACAATTCTCCATTATACATAATATAATTAACAGATCTTAGCCTTGTTGCTCTATCTGTTTTAGCATCAGGTTTCGTTAAATAATCAATCAATGGTTGTCTCCAATCATTTTGACTAGAAGAAGTAGTGATTTCACATATTTCGAAGTTCACACTTCTATCTTTGAACATAGGGAGAAATTTTCTCAAGGTCAATTGACAAAACTCTCTGTTTTCATCAGTGATAAACTTAAATCCTTAGTCCCTTTGAGCTATTGCATCTGCTTCTCCATTAAAGAATCTTGGTACATATGTAAAAGTAGTCATATGAAATTGTTTAATTAACAATTTCATGTATTAGTAATAAGGTTTTAAACCAGAACTATGACAACTGAATTCCCCATTGACCTGATTTATACCTGTAGACACCCCAATTTTAAATCCCTATGTATCCCCGATGATGAAAGAAACGATGTTCAGTGGTACCTTGGAACAGCTACTGTGAACTTCAGAATCTTTGGACGAAAATATCCCTAGCCATACGGTTCACATTTCTACGATCAAGCCGTGCGGTCTACTCACATGAACCGTACGGCTAACCCTTTAAGCTGTACGGTTAACCTCAAGAAATATTCGTTTCCTGACAGTAGAAGCATCTCATCATTTTCTTGGCAGCAGTTCGTACTCATTGTTATTCCTTTCTTCGGCTATAAGAACGCTCCTCCTCTCCCATTCTCAACACAGAGCAACTTCCCGTACCACATCGATACGCTGTCAAAATTCCCCGATCACTTTTTCTGATAAAAAAAAAACCCTGTCCGAAACTCGTGTTGAAATCATAATCCAACCTTCGCTTCTCTATTTTCACCCCCAGCTACTCATAACCCATACTAGAACTCCCCATTCGAAGTTTGCGTCCAAAGAATTCGAAGTTCTCAAGTTGTCCGAAGCTCTCCGCAAAGGTATAAACCGTATTTCGATAAGCCGAGTTCTAAACGTTGGCCTTTGAGGGGATCCTCCCGAGTCGAGGGTGACTCTAATAGTCATTTCTAGGCTCGGGTGGTTGAATCTTTCATAAAAATCAAGTTTTACAAGCAAAAACAGTTTTCTGTTCGAAAAAAACAAATTTTTTGAAAAATCTTTCAAAAGTGAACCGCACGGCTCACTTAAGTGAACCGTACGGTCAACATAGATTAGCCGTACGGCTAACTTAAGCAGCACGAAATTTTCCCCTGTTTTCCCCTGTTCGTGCTCTGTTTTTCTGGTTTTCTGTATCTTGTTTATTGCATTTTCACCCCTTTACTTCTCTATTATTGCTATTAAGTCCTTTGTTTAATTTTTATTTCCGTTGTGCCTTTATTTATTTTTATTTCTCGTCATTTATCTACTCAATCGTCAAAGTTTTCAATAAAATATCTTCCAAAAATCCCACAAATTTAGTAGAGACCGGGAATTTTCCGGGCGAGCGGGGTGCTTTTTACAAAACCTTCCCCAATCGTAACTTGGCTTCCGAATCCAAAGAATCTTTTCGCAGATCAAACCTTTTCCAAAGCGGCACAAGAGTCATCAATTATTGTCAATGGTTTCTCGGGTACCAAAATCGCTTTCTAAGTAAATCCCGGGTGGCGACTCATTTTCCATCAACTTTCTATTTTTAAACCGAAGAGCCGCGTGGATCGACCGTCCACAAAATGGCGACTCCGCTGGGGACTTTTAAATTAATTTTTATTTTGGTATTTTACACTTGTAAAACGACCCCCGAAAGCTTGACAAAAACGAACACGCCCCACGTGATCGAGAAAGGAATGGTGCAGTAACAGGGCTACGCCCGACCAATCCGGACTGGAGTTTTCCCGGTTGTTTGCTCGAGTAAAATTTCAAAATAAAAATTAATTTATAGGTGAGCCAAACTTGAAAATACTTGTGGGATTTTTGAAACGCATTGCACGTTCATCGATCTTGGATAAGCCCCGCCGCTGCGTCTTGGTTACCCTACCCGGCTTGCTGGTGTTAGGACATCCCAAGATTCTCGGCAAACCCTGGACGATGATGAGTCAGTCTGCCGTTCGACCTTTGCCATGCAGTACACTTGGCACTGGGAGGCAAATATTGGCTCTAGTCTAAGGAACCCCTTCAAACCAAAACCCAGCCTTTTGCATATAGTAAACCATAGCACTTTCCGACCTACGACAGGGCCTGTTGGGTAGGATTATTTGTTATATCCTGTTATGTGTTTACTGCTTCTAACATATCATGTTTATCTGGTTTTTTTGCATATCCTGTTTATCTGTTAGTTGTTTTCTGCATATCCTGTCATCATGCTCACATTCGCATTAGTAGTATAATTTACCCTAGATTGTCACCTTTCCTGTGGCCTTGAGAGGTTGCCTTGCCCGATGATGAGTCGTGCATCCCAATGCATGTTGTTCAGATTAATTCAGTCCTTAGAATAACAGGACTTAGGAAAATCAAATCAATTTTATCCTTAATAATTCCTTGACAATGACCTAACCGAAATTAGGAACAATTGACCCAAGCTGGGGCAATTGTCCCTGAAATCAAAGTTAGATCCTTGAAAAGGAATCATCAAGAACTAAGTTGATTTAATTTCCCCGAATCCTGCTATCCTAAACAAAGGATACATTGTCAAAAGAAACACTGAGGATCTGGGCAGCCTTTTTAAGACCCTTTTTTTTTATATAGTCCAAGAGACTTTAAATCTTTGGAGTTTGAAACACCTCCAGTGTTAGCCGTGCTCGAACGGCTCCTTGTGATTTTATCACATTTTTATCCAGATTTCGACAGCCTTATTGCTTTGTCTTGGATGGTGACGAAAGTTGACTGGCTCTGGTTCCAACGCATAGGAACTTAACCTACTGAGCAGTCGACCTAACCAGGGCTGTTGAAAACCTTTTGAGACTTAGGTTTGCATATATGACGACACAAATACGACATTCCCATTTTTATAAATAAAACAAGCAAGGGGCACTTCTGAGTTCAATATTTGCTTTACTGTCAATTCAAAGTCATTGGTCAAAGCAAGAAAAACACCATACCCGGTTAGGCCTGGCCTCCTAAACAGTGGATAATTTGAATTGAGGCAGAAGCAGAGCAGTCAAGTTCAACAGGTTCACCAGCAATGTCGAAAGCCGCCGAGGTAGTAGAGAAAACCGAAGTCCAAATTCTCAGAGAAGCTTTGGAAGAGCAAAAGGCCAACAGTGCAAAACAGATGGCCCAGATGATGCTCATGATTCAGAAGCTAACTTCTCAACTCCCATCACCGGTAGGGGACTCGAGCAATCAAAACATGGAGTCGGTATTGGCTAAAATCACCAAACTGGAAGAGTCTGTTCAGAAACAGGAGAAGATAGCCACAATCGGTATTGATATGGACAAGTTGTGCCTATTCCCAAATGCCAAGCTCCCAGAGCATTTTAAGCCAATAGATTGGGATAAGTTTGATGGCAATGGTGATCCGAAAGCTCACTTGCAGACATACGTGGGTACTCTATCCATGTATGATGTGGGGAAAGATGCAATGGGGCAAATGCTCCAACAGACACTCACAGGACCAGCACTGCATTGGTTTTTGAATTTAGACATTTCAAAGAAAAGAACTTGGGATGACATTGGGGCAGCCTTTGTGGCTCAATACAACTACAACATCGAGCTTGAAATGACTCTGCGTGAATTGGAGTCTACAAGAATGGAGCCAAATGAGTCTTTTGCAGATTTTATGAAAAGGTGGAGAGGAAAAGCCTCTCAAATGATTGACCGACCTTCTGAAAAGGAACAAATGAGAATCATTACTCGCAACTTGTCACCGGATTTTGCTGAACACCTGGTGGTATTGTAGGTTACTACAGACTTCAAAACCTTTTATGAGGCAGGCCTTGCCGTTGAAGAGGCAATCCAGTCTGGAATTTTTAAGAAAACTGGACCTGTTTCCGAAAACAAAAATGTGTACTCTGACAACAGCGATACATTGTTCAACGGAAATGATTATACCCAAGCCTCTTCCAGCTCCACAAACCAAAGTTTCAATCAAGCCATACTTGTCAACGAAGTTCAAGCCAACCATTCTCAAAAACCAAAAAGAACCCTCTCCCAATTCTCCACACCTCTGTCCTCGATTTATGAAGAACTCCTCAAAACTGGCCATATCAAACCACTCCCTCCAACTCCTCTACCTCAGAAGCTTCCATCTTACCACAACCCAAATGCTTTATGTGCCTTCCATCAAATACCCGGTCATGCTACCGATGAATGTTACCGTCTCCGCTACAAGATTCAGGATCTCATTGACAACGGGACCATTCTTCCTCCACCATTGGAACCAGACACTCTGCCCTAATCAACACGAAGCTTATGGGGAATTGCTGATTCGACCAAAATCAGGGTTAGCATTGGAGAAACAACTGTCAATCTCCCACGAGTCTTGGAAGTGTTCAAGTCAAGCAAAGTCTTCGAGTCGAGTCAAGTCTTTGTTGTGTT
The DNA here is from genome assembly GCA_963854785.1 of Vaccinium vitis-idaea. Classification (NCBI taxonomy): domain Eukaryota; kingdom Viridiplantae; phylum Streptophyta; class Magnoliopsida; order Ericales; family Ericaceae; genus Vaccinium; species Vaccinium vitis-idaea. The sequence continues at coordinate 19,814,909 of OY978218.1, read as the reverse complement.
AGTTTATACTTCGAGTATTTCATGCTTTTGCTTTCAAGTTTGTGTCCGTCTTCAAATTCGAGTCTGTAATGTCTTGTTGTTGTCAAGAAAAACAAAAACAAAAATAAAAATAGAGTCAGCTTTGTAGTCTCGAACTACGCATGACCTGATTCCTCGCAAAGGGATACGTAGGCAACCCTCAGTGGTTCGGTCGTAACTTTCGAAAATCAATGCCGCGCCTTTGTGTTGAAATTGTCATAATAAACTTGGGTTTTTGAAATAAACTCTCAAATTTAGAATTATTTTCCACCATCATTTGAGATTCATGATAACCACTTCAAAACACGGGATGATTTTTGATTGAACCCTCAGCTCTTACAAGAAGAAAGAATTCCAGGTGCCATTTCTCGATGCCATCATGAAGCAATGCTTTGACATAGAAAAAGCCTGCTAGGACGAAAACCCCCAAGGGTGGCCTAGGCAAAGGTGAAGGCAAAAAGCTCGCTAGATCGAAACTGCAAAATATGGTCTAGGCAAAAGTTAGAGCATGCACAGATTCTCTCTATCAAGTTGCGCTATTCAAAACGAAGGAAGGCATTCTTTGCTTTTATTCCCCAGATAAATATATCCCTTGATGGCCCTTTTGAGCCTAAATCAATTTCTTCGGATAAGAACCCAACTAGGCAGCTATCCCCCACATTGAGGTGAAATAGGAGATATGAGCACACGACTGCTAGAGGTACATCAAAATTTCAAAAGGCGCCAAGCGCATGGTTGCCAGTGGCACGTCAAGATTTCAAAAGAATGAAAGTGACAAGCATAAGACACAACAAAATGCGAAGCATTGAAGACAAAGAGAAAATCAAATGAGAGAAAATGCCCATCAAAAAGCAAAAGGGGCATAAAAAAAAAAAAGAAGCCCAAGATAGCTGCTAGCTCTAAACCCGGAACAAAATTGAAATTTTTTTTGAGCCTTTTATCCTTTCTCTGTCAAGCCCAAACCTTGACCCCGTCATAACCTGAACAAAGTCCTTTCAGATTGGAAAGCGCAACTTGATGGTGAGAATCTAAGTCAAAAAGGGAACAGTCTAATCTCCCTTAAAAGTCAAAGCATTGTGCAAACATTGGCATCACTCGAAGCAAAAATTCAAACCAGGGCACATCAATCGGTCTTCATCAGCAGCCCTCCAAACTAAGCACCGCAATGAAAAATCAGTAAATCAGCAACCCAGGGGCATGGGTTCACTATAAGAAATCTTGTGTTTTGAATGAACATCATTTGATGGAGTGAAACAATTTCAAAATCAAAAGACTCAAGTTTATGACAATTTCAATTTTGGGGCGCGTTTTGCCATTTTCTGAATCCTTGAATTTATTGTTGCTCAATGGTCTTTTCTACCCTTCAAGTTGACATAATCTTGTCAAAGTCCACTTTCTTGTCAAGTCAAAAACAATCCACGTCTGCTAATAGTCAATCTCCGCCCAGTCAGGGGCACCCTTGGGGAGGTCACTTTCCTATCGAGTCCATATGGTCTTGCCAAAATCCTTTAAGTCAACCTAGTCTTGTCAAAATTTACTCCTTTTGTCAAAAAGTCAATCGAGCAGTCAATCTCCGCCCAAATCAGGGGCATCATTGTAAAGTCACTCCAAGGCCTTGTCCAAATTCACACAAGGTCTATTGTCCAGTCAAATATCCTTAGACTCGTGGAAGACGATTTCAATGCATGAAAGGGCCTATGTTTGGATACACAGGTCAATGGGTGGCTAAAACCACCAACAGATTCATAATCGAGGGTCACATTTGTCCTGGACTGGGGCACATCAGCCCAATGCCTTCTACTGGGACAAGCACATTTCCAGCGCAAAAGGCTCAAGCCTTGACCACGGAAAGCCGAAAGCTCAGAAAACCCAAAAGCTCAAGATCCTGATACAACCTCAACCTTGGCCAAAAAGGAAAGACAGTAAAGCAAAATGAGCACCCCGTTGCGCCATCTTACTTTTTAAGGAAATAAATGTTGTCATTGTGTCGTCAAGTGTCAAAACCTGAGTCTCACATAATCGTCCTTCCGGACATGTTTTTCAATCAATCATCCTTCGGGACATGTTTTCAATCAAATCATTTTCAAGACCAGAAATGGTCACCTTCAAAATTCAATTTCAAAACTAGAAATGATCATCTTTTCAATCAATCAATCAATCATCCTTCGGGACATATTTTTTAATCAACCGTCCTTCGAGACATGTTTTCCAAAACCAATCGTCCTTCGGGATAGCTTTTCAATCAATCGTCCTTCGAGACAATTTTTCAATCACTCATCCTTTGAGGTATGGTTTTCAATCAAATCCATCGGGACATATTTTTTCAAACAATCGGCCTGCGGGACATGTTTTCATTCAATCGTCCTTCGGGATAGTTTTTCAGTCAACTGTCCTCTAGTTATATTAACACAGTCATTCACAAGCACTCATATAGGTTCGGGCGGTCACTCGCTCTGAACGGATCACTTCGAATAGATCACGATCACTCACATGGGTCCGGGCGGTCATTCGCTCCGAACGGATCGCTCCAAATCGATCATAAGCACTCTCATGACTCCGAGCGGAACATCATCATAAGCACGGTACCCTCCTTTCCTTTTTGTTATGTAAGTCCTTTCGAGGCATTAAAACCAAAATTGTTTTCATCTGTCATGTTTTCCTCAATGGCATCCACCAATTACGTTTTTAAGTCCTTTACGGCATTTTCCAAAATTCAGAAATCATTTTAAGTCCTCGGCGGCATTTTCCAAAAATCAGAATTACGTTTTTAAGTCCTTTACGGCATTTTTCAAAATTCAGAAATCATTTTAAGTCCTCGGCGGCATTTTCCAAAAATCAGAGTTACGTTTTTAAGTCCTTTACGGCATTTTCCAAAATTCAGAAATCATTTTAAGTCCTCGGCTGCATTTTCCAAAATTCAGAAATCATTTTAAGTCCTTTACGGCATTTTCCAAAATTCAGATTTCATGATAAGTCCTCTGCGGCATTTTCCAGTTTTCAGAATTATCGTTTCAAGTCCACAATGGCATTTTCCAAATTTCAGATTTCGTTTTAAGTCCTCGGCGGCATTTTCCAAATTTCAGAATCATTTTAAGTCCTTTACGGCATTTTCCAAAAATTCAGAATTACGTTTTTTAAGTCCTTTACGGCATTTTCCAAAATTTCAGAAATCATTTTAAGTCCTCAGCGGCATTTTCCAAAGTTCAGAAATCATTTTAAGTCCTTTACGGCATTTAGCATTAAAACACTTTCATAGCCCCGAACTACGATTGGTCTGATCCCTGCAAATGGGGTACGTAGGAAGCCCTGTGCTCGACCACGTTCTATTTATTTGTTTTCACGCACTAGGTAAATCAAAATTGGGACGTCTTTTTCTTTGACGCAACTTGCATCACAGAATGATGATTAAGTCTCGTCAAAGAGGGGCAACTGTAGACACCCCAATTTTAAATCCTTGTGTATCCCCGATGATGAAAGAAACGATGTTCAGTGGTACCTTGGAACAACTTGGAACAGCTACTGTGAACTTCAGAATCTTTGGACGAAAATATCCCTAGCCATACGGTTCACCATGCAAGCCGTGCGGCTCACTTAAGTGAACCGTGCGGTCAACATAGATTAGCCGTACGGCTAACTTAAGCAGCACGAAATTTTCCGTACGGCTCACTTAAGTGAACCGTACGGTCAAAAGTGAACCGCACGGCTCACTTAAGTGAACCGTACGGTCAACATAGATTAGCCGTATGGCTAACTTAAGCAGCACAAAATTTTCCCCTGTTTGTGCTCTGTTTTTCTGTATCTTGTTTATTGCATTTTCACCCCTTTACTTCTCTATTATTGCTATTAAGTCCTTTGTTTAATTTTTATTTCCGTTGTGGCTTTATTTATTTTTATTTCTCGTCATTTATCTACTCAATCGTCAAAGTTTTCAATAAAATATCTTCCAAAAATCCCACAAATTTAGTAGAGAGCGGGAATTTCCCGGGCGAGCGGGGTGCTTTTTACAAAACCTTCCCCGATCGTAACTTGGCTTCCGAATCCAAAGAATCTTTTCGCAGATCAAACCTTTTCCAAAGCGGCACAAGAGTCATCAATTATTGTCAATGGTTTCTTGGGTACCAAAATCGCTTTCTAAGTAAATCCCGGGTGGCGACTCATTTTCCATCAACTTTCTATTTTTAAACCGAAGAGCCGCGTGGATCGACCGTCCACAATACCCAACTGAGAATCTCCAAATACTTCGACCATGTCAGCCTTTATAATAAGCAAAAGTTCTAAACCCATAATTAAGGCTTCATATTCTGCTTGATTATTTGTACATTCTCCTTCGTTTATCTGAAATCCAAATTTGGTTTTCAAGCCTTGAGGTGATTCCAAAACAACCCCAATTCCAGCCATTTGGAATGTTTTCGAACCATCGAACCACATCTTCCATGGCTTAATTGTTGTTGTATCAACATCTGCTATCTCTAGAGTCTCAATTCCATTTGGATGATCAGCCAAAAAGTTGGCTAATGCTTGCCCTTTAACTGATTTTTGAGGAACATACTCTAGATTAAACTCGATTAATAATACAATCCATTTCCCAATTCTACCACTAAGTATAGGTTGAGATAACATATATTTCATAACATCAGTCTGGGAAATTACATAAGTTACTCTAGGCATCATATAGTACCTGAGTTTCTTCGAAGCAAAAAACAAAGTCAAACACAACTTTTCTACTGCAGAATACCTACTTTCACAATCGTTAAGAAATCTACTTAGATAATAGATAGCTTGCTCCTTTCCTTCTTCATTATCTTGAGCCAACAGAACTCCTATTGAGTCATAGTTTGCTGCTAAATACAGTTTAACAGGCTCTCCATGTTTAGGTGGAACAAGAATTGGTGGATTGGTCAAGTACTCCTTGATGGCTTTGAAAGCATCATCATGCTCCTTTGTCCATTCGAAGTCCTCTCCGTCCTTCAATTTCAACAAAGAAGAAAAGCCTTTAGTTTTCCATGCAGTATTGGATATATCTTCGAAGAAAATTTAATTGACCAAGAAACTTTTGAAGCTCTTTCTTATTCGAAGGAGGTTTTGCTTCAATAATAGCTTTAGCTTTATTGTTATCAACTTGAATACCTTTGCTGTGGACTAGATATCCTAAAAAGTTTCCTGCCATTACTCCAAAAGCACATTTAGCAAGATTCAACTTCAGTTGATAATGCTTCATCTTTGAAAAGGCTATTTTCAAATGTTCTACATGATCATCAACAGATTCTGATTTGACAATAATGTCATCTATGTAACATTCTAAAAAACCCCCAATTATTTCATGAAAAATAGTGTTCATAGCTCTTTGATAAGTAGCACCAGTATTTTTGAGCCCAAAAGGCATTTTGACCCACTCAAAGGTCCCAAGGTTGCCAGGGGCTCTAAATGCAGTCTTATGAACTTCCTCTTCAGCTATACAAATTTTATTATACCCTGAATGTCCATCCATAATAGACATGATTTTGTGGCCTACAGAACTATCCACAAGCATGTCAACTATAGGCATTGGGTATTCGTCTTTAGGGGTTGCAGTGTTTAAGTTTCTAAAATCAATGCAAACCCTAATCTTCCCATTTTTCTTAACAACAGGAACAATATTTGATAGCCATTCTACATATCTTGTTGTTTTAATAAAACCAGCACTCAAAAGGTTTTGAATTTCCTTTTTAACCAATGAAATGGTTTCAGGAGACATCTTTCTTGAAAGTTGTTTGAAAGGTTTGCAATTTGATTTAATAGGCAATCTATGCTCAACCAAATCTCTACTCAAACCTGTTAATTCTTTATAACTCCAAGCAAAGCATTCTTTGTTCTCTTTAAGCACCGTGATCAACTTGGCCTTTGAAGCAGCATCAAGTTCTTTGTTGATTTGTACAGTGTTTGGAACAATTCCTTCTCCCAATTCTACTTCTTCTAAAGGATCTTGGGAATCGACATGGCCAACAAAGGCTTTTTTGAATTCGAATGGAGGGATGGCAGGTTGTGCAATTTCACTTAGAGGAATGATTTCAGGTTTATACATTTCAGCTTTTGCACAATTTGCTGAAGTACTGAAAGGATGTGGATCTGCTCTCACCTCTTCGACCCCCACTTCTTTCCCATTTTCATACTTCACAATCATCAAGACTTGATGCATTGAGGATGGAATACAACCACTGACGTGGATCCAATCCCTGCCAAGTAAAGCATTATACTTACTTGTAAAAGTATCCACAACAAAGAAAGCTGTATCAGTTTCCACTTGGCCAACTTTCAAGCGTATAGAAACAATTCCTTTAGGACTTTTACTTTCACCAGTGAACCCAGCAATGGATGTGCTTGTTGGGATCAGCCGAACCTTTTCTTTCTCCAACTTCTTCAAGGTTCTAGATGGCAGAATATTCACTGCTGCACCATTATCAACCAAAACTCTGTTCAACAAAATCCCATCAAATGATGCAGATATGTATAATGGTTTCAAATGGTGCCTCATATCACTTGAAGGTGACCTAAAAGGATAAGAAATGTCAGCACAACTTAAATCAACAATCAAAGGATACTCAGAAACTGTTTCTGTTTCTGGAACAAAAATTGCTTTCTCTTTAGATGTCACTTCTGGTTCCTCCATTGCATTAGCCATGATCATGAAATCTTCCTCCTCTTTTTCCTTTTGAATCTTGGAAATTAAAGCTCCCCAACCATCATTCCAACCATTATCATATGTAAGGTCATATTCATCATCACTCGATACATCGATGACCTCCATAGGGGCTACTGCTGGTTGTAATGCCCTTCGAACTGGTGAGCAATCTGGCCCAAAGGACCAAAGTTTACAAATGAAGGAGAAACCATATTAATTTATACTTCAGGTAAGGTTCCAAACTGAATGGTCCTTTTCTCTTGAACTGGTAACCCTGATACATCTTCTTCTATGTTCATTTTTTCAGAAACTTCCATTGCAGAAGTTTCCATAAGGGAACATGTTTCAACAAGAGATGAATTCATTCCTTCACCTTCTTCCTGTTCCACTATCATGGCTTCTAATAAGCCAGATTGATAGCTTGCCAAGGAATTTGGTGAAGCTGGGCTATTTTGGGTACCTCACTGTCCATTCTTACAACCAAACTTTCCAGTGTTCCCTTTTCTGATTGAGTAAACCCCCTTTGAAGAGAATCTTCAGAATCTTCTCTTTCGAAGTCTGTTAAACCTTGGGTTAAACTTATCACCACCATTAGGACTTTCCTTAGATGCATATTCTTCCATTTGGAAACTAGTATACCTCCTTTGCAGTTTCCTCTTCTGAGTTCGTGTCAGCATAGGAATCATTTGAGGTGTCTTGGTCTTTGGATCTCTAACCACTTTCCATTGTCCAGCAGGAGAGTTTGGAGGTTTGACCATTTTATTTCCAACTTTAGAAGGAGCTTTGTATCCTTGAAAGAGCTCTGGCTTGACTTTCTTCAGAAACCAATCAGGAACTCCCTTTACCAAGGAAAATTGTTCCCCTAGTCCTTCATTTTCCTGACCCATTGGGACCTTTCCAGTGTTAACCTTCTTCGAAGGAGGATAATCTCTCTTCGAAGTTGGTGGAACTGGGCTAGAAGGTACATTTCCTTTAGAAACCAACCAAGGCTTCTCATTTTTTTCATAACTTGTGCTTATCCAGGGTCTTCTTTCATTATTCTGATCCAAAGCCTTTCTTTCCATCTTTTTTGGAAAGAAATCAACCCCCTATCGATCCAAATCTTTAAAAACCAAGTAATTGGCTCTACATTCCATGCATAAGCACTCTAAAAAGGAAGCTTCAAGCATAGGAAGATGAGACTGCTTGAACCCCTTTTAGGATGAACTCTGATGCATACTTTGGTTTGGTGTTTCTGTAAGAATCATTTCGAAGTTGACCAACTCTTGGCCTTCCTTTACCAAATTGAACAGAATTCATTCCAACATGCACCTGCTTGTTCTGCCACATTTCTTGAACAGTTTTGGCCAAAGATGTTGGCACATTGGTGTTAGCAGTTACTTCTTCAATCTTTGGAAATGGATCAATATCTATCCCCATAGCCTTTTCTGGAAACATGATCCTTCCCTTCTTGATCTGCTCTTGAATCCTATCACTGAAAACATTACAATTCTTAGTTGAATGAGTCCAAGAAGCATGCTATTTACAATAATTCTTTCCCTTAGTTTCTTCCAAGGTTGGAAGTTTAATATTTTTAGGAAGCTTGATAAACTTTTTCTTTAACAGGTAATCAAAGATTTCATCTGATTTAGAGACATCAAACGAGTATATTTTGCTAGTTGCTTTCTTATTATTCCTTGGTGCTATAGAAGGATCTTTTCGAACCAGACATTCACACACACAAGGATCATGTTCAACAATTTCAGCAGCATCGATTTCATAAGTAGGATCTTTATAATAAGTAGAATAGGAAGAATTATTCCTATCAACATCTTCTTCTAGCAAAGATTCATATCTAGATGCTTTGTAAGTTAGATCAACCAAATCCCTAAATTCAGTAGAATCGAACTTCTTTCTAAGTTCTCTACTTAGGCCATCTTGTGCTATTCTGACAAACTCAACTTCTGGTATTTGAAGTTTGCACTTGTTTCTAGCCCTTTTGAACCTAGCAATGAACTGGGCAGCCTTTTCATCAGGTTTTTGTTTCAACCTTGCTAAATCAGCCATAGTGACTTCAGGTTCAGTTTGATAAAACTGTGCATGGAATAATTCTTCCATCCTTTGCCAATTTGGAACTGACTCTGGTGTCAGATTAGAATACCATTCGAAGGCTGTTCCTGTCAAGGAATTAGAGAATAATTTCAACTTAATGAACCCATTATAACCCAATTCCTTACACTGAACAGTAAACCTAGCAATGTGTTCAGTTGTTGATTGTTTTCCATCCCCATGAAATAGTGTAAAGTCTGGGATCTTAAATCCCCTAGGGACTTCGAACTGCCTATCTATCCATTTTGGATAAGGTTTTCTATACATTTGAGTTTGTACTCCTCGGTTTAGAGGTCCATAAACTTCTTGCATAAGGCCAAGTATTTCATCTCGAAGGGTGGCATTCTCTCTTAAATGAACCCTTGTGTTAATGTGTGGTTCCCAATTCACATTTCTTGCCATGTGATCTTCTGGAAACCTATCAAGAGGACCATCAAAAGGCTGAGGCTATTTGTATCCTCCTTCTTGCTATATATAAGGTTCATAAAGGTGGTTCGAATGCACCCTTCCCATCTCTGGTATCCCTAGATATTTAGGAACTCCAATTTCTGGATTAGGCCTCATTGAACTAGCCCTATCAGTAAAATGGTTCCCTGTGGAATAATTGTACCCTTCAAACCCATAGTCATCATTTTTAAAACCTTTATCCCCTTCTATACCATCAAAGCTAGGTTCGAAAGGAATCTTAGTGGTTTGCTTGAATGTTTTCTTAGGTTTGGGATTCTGAAAATCATAAATCTTTGCAGGTTCGTACCAAGATTCGGGTATTTCATCCACATTAATAGGCTCTTTTCCAGACCTAGATTTATGTTTGCTAGAACTAGCCTCTTCTTTATCTTTTTCAGAAGAATGCAAAGGTTCATTCCTGGATTTTGACTGTTCTTCCAATTTTTGAAACATAGTTTCTGGGCTTGAGCCAATTCCTTAAATGTAGAAATCATCTCTGCAAACTGGTTTGATAACACACGTCCTCCAATTTCTGGATTCTTTGGGTCATCAATTTGCACTGTTTTGTTATTCCTAATATTCATACGAGAACTCTGGCCAATTCCAACATTTGTATCTTGACCAATACGGGTTTCCGGACCTGCTTCAGGTCCTTCAACCTGTTCTTTTTCTTTAGAATTAACATTATTCTCATCTTCTAGCGTTTGGCCAACTTGAGAATCATCTGTTTGCTTCCTAAGTTTTGGAGCCATTCAACACTTTCGGGTCCCACCGGGCGTGCCAAAAAATGTGTTTGGTTCTTTTATTTCTTTGTAACAGAAAATAATTGAGTGTGAGCGTGCCAGAGAGAGTTTTAATCTCCTCTCTCAGATTAACTTTGGAAAAACCAAATCTAATCAGACGATTGTGTTTTTAATGGTTCAATTACCTCAATTAAGAGAATTTTTCTTTCAAAGTGAAGAAATGTAAACCAATATACTTAGGAAATTAAAGTACAACAAAGAAACAAGATACTTCGATTGATAAATCAAAGGTAAACTTACTTCGAAATTGCCTTCAACTCCAAAATACAACGTGATGAGAACTTTGAACAGGTGATTGTTACAAGAACAATCGAAATTAATCCTAACTACTTCCTAATATACTTCGAACTGAGTTCAAAATCCTAAACTACTTGCCAATGAACAAACCAAACACCATTTTGTTTGATAGCTGTTTGTTGAAGATTTGTCCGAGGGCTTTTACTCTTCAATCACTTTTATTTATAGATGCTGCTTGTTAGTTGAACTTCCCGCTCAATGATTTTGAACTATGCTTGCTTCGAACTCCAACTTTCATAATTTGAATTGGCAGTTTCTTCCCTCCTCCACGTCTGAATTTGAATTCTTGTTAATCTTCTTCCAAAAGCTTCTCATTGAATCTGTACCGTTGCTCGAACTAACCCAAATGATTACATTCTAAGGAGATAACTGCCTTTCAAGATGTACTCCATGTGTTATAACTGCCAATTGCCTTGTATCACAAGTTTACACGTGGACTTTATGCACTTAGCAGTTAAAATCATGGCTTCGAAGTCTATTTTATATATTGACAATTCCTTGTAATTGCCAATAACTGCTTTTCAAATTGAGAAACAATACGACACATATTTACTTAACTTCATTTCAATAATCCATTGTATTTTCATTGACAGATATTTGCCAACGTTTGGCATCCTTAATTACATGTCAATTAATTATTGGATTTGTTAATTTCATATGTGAACACACATATACAGAGTTACTTGGAACGGGGCTTCATCTTCCCCCTAGAAGGTGTTTAGCCGGCCATGGAGGTGGAGATGAACGCTTGATTTGATGAAGAACTTGAAGAACTCATGGATCGGATCGCGTTTCTCTCTCTAAACTTGCCTCAAAATATTCTAGGACCCCCAAAACGTACAAAGCAATAGCCTAGCCTATTTATAACAAAACCTCAACTCGGAAGTGATTCCCGCCCGGGCGGAAATTCCAGATTGCAGCCTTAACTTCGCGGACTCGCCCCGGCTTCATCCGAACTCGAAATGACGCGATTCTTGGACCATTGCGAAGATCTATACATCTACTTTGCGTTCCATGCCTCATATTGACTCCAATTAGCACTTTTAATAGTTCGGCCCTCTCCAAAGCCTACAAACACGATTCATCCATTATAATTTATCAAGTAACTCTATGATTAGCCTATTAAAATGTAAATTAGAGGATTAAATGGGTGCTTTTCAACACTTATCACACCCCCCAACTTACACTTTGCTAGTCCCTGGCAAAAGAAAGAACAATGCAACTAAACTAAGTAAAAAGGAAAGGATAGGTCTTTTAAACCCTTGGGCGGCCCCGGTGGGACGAGTGAAGTCTCGTGAGGGTTTTCAACAATGATCACCCACAAAACACAAAGGGAATTCGATACTACAAGTGCAACTCAAACCCATCCGACAACATCTCAAAGTGTCGTAGCGAATGCCATGCAAGTCAAAGACAAGATGCTTTATTCATGCAAAGATTTAAACAAGTGAATTCTCGTATTCAATATACTTCAAAGATTAGTCTTCACACCTATGATCGGATAGGGATTTATCACAAGCTAGATGGCCTTAGGGTACCAGGTTTAGAGAGACCCCTTGGACTTAAATTGCTCGAGTAAAAAAGGCTTTAAGGAGACCCAAACTAACCACATTCAACCAATGCCTTCACAAGGTCTATCCATCTTTTGACGCGAACAATACGGTGGGAGCAAACCCCGATTGCCCGGTTACTCAATGAACGCCCGGATAAGCAATATCAATTCAGCGCACAATGTAGGGAAGGGGTTCCAATTAGCCCGTGGGCACAACCAACTAACACCGAAATATCAATGGCATGTAAACCAAATTCAAGGCCAGTGAATGCTCAAAGTGGGACGGTGAGCGTGAAAAAGCATGAACTCAAGTGATCAAACACTATCCAACTATAGATGATACGGGCTAACCAAGTGCTTTCTATCAACATTTTATTCACAAACTTAAACCAATCCATGAACTCGCATCAAGACATCAATTCACATGATAAACTGCACAACACTAATCAATAGTCATAAATCAAGAATAAGTGCACTCAAGCATCCAATGCCCTTGACTCAACTTTCTTTTCTTTTAATGTTTAAAATTTTATTATTTTTTTTGGATTTTCAAGACTCTAAGTATAAAAAAAAGTGACAAAGTAATCCATCTCCCCAACTTGAATAGAGCAATGTCCTCATTGATTGCACAAACACTAAAAGATAAGGACATAAATAAAGAGAGAGGAAAGAGATCACCTCGAACTAGCGAACAACACAAGAGAAAAAATAGGTGGGGAAAGAGACCCCCCCAACTTGAATCAAACAACCTGCATGTATTAGTCCGCAAGACACAAAACAAAAGAAAAAGAAAAGAAAGAAAAGAAAAGATACTAAAAGCTACACAACATTGAAATCCACCACTTTCTTCACGCGTAAGGCACGGGTACTACTTTTCTCCCTAATTTCTCACTTAAATTTGTGTAGAGAAGGTCATCATAACAATCCTGGGTAAGTCATGATTCAACAGGTTAAATCACTCAAGGTTTTTCCTTAAAGAAATCAGAGTCAATCGTCTTTTATGACTATCCGAGACACGACAATAAGATTGTTAGAAACCCAGATACACAAATTTAAGGCTAGAAATTAGGTAGCTATACCGGACCATTGATAGCCATTCGAGCACGGCCAACACTGGAGTTGTCACAAACTCCAAGGATTTATAGTCTCCTAGACTTGTCACGATTCACCACACCTAACACTCAAAGAATAATTTTAATCCTCTATTTAAAATTCACACAAGATGGATCATCCCAAAAGATATAATTTGACTCTTTCACAGTAATGAAAAACAATAAGTCACATAATCGAGTCGAAATTATTCCTCTAGTCACCAAACGAGTAAATTCACCATACCAAGGAAGATTTGTTTGTAGAGAAGTATCTCTAACAAAATTCTACAACTTGGACCTTGGGGCTCTATCCCAATGATAAAATCGTACACCGGTTCTTTGATGTACTGCTTATTGTCCTCAATTATCCTATCTTCTTCAGATTGATCATTATGTGTGGAGTGGGTAAAACCTGACCGCCCCAGTAAAGGGCATAACACGTGCCTTTATCACTCACCACGAGAGGGTAAGTAGCTCGGCACCACATAGGGAAGTCCTAGCCCTGTGCCGAGCTGTACTGGCCATGAATAAGGTCAGTATGGTAAAATAAATTAAACGCACCAGGATGTACTAGCTCGGTATAAGTCACAAGGGGATACCCCTAAACCTGTTGAGCTAGGTAGGCTACGAATATAGTTAGAATGACATTCTGGAATACATAGACTCAGCTCGGCGTGAGTAGCTGAGTTATGTACGTGTCATACCGAGCTATGTGGAAGCACAACACCGCCACGAATAAGGCGGTGAGACATTCCAGAACACTCTGTGGCGGTTCCTTATGAGATAGGGAGCAATCCCGTGAAACAAGGGATTAATATGGGAAGTCCTAATGTGATTAGGAGTACGCCCCATATAAGAAAGAATCCTATATGAAAGGAAGTGCTACTGCAAGACGAGATCTTGCAACATTTGGAAGCATGTGCCTAAAAGGAAAATCCTATTAGGAAAATGATTCCTAAACCTAGTAGGAAACAGGGGGCACGAGATGCCTAAATCCACAAAGCTATCAATACCTATAAATACAAGGCAGAAACCATGACAAAAGGTACGCGGTGAAACCCTTTTCATACGCTTGTGATTTGAGAATTCCAGTACGAGATACTAACTTAGGCATCGGAGGGCCTTTGCCGACACTCTAACCCTTTTTTTGTCTTGCTGATTGTAGGGTTGAATCAAGGAAGAATGTGATCCAGGTTTACGTGGATTTTATCCCTGTACGATGTGTAGTAAGGACAGGTGAAATAATTTTGACTGGCTCCAAAAATTCAGCAAAAGGATCAGGTGATAAAAGTTTCAACACACAATAATACGACTTTGTGGTAATCGGGAGTGGAGATAATAAAGAAGGCTGAAGGGGTATCCACTCTTCAATGGTTGACCAAGAAGCAGAGTCCACCAATGGACCAACTTGCTCATTGCACCCATCAAGTTCAAAATTATTACTACAATGAGCTAAATAAGTCTCTAACGAATCATCACCACTGAAATTAGTGAAAGAATTATTATCCAGATTACCTATTTTGTAAAAATTAGTAACCTCCTCATGGAAACTAGACTCCTCTACTTGTTCCTTGTTGACATTGATTGCAAAGCAGACTTCCTCCAAGTTTAGGTGCTTTATGGGATTGTAAACATTGAGCTTAAGTGTCATGTTCCCAAAAGTCACCTCCCTCTCCCCACTCCTCACATGAATATTAGCATTAGCCATCGCCAAGAACGGACGGCCAAGTATGACAGGAGTTTGCTTTCTGAGGGTTTGCACCGGTTCTGTGTCAAGGACTACAAAATCAGCGGGAAAGTAAAAGTCATTGACCTTGACTAGAACGTCCTCAACTATCCCACGCGGTACCTTAATAGATTGGCCAGCTAATTGCAGGGTAATCGTCATGGGTTTCAACTCCCCAAGTCCCAATTGCTCATACACCGAGTAAGGGATTAAATTGACACTAGCCCCCAAGTCCAACAGTGCTCGCTCAATGACATGACTACCTATGACTATGGAAATGGTAGGAGTGCCGGGATCTTGCAACTGAGGGAGAGTGATAGATTGAAAAACAGAGCTCACTTGCTCAGTGAGAAGTACCTTTTTGGACACATTTGTCCGAGATTTCCGTTTGTGTTTGTAGAGGTCCTTAAGGAACTTGGCATAGTTAGAGATTTGCTTGATGGCATCTAGGAGGGGTATATTGATATCCACGCGTTTGAATACCTCGAGAGTGTCCTCCATAGATGCTCCCTTTTTGGTGTAGGGAGATGGCCCGTTTAGGGCAGCAGGGAATGGGGCTTTAGGCACGTAGGGTGGTGCCTTGGAGCCCGTGGTTGTGGCGGTAGGTGGTGAAGTAGTGACTAGAAGGGTTGCCTCCTTGCTTTGAGAATTCTCTTCCTCAGAATCAGATAGGGAGGAGGGAGCCAAGTGCCCCTTACTTTTCAATTTTTCGGGTCTGGTTTCGACCTCTCTCTTGTTGCGCAGGGACATGAGAACATTTTCCTGTTGGAAGTTATCAGTCCCTTGATTCCCCTCACATTGATTCTGACCTCTCAGGTTATGAATCGGCTGACGAGGCAAACTACCCTCCTCCCAACGGTTCATTGTGTTGGCCAATTGGCCCAGTTGGGCCTCTATTTGTGAGATGGATTGGGTGAGAATTCATCTGCTGTTGGGTTGCAGTCATCATCTCAAAAGCCTTTAGAAATTTATCCTCGAAAGAAGGGTCTCGCGAGGATTGGGCAGGTGCTTGCTGAGGGGTGGCTGTTGGTAGTTCGCACAGCGATAGGCCGCAAGATTGAATGGTGTGGACCATGGCTTAGACTGTGGGGTTAAAGTACTGCCCTGGGCTTGTGGGTTCCACGAAAATTTGCTCGGTGTGGTAAAACCCTGTGCATTGGCGTACCCCTGTGTAGCATTAACTTGTGCTTTCATAAAGTCTGGAAATTGAGAAGCAGCTAGACAGTCAATAATATAATGGGCTGGACTTGCATAAAAGAACAAGCCTCCTGAACGGCAGAAGGTAAGGTAGAAGTCGAGCCCAAATTGAGGAGTTGGTCAAGCTTCTTGGCAATAGTGTCTACCTTAAGAGTGAGGTCGTTAGAGGGGCTAACCTCATACATGCCTCGTGGCTTTGAAGAGTTGGTAGTGATGGTTGCCTTATCACTGTGCTGGTAAGTGGCATGGTGTTGGGAAGTTTTGCTCATTGTCTCGAAAAGCTTCCATGCCGACTTCTCATCCTTATTCATTAAAGAGCCTCCACATGAGGCATCAACCAACATTCGATAATGGGGATTCAACCCATCATAAAAACTTTGCACTAACTGCCACTGTGCAATTGCATGGTGCAGACACATTTTTTTTTTGGGTGCGGACACTTCATAATGAGGTTACTGAATCTCTCCCAAGCCTCATAAAGAGGCTCATTGTCACCTTGTCGAAACGAAGTAATCAGTTTCCGATACTGTGTCGTTTTACCAATGGAGAAATATTTCTTAAGGAATGCGTCTCGCAATTGCCCCTAGCTGGTTATTGAGTTTGCGGATAAGGTGCTAAGCCAATGTTTGGCATTCTCTTTTAGTGAAAATTGAAATAAAATTAACCTAAGCACCTCATTTGGAAAATTATGAATTTGAAGTGTGGAGCTTATGGTTAAGAACTCGTCAATATGCTGGTAGGGATCCTCATTAGGGTCCCCTTTGAAACTAGGCAACGCTTGCAACATGCTAGGTTTAATCTCATAGTGAGTGGCTGTGAACGGTGTCAGCTGGATGCATGACGATATGGCATTTGCCGAGGGTAAGAAGTGTGTATGCAGCGAAACGGGGACAGGAGGCGCGTTAACTGCTCTGACCCCATTTTGAGGGTGTTGAACTTCTCTCATAATAATTAAGTCAAACTCACTCTTAACCATACGTCTCCGTTCTAAATCCAAATTGAGTTGTTAGAGTTCGGGTTTCTGAGATTGACGACCAAACATACACAGACAAGCAGATTACAAGAAAAACAGACTTACAGTGAGCAAACAAAAATTAAAAAGTCCTAAAATAAGAACTAAAATAAAGACTAATAGAAATTAAGTAACCGTGCAAATTATCCCTGGCAACGGTGCCAAAATTTGACCGTGTCGTACCATATCAAAATTAAATTTATGAAAACAAGGAATTAACCCTTACTCAAAAGAATAGTGCTAAGTCCGAGTGTCGATCTGCGGAGACAATTTGGCTAAATTACGCTAACTTTGATTAATTTCAAATTTAATTCAGAAAAAGAGATTTGAGTGATTGGTTTTTGGAAATTAAATTAATTTAAGGAACAAGTAATAAAATTGATGAAGAATGAAAGGAGGAGAAATCTAGGGTTTCGAATCCACCCCGACCACGTAACTAAGTTATGTGTAGGCTAGGTTTATTATTTGAATCACAATTTGTCAAGAGAATAGTTATGTTGTTAACATGCATGGACTATCTCATAGCACGAACCGTCTTGCTAGCACAACCCGTCTCTTTCACGGACTGTTCAGTGGCACGATCCGTCTTACGAGGATAATCCATCTCAGTTACCCAAGCACAAGCGTATAAAACCATTGTTCAACTAGATATTTGAGTTGCAATCACAAATACTCAACCAATAGAAAGAATTAAAACGATTCCATTTGATCATAATGAAAACATGTTCTAAGTTAAACAATCGATTCGAGTTAATAAACCTAACGCCTACACATATACAGAGTTACTTGGAACGGGGCTTCATCTTCCCCCTAGAAGGTGTTTAGCCGGCCATGGAGGTGGAGATGAACGCTTGATTTGATGAAGAACTTGAAGAACTCATGGATTGGCTCACGTTTCTCTTTCTAAATTTGCCTCAAAATATTCTAGGACCCCCAAAACGTACAAAGCAATAGCCTATTTATAACAAAACCTCAAAAAACGTGGTCAAAGCCCTAATCCGTGTTTGACTCGACTAAAACCACCCGGGCGTCTTTGATTCCCGCCCGGGCGGAAATTCCATATTGCAGCCTTAACTTCGCGGACTCGCCTCGGCTTCATTCGAACTCGAAATGACGCGATTCTTGGACCATTGCGAAGATCTATACGTCTACTTTGCGTTCTATGCCTCATATTAACTCTAATTGGCACTTTTAATAGTTTGGCACTCTCCAAAGCCTACAAACACGATTCAACCATTATAATTTATCAAGTAACTCTATGATTAGACTATTAAAATGTAAATTAGAGGATTAAATGGGTGCTTTTTAACACCTATCAAGCACTCAAAGCACCCTTTGAGCTCTCAAACCCCTCCTTTGAGCGCTCAAACCTCCTGCGCGCACCATAAACTTTTCAGAGCATCTTCCAGCTGGTTTTCTTACTAAACTAGGGGTTTCTCCTGGTTCCC